>CM048926.1:32744229-33344229 GCA_026686955.1 Epinephelus cyanopodus | reverse complement strand
AACCCCAAGTCTAACCTTGTATGTTATTTAGTGAAAATATGTACTGTTTCGAGTTTACTCAGTAGCATAGCTAAACTGAGATATGTTGTCACTGCAAGCTATTACAGCTAAAGTATCAACTATTTTTTTTTTTCTGAACATGAGATTACCTAAAGGAAAAATCACTGTTGCACCGCTACAGGTCACAGAGTCAGACGTGTCACAGACCATGGTGTACCACTGGCGGTAAGCTGAGGCTGAGCATTCATCCTACTCGGGTTATCAAAAATGCCACAGCTTCCATTGTGTTCAAGTAGTAACACATGATAACATGATGGACGGTAGATAAATATTTAAGCAGGGACCTGTCATTCCCCCCTTTGTCACGAGAACCCTCCTGCAAATATTGCATTTGGCAGTTGATTGGTTGACTTTGGTGAAGTGTTTCTACACTTTGATACATTTAAGGCGGCTTGCCATGTTGAGTCAGTCAGTCTTGTTAACAACTGTGTTCTGTGAACTGTGTTTTACTGAGTGGAGCACCTGCTCCACCCACATTTTAATTTCCCATTTTATCAGAGCTAATTTACATTACAATTTTTTTTACATTAAATGTTGAATCTGCCCTCAGACCCTTTACTGAGAGACTACTGGGTGTATGAAGGATCTCTGACCACACCACCTTGCAGTGAAAAGGTGACCTGGATCCTCTACCGCTACCCCCTCACCATCTCACAGTTACAGGTAAAATAAAGTCTGCAGCCTTTTAAAGGGAAACTCCACCTGTTTTATACATCAAAGTGTGTTTACAGGTGTTGGGGAGTACGGGGTGCCGTTTGTAAAGTGTCTCACGCTGAAAATAACATCAACATTTTGCCACATTTAGCTTCAAACAATGTTTAAAAAAGTGTTGTGAATTTTTTAACATCACCTTTTACCACATTTACAGCAATATTTGCTAACTTATATTAAATAGTTAAATCTAAATATTAAATGTGGCACCTAAATGTTAAATGTTAAATCTAAATATTAAATCTAAATCTAAATCTAAATCTAAATGTTAAATCTAAATCTAAATGTTAAATCTAAATTAAATCTAAGTGTGAATTGTGTATGTAAACATGTAAAAATCGGATTTACATACAGACAGAAACTGCATGAGTATTAGAAATAATAATAAGTGGTAAGTAGTAAAGGTGATTTGATAAAGGATCATAAACACTAATAGCTAACCATACAGTAGCAACAGAAAGGTCACAGGTAGTAATCTGAGAAATTAAGCTTTAAAATTCAATACTGTCAACACCTTTATTGTCCTGGTTTAATCTCTGTTCTCTTTTTCTACATCCAAACTTTACATATAGACAATGTTGGGCCCTTTTGTGGTTTTTATATAACACATGTCCACTGACCTGAGACTCTCTGACATTCAACACAGAACAGGAGGCATGTCACATTGCCTTTAATAGTTTTAAACTTTATTTGAGCCTTTGCCGGACTCATGGCTCTTTTCAAGCAGGTTGTTGTTAAGGATGATGATGATGATGATGAGGGTTCATCCTCTGACATTTATCTTAATCTCTCAGCCCTGCTGCCCTCTGCCATGCTGACCCTTTCAAATGCTAACAGAAAGAAAGACTTGTGGCTGTCTTCCTCCCTCAGGCCTCGACCATTTCAATGTTGGTGACTTTATAACATTCCTGCTTTCCGAATCTGCATCATTTGTAAATGTTGCCAGTGTTTACCAAGAGGAACATTTTTGACAGTTGTCCAATAACCAGATGTTAGATAAGTTATTAAAACTAATGAAATGCTCCTACCTTGTGACCTCAAAATTTGGAGCAATATACTTTGGGTCATCGTCACAGGTTACAGGTTGTGTACGATTTGTGAGCGGTTCAGGTGAATAGGATTTTTTCCTTATTTTTGATAAAAAAATTCAAACCACCTTGAAAGCTCCTGAGAGGCAAAACTAAAGAAAAAGCACACAAAGAAAGCACAAATAGAGAAAAGTCTTTAAAATACATATTTCATATATTCCACCCCAGGTTTTAAAGTCTGGCACCCAGTACAATATACTATTTATATGTATATATACATATATATAGTATATGTATATGTATATGAATATTTTATAAAAGAAACAACAAAAGAATAAATAGTACATTCCAGAGATATGAAACAGTGAAACAGTAAGACCATGGCTAAGTGTCAGAGAAAATTGAAACAATGCTGCTGCTACATAAAACATATGCAATGTGTGGCAGGTGGATGGATTATAATTATAAGATATAAATAGGTTATGTGGTTATTATCCGGACATCCGACATAATAACTGGGAAGTGTAAGTCAGACTGAACCTAAAAATATGTATATCATGTCTGAATGTTCAGAATTGAGTGAATTATTTATTAATTAGTAAACTGCCTCCCTGAGCTGTGTGTAACAGGTACTGCAGCTGCTGCAACTGCTGGCTGCATCAATAAGCAACTCAAATCAGCCATTCAATCTATAAGATATATTATTTACTGAATATCTTACTATCTTAATTATTTGTGAGTCCTGTTGTTGTTCATCCAATTGCTGGATGAACAACAACAGGACTGTCTTTAAACAGCAGCTTCTGCTTACCTACACTAAACACCTCCAACATCCAGCTAGTATTGACTGCTGAGAGAGAGTGTGTGTGCACAGTGCATATGTGCATGCAGGCATTCAAGTGTTTCTATGCCTACATGCCTTCTGCATGTTGATGGGGGCCATAAATCCTCCTTCTGAAAGCCCTCAGCACATGAGCACAGGAACTGTTGTCATGTTTGTTTTGGCCAGCCACTGTACAGTATATGTGTGAAAAGGTGATAGTATCTGCGGTGGTTTACACATGAACAGGAACTCAGATTGTAGATGCTTTTTGTCAGAGAAAACAGCAAGAGATGTTGTTTCTTGTAGACAATCAGGTCTGTCAAAACCTTATATAAAGTGCTGGGTTAATACAGGCTGCTTGTTCACCCATCTGCAATGCTTTTGTTGGGCAAATGTGCTGGTTAAGAACTGAAATAGGCAGAAATAATAGCAAAGAATACTCATACAACACTGTTAAATTCGCTGAGTTTCCACAGCTATGAAAAGTGTCAGCTGTCTTCAGATTATCATATTACATTCTCACACTATCATTATATCATTATAGGGTCTTTGTCTGCCATTAGGGACTCCACATGGGTCCCAGTCTTTGAATATTTTTTCCCCAGACAGGTTCCTTTTACTCAGCACTGAGAGCTTTATCACCTGGGTGTCTAACAGCCCAAGGAAACCCTGAGTGTGGAGCAAATATTTGAAAACATATGGACTAATTGGATAATCCTGAAAGCCAAAAGGCAAAAACTGTGTTTAAGGAACCATGTTGTCTTGTTGTGCAGTGATCAGACTGTATGAAAGCACAGTACAAGTTTGAGACAATTTCTCACTCTGCCAAGGATAAAATTCCCAGATGCACTGGTTGTTGGAAGTATTTGGGGATCCTTTTGTCATGCAAACTAAAGAAGAAGTGAAAACTGGTCATCAGCCACTTCAGTCCAATGACATCAGCACTGATCTTTGACCCTATTTGTCAAAGCTGTATGGAGCCTTGAGATATGAAGATGTAACCTAGTTCAACCTCTAAAGGGAAATCTGTCCTCCTTTGCAGATTGAGGAGTTTCGGAGGCTGCGGTCCCATATCAAAGGGGCAGAGCTACTAGAAGGGAATGATGGGATGTTGGGGGACAACTTCCGTCCGACCCAGCCACTTAGTGATCGGACGGTCCGTGCTGCCTTCCAGTGACTCCCAGTTTCCACCGCAAACTCAGAAAAACATTGGGACCTACACCTACAAGTACAGAAGGTAACAATGGTAAAGGAATATCTCACCCCACAGTTATTCACCCCATGTTACATTGTATTTGTGGAGAGAACTGTTTTTTGGATGCCTCCATGGTGAACGAAGAATCCAAAAACTGATTTTTTTTTTTTTTTAATGAACTCATAATAGGGGTTCATGTTTAACAATAACAAAGCTACATCAAAACATCCATTTACAAACTCTCACACAACTCATGCAGTATAATCTAAGTCTCATTTATCCAGTTGCATGCTCAGTGCTTTCAAAACACACAGCCTTATCTGACAGGGAACTAAACTGAAAGTGAAACTGGTTTATGCTCTCTTCAAAGCCAGATTCCATTGATTTCTTTCCTTTTTTGGCAAACACTAGCCTATAGATACATCCAGCAGACACAGCAACACTAGCATTCATTTGGAGGCATTTTTGCTCCGCCTGATGAATGTTTGAAGTTTTGGACCCTCCCAACTCTTGAGAAACTGTCCAGTTCTCTAGCTTGTAAAGACTCCATCATGTTCACCAGCTAGTTGCGAACTATGTCTGTCTTCCATTTGGTGCTGGGTAGGTAGAGGTTTTATCAGAGCTTTTTCACTCTTTTCCTTTTCCCTCAAAACAACTAAATATGCTCTTATGAATAACAGACAATGCTGATGAGAGGTAAAAGTTAACTGAAAATTGCAGTTGTAAAACCCAAACAATGAGGTGAAAATGCCAAAATGCTCTGTTAAGGCGCAGACACACCAAACCGACATCAAAGAATTAGTTGTGACAAAGGCCATGTGTTGCGTTGCCTCACATTGCCTGTGCCTCAGCCAAAAAGTTGCAGAGCCAATGGCCAACTGGCAAGTGTTCTGCGCTTGTGTGAGAGGAAATAACTCTCCATACCAGCAGGTGGTGGTAGTCTGCATTCATCATTCAAAAAGGGAAACCACAGGATGGATTCCAGATGCTAGTTAGCCAGTTAACAAACTGACAACACAACGTGATGTTTAAAGAACAAAGGCTAATTCAATCAATAACACAAACAATTATTACAGTTTCTTAACTTATCTTGCCTCTCTTTAGCCTTGTGTTTGCTTCCTTCACTTCCATTTCTCTTCTCATGAACTGTCAGTCAGATTGATTTCATTCACAGACGGGCTCCGCTATCTCTGACACCTTGGATGCAGATTCAGCATGTTGAATTGGCCGCAAAAAAGCCAGCAAGGGCTGACATGTGCCAACAGTGTGGGACAAGTCGCCAAAACTAGGCAGTTCGACAGATGTTCACCGGTGGCCCAACATTAGTGGATGGGTGACTGTTGGCTTGGTGTGTCAGGGCCCTAAAGCTGAGGAAAACTGCAGAGTTGGCTGAAAATTCTCTGTTGGTTTGTTATTATGACTGACATCTTTCACTTTACATGTAGCCATTTGGTCCATTATTGGTGTGAAACACCAGTCAGGGCAGCTTTGATTTAGCATCTACATGACAAAAAAACCTTAAGACAATAAGTCAAATCTACATGTAAACTGACCATTATTTGCTGAACTTATCACCAAACACTGTTCTCTGTATTTTAAGTCAGTTCAGCACATTTCATCACAAGAGACAGCCTTTTAATGGAAGTAGGCATGCTGTCCCTGAGGTATTTGGGTCCTCTGAAACCACACTGTAGTGGGTCAAGCCCTGGAAGAACTAACCCAGTTCAGTTACTAATCTGAGAATAGCCTATATACAGTATGTAGTGTATGAAGGGATCCCAGATTTAGCTCAGCAGCACTGCGGCAGGAAGACAGGGCAGAACATTTGGAGCTCAGAGGGGGTGAGGAGGGTAAGAAAAAGACTCTCAGTTTCTTCATTTTGTGGTTATTTCGAAATGTTAGCGTTACAAAAATAGATGACTAAGGGCCTGCAAAGAAATGTCGGCGTAGCTATGTTCCTATATCTTATTCTTTGCATAGTCTGACACTTTCACATCACTATCAGTGAGCCAGTTAGCCACAACATAATGTCAGGGACAGGAAGAACAGCATCTGCCATGCAATTAGTTGTTTAATTTGACCCTGGTGTAGCAACTGACTTCAGTAAATCATTTCCATCTTCTGTTTCAGGTCCCTTTTCTTTAAAGAGGTACTCAAATTAATACTGTACTTCCAAAAATGTTTGGAGGCTTGAAAGAGGCAGATTAAAGAACAGTGGCCAAAATTAAATCAGCAGAAGCAAAGATAGCCTGACTCTGAATCCTTGGCAAGACTCCTTTCCTGACTGGTGTAAGATCATGTGTTTCAAACTCTATGTCCCAGTTTGTAATATATTTTTCTCTCAAAAGTTTGAAAAAGAGAGGAAGGTGAAAGAGAGGGGTACTGTGGTGTAGAGAGGTGAGAATGCCAGAGGGATGAAAGAGGAGTAGACGGAGAAGGGCACGGGAAAGGGAGAGAATGAACAGAGGACCATTGTTTATGGTGTAAACGGACACTGATCTGGTCCCAGCAGCACGAACCCACCTGAGACAAGACCCGTGAAGTAGAGGGGAGAGGGAGCTGGGTAGAGGTCAGAAAGAAAACTATAGCATAAAGAAAAGTAAGGGTGATATTTCGTGTTTAGTAAAAATCCATGATACCAGGACATTCTCACCTTTGCTCCTTTTTTCCATGCTGTCTGCCAAAATATACAGAAACCAAACCAGGGCAACCTGCTGCCTGCATGAATCTGCTGTCACCTGCATATATGTGAATATAAAAATATCACCAACTATCATGAGTTGAAAAAAGCAAATGTTGTTGTGGAAATAGAGATCTGGTCTTGCTAGGTTCTTTGTCTATCCTATAAGGAAACAAGACTAGAGTGTGTCTAGATCCATGCTAACAGCAGCAAATAATTCTGAGGTGAACGTGAATGTCTATACTAAACGTCATGGCAATTCATGTGATAGTTTTTGAAATTTTTTACTAAAATCCTTAAATGTGAACCTCATGGTGGCTCCAGAGGAAAGTCCAGCTATCACCAAATTCAGTTGGATGCATCCTCTGGAGACCAGCGATGTCTGTACATAATTTTCAACATTTCAATCTGAATTTGAAATGACTGACAGACAGACTGATCACCCGACAAGAGCATCATTGCCATTAATAGAGCTGTGTTGATATCATTGCTAAAAAAAACACTACCAAATCACCATGATAAATGTTGCAATTGTACATTTCCACAGAACACGGTCATGTAAAATTTGTACATGTGCTGAAATATAAAGTTTCTTTATGTGTCACCATGCTGTTGAAACAAAATGTTTCCTTATGTTTCAAAAATGCAACTTATCATCATAGAACGTTTGTGTGATATCCTTCAAAAAATGCATATGCAACAGTTTGTATGACATCCTATGACTCTGTGCCCCACAAATGAGATTACATCGTTAATGTACAATTACAAAATTAACGTAAAGTTACTGAGGTTAGGTTTAGGGAAAAGAAACATGGTGAGAATGCACCTTAAAATGAGACAGAGCCAAACACACAACTCCAGGAGAAAGTCATGGCTGGAAATGCAGCAATGACTCACTGAGAAACAACCAGTTTGGTTATGTGTTGGTATCAAATAGTGGTCTACAGCATCCTGCAGCATGACAGCCATCTCGCCTGGTTGTCAAACCATCCACCACCCCTTCCACCTCCAGATGATAAACTCAGCTCATGTACATGTAATCAGAACTATGTTACTGTAGAACCGTTGATATGATAGACATTTTCTTCTGGTGACTTGACTGTACAGTTTTTGAACACAAATAGCAGACATTGTCTTAGAGAGCTGGGCCCAGTTCTTTATATGTGGATAATGGATTGTACATATGGAACTGATTCTTGAGATCTTTGAAGCTGGTTTGACCCTTTTAGATCCTGATTTTTTCCCTCATAAGATTTTTTTGTTGTTGTTTGGCTTTGTCTTACCTGTCATGTAGAAATGAGGTTAAATCAGTTTTTTCTTATGTCTTTATCATGTGTTTTTCCATCGGCTACAACGGGCTGTGTAAAAATGTCTTATTGTTTTAACCTTGTATGTGTTAGCTTCCCAGTAGTGTTTATTAATGTATATTAATAAATCCGAACATTCAAACTTTGGTCACCGTACATATGTTTTACCATTCTTTAAGAATTGCATGGTATTTAATTGTTAATCCCCTGCCAACATGGAAGCTAAGTAATGTCCTGCTATGGACACCATGTTAGCTCTGATCCAAAGTCACAAAATAACACACACTTGGAGGACATGTTCAAATGTCACAAAGTCACAAAAAAGGAATGGAAAAAGATGAAAGTTTTAATTGAAGTCTGTTTATAATTGTTTGTCTTACCACTGAGAAAATGCTGATTTAACATAAAGTTAAAAAAAAAAGCATTTTCTTGTAGTTTAGCTTGTTACATTTCTCTGAGGATAGCTTCAGTGTAGTGAAACTTCATTTTGATGTAAAGTAACCAGTATCTTAGCTCACTATATTTTCCAAGTAGCTTGCCCAACACTGCTAGGTTCATTGTGAACTCTGACTTATCTATCTCACTGTTAAGAAGCAGAGAAATAACTTAGTTTAGCCTGAATTATTTCTTAATCTGCAACGTGTTCATCTGGAGGTTTAAACTTGTGTCCTCTTACAGAATTGGTGATTAAATAAACTTTCATCTCAGTTACTGGAGTTGACCATCCCGTCGCTCAGCCATTCTTGGCTTTGGGTGTCCGATAGACCAACACTAACATTTCCATCACGTCTCATGTTTTTCAACAAAAATGAAACATAGATTTCATCTTAGTTTTTATGATCAGAACTATACTGAACAAAAACATAAACGCAACACTTTTGTTTTTGCTATCATTTTTCATGAGCTGAACTCAAAGATCTAAAACGTTTTCTATATACACAAAAGACCTACTTCTCTCAAATATTGTTTACAAATCTGTCTAAATCTGTGTTAGTGAGAACTTCTCCTTTGCTGAGATAATCCATCCCACCTCACAGGTGTGGCATATCAAGATGCTGATTAGACAGCATGATTATTGCACAGGTGTGCCTTAGGCTGGCCACAATAAAAGGCCACTCTGAAATGTGCAGTTTTGCTTTATTGGGGGGGTCTGGGGGGGGGGCAGAAAACCAGTCAGTATCTGGTGTGACCACCATTTGCCTCACGCAGTGCAACACATCTCCTTCGCATAGAGTTGATCAGGTTGATTGTGGCCTGTGGAATGTTGGTCCACTCCTCTGGATATTGGCAGGAACTGGAACACGCTGTCGTATACGCCGATCCAGAGCATCCCAAACATGCTCAATGGGTGACATGTCTGGTGAGTATGCTGGCCATGCAAGAACTGGGATGTTTTCAGCTTCCAGGAATTGTGCACAGATCCTTGCAACATGGGGCCGTGCATTATCATGCTGCAACATGAGGTGATGGTCGTGGATGAATGGCACAACAATGGGCCTCAGGATCTCGTCATGGTATCTCAATAAAATGCACCTGTGTTCGCTGTCCATAACATACGCCTACCCATACCATAACCCTACTGCCACCATGGGCCACTCGATCCACAACGCTGACATCAGCAAACCGCTCACCCACATGACGCCACACACGCTGTCTGCCATCTGCCCTGAACAGTGAAAACAGGGATTCATCCGTGAAGAGAACACCTCTCCAACGTACCAGACGCCATCGAATGTGAGCATTTGCCCACTCAAGTTGGTTACGATGACAAACTGCAGTCAGGTCGAGACCCCGATGAGGACGACGAGCAAGCAGATGAGCTTCCCTGAGACGGTATCTGACAGTTTGTGCAGAAATTCTTTGGTTATGCAAACCGGGTGGTCTCAGACGATCTTGGAGGTGAACATGCTGGATGTGGAGGTCCTGGGCTGGTGTGGTTACACGTGATCTGCGATGTACTGCCAAATTGTCTGAAACGCCTTTGGAGACGGCTTATGGTACAGAAATGAATATTCAATTCACAGGTAACAGCTCTGGTGGACATTCCTGCAGTCAGCATGCCAATTGCACGCTCCTTCAAAACTTGCAGCATCTGTGGCATTGTGCTGTGTGATAAAACTGCACATTTCAGAGTGGCCTTTTATTGTGGCCAGCCTAAGGCACACCTGTGCAATAATCATGCTGTCTAATCAGCATCTTGATATGCCACACCTGTGAGGTGGGATGGATTATCTCAGCAAAGGAGAAGTGCTCACTAACACAGATTTAGACAGATTTGTGAACAATATTTGTGAGAAATGGTCTTTTGTGTATATAGAAAATGTTTTAGATCTTTGAGTTCAGCTCATGAAAAATGGGAGCAAAAACAAAAGTGTTGCGTTTATATTTTTGTTCAATGTATGTTTAGCCCATCATCATGTTGTTTTCATCATGGAAAAAAGGTGGTTGATGAATTTTTTTTGTTTCAGTTTTCGTCAGTGAAATTAACACTACTGCAGTTTTTGTTCTTCTTCCAATCTAACGTTGAAAAGCACGAACAGAAGCACACAAGCAATAAAAGCTCCCCCTTTTACTGACGTTATACTAGGCTGCAGAGCACATCTGGTTTCTCTTCTTCTTGCCTTTTGGTCTGATCCATATTTCTCTATCTTCACAGAGAGAAGGAAGAAGAGGTGTGAAGAGAAGAGCGGAAAAAGAGGGAGTAAGAGAGAAAGTTGATGTGGTTGTAGATCAGTTGCAGACCAAAGGTGGACAAAGAAACTATCGATCTCACACCTCAATGTTCGCTTTTGTTCGTGTGTGTGTTTGTGTGTCTGTGTGTGTGTAGGTGTGTCCTTTTTGGCATAACCTCTCTGACCCCCTCTCATTCTTACTGTCTATGTGAGCCCGTGCCTGTATGTGTCCTGTCTGTCTCTAGTATTATTGTATGTGTGTGATAGGAGGCTTCACAGCTGGCCCGTCTCTGCTGTCAAAACAAGAGGAAGTATGAACCACAGATGTACCTGAACACACACACGCACACACACGCACATGCACACACACACACACACACACACACACACACACACACACAAACACGCACACTTACTATACTGACAGAGACACTTAGACATGCACACTCAACATACACACATGTGTACTGTGCAGTCTACACATTCTGTGCATCCACCAGGCTGGTCATTATGTGTTACAGACTGAAAGTGCTGTAGTAGACCTGGATAAGTTCAATACACAGTTTACAGACTATATTTCTAACTTAATATTTTGTTTGAATCAATTGTATCTGACAATGCAGTCAGTGTTAAAGGGAAAATGATCATATTAAAATATATTTCAATACATGACTCTATGTTGTTGGCAAGTTTAGACAAACCACCGTTGATGGGCTGACACCTGACTTGTAAATCACCTAGCAATGTCATATGTGCAACATTATTTCACTTTTCAAGCCCTTTTGGAAATACAGTATCAAATACCACTGACATGAAGGTTACTTAGAAAACTTCTCACTGAGTTAAAATTATATTACTGACTTAAAGGGCCAACAAGGGACAGTTAAAACAGAGTGGTGTTTTCACAGGGCAATGGTGAGCAGCCACTCCTGTGTATCTCTTGCTACCTTTTTCTGGCTGAAATGTTTGTGATTATTATTAAATGGGGTATTTCTTCTGATTACAAAGCAAAGAGTGATGGAGTTTGAGGATTTGAATCAACAGGTAGCAAGTGATTCCTGATGGGTTTAGTCACAGAACTTTTATGCTCTCACTGTCTGTGTGAATGTGATTAGCTCCACTGCAACACAGTCATCAGAATAAATGTTGGCATTATGCATTTTACAAACCACGAATAAGTTGCATATTGCATGTTATTAGATAGCGGATTCGCTAAAACTTTGTTTCAACAATGCTGAAATAAAGTTTTAGGGGCACAATCCTCAGTGTAAAAATAGCAATGTCTCACTAAAAAACAACCACTTTTCATAGCACAATCCCTGCTGTAAAAATAGCAACTGGTTGCTACGAAACACCGACATTGGGTGCCTAAAAAGCTGCTGGAAGAAGCAGTGACTCACTAAGACACAACAAGGTTTGTGGTTTGTTGGTGACAAACAGTTGTCTGCAGACATCTTGCTGAGGTGTCACCACCAACCCCCTACATCCCAATGACTAAGTCAGCTCATATGTGACTTTGGAAATGTTGATATGATACATATGGATTGTAACATATTTGTGGTTTGCAGCAACTGGGCCAATGCCACTGCAGTAGGACCCCCAAGGACCCCTACATTGATATAGATTAGGTCACGGAGCCCCATTTGATAAGACTACTACACCACTACAGGGACCTTCATCTGAAAAGATTTTGGTTGTTATGACTCTTATGACTCAAAACATTGGTCTCACTTCTATAGTGAATTAAAAACTGAAAATAAACCACTCCCCATTTCCTGGGGACTGCCTGAAATCCCCTCAAGGATACCTGAGGGTCCCCAAAACCCTTGTTGAGAGCCACTGGTCTTTGGTATAGACAATACAGTTGAGTAACTTAACAGTACTTTGATACTATTCTCCCTGTACTGACCTTACATTATTACGCTTTAAGTCAGCCAATAAGGGAATATAAACGGGTGTCTGGGAGTAATTGGCTGACAGTGATTTTTATCTATTAACATGCATAATATGTTATAATATTTACCTTTTAATGGGTTTGTTAAGACTGGTAAGCTTAAATTGTGGTGTTGAAGTGGCTACTGGTGTGAAAGTGCTGCTGCTGCTCTGCATCTTCATCGCACCATGCACCAGCAGATTTAGTTAGCCAAACTCACATTATTGGAATTCTTGACAATGAAGTCCTTCAAAAAGAACAGTGTTAATTACAGTAAAATTAGATATGGTCCAGTTATTATGGTCTGGATCATTAATAGTGTTAGTCTCACTGCCTTTATTCCCTGTGTCAGTACAACTTTTGTTCCCTGTCGTTGTCTAAAGAAAGAAATCCTGAAGACTTTTCCTCTTTCAAAAATTCAAATAAATATGTGGACTATTAACACCTTTAACCTTCATTATAATCAGTGAAACACTACTCTCATCACTCCCTTCATACTGCTATAATTATATCTGACATTAAAATGTGCCTTGTATCTGGACAAGGAAAAATGCATGTTATTACAAATGATTGGGATCAAATCAGCCAGGCCCATCTGGAGGTGGTCAGGGTCGTATTGTGATTGGATGTCGGTCAGGTGTAAATGTAATACATACAATGTATTCAATTTCTTAAGAAAAAAATTACATGGCTTTTATTTCTTATTTATGGGCTTTTTTTGTATGTGTTTAAACATATTTTTTTTAAAAAACAAACAAACTTGGAATCAAGCCTGGCAAAAGCAAAAGTGATAGCAGCAGCTAGAAACTCATTGCCAGCCTAACTTAATTAGTATATTAAGATTCAATCACAGTGCACGATGACATGATTGTGATACCAGTGCACAGACTCACAGATTGGACTTCATTATTCAGAAAATGTATCCAGATATAGATAATGTTGATACCAGGTGTAAATGGGGCCTATGTGTGTTTGTGTGTGTTTGTGTGTGTTGTCTTTAAAGGTACTGTGTCTGACAAACTGGGCTGAAATAAACTGTGAGAACTGATGACTGTTACTGTAAAGCAACAATAAACTACAATACTGACTTACTAAAACACTGAACTGAAATGGTAATTTCTATCTTCTTTAAGCCAAGAGCAATAGTGGCTCATGAACATTAACTAATATGGTTATTAAAACCATGAGTGTGGTGATATTTTTCATGCTGTCAACAAATCTGTGCAAACTAAAACCAACAATGAATGTTTCCTACTGACAAGTATTGTGTCTGTTCAAAACCTGATATGTTTTATGTGTTCATTTCTTGTCTAAAAAACTATTAAAAACACATTAAGAGATGCTCTGGCTGACATGCCCTGTCATTACCATGAACACACACATTGTACTGTAGTTTATTTTGACTCAGTCCCACAATCCTGCTGCCCCAAGTACTCACTAGAGCACCAAATGTGGATTAATCCAACACTGAAAATAGTCCCCAACAAATGCTCTACATCCTACTGCTTGAATAAATTTTAAATAAAAACTATAATGACCAACTGTTTTGTGAAATTGTGGATCCCCATTAGCCCTTACCAAGGTAGCAGCTACTCTTCCTTGGGTCTTAGGGTTACCAAGCATCCTTTAAAACTTAGATTTGTGAGCTGTTTTTAAAGATTTACGTATTCAGTAAGAACCAGTTTGCTTGGGGTTATAGACAGGGTTATAGACAGGATAAGAGAGTCAGAAAGCACTGAGAGACCGACTTCTACATTTTTGTTTCTTCTTGTTTCATGGAAATACCTTAAGAAAAAGAGTAGCACCAGTCCTATCCTTTGAGTAAATAAGGAGGATTATCTGATTTGAATACAGGTTCTGTTTAGTCAGCTGAGTCTGGCCAAGTAAGTCAAATGCACCTTAGGCTTGTTCAAATATTTGAAGCCAAATTCTGGTAGATTTATTGAGGTGTGGTTGTTTGGTGTCAGGAAGACACAGGCCAAGTTTACTCAGCTAATTCTACTGGGACAAGTCTTTTATTACATCATCTGTTGGTGTCAGATGTTGTTGGCTCTGTTTTACTGTCAGCATGAAAAGAGGAGTATTACAGACAGGCAAGCAGGTTTCAGAGCTCCACACACAGTGTTACAGTATATTGTGCACATACAGTAAGCTAATGTTGAGTTAGATTTATTCATTTAGAGATGATTCAGTTTATTAAAATGTGGACAGACTGTAAATAGTTCAAAACTATTTTTATAACTATTAGAATGATTCACATTATTTATAAAATCAGAGATGCTGTTCCAAGTCCATTTGTCTAGTTGGCAACTACTGTATATGTGTGTGCACACACACACAGAGACTACAGATTGATGAGGTACAACAAAAATGCTTCAGCAAAGGGGAGCCATGACGACAGGTAAAACTGATGTCATCATCATCATCATCATCCCCACACTCCCAGATCGGGTACCAAGCCCCAAGCCCTTACGACACAGATTCCCTTACAGCAAGGGCAAATGACCTGAGATCAAGAATAATGAATAAGCTGGAATCCCGGCACCCCTGAAGCCAATTACCAAGGCTTAGTGACAAAGTACCTTCTGAAAGTCCACTTGATGATGTGAATGCAGCACTATGTAGTATCCCCACTAGGATCATTATTGAGATGAATCAGCTGACACATTATAATGATACACTGCAGCAACAGTGATCCTAGAGATGTTTGGCTACAAGATGAACACCATGGACCACAAAGAGCATTACCCTCCCTGGAGAAGGAGGCTGGAGGCCAAGATCAAGGCAACATGATGGGAGGTTAGTCAACTCTCAGAGCTACAGAAAGGTGTAGGGAAGTAAGGGATACACAGGAAATATAACAAACAGTCATATTTGGGGCACTGGAGACTGCCAAGAAAAGAATCACAGCTCACAGGGGATTTTTGAAGTTATGCCTAATTACGGTCATAGCTGCTTTGAGTGATGGGCAGGTGCCGTCTGTTGACAAGTTGATACCACAACAAGTTGGTTAGGTAACATAACCATGGCACAAGATTCAGAGTATAGTCGTAGCCGTAGCTGACCATATTTCATTAAAGTTAATTGTAACGTCTTGGTTGCCCAAACAGTCTTGTTGAGCATTTGGTTGTACAAAAAGACTCTAAAAGGAGTCAGATGCTCACCTTTTCCAGTACATACTTTTGTTTAAACAGTCCTAAGTGCTAGGGTTATTTCTCATCCAAATATGGTCTCTGCTGGATCCAAAAATCCAAGATGGAGAGGGTCAAAATGCTGAACTCAGGAGGAGTCCACAAACCATTGAGTGGTGTCACGTTGACTATTTCCATCATTTCATACAGTCTATGCATAAGACTTGATTTATACAGATATAAGGCTGAGACATGCCTGTGCAAAAAATGCTAAAAACTTATTGCTTTAACCACTACTTCATTACATCTTTAATGTGTCTTTGTTCCTTGTGACAAAAGATTAAATGTTAAATGCTGTCACCATTGTGGTTTGATCAAGAGATCAATGTTTATGAGAAAATCTGGGTTAGAGGACATTTTGAAATTGAAGTTTTGTAGCAGAAGGGTTTTAAGTGGTACATGTGTGGAACAACTGCAACTGGGAGACATTACGATCTCCAATGTCATCTGTTTCCACACACTGTCCACACTGAAACTCCATCTAATGAGGCAGAAGATTCCATTAAGAACATTATAAAGAAAGCAATTTTACAGGCAGTTAAGCAGCAGATGTCTCCTCAGGGGTCAACTGTGAAGTGCAGGTCACATTTAATGTGAGAACTTTTGCAGAGAGCCATAACAACAGGAGAATTAATATAAAGTAGAATGTCTGTCCTCATCAGACATGGCTGGATGCAATGATATCACTTTCCAAAAATAACAGGAAAATAGATTTTGACGGGGAAATGGCCTAAAGATGATCTGTTAACCCAAAAACCTGTTTTAATCAGTAACTATCAATGGAGCGCCCATTGGTATCAACTAGATTTATTGATATCTTAGGGGAGTTTTACATGTTACAGCAGCACACAGACAGGCTCAGACCGAAAGAGAACTCTTTAAAATAATACAAAACAGAATATGAGACTAGGGGAATTAGAGAGGTCGCATTGAAAGAGCTATGTACAGTCTTACATAAGTGCAAATATCCTCCTGACTACCAGGAAAAAAAATATTGGCCAATCACATTTTTTTTAAAAATTCCCCAATCTTTGTAAGGTTATTAGAATACTGAAAAAAAAAAAAAAAATTCTTTTTAAGATATCTTGTGTCCACTACTGTGGACATCGGAACGCCATACCAGTGAAACTGATCCTTGATGGCAACAGTTAGTCCCAAAGAAAATGCCAAAAAGTCAACATAAGAATGAGTTTAACATCCACATAACTGTCTGTCAGCACTTTTGTTTTGTTTTGCTTTGCTTTGTTGCGCTTATTTGGAATGATAAAGGAAAACCTTGCACTTTGTGCACATGACATCCATCTATCCATCCATCCATAACTGCTTCATCCTCTTGAGGGTCGTGGGGGGGGCTGGAGCCTGTCCCAGCTGACATCAAGTGAGAGGCAGGGTACACCCTGGACAGGTCAGGCTATTGCAGGGCTGACACATAGAGACAGACAAGCATTCACGCTCACATTCACACCTACGGACAATTTAGAGTTATCAATTAACCTAGTCCCCAATCTGCATGTCTTTGGACTGTGGAAGGAAGCCAGAGTGCCCGGAGAGAACCCACACCTGGGATCGAACCGGGAACCCTCTTGCTGTGAGGCGACAGTGCTGACCACCACACCACCGTGCCGCCCCATGCACATCACACATTTTGCTACTGCAGCCGGATCTGCGACACCTTGATGCATGTGTTTCGTCCACCATCTCTGGAAGATGGATGGCGCCATAGTGTCTCAGAGCTGCATTTGGCTGCGGTTTCCACTTTTGACGTGGGGGAGTGTAGTCATCTTCGCTGTCGCTTGCGATTCCTGCTTGGGCCCGAGTAATTAACTCTTCACCAGTCAAGGAACTTCAGTGGTTTCTTCCCCAGAAACTGGCAGTCACTCTTATACTGAAGCCATGAGTTGGTGATTGCCAGGTCAAAAAAGTGGAAAACTGCACACACTGTCCATTTCCAAGTGCGAGAGGCCATCCTGTAGAAACTCAACATTCGGTCAACCAAGTCCACGTCACCCATGTTGGTGTTGTACTCAGCAATTGCCAGTGGCCTTGACACCTGGACAAACTTTTTGTCTTTCTTAGACCATCTTCTGCGTGTGTCCTGAGGTTCAGTGCCATAGGCAGAGGATGCCATGGCAATTGGCTTGTTGTCCAACCACTTTATGACAGCAAGTTCAGGACAGCTTCGTCTGACTACCATCTCTGATGCCCCTCTTCCTTTCTTTTTGAAGGGCTTATCCCCTATGATCTTGCACTCCTTCTTCATCACCATCATCTTCCTCTGCTGCCTCAAACACTGCATCTTGATCTTCTTCATCAGACAACTCAATAACTGAGTTTCCATCAACAATTTGCAGTAAAATTCTCTCTGCTTCTGAGAATGACTCCCTTTCTTGTAGAGACCAAAAGGAGTTAATTCAGTAGTATGCAGTGGGTGGGAGATATTCAGGTTTATAAATGTCCTCCACAGAGGACAAATTTGAATTACTGGTTGTCAGGAGGATATCTGAGCAAAAGAGGTCCATTAGTGCCACTCCAGCTGCCATAATGTGTGATGTATATGTATAGTACAGGTACATGGTAAATGTAAAGTATATAATGTTGTATAAATGCAGTTTATGTAATATACAAACTTTAAAAATAGAAGAAAATACAATGATATAGCTTAAAATAATACATGCACAATACAGTATTTTTACAGTGACATGAGTAATAGCATGAAATGCAAAAACAAAGTTGTGTTAGCTATGTCAACACAAATAAAAGTTTTTAAATAAAAGTTTGCTGTGTCACAATTAATGATTTTCTTTAACTGACCCTTGCCCTCACCTATACTTGAAAAGACTTGTGTTGATGAAAGGATCATTATGTAACTGTGCTGCCCTCTGCTGATCGGCATCGCAACACACACACCACAGCACGAGGATCTCTTGTCACTGATCACTACTGAAAAGCAACAAAAGTAGTAACTGAATTTTACTTTAGTGCTATAAAAACACATATTTCATCTTTTCTTTCATGTCTCTGTCATTTCAGTGTGACTTTTAAATGTCTATGCTATGAATTTAGCATGAAACATCACTGTCTACAGTGTGTCCCAAAAATATAAAGCTGATTAAACCAAATGAAGGTGAACTCACCAAATCCTTGGCACTATTATTATTTGTGAGATTTGCATTAACCAGCCAATGTGAGCTCAACTCATACATGTCACATTTTGATGCTTAAACAGAAGCCCTGCAGTGTTATTATAAGGATGTCGACACATTTCTTAATATCTTTTACAAAACAACAGTTTTATTGATCTGGGGAGCCTCCTTTCGTCCTCCTCTTATGAACCAAAGTCACATGCTACAGTATATTTGTCAATAATTTTTTTTCTGTTGTCGCCAGTGTCAGTACCACCAGTGACCAGCAGGGTGCAATGTAGTCATGTAAAAAAAAATGAGTGAACCTGTTCCAAAACTGGTGTTTATGCGCAGAGAACATGATGTGATTTCATAAACCTCCTCAGAAGTCAGGGGTGAGGGTCAGCTGCAGAGAGCAGCCCGTGATCTGGTGAGGATTCAGTTTCATACTTCAGTCTGAATTTAATAATAGTATAACAGATTGGGGCCTTTAAGATGTTTCATTGCTGCTATTGTTTTTTTTTTAATGTATTACAGCATAGTAACCTTTGGTTTACTACTAGTTTTTGACTCTTGAAAGAGTAAGTACCTATCTTACCAATGGATGAAGTCTTCACATTGAGACTTGTTTATACATGCTTTAACTTTAAAGGTTCAATGTGTAAGATATGGCCAGACTTAGAGAGTTTGAATAATTAAAAAGAGCTGACATTATTAACAGAATATGAAGAGTAAGAGTTTGACCTTATGTCAAAGACAGCTATGTATTGTGCTGCAGAGATCTGCTGAAATGAGCATGCTACCCAGCTAGCCCCGGCCCATCCTCTATTGTAATACCACTTATACATTGAGATGTGATACTGAGCCACTAGTTGGGTTGCATTCAAATGTAGTCCAAATTATAATCAGAGTTTTAGAAAACAGGCAAAAGAAAAAGTGAATTAATGCACTTGTTCATCCACTACTGTTATGAGAATTGGAGGCTGGTTCGCTGAGATTGAGCGTAGATGGCGATGGCCCAAAATCCACAGTACCAGTGTGGTTAGGTCAGTCACTTCAGGCCAGTATACAGCCAAGCTAAGAAAGCTAGGCTAAGCTAGCTTGCTGGCTAACCATTCATCACTTGTTCAAGTCTGTCATCTTAAATCATTGCCTCAAAGAAGACACTTGTCAAAACAAAATGCATGTCCAAACGTGCGAAGCACAGACAGGGCAAATAATAACACCACAAACCATGCCAAAAAACATTCCAAATGGCATTGATATCTGGTTTGATATAGCTGTTTTCCTGATACTATGGTCTTGCTAGAACTACAACACATGAAAATTACAGGATTTGATTCAGAACATGTTTCTATACATTGATTTTTGAACAGACAGAAGTGTAAATGTCAAAGACAGACATATTTCTTATGCTAGGAACTGATGTAACATTTTGTCCACTGACAACTTTGGTAAATTATTAAAATCAGAAAAATAAGGAACATTTCTTGTGTGTAATATTTGTGTATTATTCTGTACGAACATTGAACAAACACTTTCCCACTCAATAACATATCACAACAGGTTGAAAAACTGAAAAGCATCTTTTATGATATGAAAATCTCTTTTTTCCCCCCTGTCCTGCTGATCGGCACATCTGAGTGATGCCGTTGAATCTGCGTCAGCATGTGGGATGCATTTCCATTAACAGAGCCTACAATGGTGGAGCAACCCTGATACAATTCTCTCTTCACTGTAGATGAATGGGAACCTGCTGATGGGTTTTCCAACTCCAATGCTTAATTTGGGCTTGCCACAGTGTGACCAACGCGTTCACCAATTATATCATTAAGCTAACTTCAGCACATGTAGCTGATGGCTTAAAATTTAAGAACTTGTACGAACTTTGGCTCACATTAAACTAAATAACTAAATATATACATATAAATATATATATATATATATTGCGTGTCAGTATAGAAAACCAGAATATAGGCTACTGTGTTTCTGTTTTTGTCTTGGTGAGACAGTTGTTCATTTCCATAATAACTGAATGAACAGATGGATTGACAGATAAGAGGACAGGGAGGATGCAGGAAGATGCAGATGGTACAAAGGGTGGTAAAGTCTGAGAGGCTCTGCAAGGGATAATGTTATAGTTAATATGATATAGGGACTTAGTTTATTAAAATACAATAAATCAAATATCTCACAAGTGTAATGGTGTGTGTATCAGTGTATGTGCCATTCACACATTATGGTTTAAATTCCCCTGCTGTTAGTCAACTTGACCATCTGTCTGACCCTGTCACACTGTTGACCTTCTGTATGTGTGTGTGTGTGTGTGTGTGTGTGTGTGTGTGTGTGTGTGTGTGTGTGTGTGTGTGTGTGTGGTGCCCTTGGCCTAGATCACATTAGCACAGACATCATTAACCCCAGAATGACCACAGCACACAAAAGATAGTGAAGGATGAGAAGGAAAGAGGAAGAGGATGTGAAGACAGAGTATGTGGGGAAAGGAGAAAGGAGAGAAAAAGAAGTGAAATGGTTTGTTGTGGTTTGGCTGAGGTGGACATTTCCAAATGTAGATTACTGTCGTCCACTTCAACACACTGTGAGATGGATCTTGAGATGACTCAGTTCTGTTAGCTTCAATAAACTGTTAGCTTGTTAGCTTACCAGCAAGAATGTCACTGTTAAGAAATAAAAAATGAAGGCTATAGACTAGGTACTTGACAATGATGTAGAAACAGCTCCACATTATTGAATGTCAGCCAAATTTGGAGTCTACTCACCTTATTCCACCCCGCCCACTGTTTATAGTTTGTCTTTTCCGCATTGTCATCCCACCTCCGCTAAACCGTCACATCCACTTCCAGTAGATAGCTGGTTAAATGATTCCGATATCATTAGCTAGCTACAATCTCAAATGACAAATACATACTCTTGTTTCAAGGAGCTCTTATGAGAAATTACTGAAGCCTACCAATATATTCACAGCAGGAAAGTGGGTTGTGTAGCTACTGTTACACACAGAGGGTGATTTCATCTTTTTGAAGGCAGATGTGACTCCAGCCAGTTTGCACTATTTACCAATCTGTGGAGACTACTGGATGTTAGTATATCACTGGTTTGGGTCATGCTGTCACGCATCCTCAATATTAGAGAAGGTAAGACTCAAACCTATCATGCACATTATTACTATCTGCAACAATGTCACAACAGCTGGTATTTTCACCTTGTAAGTCTGTGGGTGTGTGTCATCATGGTAAAATGTGGTCCTGGGGACATATATTGTAGTGGGAATTACCACTAGCTGTATTACAGCAAGATAGCGATTATCCCAGCTCTCGTCCCAGGGCGGTCACAACGCCCATGGTGGCGCTTGGTCTGGCTGGTCTGGCTGCATTGTTGGAAGATGCCATGGGCAGTGGTCGTCTTAAGGTCAGCTGCATCTCTATTCAAGCGACAGTTGTGAGCAGTTTCACCACTCACAAGCTCACATGGCACCACTGAGCTAGCTAACATTACAGCTCAACCTTGGAGGACCCTATTTATGTTTACATCTTGAGCACGAGCCTGACAGATTAGTGTTGTAGAAAGACAGTAGTTCTTATATGAAACTGCTCACAACAAGGTCTGTGGATTATCTTTATTTCCTGGGACAGGATTTCTATAAAGAGTTTTTCAAATGTATTTTCTTGGCGCTTTGAGCACCACAAGCTGAATGCCATCTAGTTCCATTATATTGGAGAGAAGGCAGACATTTCTACGGCTAATATCTCCAAAACTCAGCGACTCCTACCAAAATTATCTAGGCTAATAAATAACACCACAGGTAAGAGACTAAACATGAATTTGGGATTTTGGGATGAACTGGATCTTTAAGTTGATATGGTAAACTTAACAGCACACAGTTGCGTATAAAACATCCAGCAGGTACAGATAAATGTAAGTTCAGCAGTCAGTCTGTTTTAGCTCTGTGTTTGGTCTCTACTCAACTCTTGCTGTGTTGAGTTAAATGAGTTAAAAGTTGACTGTCATGACATGTCTGTTTCATGAAAAGTATAGCTGCAAATTAAAAGCAACAATTGATGTAAAAACACACAGAGATAATGCATCTGTGATCAGTTCCCTAATTTAATTTTAACAATTTTTTCAATCTTCTCCAATTTCTTGTTTTATTTCATGGAAATGATCAATGTAGAGCCGCCACGACGGTTTTTATAATGCAAATAACTCTGTTTAGATAAAACCTACAAGCTTCTCTACCTATGACTTTTACTAAAAATGTGTCTTGTATATTTTCTGAAGCCTTTAAGTTACAAAAATGAAACACACTAGACTTCTGAGCATTTATACCTCCGACCACGGCAGACTGCTGCTGAAAATGATACTTTTTGATACATAGGCTATACATATTGTGAAACTCTGTAAAAGTACACCAAAGCATAAATTTTCATTTCCAAATATTTTATTACACAAAAGATGAAGAAATTATGATTTTTTTTTTTTTTTAATCTATTTTGGCACATACATACAAAATCCTCCCGCTCCTCGCTCCAGGTAGCTCCAACTCCGCTCACATGCTCAGACTTTAGGCATCAGAGCCTCTGCGCTACAGCGATAGATGCATTGGTGCTGTCCATAGTGCTTTACACTCGGACCGCCAGGATTACAGTGCCCCTCCAAGCACCACAGCATATGTAATTTAATTGTTCATGCTGCCTGTGTGCTCAGAAGCACACCAAAAATGCATCTGAGTAATTTCCGAAAAGTTATGATAAAATAAATAAATATTAGACTATAGAATAGGACTGACAACCTCTCCAGTGTCTCATGTCAATTAATTAACACTATTTGTCAGCTTTTTATAGTTCCTTTTTTTTTGCTGCACTGTGTCTCCAGTTGAAAGTGGTGATTTGCTAAATACATTCTACAATAATAAATTAGATTAACTTTTGTTCTATAATATTGTTGGCTATATTACGCATTTTAATGAAAAAAAAACAACCCTTAAGAATAAAAGAAATAAACACCGAAATAATTAGTGGAAACCTTTTTTTTATTGATACTCTTCCTCTCTGACATACCAACACACACACACGCATGCACATACACGCACGCACACACATGGCTAGTGCAGTCACCGTTGAGATTACATTAGTTTTTTATTATTAACAAAATGGTTTTTTAATTAACGGTATGAATGGTTTCATTTTCCAATAAATATTTGGAAACAAAAATGTATGCTTTGGTGTACTTTGACAGAGTTTTGCTATATGTATACCTGTATGTATCAAAATAATTTTCAGCCGCTGCCGCAGTCGGAGGTATAAATGCTCAGATGTATTGTCTCTGTGTGTTTTTACATCTATTGTTGCTTTTAATTTGCAGTTATACTTTTAATCAAGCTGACATGTCATGACAGTAATATGCAACCAAGGGCTAAAAAGCTAACAAAATGCCTGTAGCATTAGATTTCAGCACATCAGATGATTATTTTAGCACATTGTGTCTGTCAGAGAGGAAAAGTTACATCGACAAACCTGATATTGTTAGTCTGTCTCAGTGTCCGTTCCCCTTACCTTGCTTATGTTGGAGAAATAATCCCACTGAATAGCCAGTAGTGACATAATTTGAAATTTACAACTATTTTATCAAATCACCAGGTAAGATTTGATAACGAAGATCATAACCAGGCATTGTAAATTTGTTAGCTCCAACCCCTACAGTTTCTCTGGTAATATCAGCAAAATGCTTGCTGCATGTAGGCACACGTGTCAGGATCGCACAGTTCTCCCATATCTTCCTGCTGATGCCTCATGATGTATTGCTCAAAAGCTCAATTGTTCTGCCATTTTTGCCATGGCGTTTTTATCCATCCATAAAGAGATGCATTTACTTGAGCTGAACAATAGGGGCCTAGAGCTGTATACCACACAAAAATTTGGACACGAAACAAAACGGTAGAAATGAGGAGTAATACCTAGAGCCTATCCCACAACACACTGGGAGAGAGGCAGGGCACACCCTGGTCAAAATTGGTGATTTAATTACTTTTTCTTTTTTTAGAGCTCAAATGTATTAGAGTCTGAGCCACATCTGGTTGTTTAGATGAGTGATGTCTGGATGAAAATCATATTTATCTGGCCATGATGGCATTTTAATGTATCTTCATTAAGTAATTTCCAATGTCCCAAGAGGGATCATTAAAGTTTCATTTAATCTTATTTAGAGTTATTTAGTTCAACCTGGAGCAGAGGTTGTTGGTAGATCACTTTCATCATTTTCATTACGCAATTACAGCGAGCCATTTAAAATTAAAAGTCTATTTTCAGTCTAAAAAATGACTGAATAAAATAAACATCAAATAATAAACATCTAACATTTAATATAATTTCTACCCTAGTAGGTCGGTCTGGCAAAAGAGAGTGGCTTTGTAGTGTGTGTGTGTGTGTGTGTGTGTGTGTGTGTGTGTGTGTGTGTGTGTGTGTGTGTGTGTGTGCGTGTGTGTGTGTGTCCATCCATTCCTGGGGTGCAGTGGAGCATCCAGGGAACTGATAGGAGCTGAAGTGTAATTGTGTCAGAGCAAAGACCCAGAAAATACAGAGAGACAGACAGATAGATAGAGACAGGAAGAGAGAGAGAGAGTTCCCCCCATCATCCTGAACTTAGCTAAATGTCATCCATCAAGGCATTTTACTATTTTGTAGTTCAGCCTGCTGCACAGAGAACGCTGCAGAGTATTTCTGCTTGACTCACCAGCCTCCCACCTGCTTCACATGTTCCATTATCAAGGCTGCAGCTGGTGCTGAGCAGAGACTAATAACATGTACTCATTACTATTCATACATTTGTGTGATTAAAGGATTAATCAAATAAAAACACAACTATAATGATGAAATAGAAACTGTGATTTTGTTTTGTTTGTTTTTTTGCTTCACACTCACTCATATTTACAAATAAAAGCAGCTCACCACAGTCACAGTATAATCTGTTAGCCACCACCAGCTCCAATAGAGCAGGAAGTATAAGATTAAATGACTAGCTCAAGGGCACCTAAGCAGTGATAATAAGGGAGGGGCAAGTTCTGTTGTTTCGCTTAGCCACAATGACTTACTGCTGCAGCCTGTTGATTGAACTGCTGAAGTTGTGGTCACCAGTGTGATTCTGAGCCTTTCAGCCAGATGCCAAGGTGAAATTCAAAGTGTACTATATAAGATTCGTGAAACGTAATCCCCCTCAATCATCACTTATGACCTGCTAGAATTGTGTGGTTGTGTAGCAGTGTGTATATCCACAGAGACTCTGCCCTCTGCCTGTATTTTCTGCCTTTTTTATTTTTTGCTACTGTATGCTTGTGATGTCTCTGAGTGTGTAGCCCCCAGCCAAAAACAGTACGCAGGGGAGATCACAATTTTATCAAAAGGTAGTGAGTGACCAGGTAGTAGCAGCATGAATCTGAGAGGAAGCTATGAAACACGTGGACACAAGTATAGCGAGGCAAAACTCCAGACAAAGATCTTTCAAAAACAAGAGTGAATCCAGAGTTGGCTTTCACTTTTCCTCCGGAGCACTGAAGGAGGGGATGAGGATGAAGCAGGCCCCCAGGAAGTGCACTGGGCTTGGAAGCCAATTTTTGTGGTGGCCAAACAGTGGAATTTCATCCATCACATGATGCCACATAGCCCAAAAAGACTTTTTCCCACAGACCTATACGGTGAGAACGACATCTGTAAACTGGATATGTTTTTGAGTGTCACAGCCGCATGAAATGACTCACCACTGTCAGTATTTGACTCATTCGTTCTGATAACAAAAAAGAGCTGCAAGATTAAATCATTTTATGCTCATGCCTGAAAATGAAGCCAATGCTGAAGTGCCAAAAACTGCAGTTCCTCTCATGGCCTCTAGAGGCTGGCTCTAAGAGCAACTTATTCCTTGTAGACCCATGTTAAAATGCCCAACTTAACAGCAGAAATAAATATGTTTACAGCCTGGTACAAAAAAAAGGTTTGGTAATTTTAATGATAACTACACAGGGGGTGCATTTTTATATAACTCACACTTTACATTTTATCAAGGCTTAAAGTTACATATTTAAGGTAGGGCCCCTTGAGTGACAGGCTGTCTGTGAGGGTCACTGTGAGTCAGATTCACCCCTCATTCCTCCACAGCTCCACCTACTCATTCAAATATGGTCATATAAGGCAAAACACAAAACCAAGATGACGATGATCAAAATGCCAAAGTTGAGACTTCAAACCGGCAGTTCACAAACCAGTGGGTGGAGTCCTGGTAGCTATATCCTTCATTCTATACAGTCTACGGTTCACAAACAGTAAGCAATAATTCCTGTATAGCAATAATTCCTGTATAGTATAACTATAGTAGAACTGGACTTACATTGTGAATTTAAAGCTGCACTGGTCAATATTTTATGTTAACATCGGATCAAAAGACACATGTGACATGAACGAGGTCACTCAAAGAGGTAAAACCCACAGAGAATAATCACCCCCCCTGTCATCTTTTATATTATTAACTATCAACTGAAGACAAGATGCCCACAAAACAGAGCCAGATATATTTCTCAGGAGTTGATTGAGACTTACACAAAGCTGAAAGGAGATGGACTTTTGGACTTACATTCAGGTGGACACAAGCACAACTGCAATTGATTGCCATGTTGCTGTGTCTGCTGGATGTGTAAATAGGCAACTGTGTGCTGTGTAAGTCACCAAAACAGGTGCACCACGCAGCTGTAAATGAATATTTATTGCATTTAGTGCTGCATGAAAGGGTTGGTTTACCCACTTACCGCTTGTGTACAGCCAAGCAGATTGTAATGCTTTTATTTGCCCAGGTTTTGCCATTTCAATACGGTGGAGGTGAATGGTTACTCAGGCTGATCCACACCTGTTTTCAGTGGATCCGCTTTCTACCGAAAACATAAAGGCCCAATGCTGACAGGGTGTATTTATCAAGATACAGATAAAGATGCTTACTTATGTTTTTTATTTATTTTTTACCCAACTTGCATTGTGCTGGAGGCAGATGTCTCAGAGACATATATCTCAAAACCTGGACAAAACCAAAACTATCTTCATGGCTTCACCGCCATGCCAGAAAATACATTTTACTTGTTTTCATGAGTCTGATCTAGAGCTTTGGCCTTGACAAGGGCAACCTTGCAGGTTTTTAAACTGCATGAGAATGTCTTGGTTTAACACACATAAACACACATGCTTGCTAATAGGGTCATTACATAATCCCATCAGCCTGCATCGATCTCCTCATGTCTGAGAAAATTGAAAATACTAGGTGAAAAGAGGGAGGGGAAACAGAGGGTGAAGAGAAAGAATCAAATTCTTTTCCCTTTGTTTCTCTCTACAGATGTTCAGTGATATTATATATGATATATACGAATATAGCCTCTCTGTGTATTTTGACACATGGAAAAACAGAGGGTTTGACAGTAAAGAAAGCAAATAGAACAAGGTGTGATGATGAAGATATGCATGGACTGACAGAGACTAATGCACTGATGTAATGTGCTTTTACAATCTGAAGAGCCTATTTGAAACCGATCAAATTAGGAGACCTCTGACAAAAGCGTAACTGACAGCTTGATGATACACATTTTTCCACAGTGACTAAAATAATAATGATTATAATAGCTCAGTATAGTAATGAGACACCAGAAAATGGGATTTAATTGCTTTCAATTCAGACAAATTTAACAGGGTGTCTTGGTTAGCATGGAGCAGTTGTCAAATGTAGGATGGGGCCTCCAGCCTTCATGTTGACTAACATCCATTCCTGCTAGGAAGAGGTGAAAGAGGATCATATGAACAGTTAGTAAGCTGTGGTGCTCATTTTTACATGGCATCCCATAGTGCCCAAAAGCAAATAAATAAACAAGAAATTACAAACTCATGTCAATACATTGTGTGAAATATCTAAAAAATATATATAAACAACTTTATTTTTTAAAATAACTGGATTTTATTGAATATTAGTTTTATTTCATAATGTTGCTTTTCATGACAGTGGTGCCATCACCACAACCCTCTCACCTTTCAGCCAATCACATACCCCCTGCCTCTTACCAAAGCAAGCTCAACAGCTTCTACCACATTTAACCACTTAGCTTCTTTCGCTACAGCAACAACAACCCTAAAGATACTCCATACCAACAACTAGCGGCTACTGCTGTAATATAAATACACACAGTCCACAGACACAGAAACTAACACCACCTTTTATTTAATTAGCTTAACAAGGCTGCACATGCTACTGACATAGCTAGTTAATATTGGATATTATGAAAAGGGATATTATGAAATAAAAGTTGACATGAAATAACAGTGTTACTGGGAAATTGCTGTAATGAAATAAAAACAGACTTTTAGAGATAAAAATGTCTAGAATGAAACAAAGTATATCCAAAAAAAAAGTCTGTTACGACTGTATGGAAATAAGAATGATCGAGTAACATCTGATGAATTGTAATAACTTATTAAATAATTTCATAAATTGCTAACTATATATTTTACCCAATTTATTCATTTAAGTATTTATTTATAATGTCTTTTCATTTATTTAATACTGGTAGTGTTGTCTTATCTCAGTATTCATACAATAATCAGACAGAATGGAACTATCAAAAATTAAGTAAAGAGACTGACTGGATGGCAATAAAGCCACAGTCACAAGCCCTTTTAATATAGAGATCTCTGAATAGGGATGCAACAACATCTCTTTATTATGCCAGCTTTGCTTTTCTACACAGAACCAAACAACAATGGCATAGTGCCACCCTGCTGGGTGATTTTAAATAGCATGCCAGCATTCTGGAGACAAAAGAGGCATGACGGGCGTGACATGTAACACAACAGTGTCTGCATATAAGATATGCGTCAGCATGCACTTTATAAACAATAATAAAAGCATTACATGGCAATAACAATCATTTAGCATCACCCTTATATGGCGGGTGATCTCGTCTGCTGCTTGGAAGGTAAGCAGCTCCTGGAGCTCATTATCATTCTACTTTGTGGACATTTTCAGTTGCTGTTCTTCTTCTTTGAGTTAGCTGCTAACTGCTCGTAGCTGCTTTTTAAATCTTGTTGGGTCACACACATAACACGTCATCAGTTGCACACCCATCCCATCCTGCCGGCTGTCCATTTTACATAGTCGTCTATTTGGCTCTGTAACTACCTCCGCTGCCATCTTAAAGGAGAGGAAAACTCTGCTCCCCCATTCCACAATCAAACCTTTTATAAAGCTTCTGCCTCACCTTGAACAAGCAGTGTTAAAGGAGCTACAGTCCTCAGGCCTACTTTATGTTTACGGCAGGGTAAATTCCCATTGGGTGTTGTAATAACATCCAACCAATAGGATACCAAAAAGATGAATACCACTTAAGACCAGTGCTGAAGCTTACCCACACACCCTCCTTTAAACAGTAGTAGTATTACTACAATGGCTTACAACGAAGTTGTTCCCACTTACCAAGAGCCCTGACTGGAGAATAAACATCCGAGAGAAGACTGAGGTTTTTGCACTCTGTTGTAGGTGGTGTCCTATGGTATGCTATGTTGTTATGTGTGCTGTGGTTCATTTTGGTCTGACTTATGGGCAGCTGGCTGTGAATGTCTGAACACAGAACCCTAAACTGGAGCTAATATCTGTGAATATATAATTCTATTAGTGAAATTACTTACTGCACAAAAAGTCAAACTCCCCATGTAAGGAAACTTTTGTTACCTGCACTGTGTCTGATATGAGCAGCAGAGACAGTCGTGTCAGCCTGACATAGCAGCACCTTCACAGTAACAGAGAGTATAAGAGTATGCAATGCTTTAACAATGGTTTCCTTCTTCTTTGTGGTGACTATGTATTGTCATAATTCAGATCTATGAAAGCAGTCTGTGAGAGCTGTGAAGGTTCAGCTGCTGCCAGAGCTGCTGGGAGACAGTCCAGGATTGAGAGGTTGAAGTGCGTTATCCACAGAAAACTGAACTCTTTTTTAAAATCTTTTTCGTGTGTGTGTGTGTGTGTGTGTGTGTGTGTGTGTGTGTGTGTGTGTGTGTGTGTGTGTGTGTGTGTGTGTGTGTGTGTGTTGAAGGGTTACTGGTCTCTGGGGGATTGCTTAAGACTTTCTCTTTTTCAATTTATGGTCATTTGCCTACAAGATGTATTGACTTCAATCCAATTACCTGAAGCTTCACCTACATTAAACTTGTTTGCTATTCCCATGACATCATAATAAATGTCCAATTTTTTCACATATACACCAGAATCTGGCTCAGCGATGGACAAAAAGTTGCTGTTGTAGGTTTACTTAACTGTATTTTAGAGTTTGTCATTTCCTGGATAACAACAGAAAATGTTGATGATTCATGAACAACATTTTCTATCGCTGATGAAACGGCAGGGGGGGGGCTTGATTAATTTTGTGTTCAGTGAAATGCTTTCTCAAATTTTTATGTCCCTCCCTCCCTGTAAATTCTCCCAGTCATTGATGTTGCTGTGTTTTTGGTTGTGCTAACTATTGCAATCTTTTCCTCTTTCTTCTAGGCAAGGCAAGGCAAGGCAAGGCAAGGCAAGTTTATTTGTAGAGCACAATTCATACACAAAGTAATTCAAAGTGCTTTACAGAACAAGAAAATGCATTAAAATCACAATACAAAATAAAAACATAAATAATCATTATAAAATGAACTTTAAAAGGGAAGAGTGCAGATAAGATCCTTTCAGTCATATGCACAGTGAAATAGAGCTGTTTTGAGCCTAGATTTGAACATTGTCAGAGTAGAGGCCTGTCTCACATCTTCAGAAAGACTGTTCCAGATTTTAGCTGCATAAAACTGGAGCCCTGATTCCCCATGTTTAGTCCTGACCCTGGGCACCAGCAGGAGGCCGGACCCTGAGGTCCTCAGAGTCCGCGATGGTTCATATGGCACTAACGTGTCAGAGATGTACTTTGGTGCTAGGCCGTGGAGAGACTTGTACACAAGCAGAGCTGCTTTAAAGTCTATTCTCTGAGACACAGGAAGCCAGTGTAGAGACCTGAGCACAGGACTAATGTGCTCGTACTTCCTGGTTCTGGTCAGGACCCGAGCAGCAGCATTCTGGATGTACTGCAGCTGTCTTACGGCCCGTTTGGAGAGGCCAGTGAGCAGGCCGTTACAGTAGTCTAACCTACTAGAGACAAATGCATCGATAAGTCTCTCCAAGTCAGGTTTAGACACTATACCTTTGATTTTGGCAATGTTTTTCAGATGGTAAAAGGTTGCTGATGTTATTGATTTGATGTGGCTGTTAAAGTTCAAGTCTGAGTCCATTATTACCCCGAGATTTCAAACCTGATTTGTAGGTTTTAGAGAGAGAGACTGGAGGTGACTGCTGACACTCTTTGTTTCTGTGGACCAAATACGATGACTTCAGTCTTGTCTGAATTTAGCTGGAGAAAGTTGTTTTGCATCCACACACTGACCTGTTGGATGCAGTGACAGAGTGAATCCACTGGTCCATATTCACCTGCTGTCAGTGAGACATAGATCTAAGTGTCGTCTGGATAATTGTGGTAGGACACATTATTACTTTGTATTAACTGGCCTAAAGGCAGCATGTATAGATTGAACAGAAGGGGTCCCAGGATTGACTCTTGGGGCACCCCACAGGTCAAGGTCATGTGGTCTGAGACACAGTTAACAATTTCAACAAAGTACCTCCTGTCCTCTAGATAAGACTTCAACCAATTTAGGGCATTGCCAGAGATGCCCACCCAGTCCTCTAGTCTCTGTAACAGGATCTCATGATCGACAGTGTCAAAAACAGCACTCAGATCTAGCAGGACTAAAACTGAGACTTTGCCTGTGTCAGTGTTCAGGCGGATGTCATTTGTCACCTTAATAAGAGCGGTCTCAGTGCTGTGATGGGGTCTAAAACCCAACTGGAAAACATCAAAGGAGTTGTTCATTTGGAGAAAGTCAGTAAGCTGTTGGTAAACAACTTTCTCAAGGACTTTGCCTAAAAACGGCAGATTTGAAATGGGCCGGTAGTTGTTCAGTACTGTGGCATCAAGACTGCTCTTCTTTAGGAAAGGCTTAATGACCGTAGTTTTCAAGGCCTTTGGGAATGTTCCAGATTGTAGTGACATGTTAACTATGTGAGCGAGTGGTGGTAACAAACTGCTCAGCACAGACTTTAGAAATCTAGTGGGTAACACATCAAGGCAGCATGTAGATGAACTCAGACTGGTGATGATCTCTTGGACAGTTTTGTCAGTTACAGGTGCAAAATGAGTCAGCTCTAAGTGTCTAGGTGGCTGCAGGGTTGTTATTGGTGTTGTGGTAATGATGGCATTTTTAATGGTCTGAACCTTGTCGCAAAAGAATACTGCAAACTCATTACACTTGATTAAAAGTTCTATGAGATTTTGAACATTACTATGGCTGCAAACAACTATTTGCAATCCTTCAGGCTACAGTCACTAGTCATTGCACTCAGCTGCAGTGCAGAGTACCAAAGTGCATTTGAAGGGTTTGAATTAACAAAGTGATTTGGCTCTTCCTCTACTGTATAGGGGGACAAGTGAGTGTACAACCATAGAAAGTAAAGTAAGTCAAAGGTGAGCTAGACAGTCTGATCATCTGACTGCTACTGTCTCTTCGCCTGTCAGACTTCTTTTTAATGTCACCATGTCCCCAGATCTCAGCAATTAGCTTAATGAATGCATTGTTATCATAGCTTATAGAACTGTTGGCTTAAACTTAAAGACACTCATAATGTGATAAATCAGAATTATCATTAAGGACATAGTTGACTCTTATCATAGTGTCTCCAATTCCAGCCCACTTGCCAGAACAAAATATTGGTATTGTACATTTCTGCAAACTCATTTCTAATGAGTTGACTTTGTCAATGGGAGGTTGAGTCACAGCTAGGCAGGATGCCTGCAAAGCTGCAGACCACTGTAAACCACAGTTTGAGACCAACAAACAACTAAATTAGTTAAGTTTTAGCGAGTCATTGCTGTGTTTCCATTGGCTTTTTAGGCTCCCAGCATTTGTGTTTTGTAGCAAACCATCACTGTTTTTCCAGTTGTTTTATAGGCCCCAAACACGGGTATTTTGTAGCCACCCCTCTGTGTTTTCCAGCAACTTTTTAGGCTCCCAACATGGCTGTTTTGTAGTTTCCCTTTGCTGTTTTTCTAGCGGCTGTATTGGTTCCAAATGTAGGTGCTTTGTAGTGACCCATTGCTGTTTTTTCCAGCAGCTTTGTAGGCTCTCAATTTTGAGTGTTTTGTAGTAAGCCATTTGGAGGGAAAGTGCCTACTTTTCCTGTTGTGATTGGGTATTGGAAGCCCAAATATGGTCTTTTTCTATAATAACCAAGTGGTTTCTGTGCCTAAACTCAACCAGTCATGAACCACAGCTCTGTTAAAACATAAAGTTTCAACATATCTGCCACATAATTTGCAAACGTAACAAATCTGTGGTTTACTGAAACAAACAATGCCAATGTTTTTCTAGCTATTGGTTTGCCAGTCCTCCCAGGATGGATGGACAGATTCTAATTTTCTTCCTATTGCATCCATCAGTGGTATTACAACTACTGGGGCTTAGTAATAGATGCATATTTCCCACAAACCCTCAGTCCTTTCACCATCTGTCATCACCAGAAACACTGAAGGATGTACCTGGGTTGTGCAGGGAGAACAGCTCCCTCTTCCTGCTGTGTGTCATAACAACCCAGCAGATTTCTCTCTCTGACGGTGTGAAATATAACATCATATTCTACAATGTAGTGGCAAGTAGAGGTTTACAGTTGTTTTATCTGTTCATGGGAATCACATAACATGATTCAGGGAAATTAAACTGCAACAAATAGCACCTTAACTAAACAACATAAAATGGCTTTTTAAAAAAAAAAAAAAAAAATCTTATCCTTATCATTTTGCCATGTGCATTGTGTTCTTCTTCTTCTCTGTTTAGTTTTTTCTTCATATTCATCTTCACTTACAGTATCTTTACTGTGCCTACTGTGGCATTTAAATGCATTTGAATTGATTTGAGAGAGAAAGAGAGGGAGGGAGAGGAGAGGAGGGAGAGGGGGATGGGAGAATGTTGCCATGACAACTGCCATAATAATCATCCTAATGATTGATGTGCTGCGCTCCATTTCTCCCCGTTTGGACTCTTTCTCTGTTTTCTCTTTTTTCTTTCAGTCTGCTTGTCTGTCTGTCTCTCCGTCTGTCTGTGTTAGACCATGTTCCTTGTTTTTCTGTGTCTATGCCATTAGAACGGAGGGTACTTGCGTAGTGATGAACAAACACACGCAAACACACAAATGTTCATTGAAATTTTGGTGGACAAGAAAAGATTGTTAGTGTCAACTAATTACTGTTTCCTTAAAACAAATCTTCTACTTGTTTATAGTAATGAATAACTGAAAACTGAGGATTAGAGAAGAGAAGAGAAGAGAAGAGAAGAGAAGAGAAGAGAAGAGAAGAGAAGAGAAGAGAAGAGAAGAGAAGATTATTCAGTATGAAGGGATGTGGCCTGTTTAGGAGCCTGAATCAATCTCTCTGTGTCATTGCATTAGACCATTCAGGCGTTTTGTGTGTATGAGCGTGTGTGTCTGTGTGTGGGTGTATACAGTGTCATAATAGATAGCCTTGTAATATACTACAAAAAAATTGCTCTATAAATGTTGAAATGGATTATTTTACTGTCCAGTCTGGGTCGGCATTAGCACACACTCTGGCCAAACTGGAATAAAATCTAACAGAATAGGAAATCACTGTGTGTCTGTGAAACCTGCCCTGTTTCTTGCACCTACTGGAGCATGTTGTGAAGTCTCTGATATGTGATGACATCTTTCTAATAGCTTGGATTTTTCTCTTTTTTTAAAGGTAACCCAGACACGCCTCAGCTCGCTGGCAGAGATGGTGGCACAGCTTTTTCATCATAAAAATATTTTCAAAAAATAGACCTTGAATTTTATCTGCTGGTTTATATGGGATATTTTAGTTTTTCGGGTACTGGATGATCTCTTTTACCTGGTATCACAATTACCAGATAAAACATTACAATTGTATCACTGAATATTCATCTTTTTTTTTTGTCATGCCTTAAATATGAGTGGTGATCTTATTTTAGTATGATGCTCTCAATGTCTTCTTCCATCTTTTAGCATATTCTACGATAATTCACAGGTGACAGACATTATAAACGTCTGTGTTTTTGAGTTCAGTTCTTCCACCGTAAACACTGTTACATGTTTTTTGGTATTGCTGGTGTCATTATTAGCTTTTCATTAACCTTTAACCTTTGATTCTAACCTATGATGCATTTGTAACTTTGTTGAGAAGATTCCTAAATCAATACAATTTGCAGGTGTAGTTCAACATTTTGGGAAATTCACTTATTATTACTTACTTATTCACATTCTTGCCTGGAGTTGGATAAGAAGATTGATATCACTTTCATGTCTGCAGCTAGAGCCCGCAGATGATTACAGTGGTTACAGTTGTTTTGGAAAATTGTGCTGGGTATTTTCCAGTAAAAGATAAATTAGTTAGCCTACTCAAAAAATTAATTAAATGATTAAATGATGTTGAAAATAATCATCACCCTGTAGCCCAACGTCAGAGAGACATAATGAAACATCCAATCAAAACCTGACCAGCTCGTGCAGGAAACAGGAACTGTTGTACTACACCCTTAATATTCTTGTTTTGATTATGTCCCCCCTACTGTATCAGTTCAAACCCATATTCTCAATATAAAAGAGTGCTCTGCCCCACCTCCCTGTCACCGTGACAACTAGCTATTACTTTGGACCCATGTGATCAAATTTATGCTTCATTATTGTCTTTTGCTGTGTGTGTGTGTGTGTGTGTGTGTGTGTGTGTGTGTGTGTGTGTGGTGTGTGTGTGTGTGTGTGTGTGTGTGTGTGTGTGTGTGCAGACATGTGTGTTTGGGGGGTGGGTTAGGGCAGCCTGTCAAAACGGAGTAGAACTCATTGTCACATTGTTGTCTATGCAAACTGACAGGCTGTCAGCAACATTATCTCTTCCTCTCCTTAACTTTCTCTCTCTCTCTCTCTCTCTCTCTTTACCAGCATGCAGCTCAGCACAGTTAATCTCACATCCAAAATGCACTGATGCACATCTCAGTATCATCTCTTGTCTCCCAACAGTAATGGTTTGTTACTCATTCCATACAACAACCCAAAAGGTACATTGTGTGCTGCATCACTATGCTTTTGGGATTCATTCATTTTATATCATGGCCAAACATGAAACTTCTGGGTCTATCATGTGATGCCATGGGGCCCAAAAATACTTTTTCCCATATACATGGTAAAAGAGACATTTGCAAGTCAGTGGATAGATTTTTTTGAGTGTCATAACTCCCACAAAATTATTCTTCTCCCAATTCAAATTAGCAGAGCACTAAACCAAAAGTCAGCCACTCGGCCACTGTAAGTCTCTCAGGGCTATCACACTCTAGTAGGCTGGTTGGTGATGCTCTTGTCCAGCCAAATATCCATTGGTCCTACAGTTGCTGGTGTTCTCGAATAAGGCCTACACAGACGTTACAACGCAGGGTACGGGTAGGTAAATCCCACACTGTAGGTACAATGTTGATTCAATGCGGACACAATCAATAGGAGACGACAAAAACTCTGTTTGTGGGTGTGTGGGTGTGTCTGTTCCACGTTTTTCACCTCACTGAATTGGTCAGTCCATATGAACACTTAACACTTACTCTTCCTAGGAAGTTTGACCGATCTGCATGAAACTCGGTGAACATAATCTAGGGACCAATATCTAAAGTTCCCTCTTGGCAAAAGTTGGAAAACTTACTAAAACTGAGCTACTATAAGGCAATGAATATTGCGGAGGGCGTGGCTCATCACATAAAGCTGTATAACATCTCAAGGGTTTCACCGATCAACACGCAACTTTGTAGACATATGACCACACATAATCTGAGGGGACCCCTCCATTATTGACCTGATCAAACAAAATGGGGGCGCTAGAGAGCTAATTTCTTATCTAGGCGGAACTGTCATATCGATTTTTACTAAACTTGGTGGATATGTAGAACAGGACGCCTCAAGGTGACTGGAGAAATGTAACTCTAATTGGCAACTGGGTGGCGCTATAACAACAGAAAAATGCTTAAAAATGGCTAAAATGCGACCGATCGCTGTGGCTCCCCCTGTGGCTGAATGCTGTTTTGTTTTTGTTTTTTTGTTTTTTTTTAATTTTTGGTATGACTAAGTCATGGTATGGTATGCTGTACATAATCACGGAAACTGTCAGTGTGTCATTCTGTCAGTCAGTCAGTCATTCTACCAGTGCGCCCCACTTTTAAGTCAATACAACATATAAACACTTTAACTATCTGCCTTTCAGCGTGCTACCTCAACTACTAATGTACAGTTTTAGCCCACTAACTATCCCACTATTGGTAATGGTACTACTGTACTTTCAATAAAGCAAGCGTACTATCAAATTCACAAAAACTCTGTCTGAATACATTGCTCTGCTTAATGGGTTCAGTTGACTATTTAATCTGCAGTTTCCTATGACCTGTATCCCAAACACACACCATGTGAAACTGTGCGTGGGCAACTCTGCACTCAGTGGGTATATGGACTAGTTGGTATATAATTTTGTTATGTCTACTCAATGTGCATGCTTCTGACTCCACGGAGGGACATAGTGCCTGAACATTTCATTCTGAGTAGGCAATGCTCTTAAGATTTTATTGTTTACTTTTGCAGCACTTCAAGGTTTAGCACATAGTTATATTGCTTAATTGAAGCTCCCCTGTGAGACAGAGCCTCAGATCCCAGACAGGGCTTTGCTGGCTGTCAAGACCAATTCAAAATGAAAGGTGACTGGACTTATGCAGTCAGGACCCCTCAGCTCTGAACTCCCTGTCCGAAGATCTGAGGCTGCATCACTACGTAAAACTGATTTTTTTTTTTTTATATATGCTTTGTAATAGTGCTGTAGCACAGTATTCTATATTCAACATGTCTTATCTGTTTTATTACTATTACTAATGTTGTATCTTATATCATAAGTGGATATTTTATTCACTTTATATTTGTATTATTTAACCAGTCTGATTGGATTTGCCTCATTGCAGCCCTGAAATATTTCAGTCCTGGTTTGACCATGTAAACCACATTGTAACTTTGTTTTGAAAAGTGCAGTAATAATAAAGGTTTTATCTGTGGCACCAAAACACAAGCCTTCAGAAACTCATGTAGATTGAACTAGAGCAGGTGTCCAAGCTGGTGTTGCAATGGTAACACCATGAATGTTGTGAACATGAAATTGTCTAGTCCTAGTATAGGACAACTCTCACCTTTTCTGATTTTTTCAGAGTTAAATTTTGTATGGTCAGACAAATAGCGGCCATGACAGCTAAGCTAAGAAAATGTGCAAATAGACATGACACAAGCAAATAAAGACACATTTTTTTTTTTTTTATCTTTTCCAACTTGACCACACACAAAAAAAATTAAAAAGTGATGCACACAGCTGGCACACGCTTGTGGTTGCTGTTTGTCAATTATTGGGTATCTGTCACTGTTGTAGTAAAATGATGTAAAATTGAAGTTTTTTGGTCTGTTTTTAAATTGTGATGGCATGATTCAGATGTTATTGCACATATCTGCTGTTGACCTAGCATTTTGTTGACAGCACTGGTTCCCAACCTGGGGTTTCTGACCCCCACTGGGGGTGCCAAGGCTTCATGGGTTGTCGCAAGGCCATCTTGATTTTAAGGGGAGAAAGAAACCTTTTAAAAATATGAACAGTAAGCGTATTTCTCACCATTTCATTAATTTCTGTTAAGAAAACTAAATGAAATTGGTTTTTTTTAGTTCAGATTATTATTTAAGATATAAAGTTAAAAAGATCTGAAGTGAAGATCTGAAGATGAGCTATATTCACAGAGCCTTCTCTCTCTGCCTAACAGTCTGGTCCTGCATTACAACCGTACACCGCCAAAACAACAAAAGAGCTAATAGAGTGCCCCAGGAATGAATCCTAAAAGATATCAGTTAGCAGTTGCCAATCACAATTCCCTTGTGTTGAAGTTACTGAGTTTTTTGAATTTCTTTTTGGTTAGATGTCTGAAATGAAGTATGAGGTTAATACAAGCTTAAGAAACGTTGTCATTTTACTCTACCAATAAAATATGTTAGTAAATAACCCACTTGTAAAGTTTGAAGCTTCTATGTGTCTTAAAAAAGGCAGTTGCCAGCAGGTGGCTAAATAAGACTACAGAATGTCATCACACCACATGGCTGAAAAGCCTTACTGTGATGATGAGTAATGAAGTAATGCAGCTGCAGTGTAGTTCATATATAGCCTAATGTTAGCCTTTTTACCTCTGGCGATTGCATTTAGGCTACAAAAATCATGAGTGGTGCTCATTCATGAAGATCATCTTTCTGCAAGTATCACAAAATTTTGTTTGCCTCAGAGCTTATTTTCTGCAATAATCCAAAAGCCAATGGAAGAATCCAATAGGCTTTTTGATGAGGGCCCCAACTGATGCAAATGTCTGCATCCACCTATAGGAAAACTGCCTCCCTGGGGCACTCTATAGATCAATGGCCAGGGACGGTTTTTGCTATGGGCAATGTGGGCAAGCCCAGAGCGCAATCTATGTGAGGGCGCATGAGCTCCCTACAAAAAAACAAACAAACAAAAAAATCCATTTCCACGTCAAGTAAGTGGAGTGGGCGCTGGGGTGCCCCTATTATCATGTTTCAACTAGCAGCAGAAAGGAAAGGCGAATCCTGGTGGTTGTGGGTTGAACGGGAGTCACAGACAGGAATATGGCAGAGGCTCATAGTGCTCTGCGGCGCAAGATAACGGCTTACCGGCAATAGAGAAGTCCGACTCCGGGTCCAGTAATTTCCTCTTTCGTTGGTGTGACTGCCCAGTAGTACCTGAACAACCGAGCCGTGGCAGCACACAGGTATGTGACGTGTCAGAGGAGAAATGAGCCATTCACGAGCCGAGGGATGGTTCGCCCGGGGTGTAAAACTAGCCAGGACCGCCTCTGTCAATGGCTGACCATAACACAGACAGATAAATGTGTAAAAACATACTAAAAAGTTCAGGAAAACTCATCTTTGATGCAAAATTTAAGTGAAATAATCTGCATGAAATTGATCAAGATCACTTGTTTTGCACAAACTTCCTGCAGTTATTGTGATCACTAATTGGATTCATTGTACAGTTTATCATTTGTTCTGTACTGTACTGTTATACATTTAGTATAAATGAAATGTCCATAAAATGTGTCATGTAGTCAGTTTTTTCAGTGACAGAAAGGGGTTCCCTTGAGGACAAAGGTTGGGAACCACATAGTACCTGAATCATGCCATCATAATGATGGATGGTTGATTGTGATAACTCCATAACCAAAACCATGTCAACAGCAAGTGTGTCACAGCGCATTTTAGTGTCCCTTGGATACAGTTCCTGTTGTGTTGGAAACCTCTTGCAGTGCTTATCAGTGTTTGAAGCCTGTGTCGTCATGTTTCTGTGCTTGAGTTGTGTCTATATGCATGTTCTCTTAACTTGCAGTGGGTTGAGCTCTGGGGGCCACTGTACAATGCAGTAATTTATCCACGTAAATGCTTCACAATTTTTGTGGTTTAATCTTTTGAAATCAACAACATGGAGTGAGTCATTTATGTCTGCCTCACTCGGTGTCACATATCTCAACTTTTGTATTGGCAAATTCAAGGAACAACAACACAACACAACCTTCTGCAATGAAGAGTGCCAGGTGTATTGGTTAATAAAATCTGCAGCTAGGTCAGTTAAATCGTCGTTACCTTGTAATAAATTTGATAGCCATGTGTGTGTGTGTGTGTGTGTGTGTGTGTGTGTGTGTGTGTGTGTGTGTGTGTGTGTGTGTGTGTGTGTGTTTGGATGACATAGGTGTTATTCAGGCTGCTTGCTTAGTCTTATCTGAGAACAAATGACGTTACATGACATCAGTAAATAAAAGCTGCAGTTCTGTAAAAAGTCATGATCTGTATGTACTGTAGGCCTTATACTAGCTAATGTATTTGAGGTTGATAAACTGAGAGGAACATGGACACAATGGCACAGAGTAAATAAAAATTTCACTCCTGACCTAAATACTAACTGATGTGTTGATTCAGTTTAAGTGTGGCTGTGCTGAATTTTGAGATCAGTACATATAGTGAATAACTACGATGCTTCTCTGTGCTGGGTAGCATGAATGTGTGTAATTGGTACCAGTACCATGACTGCATACATTTTTAAATGGCAGTGTGTCAGTGCCCCTCCACCATATTCACTGAGCTTTACAGGACCTTTAAAGGAGCACAGTTCAGAGCTGGAGCCATGTCATTTTCCATTCAGATCACTTCAAAATGCTCCGGTGCAAACTGCAACTCATTTCCTGTCATACATACTTTCCTGTCAGCTGTTTGGGTGAAGATGGAAATGCCAAATGACAGCCTGTGCATGATATGATTTCCAGTGATTACTCTGGGGTGTGTTACAAAGTGCTAAAATGTAAGGAGTGTCATTTTGCAATTGATTTATAAAGCTCTCACATTAAAATCCTGTCAAATGCACTTGTATAGTTAGAAGGATGCACTCATACAAACTGATCATTTGGACATCCAGTAAACAGAGGAATGGAATAAGAGAAGAATGATGTAGGAAGAAGAAGACATTTAACTGCTGTGCACATACCGTATGTGTAAATGAGCGAGTAAAGCGGGAAATCGATATAAGTTCTCTCTACTCAACACAGCTTAAGTTATTGGCTACTGTTAACAGCAGTGCTTATACACTGCTGAGTAAACATTTCTCCAGGGCTGATTTTTTCTAATCTGTAATGAATATAGAATGTGCCAATTACAGTTTTGAGACGCACCTATAAAACGCCATTTACTGCCATCTCTACAGGGAAATGAAACTGGTTCTCTTGTTCACTCAATCAACAAAAGCAATCACCATTGTTTGTATTGAATTTATCTTTGGCAAAATTATATCATTAACCAATCAATCAATCAATCAATCAATCAATCAATCAATCAATCAATCAGTATATCAATATATCAGGATATCTATACATATGCTAACTCTAGACTGATGCAAAATGATTAATTACTAAGTGATCACAAAGACTTACAACACTAACCCTGTTAAACAGTGGAGGAACGGAGGAGACATGACCTGTACACTTTATGAGTCACCTGTAAATACAGATAGGGCTTGTTTTACTACGGATTGTAAACTGACACAGTCAGAAATGATATCACTATAGTCTCATTGAAATCACATATTGTTATCCCTTTTTGTAATTAAAAATGATGTCAGTATGTTTTTGATGTATTGCTGATAGTTTAATCTTAGAGACCAGGGATTACTCCAACTGCAATATAGCGATCTGCAACTTAAAAACCAATGTGGGCCAGGGGTGGAAAGTGGGTAGGGGGACACCGGCCCCTTTTCTACTTCTTACCCCCTATTCCAATCCCCTTGCTTAGACCGCACCGATCTCCAAACTTTCATTCATTTTGATCTCAACCTCACACCTGTGAAGTTTCATGACTGCGTCTTGCATGTTTATTGCTTGGACAAAATCTGACAGACAGACATTGCAACAACTAGCAAAATACTCAAAACTGATTTTGTGTTAGTTTCTGCTACAGTTGCTACAGTTATAGGTGTCACCAGGATCCACATTTCATAATGTTGACATACACACCAACATATTCTCATAGATCAGTTCTTATGATATCAAACAAATTTGCACCCCACGAATGATGTTATGTCCTTAACGTACAGTTACTTTATTAAGATAAAGTTACCGAAGTAATATTTAGGCAATAAAAGTTACTGTGCTTAGGTTTAGAAGGAGAAACCTGGTGAGGATGTACCTTAAAATGACTCAGTGTTCACACAGATCCGAACACATGACTCCAGAAGAAAGTCTGGGACTGCTTCCTCTTTACAGCTGTCAGTGCATTGGTCACGTGGTCCCAGCCTTTCAAAATACGTGGGAAATGTATGAATTTGGGTGCATCGCACACAGAGTTGTTGGCTGGTTATCAAAAGTAAGGAAGAAAGATCTTTGTGGAATATTCTTAATGCTCACTTTCCTCTCAGCAGCTGGAGTGGAGTCCTGATATCTGTGTTTGACTGACAGCAGCTGGCAGGCTGAGCCCCAGCAAGAAGGAAAAATGGTGAGAGTCAACAACCTTATGTGGTATTAAAGAGTGAGGGTATTAAAGAGTGAGTTCTAAACTGACCAAATAACCCAGATACAGTGTATGTGTGCTGTAGCCTAAAAAATGCAGTTTAAATTCAGTTCTGTGTGTGATGCACACACACAGTGTTACAGGAGATTACTGAGAGAAAGCAATTTTCTTTGCGCAATAAATCAAAAGATTCCACACTTTCATGGCAGACATATTAAAGTGCTCCATGGTAACACCTAAGCAACACTGTGTGGTGATTCCTCTTCAAAACCTTTTATGATACAGTGTTAATTTTGTATAATGTTTAACATGGTCACCACCTCAGTATTGGAAAATGTTTGCATGCTAACAGTTTGCGATGTCATTAGTCCTGATCTTAAACCCAAAGACTGGACAAACTTGAAATTTGGACCTGATGATCATGCTCAATAGAAAAGTCAGGGGATCGCCAAAGTTACAGTATTATAATCATACTGAGGTGAACATGTATGTCTGTTCCAATCCATGCACAATTTCATTCTAAACAATAAAGAAAAGTCAGATGATAACTACAGTAGGATTAATCCTCTGGGAACCATGAATCTCTGTGCATAAATTCATGGGAATCAAGTCAAGTCCAGTCAGTTTTGTTTTTATGATCTAACATCACAAATTTGCCTGAAGGAGCTTTCGAATCTGTACAGCATATGACACCCTCTGTCCTGAGACCCTTGATACAGATTAGGAAAAACTCCCCCTAAAAAACCTTACACGGGGTAAAAAGAATGGAATCTCAGGAGGAGAAACAAAATCTGTACACACGACAATCCATCCAGTGTTTGTTGCTATATTTCAGCCTAAACCCAACTTTAATTGTCTTGGGTGTTGATCCATTACAAGCCTCCAGAACAGCTTCAGGGCTCCTTGTCATAGATTCTCCCCATGCGATCTCCCCAGCTGATGTTTTGTTCAGTTGTGTTGAGATCTTCTAACTGTGAATGCCTTTTACTAAGCCTTTGTACACAAACATCTGAAATGTTTCTCCAGTCATTTATTGTGTTTGTTTCCCTCCCAAAAGAACATCATTAATTTGATCTTGTCTTAAAAACCTGAATCATTACAACAATAGGGTCAGGACACCCCCTATTGTCTACCAAGAACCTGATAGATTTAGATTTATCAGATTACATTTTAGTCCTGGTATATTTAAACACACTGAACCGTCAGCAGTGGATGGCAGATGATATATTAAGTTTAAATGGTGACTATGAATCTGTTTTAATTATGCACAAGTATTCTAACTGAAGTCACAGAGAAGGTTTATTCTAAATCAAGAAGGATTATGAATTGGTGCTGTTATTTGTCAATATTTAGTTGACCCACATATTACCAGTCCTTGATACAGAACTGCAGCATTAACAGCATTAAATACGTGCACTGTAAAAAAAAAAAAAAAATAGTCAGAGAGCAAAGAAAGTTTTTTTCAGCCACTGAGAGCAAAACAGACGAACTCATAACAACAAATTCTGTGTGGTGAATATTCTAACTTTGGCTCAAATGTGCATCAAATTTTCACTTTGTCTCTGTGTTTGTGTGTGTGTGTGTGTGTGTGTGTGTGTGTGTGCTTTACAGCAGCATAATAAATAGCCCAGTATGAAATAATGATGAGATTGGGTGTAAAACAGTGACAGCATGGAAAAATAGGCCTGAATGATGCATCAACCCTCAGCTAAAAATGTGCAAATGTATTCAGTGGACTTGACATTCATCGAATATGAGACTGTCAGATCAGAGGATCTCTCTCTATGTGTGTTTGTGTGCATGAGTGTGCGTGCGTGTGTGTGTGTGTGTGTGTGTGTGTGTGCACGCACGCGTGCAGGCGTGTGTGTGTGTGTGTGTGTGTGTGTGTGTGTGTCTGTGTGTGTGTGTGTGCGCGCGCATGCACGCATGCAGACGTGTGTGTGTGGTGTGTATGCATGTTAAATAAAAGCAGAAATGAGAGAGAGAAAGAGAATATGTTTGTACAAGGGTCATAAAAGTTAATAATAAATCTATGTTTGTCTATTTTTTTTTTTTTCTGTTCAATATGACTTCTCCTTTTTTCTTCCTGTTGAAAGCCTCCTACCTGTAGACCTGCAGATATAGATCATGGTGCTGATATTAACAATCAAACACACAATGCTGTGGGAACTGGAAGTGAGGTGAATGACAATTTTTTTTTTTCTGATTGGTTAATAACAATTTGGGTCCAAGGTCAATGACAGCAGTTACTTCCATGACAACAGGGCAACTTTCATCCACCGAGGAAATGGCAAATAAGCAGACTACAAGTTAAAGAATTAGTTCGACATGTTGAGAAAATGCTTGATCGCCTTCCTGAGACCGAGAGGTAGGCTAAGTTTCCAGAAAAAATGTTGGCATTTTACATTTCTGCAAACCACATATTTGTTCAGAATCGTATAATGATATATATAATATGATATGTCAAAACATGTTTTGACTAAGTTGTGGTTAATGTGTTGTTAGGTTTAGGCACAAAAACCACCCGCTTATACTGTTTGGCATTGTTTGGGGGGACAGTACCTGCTGGGAATGCAGTGATATCTGGGAAAAACCAGCTATTTTTAGCACCGTTATCCCAGATGGAAACACAGAAACCTCTTGGTCAAACACAACTGCTTTGCATGGCGCTATCCTGGCTGGAATTGCAGTGACGTTTCAGTAAAAGATAATTGCTTTGTGCTGCACTATCGCAACTGAAAAGGTAGAAGTGTCTTGGTAGAAAGGCGAGCAGGAACAGCATTTCAGCGTTCCTCTAAGTCCTTATTCACATCCTGCTTTTTTTCTCACCAGACTCCTCTACTGGTCAGATATAGAAAAAAAATCACCTGGTTGAATGGTGCAGTCCAGAAGTCTGAGTTTCTGTTAAAGTCTCAGTGAAATAAAGGACATTATAGTTCTTTTTATCTCTTTGGATACTGATGCGGGTTGCAGCCAATGTTTAATTCTTCCAAATCATGGTTCTTAACATAAAGCTGACAAGCTAACTAACTTACGAGACAAGTCTTCATCATCTGGAGAGTCAGTGTGCCTCCTCTTCAGATGCTCCTGCATAACTGATGTGCCAGGCAAGGTCATCTTCTAAAAAATGCTAAAGTTCACAGCCTTTTTTTGTCAGAGTTAACAGTGAAAAGCTCCCACACTAGGGACTAGGTGTCACTAAGCAAGGATTAAATTCATTGGCAACAAGTTTGATAATTTGGTCATCAATTTTTATGTTGATTACTCATTGCACACCTTATTACCTGTTTTTTTTTAATGAACATTTAACCAAAATCACAATCTTTCCCTCCCTTTAGTTTTTGTTGCCTAAACCTACCCACAGACAGGAGTCTGGACACAAACCTATGATTCTGTTTTTACAATTCTGCACTTTGAATTTCCACAACCCGTCCTGACCCCCTCTCTATGATTGCAGCGTGGTACACAGTGTTTCATTAACTCAAAAAAACCCCCGATGTCTTTGAACATAATCCAGGCAGCGATTACATTCTCACTGGAGTGTCATTATGAACAATTTAGTATTATAGAAATGTTATTTCTGGGAAACAGAACTATGTATCAATAGTGCAGAAAACAGAAATGTAGAAATTAAATTCTAACAAAATTAAATTTTTTATAGTTTGTTGGCGAAAGTGGAAACACCTTCAAGATCATGTGGTGGTGACAAGGCTGCAGACTGAGAATTTAAGTTTGAAGGTTTTTAGTCCTTTTATATTACGAATGAACAACACACTGGACTGCTAATAAATCTAACACAAACACTATCTCAGTGCTTCATTCACCACATTCACTAAGAATAAACAAGGACATGTATTTTTCTTGCCAATAGGGATCTTGTTTGTGGTCAGTAGGCTAAAATGAAAAGTTTAAATGCAGTAAGATACTGAAGGTCATGCTACATGGTGTTTATATCAGAGCAGAACTGTACATGAGCCCACTGGGGCACTGGCCCCAGCTGACATCTGCTGATCTGAGCCTGTCAGCTCCTGACAGCACCTTGTTTTCTCTCTGCTTTACAAGGAGACAGTGGAAACAAAAGCCTCAATCATTAAACGTATGGATCCAAAGGTCTCTGAGGTTTTATATTATCGAAACATATGAATAATAGAAATCCAGTGGGGGAGGACAGCTATGACAGCTACAGTATGAGAAACAGTGAGGAGCAGCATACAATGGTGACACTTGAGATGTAAGTATGCTCAACACTCACTGAAAGAAAGCCTCAGCGCTGTGACTATAGCCTATACTTTATACTGTGCTCTGTATCACTGTAGCCAACCGAAAACATGAGCTCATTCACAGCCTGTACTTTAACTCTCTTGTTGAAGGTTACTGACCAAAAATGAAGTATGGCAAGTAAACCATGACTGATAACATCACTTCATCTTCAATTTATATGTCAAGAGAAAATGAGTTAGGAGTTACTTAATACCTTCTATCTATCTATCTATCTATCTATCTATCTATAGAATAGACATAAGTGAGATGCAATATAATAAAAGGGAAATTACTATTACTAATAGAAAATGCTCTTTTTCTAGCTTTATTTTTTGAGTTAATGTTTCGCGTTAATTTCTCAAATTTCCCACATAGCTCTTTTATCTGCAACTTGTAAAATTGCTTGCAATGCATGTGTCTTGACTTAGCTATTAAATCCTGAAATTTGAGGTTGCTACAACTTCACTTGAAAGGAGTCTGGATAAATGTTGATAAATCCTTTCACACATAGTGGTAACTGCAGTGGGCAGCTATTCTAAAGCTATTTTCTTGCATATGCATTATGATGCTAGTAGCATATAAAGCACTACTCTGGACGCTAGCGTGTCATACCATACACTGCCACCCACTGGCCAGTCATTGTAAGTGCAACACAAATCTCTCAAAGAAGAGGTGGAAAAGTCAGAGGGCACTTGGTGGACAGGTAGAGAATGGTAATAAAGGGAATAAAGGGGTCTGGGAAAAGTGGAAATGTGACTGGACAAAAGGACAGAGAGACAGAATATGACAGGTGTTGCTGAATACATAGATGATTCACAGGTGGACCAGCTTACCAGGAAACTCCAGCTACACCAGGTGGCCATATCATCCCCCCAATGGCACTGTCCTGGCTGCACACACCCTCAGCTGCTTAAATTAGATTAACCATATTGGTTATTAATAACACTACAAAAAATAACCATACAAAGACTCAAACATCTCTCAGTTTTAGGTTTCTTTTGTCAATATACCTTTTTTTCCACAGCAGACATTTTGACACTTGCTAACTAAGACACCTAAAGGTCTAGTATGTAACATTCAGTGGCATCTATTTGCCATCTTCTCCTGTGTACCAAGTACGTTACTACAGTGACTGATGCTTAAACGTGAAAACTCCAATGGCCCTATCCAGAGCCAGTGTAGGTTTGTCCACTCTGGGCTACTGTATAAATAACATTCAGACTCTGTGGATGACGACCCGCTGCAAAGATATTATCGCAATGCCCCTTTGCAGAGATCATGTCATGAGCACAAGCCTCTTGTCCATGAGTAGATGCATGCTTCCTCCTGATATGGTGAAACGGTTAGCAGGTATAGTTCAGTAGAAAGAAAACAGTCCCTAGATGAAGCTGCTCACAATGAGGTCTGTGGATTATCTTGATAACCAGGACATGATTTTTGAAAAGAGACATTGCTGTTGAATTTTTCAAAAGTATTATTGGCGCTTTAAGCACCACAACCTGAGTGTCATCTAGTTCTATTATATTGGAGATTGGAGATAGGACAGACATCTCTACAACCAGTGCTTCCAACACACGTCAACTCACACCAAAACTATCTGGACTGATTACCAACATTACAGGTAAGAGGAAAAACATGTTTTTGTGATTTGAGGATGAACTGTCCCTTTACAGGTCAAGTGTGCAGGATCTAGTGACATCTAGCAGTGAACCAAGCATGTAGAAGAACTACGGTGGCCAACGCAAAAATGCATGGCCCTACCTAGAGCCAGTGTTTGGTTTGTCCACTCTGGGCTACTATAGCAATAACATGGTGGACTCCATAGAGGTGGACCCGCTCTATTTGTAGATACAAATGGCTCATTCTAAGATAATAAAAACACAACAATTTTTAGTTTCAAGTGGTTGTACACTAATGAGAACATAGTTGTGGATATCATATTCTATTTCTGCTGATATATCCCCCCAAATCCTACACACTGGACCTTTAAGTCAGTCCCATGTACAAAATATCCAACAGAAACCATAGCAATTCTTCTAAAAACTTGTGGGGAGGTTTCCAGAGCTGAACTATAATCATCTTGGCTGCAATCAAACCTGAGAGCCAGATTTGCTTGTCCTCTCTAAAATGACAGCTGGTATAAATGTGGAGCATGGCCCATTGGAAAATGTGTCTTGGTCAGAACACTAACCGCATTCAGTTTATAAACTGCTGAACTGAATTGTTTCAGCAGGTTCAGTCTTCACATCAAGCTATTTTTGTTTTGATGGACTGTAAATCTGGAAATTACTGGAGAAGTGTTTGATCCAGCATGTGGTTTGATTTGGATTTAGGACACTATACCTTCCTGTTATGACCCCTCTGGTGATCATAAACCAACCAAAAGAAATGCAACTAAAAACTCATGGCTATGTTATTATTTTAACTATATGGCATAAAATTACTACTCTGTTCCACTGCAAGTGAGCTCAACCAGCACAACAGACTGTTTCACTGTCATTACAACATCATACATACAAACTTAATTCAGACCCACAGGACTTAATAATAATTTTCCAGTTTCCAAATACACCACATCTTTCTAGATAAATTTGAGGAGATCTGTATAAAATTATGCACAAAACATCTAAATTTAGAACCCCTATACTAAACCTGTTTGCAAATAGATATAGATCATCTCAAGAGACCTATCAAATATATAAAATGTTGCTCTTTGTAAACATGGAATAACAAAATCTCACAATATTTTATCTAAAAATTTCAGGTTTTCTACCCAGCATCTTGCTTAATAAACTCCTTTCAGCTGATTCCCTCTCACATTTTGCACCTCCTCTCTCATACTGGAAAGCTATAATACCTAAAGGGCTGGCCTTTTTCTACCCTGGAGTGGATTGCTGTGCTATGAATCTATAATGTAATCCCCCGACATGAAGAGACACACATCATTCAAATGCTACAGTACATTACTATTTCAACCCATCAGATATGTTGGAAAGCTCATGCATGGAAATCTGAGAACTGTATGTGGTAGGGAGAGAGTATGCTTCTTTATGTGTGTGTGTGTGTGTGTGTGTGTGTGTGTGTGTGTGTGTGTGTGTGTGTGCGCGCGCGAGCGTGTGTGTGTGTGTGTGTGTGTGTGTGTGTGTGTGTGTGTGTGTGTGTGTGTGTGTTGGTGTGCATGTGTTGTATATACAAACAGCACATATATATATGTATGTGTGTGTTTGTGTTATATGCTAATGCATGTTGACATGCATATGGTGCAACATAGGCATGGTATGTATATATTTGTAGTTGTGTGTTTGTGTCTGTGTTTATGTGTCTGTGTATATGTAGAGTATTTAAATGTATAGAGTGTTTGATCGGTTTAGTGTATATGTGCAGGTGGTTTAGTGTGTGCATACTGTGTGTGTGTGGAGTTTTATAGAGAGGAACTGTGTGTGGGGGAGGAGAATGTGCAAGTGAATTATGTCTTTTCAGAAGGGAGGGGTGCATATATGTATGTGTGTACGTGGGGGATGGGCGGAACGCCCACTGTATGTATGTTCACTAAGTATGTGTGGGCTGGTTTGTGGCGTGTGTGTGTATGTGTGTGAGGGAGAGAGTGAGCGAGAGTGTTTGAGAATGCATGAAAGAGAGAAAATGCATTTTATGATACCTATTGGTGTGTGCATGGATTCCGCAGTGTGTATGTGCAATTTTATATTCTTGTGTATCTAAATGTATGTGTGTTTGGACTGTATACAAATACATACATGTTTGTAATGTGTGGGTGTGCTACCACTATATAGAGTATAATTATGTGTATTTCAGCAGGTACTTTATGTGTGTGAGAGGATTTTGATATTTGATATGCATCTACGAGCATCTGTTGAAGTGTTCTGTATGTGTGTGAATCAGTGAGATGTGCATTATCAGTGTGTATGTGTGTGTGTGTGTGTGTGTGTGTGTGTGTGTCTGTCTGTCTGTGTGTGTGTGTCTGTGTGAGTGGGTGAGTGGGTGGGAGAGACTCTCTTTGTTTATGTGCATCTGTATACATGTATTTATTTCCAGATAATGGAAATGTGTTGTTCTGTCACTGAAGATCACCTGGACAGGCAGAAAACAACATCCATCTACTTTGGTTATTGAGGAATTGAATAGTCTCTGTTTCTCAAACACACACAGTCTGTTTCATTGTTTCATCTGAAAAAGATGTTTTAACACACAATATGAATTTATACATCAACATCATATGCCAACATGAATCTATGTGATTATTTGCACAGAGCAAAGACTAAAAAACATTTGTGTCGAGTTTAACTTGAAGGCAATGTTGACACTCAGGGTGTGGCCATGCGCCAAAACAACTACAGCCACACTGAAAAGCAGAGTGAGAAGCTGGCTGTCACAGTGAGAGAGGGTTGATGCCATATTGTTTAAATATGAGGATAACGACGTACATTTTCAGACAGGCTTTCCTGGGGGACATTCACAGTGTTGCTCTTGATTGTTCACATAAAAAGTGACAGAAATAGTAAAAGTGGAAACACACAACTTTTCAACCTAGTGCCCCTAGTGTTTCCCACTGGTATTAATGTTGGCACCACTGTTGCAAAGACAACCGTATCACTTTCTGTTTTCCTCCGAGCAAAGAGGCTCTGAAGAGGCTCCTTTTCTTTTACAGGGTAGAGTTTCTACCGTCCACAATTTTCATTGCTGGAGATCGTAACTGCAAAAAACTTACATTGATGGTCTTTGCTGGGGATAGCTACTGACAGCTACCATGGGAAACAAAAGCGCTGTCCGCATATTTGTTTTGTTACACAATGGTTGATGCACTTCCTATGAGCTGTAAATGGTGCTGTCATCTTCCTGGGAGATTTTACCAGACAGAATTGTAGAACTGAAAGTGAGAGGTATAGCAAACCAATTTAAACACCAATGGTGCCCCTTTGTTCTATAGCCATTACATTGTGAAATCAACATTTACTATATAATGATAAGTTAAGAAAAATTAATACAATTACCACCAACCAGTCAATTGCAGTTTATATCCATGTCTGTCCAGACTCATTTGTAGTCACAACGGCAGACAATACTTGTCTACTATACTAAGCAACAGGTTCTAAAAGTTTCACACACATCTTGAACCCGACAGCACAGAACATCTGTACAATCAGCACAGTTTCAAGGTGGACACTCAAGATTAGAGTCACCCGTATCTGACCAAATGTCTCCCTGTCTGAGTTATGAAGTTGAAAAACAGCCAGTAAAGTGTTTTTTGGAGAACACTGAAGTTGACCTTTGACCTTTTGGATATAAAATGTTATCACTCCATCATTATGTATCATTATACATTTGTGTGAAATGTTGTCATAATTAACATATGAATTATTGTGAATGAATGAATGATCTTGACCTTTGACCACCTTATTCCAATCAGTTCATTGTTGAATCCAAATAGAGATTAGTGCAAAATTTAAGGAAATTCCAATAAACTCGAAGTGAGATACTGCAATCATAAGAATGAGATGTGCTATGAAGTGTTGCCTGCCTGAACTCCCTGATGAAGTCCTGAACAAGAACATGCACTGCAGGCCTAGAGTCATTGATGTAGCTGGTGATCCTTTCAAGACCCCAGTAACTGAACACAGTTCTGCACACAGAGCACAAGCTGTCCGTCTACCAGATGAGGAGGAGATGGAGCAAGCATGGTGGACAACAGAGGGACCTTTACTTGTACACTAGTCTTCTGGTATAGGAAACTCAAGATAAACACATATAGAAAGGGTAAATAACAAGACCAGACAGCATTGTTTAATCTCCTTAAAAGGTCCTACAACACAAAAAAAAAATCAACTAACAGCTTCTCCTCAATGGAGATGTGGTGAACAACAAGGAACTTCAATACTAATCACCTCTTCAGTGCTGGCACAGCATTCTCTTGGTGATTGAACAGCAGCTGCTGGAACCCACTCTGTCTTTAGAATAATGATGTCATACTGCTGGAGGACTGAAAAGACTGGTGGACATACTCCACTAACACCAGTAAGAGTATTACATGCTGCACAAACAACACATTTGTCACACCTCAGATAGATCAGTCTCTACAACACTTGTTGGTTGAAAGCATTAGGTGGTCTCTTTTGAAGTCTGCATTCATGGCAGCAGAATGTAATTGGCTGGGCCCACTTCAAAACCACATACAGCTTGTTGTCAGTCTCAGTGTTGGAACAAGCAAGGATGTTCCCAAGAAAGACATAACAGTGTGGAAGTCCAGCTTGAGTAACAGATGGGTCCTCAGCAGCCTCTTCAGTGCTTGGTACTTCCTCCAGCTCTCATGATCTGTAGAGAAAACTGGAAGACTGGAAGACAGTTGACCCAGGCCAAGCTCAGCTCAGACAGAGACAGAGAAAGTGGGCCAAAGAAGAGAGGGGTTAACCCTGTCTTTCTTTTTAATGAATTTGTTGGGTTGGAAGTCAAATCACAGCTTGGATTGCACAAGGAACTGTCAAGAGGTGCAGGAATGGAAAAGATTCTGAGATGTCAAAGTCAAACACAAGACAGTATGAGCCGCAGCTGGATTAACCTGTTAGGGGGCCCTGGGGGGAAATTCTGTTAGACCTATATCGACTTGCCATGCCTCCAGTTGTCTGTGTATATGTACCCTATAACCTCCAAATCCCCATCAGTCACAGTGACCACAGCAGACTATACATACATATACACTACAAGTTCAGTGGTGGTTGTGGTTGTGTGGAAATTGTCATAAAGTAATCAATACTTGGACTGATTGACACACAGTGGACCTGGGCTTTTAGGTTATGGAGTTGGTTCTGTGCAGTGTTAGCTCCACAGACAGCAGACACATCATTAATACTTCAGCCCCCAAATGGCCATTTGCGTATCAGTCATTCACCCCATGTTAAGTTGAAATCACAAAGTAACGTTTTTCTTGCATGCCTCCAGTGAACAAAGCATCCCAAAACTGAGAAAATTCTTAGTGAATTGAAGTCATAGGGGTCCACAATTAACAAGTATATCAAAACATCCGTTTACCAACTCTCACACAACTTGTGCGGTATAATTCAAATGTCATTTATTCAGTCATATGCTCAGTACTTCCGAAACAGACAGCCCTTTCCAACCGGGAACTAAAGTAAAAACGAAACTCATCTATGCTCTCTTTAAAGCCAGACTCCATTTATAAAAATAGTAATTTTACCTCGCTGAATATGGGAGCTTTTTGTCTACCACTGCCTCAGTTGGGGGTTTGTTTGTGTTACTGACTTAGCTAAATCCAAACTAACCCTTTAAAAACAAATCCCCGGCAGCTTCGGTGTTCAGTGAGGTATAATTACTGTTTTTGTCAATGGAGCCTGGCTTTAAAGGCAGCATAGATAAGTGTCACTTTTGTTAAGGTCGTACAATACTGAGGATAGGACTGGAGAAATGAGTATTGGACTGTGCTGCATGAGTTGTGTTTGAGTTTGGGAATGGATGCTTTGCTGTAGTTTTGCGAAAATATATATTATGGACATGTATATCATTCTATATTTGCTTCTGTTAAACCATTGACTGTTAACATTTACATTCATCCCCAGTGATGTACTGTGAATAAGTAATAATACTTTGTTACAATATTTAAATATGTTTTGGGAGTATCTGTACTTTGCTTGAGTTGTTCTATTTTTGTCAACTCTCACGTTTACTCCACTACATTTTTTTTAATTAGAATGTGTACCTAAATATATTTTGCTCCAGTTTTACTCCAGTATCTATGTATTTCTATGTCCTGAGCATTTGATAAAATAGGAAGGTTTGGCGAATTAGCGGTCCAAGCTTGCAAATTAGATCACAGGTTATGTGAAGACAAGTACTCTCAAACCCACAGTAAAGTTTGGATTTCCAGTCAGGCCAAAGCTGCCTGTCAAATTAAATGCTACATGCTAGAGACTACACTTTCACTAATGAAAGTAATGATTCAAGAAGATAAAGATTTGTAACTGGTACCAGCACAGTAACTGACTCACTACAGTGTGTCAGCCCTGACAGGTCAAAGGTTTTCTTAAAGTCGTTTAAGTTTGTGAAGAAGACCTTGTTTTTCTTGAAGTGTAATGTACGCTTCACTTTTAAGCTGGTGTAGATGTTCAGAAGAGATCAACCTCATAATCGTTTCACTTTCAATAATTAAATTTGATATAAAAGAAATACTTTTAATACTAATACTTAAGACTTTAACTGGAATTATATTCTAATAGATGACTTAAATTTCTACCAAAGTCATTTTCTGGTAAGATATCTGTACCTTTACTCGAGTGTGGCCTTAAGGTACTTCACCCACCACTGCTAATCTCTATAATTAAAACACCCATTCACTTAATCAATTTCTTCAGGCCACAGAAACACCTGGCTGGGCCTTTTGACACTCTCTCCCCCTCTAGATGGAGCACATTCTGCCATTCAGCATGTTTGGATCCAGCTTGTCAAGGTGGACACAAACTGATGTGTCGATTACTCACAAAATAAAAGCGCGTGCCGAAGAGGTTTTTGCTACAATTGTTTTTCCTCTCTTTTTTTTTTTTTTTTTTTTTTTTACCAAACGCCGCTGAAGTTTGTTGATGTAGTTAATGTGATGAGTCGTTGACGTCTGAATAAGTTATGTTAGTTTTGTCTTCCCCATTCTTTTGTTTTTACACGTGACAGAATCTGCGCTTTTATTTTGTGGGGAAATGTACGTCCGGGTTTTTTGTGTCTAACTCGTGCTCGCTCGACTCAGGAGCTCTTTGTATCACTGGTCCGCGAGGCACCTCGGCACCGAGCACACGCGCGGCAGCACCAGCGACGGAGGAGCAATAAGACACAGTCCCGATCAGGGACACCCGGGGTCCTACACTGTCCCCTGTCCGAAGCGCACACCGCCACTGGATACACACAACGTAAAAAGGAGGGAAAACGACGCATTTTTAAGTGCACCATTACCCTTTGCTTTCAACGCCAGGTATTTAAGAAGTGCGTTTTACGGGAAGTTTGCTACTAACAGCGGCAGTTACTGGAGCATGAGAGCCGGTGTGTAACGTTAGAGGAGAGCATCAGTCTAAACTTCACCGACTTCATAAGCTTGCTTTAGACTTTTGAATGGTTCTGAGTTTTTTTGTGCCACCTGCAGTTATTTTCCAAAAGACGCTTGTTTTATTGGACCGTGTTTTCCTCTGTTCCTCAGGGACTCGACAAAAACCTTCCAACTTTGTAAAAAACAACATTACGCTTGTCCGAGTGGTTTCAGACATTCACAGCGACAAGAGAAGACAGAGAGACGAAGGGAAGAACAGAGGGAGAAGTGGATGTATTTCCAGCCATGGATGTAACAGTTTACCCGCCTCCTCCTCAGCCCCTGGCCGCGTCAGACCACACCAGGCTTGGGCAACTCTCCTACCCTGACCCGGCCTTTGGGACCAACAAGGTAAGAAAGGAAAGAGGGAACCTGCATACTTGTGTTTCCCATTGTCTGGAGATGAAAGACACCATTGTGCGATGCTACAGTGATTACCTTAGCCATCGCTTCTCTCTATTTATCCATCTGTCTTGCCCTGCCAATTAAGTGGTAATTAATTGCTTTATTAGGCTCAAGTTATTAAGGCAGACATTGAAGGTAACTACATTCTAGTGTTTCTCATTTATTGTGTTCACATCCATCCACTCACTGGATGATACACTGGCTGTAATTTTACTCCCAGTTTGTTGTCAGTGATGTAATGACACCTTTAATTAAAACTGCACCACTGGTAATTGAAAGGTAATTAAGTTTAAATATGCACAGCAGTACAAGTACACCAGAGGAGCTGTGGTTAGAATGATTACATGGCAAGTCATAGTTAGAGGAGCATGCCTTGTTATCTTTTGGTATGCTTAAAATAGTTAATATTCTCTGGAGTTCACAGCAGTGCGTCTCGTTTCTGTATTGTGATACATCAGTTAATTGGTGTCTGGGAAGCTCTGTTGTCTTTCTCCCTTTAGAGCAAGGTCAAAGGTCAGGGTCAGAGTCACAACTGAAAGGTGGAGCTGCTAGGGATCCAGTGTCTTACTGTAAGACTCCTCTTTAGCAGGATGAATGAATCGTTTGGTCTATCTATCTATCTATCTATCTATCTATCTATCTATGTGAATATCTATCTATGTCTGTGTGCAAAGAGATTTTCTTTCAGAGTCTGGGTACTTTAAGACACACAGAAGATGTAGTGGGACCATACTCATTGACAGTGATGAATTGCTTAATTATTTAACTATGTGCAACTGATGAGTGCAGCTATTAGAGTAAATGACAGATTATTAACTACTCTTCAATCTTAGCACAATAAAATGGAACACATTCGTTTTGTCTTTTGGTTGGAAAAGGCAATTAAAGTATTTTCCCACCAATTTATGCAGAAAAATACATTCCTATTATCTGTACAAAACAATGTTAAAATGTCATTTTTAAAATTGCTTTAATGGACTAGTTTTATTTGTCAGACTGTGGCAAGCTGCAGTTGTTCCTTATACAGAGTTCTCTGTCTTAATTAAATTTTTAATTTATATTTCAGTAAGCTTTGTTGGTATGACAAGCAAATGGATTTGTGTTGCTTAAAGAATATAAAGGAAAATAATCCAAATACTTGCCTCAGACACAGCAGGACAGATATTCATAGAAAAAGAAGGCATTTAATATCCGAGTACGAGGCTTTGCCGACTGTATACAATTCATGCTCATAGTTTATCACTTACAGTATTTTTGCACTGTGAGACCAAAATTGAGCCAGTTGTTATTACTATTCACTGCTGGCCTAGGGGTTATTAACATTTACAGTACTTGGGGGACCACTTTCTTCTCCTTCACTGGCTGCTTTTAAAATATAATCTATCTCTGTTATGGACTTGGCAGATTGAGTGATGTCAGAATATACACTGTCATCACTGAGTGGCTGGTGTACAATTTAATGATTGATCGGATTATTCACAGGCCGGTTGTCTGATCCTGCCCTGCCTGCTCACATTTATTAACTGTTCCCTCACAGCGTCACTGACAGGCTGCCTTTCCTCTGTTAAACCCTGCAGCAACAATAGCGTGATGTTGTGGTTACAAGAACTTTGCTTTAAGCAGAAATACTGCGCTCAGACTCTCTGCTAGTGAGCACCCGTCTAAGTGCCACTGCTGTGCTAACTTTGGTTAATTATTAAGTACCAATTTTAAGCAACATTTGGGCATGTAGTGTGTTTTGAGTTTGCTGTTAATGTATGCTATTTGTTACATGCGTAATGATCACAAAATTTTATAATCCAATGTACAAAGAAAATGGAGACACTACATACAACTTGTATGGAGATTGTGAAGAGACAGCTCTAAAGTGATCTCAAAAAACAAAAATTAAATCTGTGAGAAAACATTTAACTGTCCAGTTGTAATATGTAATTACCGTTGTTATTCTGAAGATAGAAATGAATGATGAAGTATTGCGATCATTTTTATGTGGTAGATACTCTATACATTTACTATGTAGAAAGGGTGGGCCATATGGAGGAAATCAAATATCACAGTATGTTTTATCTCAATATCAATATTGCACGATATTGTAGTGCTGACTATTGCTACTTTGACAAAATATTAACACAATTAATTTTTTGATAAATAATCATCAGTAATGTGGATATAATGACTGAGTGGCTAAAAGCAAATAATAGAGCAGCAAGAACAGTCTGGTTAGTTCAGAAAATTACCTCACTTTACTGTAATGTAGCCTTTACAACCAGGAAAAGACAACACAATATCACAATATCCAAAATCTAAGACCATATCTAGTCTCTAGATATGGACTAGTCTAGTTATATTTTGATATAATATTGATACTGCCCAGCCCTACTATGTAGTTTGTAATTGAGGCACAGCATTTCATTCCATGCTGGTTTTCTAGCTGACTGTGACCTCTGACCTCAATATGTGCTGATTGGGCTTGAATGGAATATCACATCAATGTCTTTATGAGCTATTTACTGTGTTTTATTTAACACTCTGCATTTTCCATCACGTTTAATGACTGCACTCACTGTGCTCTATGCCAACCTGCTGCTTTTCAGCTCAGAATCTAACATAATATGCAAAAAAGCTCTGCACACAGAATCATCCAGTGTTGCTTTGTGTTGTTGTCAGTGAGCATATTTGTTTCAGAAAGAGGGAGGGAGAGATAGAAGATAGAGGTTGGGGATGTAGAGAGAGAGGGAGAGAGAGCTGTGTGGTGTGGTGTGGTTGGGGGTAGGGACTGAAGAGAGAGAGAGAGAAAGAGAGAGAGAGAGAAGAGGGTTGTTGGGGGTAGGGATGTTTGATGAGCGCGAGAGAGAGAGAGAGAGAGAGAGAGAGAGAGAGAGAGAGAGAGAGAGAGGGAAAGAGAGAAGTGGGGGTGGGGCCACTAAGGTTTGTACTATATTTCTCTCTCTGTGTCTTTTGATTCACGGCTGTGTCGGCCTGATAGAAGAGATCATATTACTGTGTGGGGGAACAGAGAGAGAAAGAGAGAGAGGGTATGTAAAAAAGGGAGAGAGAAAGGCATAGCAGAGTAAAGCGGGAGAGAGACAGGAAGTAGACGAGGAAAGAAGGAAGCACAGAAGAAACAAAATGAGAGAAAAAACAAAGAAGAGGAAGAGAGCAGAGAGGTTATGTTAAAAAGAATGAGAGAGGCAGTGGTTGTGTGTGTGTAAGAAAGAGAGAGAAGAGAGAGGTGGGTCCTACAGATGTGTGCATTTAAAGACATAATACCAGTGGTGGTCTACATTTTCCATTTCAAATAAATAGAGAAAATTCTCTTCACAGTTACCTCTGAAAAGGTATTATTTCACAGCATAGTGTGCCCTTAATCAGGAACTATGATAAGTAGTTGATACGTAAGATATACATTAGTTTAGCTTTGCTGTGCTCTCCCCCCAATCACTCAAAATAGATTGCATTGCTATAATGCCTTGTATTTCAGGTTTCTAGTATTTCACTGCATCTGGAGGAGCCTTTAATAAAGGAGATAGACTGTTTTCATTTTTCATCTGTACTTGTATGTAAACAGAAGATGTAAATCTGTTCTTTGTCTCGTTGAAATGGCCTTTATAATGATTTGTGAGACAACTGATTGTGTTTTAAAACAGACTGTATTAGGTGAAAATAGTGGGTAAACTGCAACTTACAGCTGTTGATGAACAAAAGCATCATTAAAAACCATTATAACCAGAAATAATTTGATAGTCTGAAAAAAATTACATTCCCTGTACCAGTCTTATAGGAACTGCATTAAGGCTAGCTCACATGACACGATTTTCACCCCGCAAAATGCGTCGCGGAGACTATCGTAACCTTTTGAGTGTTCATACCAGTCGACGTGTGTTTCTGTCATGCGAAGTCTCACCAACTGCGTTACGACCTGTGTGCAAACAACAAGATTTCTCCACTGAGCCCTCGCAGACAGAACCGCAGGTAACACGGTGACGTCACTAAACTACGTTTTTCAACTTGGAGACGACACATTATAAGGGCATGAATGTTCTTTCCAGTGTTGAATCAGATCTGCCTGCATGGCCTGGGTCCAAACACAACGCACTCCCCGTGATCTTGTGGATGCCGCCATTGTTGTTGTTGTTGCTTGTCGGCTTGTCAGTGTTGCCAGATCTTGGGAGAGAAACAAGCAACCAGGGCTACAAGTAACCAGGGCGACGGATATATATAGAGAAAGGCGACGTTTAGAGAGCAAGCCCAAATAAGCAACTCCACTTAAGAAACAAGCTCAAAAAACCCCAACCCGCGACTGCCACTATTTGTAAGCGACTTTACAAAAAACAAGCCCAAAGTCGGGGCTAATGAGCAGACCTGGCAACCCTTTGGCTTGTCCTCCTCACATTTCTTCCGTCCTCCTGCGTGCTGACGTGGGCGTACCCGCCTCTCATTGGCTGATGCTCTTTGTCAGTCGTGTCAGACTTCTCCAGTTTTCTAGCATGCCAGATATCCAGTCCCAGTCACAGACGAGGTGGCGACTTGCTCATAGGCTTGTTCACACATGAGGACTCGTCGTGGCAAACTACCTGCCGACTCACTTCCAACCCAAGGTGGCAAGGTGGTAAAAATTGTGTAATGTCGTGTACTGACACCTATGAACCTAATTATGAATTAAATTGACCCTGTCTCACAAAAATGAAATTCATATATAGATGTATATAAATAAGGTCCGCATGTGCATGATTAAACCTTTCTATAATGAGCCTCCCAGACCAGATCCAAGCTGTGTACCGCCTCCGATATGCTCGACCATTCAAATGACTGAATTCAAATGAAGTTATTGGAATTTGGTGACAGATACAGTGATATTTGATCCTAGGTGGGGTTGGGTGATATTGATATTCCCCCACCAAGAATATTGCTTTCAGAAAAAACTGTAATTAATTTACCTCGCCATCGTTTACCATCACATTTATATTCAGTGATGGAAGGTTAATTGCTTACCATGGTCGAAGTTTTGGTCTGGCTGCTCTTTGAGTCAGTGTCACCCTTGCATATTCCGTTGGATGGTGATTTTTAAATGGGAGATTTGTGGTGTTTCCATTTTTGGTCCTAATTTGTTTATTGCACAGCTTACAAATCACTTAGTTATTTTATCTGGCTCTTCTTTTTTGTTTGGTTTAAAACCAAAGAACTACCAAAGTGGGGTATTTGCATTCTTTTTGCTAACAAGAACTGACTTCTTTTTGGCCAAAGTTACGATTTCATGGGTAATCACGTACAGCAATTGAAGTATGTTAGTATGCTGTGTCTTTTGAGACACAAAGTTACAACAATGCGATGAAGCATAGAGAAGGCAAGAGAAAAGGAGAAGAAGACTGACAGCGCAAAATTAATAACAGGCATTGCATAATCAAAGATCTTTGTGTTACTGTGGACATGTTATGACCATTATCGTGGCCAACCAATGTCATTTGAAACGTAGGGCTCGGCTATGAAACGTAGGGCTCGGCTATGAAACGATCTCGGGGATCGAAATAAAATTCATCTTAATAACAATGATAAACATTTGAACTTGATATGAAATGATCTAACCGCCTGTCACGTGACAACAGCCTTTCTGCCGACAGACAACAATGCTCATTATCCATAAATACAACAAAAGGGAGACAGTAATTATCAATTTATTAAACACAAGTTGACCAAGCAGAAAGCAAACTTGCAGAAATTCTGCCTGCTGTAACTTACTGCCTCCTCTTAATCCACACCTGGTTTGTTTTACACAGCCACAGAGGTCACTGTACTAACGTGCTGAAAGTGAAGTCTCATTAACCTCTCTCACTGACAAAAACACAAGCGACACGTCAGTTGTAAAGTGGTTTGGATATCTCAAAAGTGCAGAAGCATGGTTGGCAAAATATGGGGTTAGTTGGTGCAAATCAAGACAGGAAACCCAACAAATCGAGAGTTATTGATGCAAATAAGGTTCTATGAATTCTGGATGACTGCCAGTTTCAGTTTTCAAAGGTACCATCCCATTGACCACACAATTATTTCAATATAATATAAATAAATAAATAATATAAATAATACAAGACAAGCTACATTTATTGTTTTGTGTTGTTTTGTTTAGTTTTGTTCAGACGGATAGCATATTTGCAAAGTTAAATGTTTACATTCAGATGCCATTCAACATATTCTTTTAAACCATGCCATGTTTGCACATTGTTTGTTATTCTATTTTGTATGTTAAATAAACTATATTCTTAATTTTACTGTTCAAACTGGCAGCATGATCAAATTAGATACTGTGATAATATTGATCAATATGGAAAAAACAAGTGTGAAAATATTTTTTTGCCATATTGTCCAGCCCTGGTTGAACACTAATCTCGTCATATTGCTAAGGCCTCGTGTGGGGGTCTACCAGTCCAACTGAACAAGAGAGCATTTTAGTGAAACCTCAGAGGAAGGTCTGTCTGGAAAACTCAGTAAAAAACAGTAGTCATAGTTGAGTCATAGGGCTCTAGTTTGCCGGCACAGCGCAGGATGGTGCAGGATGGCGAACCCCACACAGAGCTAGTTTGGAGCAGTGCAATCCTCAGTTTGGCGGACTGAGCTGCACTGAGATGGGTTTGGCGGCGCAGCAGGGGGAGGTGTCGACAGATCCAGCTTGGCGCAGTCACAGTTTAGTGTCAAAAGGCTTCGCTGAATGTGTGGTAAAAGCTCACCAGCTGAAACCAGGTCTACTGTAAGTGCAGGCGGAGCGCAGCCGGTGTAAGTGAAAGTTTGGCTGTCAGGCGGACAATGCGCACGCATCACCAAAACCTCACAGGCAGGTTTCCAGAATGTCAGGCACATTAACGATGCAATACATACCCACAAACACCACTATTCAATGCAACTATCTGCAATCAGCACATAAACGTATCTTTATATCAACTGTCCCGTCACATCTGATGTCAGATCAAAGGGGAGTAGCACTGTTTGGCACGTTTGGCACGCGTAATGGAAACCCAACCTGATTTGATTAACACAGCTGCAAACTAATGAGTTCACATCCCTCACAGCCAACCACAGACAGCCACAGCATCAGATAAGGAGTGTATATTCAGCATCTGTCATCTTAGAAAAGTCAAAAGAAAAGAAACAGAATGAGACTGCGAGAGAGAAAGAGAGAGCGTGCACGCGCACGAGAGAAACGCAACATTGATTTACAATTGTGGTGACCTCCTCCCAGGCTACCTTTGCATCATCAGTCTGTGGAGGTCTGCTCGCAGTTCCGTATATTCGGACACTGCGAGCTTGGACCTCCTGGACCAAAACATCAGTTTCCTCCTGGGAGAAGTTTTGCCGTCTGACGCTGCTGCTCTCTTCTGCCATGGTGAATTGAGTAAACTTTTACTACGCCTTCACACGGCGCATTTAAGGGCGAGGAAAGGGGCTCATTTGATTGGTGTGATTGTGTAAAACACAATCCACGCCTTGTCTCCTCCCTCTTTCCGACTTGCGCAGGTAGAAGGGACGGAGGTAGGAAAGAGGACTAGTTGCACCAGCATGCACGGTCTGCCAAACTGGCAAAATCCCCTGGCCACACCAGGCGAGGTGGAGGCACAGCACACCTGCGCTTTGCCTCCACCTCGCCCGGTCTGCCAAACTAGAGGCCGTAGTCTAAAGATGGTGGTAAACATGGTGACAATTATGGCAGGCGACCACATGCTGTATTTAATGAAAATATTTCTGTTCACTGTTCTATGATCAGTGTATCTATCTGTTCTACTGAAGCAGTTGGTGATTGAAAACGTGTAACATATATTCAGTTCTATAAATTTTTCTCTTTTGGCCTAATGAATCACTCACTGATCTTTTATGTTTGCAATTTTATAATGTTTCACTTTATCCTTTGTATTATTACAGGATTTGAGTATTACAAACTCTTGGCTGACATTTGATAGATTGTGCTTAATAACAAATAGCGGTACACAGGGCAGGATTTTTACGAGGGCCACAAGGGCCATGGCTCTCGTGCCCTCCCATTTTGGCCCTGTGCCCTTGAAAAAAATATCTGCCTTAATGCCACAGTGGCTTTGATGCCCCGCCTGCACTGCCCCAGGTGATTTTGCGGTTTTCTCCTCTGCCTCTTTCCTGTCAACATGGCTTTGACACCTGTGTCTATTGAGAAAAAAATAATGCGATGACAGTCTGTATTCTTATTGGGCAACATCAAATGATGAGTGCATCACCAGTGGGGGGGTTTGATTCGAGCTTGGTATGAACCGCTCGGACGGGCTGTAACGACAATTAAACACCAATCTATCACCAGCCAACCAGGAGATTTCATCAAACACCCGGGTAGGGATCAGTACCGAGACCCAGTATTAAACAACCCAAGGCAAGTTTAATAGTAAGCTCCGCCATTATCGGCATTACTTTTTAAAGTTTCAGTTTCATCATCATGCTGCAGCCTCTCTCCTGCTCTCTGCATGTCACCCCTCACAGCGCACGCACACAGACACACAAACTCAACAACAGAGAGGCCGCGGTGCAGATGAAGGGAATATGAAGCCTCTTTCACACAGAGCGCGATTTTCGCAGCACCCACCGTGGGGTAGGGCGCAGAGTAAATGGAATGCAAGACGCACAAGACAGGATTTGGGGGAGTACAGGCTCGTTCAGGAGCTAGAGCCAGAGCTACAGCTCCATGGTGACTGCTTCTGGGTCTACTTCAGGCTCTTCTCTGCTATTGGACGTGCCGAGGTGTCGTCACAGCGCGTTGCAGTGAAATTAAAAAATTTTCAATTCTAGCGCAGGCTGGTGGTGCGCAGACGCTGCTGCAAGCGCCCTCTCGCGCGCCGCTCAGCTCGGCAGCAGAGCAGCGTGCTCTTGCTCCACGGTAGCACATACACAATGATTGGGTTCGTCGGCAGAGGTCTGCGATTTGCGTGCTCTGTGTGAAAAGGGCTTAACTTCAAGATTACGACAACTTCGCTTGTTACTGTGAGTAAGTGCAATAAAACCTATGCCAGCCAAGCCAATACTTTATCAGTACATGTGATCAGCATGTAGAAAGCCATATTTCAACCTGCTCTGTCCACAGTCTCTCATTCACTGCTATTATGATTTATGATCGCGGTCGACACAAGCACATCGCGTTTGTGGTGCTAACAGCAAAGTGTTAAAGACAATCTAAATGAAAGCTGTCTGTATGTAGGCTAACACTTTATCTGAAGATGTACCTGAGGCAGCCGACCTGCAGACAGTGAGTAGCCTCAGTAGAGGAGGTACAGAGAGCAGGATGAATGACTGATACTGATGTTTTTCTTCATGCTGAGATAACATGACTTTCTTCACTCAGTATTGTGATGTCAGGAGGAATATTTATATTCCATTCAGATATTATTGGGTTTTAAATAGTGACTTTGTTGTTGCAAACATGACTGTTGCTGCCATTGACTGTATAAAACTATATCCTGTGTAACTGACCTATAGAGTGCCGAAGTCCCTTCCGGTGAAGCTCATGGGACCTTAGATCGGAAAAAATATTAATTGCAGTGAATGAGGAGAGAAATATTATCTTTTGGTCCCGTTTGAGTTGTGACATGAAATCCAAATATGTCATTAATGAATTTAAAACATAAATTTTAAGGTCAAGAAAGTCATACTTTGTGGTAAAACTGTTGAGATATAAGCTTTTGAAAAAAACGTAATTAGAAAAACTCCACAGGAGGCGGTCGTGTATGTGACGTCATAACTTTCACTCGCTTCCTGCAGCTCGTAGAGACTGCAACTGGCGCGAAACACACAGAAATCTTCGATCATAAATCGATTAATCAGTGGAATTTCAGCGGGGAGGCCAAGCTGCAGGAAGCAAGCGAAAGCTATGACGTCACATATGCGACCTCCTCCTGTGTACTCTTGAATCTTTCTAATTAAAAAGCTTATATCTCAACAGTTTTTCCATAAAGTATGACTTTCTTGACCTTAAAATGTATGTTTTAAATTCATGAACAACATATTTAGATTTCATGTCGCAACTCAAACGGGAACAAAAGATAATATTGCTCTCCCCATTCACTGCCATTCATATTTTTTCCAATCTAAGGTCCCATGAGCTCTACTGGAAGGGGCGTGACTTCGGCACTCTATAAGGAAAGCATCAGGAGGTGAGGTGTGTGCATGTGTGTGTGTGGAGGAGAGGGGAGAGGGAGATGCTGGTAGAGAGATAGTGTGTGTTATTAGATACTGTGACTTAATGTCACTTATTATGCTTCTGTGCATTGACAGCTCTCTTGTAGTCTCTCTCTTATCTGGTTTTGAAATGCGGCCCAGTTGAAATAGTAGCCTAATTGAATAGCCCTGCTGTACTCTGTTTGTTTGTTAGCTATCTAACAACACATCAAAAATAATTTTAAGCCAGTCTTGTTCAGTGAATCAGTTTATCATGTACTACACTCAAAAAATATTTAGGCCTAATATTTAAGACTGTTTACTTATAAATACATAAACCTGATTGTTCTATATTTAAAACACATTGTGTTTATTAGTGCTATTAAATAAATCACATTATTACTTATTATACTCATTATTATTACTTGAGCTTGTTTTATTTATTCATTTCACAGATAGTTATACATCCGTAGTCCTTAAATTAAATTCATTATGGACGTGGACTTAAAATCATTTTTTTATTTTATATCTTTGTGCTCTCAATAAGTTGACAACACGAAAGGCCAAGTGGCCTTGCTCCTAAAATGACGAAATTCCAGGCCTGGCGGTACTTTTTGTGTGTGTGTGTGTGTGTGTGTGTGTGTGTTGCATTTTTCCTTACTTGGTGGCTTTCACCTTTTCTTTTACTAACATTGTTAACAAAGCAATTTACCATAAAGAAGGTTTCAGACTCAGTGCCGCTGCTGAGATGCACGTGCACAGTTTAGTCACATGGAGGGCTGGTTGGATGAACAGAAGTGAGTGGGCCACACTAAGCTCTGATTGGATGACAGTGCTCATAATGAGTCTCCACAGATGTGAATAGGAGCAATTCATTTGATACAAAAGTTTATTGATTGTAACATTGCAGTATCATGGGGTGACTTCAGCATCTGTGTGAAATTACACAAGTATTTGTGGTGAAACAGTTTAAAAAGATAACTATTGAATTACAGTTTGTGAAAGAAAGAACAAGAGAAAGTGAGACGAAAAGAGATGGGATGAATCAGTGGTAGAGTAGAGGAAGGGAAGGGTGCAAGAGGGACTGAGGGAGAGAGGGCCTAATGTAAACATGATGATTGTGAAAGCTGGGTGAGGTATTTCTAAAGCAAATAGAGAGGAAGAGAGAACAGGGAGGAACAAAGTAGGTTTTAGTGAAGAATAGCAGAATATAGATTGAAGGAGAGCAGCAAAAAGCAGTCAGGGGACAGGATGAATTTTTTTTTTTTAAATGTAGAGAAGCACTGAAGGGATACAAATAAAACAGTAATTTCAAATAGAGGACACAGTGAGAAAAGTGACCAGGAGCAGGAAGAACTGAAACACTGTATGAAGGTCTAACTGTTCACCATTCAAAACTTGGTAGAATGGTTATGATAGTCATGAATTGTTTTCAAATCATGCAAATGACTGTATTAATTCAGCAGTTTGGCTTTTAATCTACACTCAGTTATGTGCGTGGCTCTGGTCTCATCATCATTTTAATTAATACTCATAACTGAAAAGATGCTGGGTTCTGCTGTGTCAGTGAAGATCCACTGAACACAGTGTGATACAAGTTGGGTGCTGTTCATTTTCTGTGGGGCAGGAGTAACTTACCTCTCAAAGTTTGTGGTATGAATGAATGAATTAATTAATATTATGGACTGGATATTGACCTCCAGTTTACACTTTACTAAGTTCTAATGATTACAACAGCCTTCAATGCTGTTTGTGAATATGACTGAAATTAAATGGGTTGCTGGAAGTTATTGGGGATGAAATCATGATTTTTTTAAATAAAAATATTTGTTAAAAAAAAAATAGGAAAGCACTAAAAACCCATATAAAGATTTGTCCTGTGTAGGGATATATTTTGAAAAATAGAAATCTGAGTCACGAACACATTTCATGGAAGTTATTGAAACAATTGCCATTGTGTTTTGTTAAAATATGGATGTAAAATAAATAAAATACACATTAATATTGAAAATAAGTTTCCTACAACCAATTAAGTATTAAGTATTTCACTAAAATTTGGCAAGTCAGCAAGAATGTATTAAAAACACATCATTTTTGTGTTATTTATTGTAAAACATTGATAATCCCACAGTCAGTCCCCAGCAGTTGAACATAAAGGCCTGACAGTGGGCAAACTGTCCTCCTACAGCAAACATTAGGTCAAACTGAGTGAGTGGGCGCTGCTGGGTTCAGAATGAATGTCTAACTTTAAAGTAACTTCACCTCATTGTGGTGGCCACAGCTGGCTTGACTGCAGAGTTTACATGGTGCTGCTGTTAAGATGTGTTGCTCTATCTCATCTGTATGTGCACTGTAAGTGTCCTATTTTTGCTCAGCAAAACTTCATGTTCTTCCCTGCGTGAGAACATGGATGTGCAGTGTGCACAGATTATAGTGCAAGAGCATGTGAAAAGTTTCAGTTACATGAATCCTAGAGTCCTAGAATGCAGGAAATGTAGTGTTTGATGCTCAAAGTTTTCTAGCCTGTGTCCCCCCAGTGTTAAAATGAAACCTATGCCCTTGCTTCACATGCAACATTTACTAAAAGACGTTCTATTGAAGTTTCTGCCCATTCCTTTGTCCTTTGTGCTGCTGCGCTACAACTCATTTGGAAACACTCCTGAAACACTGCTGCTGTTTATATAGCATTTCATAAACCCTGCCTCGCTCCCTGAGTCCACCTGTAAGCTCTGATTGTAAATCACCTTGGGTGACACTTTATTATGATCACACTTGGGGCTTAGTGTTTACCTGCAGGGTAACCTCAGTGTTCATGTAACAATAAATCTGCTCCACACTGTCAGTTGGCTGACAGAACATACTGTATATTACCATCACTGGCAAGATGCCATGGTATAAACAGGATCTTCCACTCTACAACAAACCCCTCACAGCAATACTGCCATTTTTAAAGAACAATTTTTGTCAGTCAGGATAACAAAAATTAATTGGAATGGATTTGTCAGTGTATTTAAAATGGCCTGTCATGTATTTAAAATAACACTCTCAGTTTGTCTGTTTGAATTTTTCTTGTGATGTATCACCAGGAAATGTAAATCTTTTATCCTATCTTATCTTAAATTATCTTATTTTATTCTTTGGCCCCTTCCCCGGTATCACATACTCCCATTGTCCCCTCCTACAGTTTTCTAACCAGCCACAGTGTCGGCATCTCATCTAATTATCTATCAGAACACAACCAGTCAATCTGTCTGTCCGTCTGTCCATGTTGGCTGCCATTCCTGCTACTGAACACCTCGCCAGACCCCCCCCCCCCCTTCAGCCTGCTGATGATTGGGTGACTTTCAGCACTGTTGCTTGTGTTTCGGTGTCTGAAAGCGTTTCAGTTGGTTGAATGATGGGGACGGAGCGATGAGGGACTCCTGGTTGGTGGAGGGCTGCCAAATGGAACAGATGGGCGGAGATCGAGCGCTGCCAGAAGAGACTAATTATTAGGATTTCGTTTCCAAAACAAACATATTGCAATCAAATCACATACTGCAATCATTGCTGCATTGTTCTCTCTCTGTGTGTGTGTGTGTGTGTGTGTGTGTGTGTGTCTTTGTGTGTGTGTGTGTGTGTGTGTGTACAGTATTAGTGACAATAACTTGGATCAATTAACTTGTGGTGGAAGAAATTGGATCAGTTGCTGAGGAATTATTCAGGAGTTGTTGCGGCCGTCAGCTTTTGTTCACAATCATACAGTGATAACTGTGGTGGTGTAGTGCTAATTGCTGTGGATAGAATAAAATAAACAAGTCACATTTTAGATGTGGAAACTCATGTCTGTTTTGATTGTTTCCTTGTGTTATAATAAACTTAACTTAACCTAAACAAAGCTGTTTGCTAATCTGTGATTTATCTGCTACTTCTAATTTTTATACACTTATACAGGTGTAAGTCGGATTTAGCAAACCTGTTTCATTGCACAACCTTGCCGTCATTGCTTGTCTTAACTTGAATTCCACCTGTTTGTGAGTAGGTGAAATTTTGTGGTATATGATCAATATCATAAATTACACCCCCAAATTACTGTATAATCCTACATGTTTTGCTCTGTTTGTGGGCAGGTTTCATTTACAGAAATGTTACTTGAGTAAAAAGAACAGAACAGAGAACAGAGTTTCAAGTCCTGCTGTCAGGAATCAGCAGTTAAAATGATTAGTTTAGACGTGTCAGCTGTTGTATTACATAGTGATGTCAGGATACTGTAATTTCTAATTTACACAAATCAATGCTATTTTGTAGGGATGCACCAATTTATCGGCTGAACATTGGCATCGGACAATATTCGCCTTGTACACTGCTATCAGCCTGTCAGCAAATGACATTCACTGAGGGCAGTGGCCAATGTTTTCCTGTTGTGTCACGTCAGTTTTGTGCAGATTAAAAAGCAGGGCTCCAGACTAATAGCCACAAACTTAAATCAGCAAGCAGGTACAAGAAGAGTACAATGATTGTTTAGTACATGGGTTCTGTGATCTCACTGTTGTTTGAAGAGATGGCTAGTAGCAGGCGGCGTCTTGTCACCCCAGGAACAATAGAAAACTTGGTTGTGACAAACAGAAATCTTCCTGTTGGGGACGAAAGGACACAGCAAACTCATTATCATCAGGTGACACAGCCTGTTGTTTCCATGACAACGTTACAACGAACAATGTTTCTGTGCTTAAACCAGCAGGCGGTGAGCTAGTTAACATTAGCTGTTAGCAGCCAGCGTCTGCAATTAACAGCTCACAGAGGTTGCATTGAGTTACATTATGATGGGTTCAAGCCCTGTTCGGTAAAAATTAGTGTTAGGTACAGCTGGGTTAAAATAATTGTTTCATCCAACTCTAATGGCTCTTCATTTGAACAAACCAATATCGATTTATAACATCTAAGATTGATCTTTTAAAGTATGCCTTTTCCCTCAGATGGGTGAAGGTTTAACCCCTTTAGCTCTTGCTGGTACTGAGTGGGCCTAACTGTTTAGCTTAGTTTTACCAGAGGCAATGTTACCTGCAGGCAGTGACTCATCCAACAGCAGAGGGAGGAGGAGTGAGGACAGGAAGAAGGACTGGTGCTGACTGATGTCTGTATTCATTCTTTCTAAACGTCACTCAGTCGCCTGTTTAATGTCAGGAACATGATGTATTTTGTTGACACTTTAGATGTGTTTCCATTAGAGATATTGTTGAGTACTTGTTGCTGCTCTAGAAACAACATTTAGTTATATCCAAATCCTGTTCTGAATGTTGTCCTTTTTAAAACAATAAATTGTACATTTACAGCATTAGCGCTCTATGAATCTCTTTCATATTCAAGCTAAATTGGTGTTGTAAGTGAAACATCCTTAATAGAATCGATATTGCATCGAATTATATCAGAAAACCAGCACCTATCATCCAATCCATGACCTTTTGAATCCAGTCGATTCGGGAAATCAGTGTCAATACCCAGCCTTAGCACAAGGCGAAGGTAAAATCTAATGTTCTCATGATGTGTTCAAGTAATCTTGTGAAATGTGATTTTTGGTGAGAAATTGAATAAATACAGCTGTTTGATGAAGAAATTTGTTGATGTTTTCACAGAAATATCCAACAGATACTAAAGAGGGAATTATGATATATAATACATAGTAAATATGCTTTTGAATCAGTTATTTTTTTCTTTTTTAAAAGATGTTTTTCATGTGAAAGTTTAGATTAAATGTTCTTTTAAAGGTAGTTAAAATGTAGTTATTTTTTCATAGTGTAGATTTCTTTGTTTCCCTGGCAAAAAGAAAAAGTACAAAAACACGAAATAAACAACATAAAGACAGTGGTGTTGGTTATCAGCCAAATTGGTATTTTCAAGTATTGGTATCAGCCAAGAATTTGAACATTGGTGTTTCCCTACCATTTTCAGTACCAAGGGGAAAACGAACCAAAATGCTGATCTTGAGTCTTCAAAAAGGGAGTCCACAAACAAATGTGTGACATCACTGTAGCTATGTACATTGTTTTTACAGTCTGTGGATTGGACGACTGCATGAGGCATTTCACTCGCCTGAACACAGAGTTTATTTGCCCCAGGCAGGCGTTAATGTCAAGCTCTAAATGGTGAAGTAAATCAGTCAAGAGACATCAACGCAGTGCTTTTTTTCATAAGAAAGTAGAGCAAATCTTTATTATTCACTGGTGGATAGAAAATATTTGAGAAACTCCAAAACCAGTTTAGAACCTAGAGATTCATTCAAATGTTCTAATTAATCAAGGCTAGTTCACAAATGATGAAATTAAAATCCTGTCTGTCTTAAGTGAAAGTATTCTTACACACTTGTAAGAAATAACCACAAAAGTGATCCTCTGTGCTCACACAATCTAGACTTATACAGTCAGGGTGAATACAGTTTAGCCAATAAAACTTGGTTTATATTGCTGTCATGGTGACAGTGATAAGACAGATAAACAATTGCTGAGCTGAACTGCCACAGCTGTGTGCATCTCCCCTCTCTCTCTCTCTCTCTCTCTCTCTCTCTCTCTCTCTCTCTCTCTCTCTCTCTCTATCAGACACACAAACACACAGTCACCATTAGTCTTCCACTCTCTTTCTCCGTCTATCTCTCACTGTAAAGACTTGATTTATGTCCCCTGATGCAGTTTAGAGTCAACTGAAATCTATTCAGTCCAGTCCAGCCAAATAGTTTCACACGCCACCCAAACCCATGGGTGATAAAAATGGTCGCCAGCAATTTGACTGTGTCTTTTTGACACATTTACACAAAGATAGCCTCACATCCCTGAGGAGACGTCATGTTTCCGTCTATGGTACTGACTTTATTTGAAGAGGAAGTCAAACCCAACACTGCAAACATTTTGCTGTCATGGTTATAGACTACAGAAATTTTATTACAGCACATTACACATTTAACATCTGTAATCATGCTGTATTCTATTTTAGTTATAGTTCAATCAGATTTATAATTTGATACTTAAAAAAATCTTTCTTTTCAGCACTGAGGTCAGATATTTTTTCTTTAGTCACGTTAACAGTAGAATTACTACTTTATATAAACATTTATGATTGCCTTTTGTATTATTGCTTTTAAAATCCCGAATGAATATTTCCAATTTTAACAGAATATTAGCTGAGGGTCACAAGGTGTAACATCGCACTCATCCAATTCACATATTACCCCCTACCTAACTCCACGTCACTCTCTCCCCCTCTTTACAGCCTTCTCCATCTCCTCATCTTATCCTTTACATTTCATTTCTCCCAACCTCTCCTTCTCTCACTTCCTTGTGCTGCTCCCTTTTTCCTCGATACACTGTATTTCTCTCTTTTCCTTTGTCCTTGTCTGTCATCCTAATAGTCTCTCTCTCCCCCTTTCTCCCCCCTTCCTCCGACCCTGACCCACTTAGCTGGCTGCTTGTTATTCAAACCATTGCTTTACCCACACAAACACACACACACTCACACACACACACACACACACACACACACACATGCACAGGAGCAGCAGAGATGAGAGAGTGAGAGACAGAGGCATGAAGAGGAGAGAGAAAGAGAGGGTGTAATTTGGTTTGACTACAAACCTTGCCATTCTTTATACTTCTCTCACTGTAAGGTTTGCAACACACTCACGACACATACTGTAAAAGTGATTATTTGAGAGGCAGCAATACTCAGTTTTTCCTTTATTTTTATATTCATTATTGATAAATCTGCCAATTATTTTCTCAAATTAATTATTTCATCATTTAGTCTGTGAAATGTTAAGAACATTTGAAAAAAATGGCATTTACAATTTCTGCGGGCCCACAGTGATGTCTTCAATTTGCTTGTTTTTTCCAACTAATGGTCCGAAACCTAAAAATATTGAATTAACTGTCATTTATGACAAAGAAAAACAGCAAACTATCACATTTGACAAGCTGAAAAAGAGAGAACGTTTGGCAGTTTTTCTTGGAAATGACTGGTATGATTCATTTTTTGTCAATCAACTAGTTGATCAATTGAACCATTGCAGCTTTGTTAATCATATCTTAAAACATAGATACTTTGTTTTTCTCTCTTTTGGGGCTTTTACCGGTACATGTAAAGTGAAAGACTAAAACACCCAAAACAACACCTTTTTGAGGAAAAGCCCCAGCGTAATGATGAGAGGGTTTTTCCTGACTCAGAAGGAGGTGGCGGTGCTGCCTCAGCTGTGACCCACTGAACCCTGATTTATTTTTAAAATGGAAAACGAATTTACAGGTATACTCTGCCACAGCACTGGCTGTGACTTACATGATCTTTTATCTCTATGATGGAAAATATGACAGCAGTGCTTTTAGGGTGTTAAAGCATGTTTCAGTTAACAGGGTGGTAAAACAGCACCTCATCTGTTAAACAAATTCCATCCAAAGAAGATCACAGGAAGTGAAACAGGCATGCATCATACTAGAGCCCAGCTAACACAGCAGCCAGCACATTACACAAGTCAGAATTGTGGGCGAAAACCTAGTAACTACTCAGGGTAGGAATCATCTGAGGCTTCATGACACAATATTATCACGATACTTTGGACACGATACAATATTATTGCTTTTTTAAACTTTTTGTGACATGCTGAGTATTATTTTATCATATAAGATAAGGGAGGGTTTCTCTCTTCTCACTAAGTCATAGTGGACTGAAAAAGCAATTGATTTTGTCATGCTAGTAGGCCACCAAAAATGTATTTTGTATCTGCAGTATTAATAATTTCTGTAATAACAAAAATAAATACTTACTGGATCATTATAACTTTGCCACAGCGGCTGTATCCGGGATATTCTGGCTTCATTTTTTTTACAGTTAGGGTAAAGGGAGACATGTTGTCTATGTTTATATTGTTTGTAATGGTGACATAAAATCTTAGTAAAAGTCTTTTTAAATGGATTTGGCTTCTTCTAAAAAATCTAACGTGGTAAATGAAACCAGACATTTAATCATTTTCTTTATGGAAAACCAGCTATGACTCATATAATCCGCTACACATACAAATCTGTGGTGTTTCCCTGAAATTTAGTCTGTTGCACGAACATCAACACTGATGCAGCTTAATGCCATCAAACCTTATTGTTATTAACGAGAAAGCCAACATGCATTTGCCATGATCTGCCTGTGCCCTCAACAAAACAAAACTCTAAATGTTTTGGATGAAATTGTGTTATTTCATCCCAACTGCATCACAACTGTTGAGTGTTGAGTGACCTGGCATACATGAAGCTTACGTCACTGTCAGGCACTCTGATCCCTTCATAGAGCCTCTCTCTCTGTCTGGCTGGCTGTCCATCTCTCTGTCTGTTCCTCTCAGGACTGATGAAGAGTGTAATATGTTCCACTCTGCCTCTCACACCGAGCGCTTACTGAAAAGAAATCATCACTCTTTCTCCCTTATGGGTTCTTTGTCTGTCCTCTGTCCCTCTTATCTCTGCTCTTCTCTGATGATGCTTACTGTAGCCTGAGAGCTGTATTTGTCCTAGGGATAGCAGGAACACAATAGCCACTTAGCTTACCATCTACAAATGACTGAAGCCTGAAGCCTCATTCAGTTTAAGATGAGATTTGCCAGCGTACTTGGCAATATGTATCTGTGTCAGAGTAGTTCTAAAAAAGTTAGTGTGTAACCTTTTTTGTGATGTACAGTCTCTGTTGATGCCAAGGATAAAACCTTAGAACTTGACTTGACCATCCAGTGACATTAAGCAGGTTAAGATGGTTTTGATAAGCGCAGGGGCAGGTGGTCACACTGGCTGTGCTCCATTAGGTTGTGCTGGTGTGAGGTGTGTTATATAGCAGCAAGGGCAGGGAAACCTGCTTAAATGGATGCATGCAATACATGAAGTAGCAGGTATTGTGTCTGAATCTATCTGATCTCCAAACAGCAGCAGTGCGACAGGTATTATGAAGGACTGGCTCTGATAAGGTGTACTTTGTAAGCAAGTAGATTTCACACAGGCAACGTGATAAACATGGTACATGTTAGGGGTATAAATAGCTAGTTTCATCATGATACAGTACTATATTGATTCCTTGGACGATTCAATATTTGTTAATATCACAGATTCTGCCAGGATACAGTTTCAGTTTGATTCAACTCATTGGGTTGCGATGGATATGACATTATATTATATGCCCATTTAACACAGTCTGTTGCAGAAGAAGCTGTCACCCATTTTTCTTTTTGCTTTGGCCATAAAACATGAAATATACTTATACTTTATACTTTCTCTTACTCACTGTTAGTTTAAGTCACTGCGTCTCCTGGCAGAACAACACAGAGCAGGTCATGTTGCTGTGTTGCTGCCAGAAGTTAGCAGGTGAATAAACGGAGTAATTAATGTTATTCTCATCATCTTTTTCTTGGCTGCTCGGCCTGCCATCTACCTGCTTCTGTTTGACGGTTACACAGTGTCAGTAAAACATATTTTAGCTAACTAATCAAGAACACAGTAGACCAGCAACTCCTGTGCTCTGCAAAAAAAATTACTGTTTTCTTCAATGGAGTCTGGTGGTTTTGAGATAACTGTTTCAGTTCCCTGTTGGAAAGGGCGGTCTGACAGCAAGGTAAAGAGGTGTAAATAAATCTTAATTCTTAAAATTTCAGTCCCGGTTGACTTGATGACACCCATGGTTACGGTGGTTACAGCAAATGCAGTTTTATATTTCAAGTCCCACAAATCTTGGGGCAGCAAACTCACATTTTTTTTTTTTTTTATAAAAAAAAAATTAAGCAGTAACTGGCATTTTTCCATCACCATGATTTGATTTCATGCTGTACACTGAGAGTAGCAGCAGGCTGCATTAATGTTGGTTACTCCCAATGTTAATGTTGGTTGGCCTGTTGAATGATGTAAAGGAAAACAGTATCAGTAATTACAGAATAGCATTAAAACAGGGTTTGATTCCATAAAATTCTGAAGTGGCAGAGATAACTATGAGAAAGATATGTGTCCCAGACGAGGCTCCGCTGTAAAAAGATCAGTACTGTGTTGGGAAACGGGTTTAAAGACACTTCTCACATTTTACTCACAGTCTTTTCATTTTTAATAGTTATTGTATTCTTATTTTTTTTTAATCCATTTTTAGTTTTTTTAAAAAAACGGCTTTGTCATAGTGTTACATCAAGCTTATTGTGTCTGTACATGCAAGCACCACAATACAAAGTATGTGTGTGTCTGTGTGTGATCCATGTGGTGTATCAACTCTTGTCAAAGGTAAATTGAAGAAGCTAACTTGACAGTGAGGTCAGCATGTCTTTTCTTCTCTCCCTCTCCTCTGTTTTGTCAGAAAAGCCCCAGAGAGGTACAAGATCAGGCTTACAGACGAGACAGAGAGGTGAAAATCTTGTCCTCTGCTCTCATCATTCCTGTTAGTTGTTTTATAAAACAATGAAAATAACTGTAAAAATAACTCATTAAAGCCACACTGTGTGTGTGTGTGTGTGTGTGTGTGTGTGTGTGTGTGTGTGTGTCAGTGTCTCTGTGTGTGTGTTTTATGTCGGTACGACACTGTTTTAGTTTTCTGTTGACTCTGTAAACCTACACCTAATTTGCATAATACCCAACAGCTGGTGAATGGATAGGGCAGTTACACCTGTCTGTCCACCTATCCACCTGTGTTTGTAATTGTGTGTGTGTGTGTGTGTGTGTGTGTGTGTGTAAGGCTGGGTGTGTGTGTGTGTACATGACAGTGCTTTGCTTCTACCCACCTGTTCAAACGTTCTTGTTGTTTTGTTTTGCTGGTGTGAGCTGTAGGGTTTAGCCAGTCATGGTTACTGCAGCTCATACTACAGTTTTCAGATTGAAGCTACCAATAGCAGTGCCAGTGTTCAATACCTTTAGTTTGACTGTTGCGTTAACGATCAGGTCTACTTTTGAAAACTTTACTGTCCTCAGAGAGGCTGTAGTACAGCACATACACAGACACAAATCACAAAAAAGACATAAAACTAATACTGTGTCAGCCAGCATCCTTGGTCAATAGAATAATATAGTAATTACTGAATGCCAATAATTTTAGTCATGCTAAGTAAATGATTAATATTTAACAACTAAAAATACCAAATGTTTACTGGTTGCAGCTTAGAAAAATTCAGGACTTGCCCTATCTTTTTTTAAATAGAACACTTTTGGTTCTTTGACCATTTTGTTGACATCACTTTGGGCTCTTAATGAACTAATAGATGATCAATTAATTTAAAAAATGAATGGGTGTATCTCTAATGAACTGTTAGTTTTAGCCCTGAATTTGACTGTTTTTATGGTGACATGTTGCTAAAAGCACTGTTTCCTGATAAGAATCAATCTTAGAAGTTACGAAAGTTTGAAAGAATGTTGATAAAAAAGCTCTTAAATGTCTGCACCTTACTGAAGATGTTCTTACACTGAGTTCATATGCACACTGTTAAGAACTCTGTAAAGTCAGCCTTCTGTGTTGTTGAAGATGACATTGGATTTTGCATATTGTATATATGTTATTGTATTGTCAACACTATCTCCAGAATAAATGTCAGCATTGTACATTTCTGCAAACCACAGATACGTTATGTAGGTTATTATGTACAGATACATTGAAACTTTACATTTCAACAACACTGTGATTGACATGTGGTCAGGTTTAGGCAGAAAAACCTAAAAAGCCACTGGAAACGCAGCAATGACTCTTTGTTGTTTGTTGATCTCAAACAGTGGTCTGCAGTAGTGCTGATTGTGACCATCCCAAGGCACATCTTGCTAATAATGATGCTGTTTAACAGCATCTTAATATGTCAAACCTGTCAGGTGGAATGATTATCTTATCTGTCTAAAAAGAGAAGTGCTCAATGACACAGATTTGAACTCATTTAATGTGGAAAAAAAAAGTCTTTGTGTGCGTAAAAAAATGTCCTATCTCTTTACCTTTAACCTGTGAAAAATTGGAGCAAAAATAAGTGTTGCTTTGACATTTTAGTTCAGTGTAGTAATATGCAAAAGCATATTCTCCTACAATTTTATGTGTGTGAAAACAAACCTGCAAGAGTTAAAAACACCATGACATGATCTCTGCTTCATACTTGAGAGCTAAGACCTAGGTTAAAACTAATGAAATGACTCTGTAATGCGCAGCTTTTAAAGACAGATGGACCAGCTACAAACAGTATTCAGTGGCAGGAAAAAGGCAGCCACACATTACTGTGTCTAAGAGAGACTTAATTTGATTTATTACAACTAATTATTCACTAAAATGTGTCTCCTGACAGAATATAATGTTGCCTAACAGTGAATGAAAAATAACCTTTATCCTATCAGAGGAAGATGACATAAGCTGCTTTTAGTCACTTAAATGTGAATATGCGATGTGGTGATATGAGTGGGTACCTCTGACAGTGACATTCAAACCTTTGTTCTTGACTGCTGTCTGTAGTGTAGGACAAATAAGAGCTAATGGAGGAAGAAGGAGAGAAAGGGCCCCAAAGGAGGAAGTGTAGGGGAGATAAGAGTTGGAAATGAGGAAATTAAAGCCATACTGAATACCATTCATTGTATGCTGTATAACATACAGTATATCATCATAGTACACAGTCTATGCTGATAGTAAAAAAGATGGCATAATAATTTCCTGTTTGGGAAATAAGATAACAAATGGCAATCACACCGAAACTTTGAAATGTTACTGCTGCTGATACACATTTATCAATGGTGTATCAACAGCACAATCAACCATTAAGATTTAGTGGACACAATGACAGTTTGAGTATTCTCTGTTGGGACACTTTCCCAGTGTGAAAACGTGTGGCCAAAAAAATACATTTTAGGCATATACATATACTTGTTAGTATGTATACTGATATACATTGGTATGATTGTATAATCCAATCTAAGATTAATACATCTTTATGATGAATGTAATCTGAAAATCACTAGTAAGGGGTTAAATAATGAGTATGGAATTGAGACACAGTTAAACAAGCTGGAGAGAGTGGAAAGATGCCTTGAGGGAACAGGGAAAAGGAGGCTCCCTCATATGTTTTATATGGGCATTTATTTATTTATTGTTTTGGGAGCAAGAATACAGTTTAATTCAATTTAAATTGTTTTGGTTCATATCCTTGCATATATGTATTTAGGTCTAATGTATTAAATGACCAATGACACTCGAAGAGAGACAGATAGGAGAATGGGAACTGGAGCCATGATCATACAGAGAAATATGTATCCAACAATTAATAAACCATCCAGTGATTTATGATAAGTATAGAGACCCGTATGTTATTTAGTTATCTGTTGTCCCATGTGGATAAGTTAATACTGTGAGTTTCTCTCTGTGATTTCACCTGGAATTTGTTTTGCTGCTCAATATCCCTCAAACTTGTCAATGATGTGATTATTCTGTTTGGAAGGAGTCATTTATTAATTACATATGGTCTCCTCACAAAACCATGTTGGGAGGGTTTCAAAGGAAAAGCAACACATCAAAACCTGGCTATAGCACATATTTGGCTTATAGATGAAATAATAAGATAAAATAATCTAATTTCAAAATAATCTAATTTCAGCATCTGTGTGATGGCCAATAAGACAGTTTACGTCTGTTCTCAAGACTGATTGTCACTGTAGAACAGGACCCAGACCTGCTCCTCCTTTGTGTATGGTTATAGTTTGTTGACATTGTTGCTCTTGCGTTTTTGTTCTCTCCAGCTGGATGGGGACACCATGTTCTTGGGTATGCCAGAAGCAGGCCTTGACTTTCCCTCAGCCAATCAGGTTTGTGTGTGTATTACTTTGTTCATTTGTGTGTGAGAGACATAGACAGAGTGATTGCCCTATGAAGCCGTTCCTCTGACATTTCCTTGTTTCTAATTACATTGAGCTCTTTTCTAAATGGAACTAATTAGTTGTGAACGTGTTGTAACATTTCCCAATAGAATTGGATGAATTGGATGTGCTGTATCTTGTCAAAACACTCTTCAAAAGTGGAATTACTAACGTGTAAATGTGAAACAATCTGTTGCAAACATAAACAAATGTATGGCAGGTGTGCATAAAATTAGCAAATGAGGATTCTTTTAATTTGCAAGCAATCATCGCGTTGGTAATATAATATATGGTTGGGGAAGTATAAAGGAACCAAACTCGTGATATTTATGAACGGATGTGCTGCTGTTTTGTCCCTGCAGGGAATAACATTAGTCCATTGGGGGGAATCACTTACAATTTAGCTGTTAATGGGAAAGTCCACCCAAAATCAAGAATACATATTTTTACTCCTACCTGTAGTGCTGTTTATCAATCTAGATAGTTTTGATGGGAGTTGCTGAGTGTTGGAGATATTGGCTGTAGAGATGTCTGCCTTCTCTCCAGTATGATGGAACTAGATGGCACTCGGCTTGTGGTGCTCATAGCGCCAAAAAACACATTTAAAAATCTCAGCAGCAATGTCTCTTTCCAGAAATCATGACTTGGTTACTCAAGAAAATCCACAGACCTTGTTGTGAGCAGTGTCTAACTGTATCACTGCATAGAACATACCAACACTATACAGATTGATAAGTAACACTACAGGTTAGAGGAAAAACATGTAGTCTTGATTTTGGGGTGAAATATCCCTTCAATTATGGTGGAAAACTAAAAAAAAAAAAAAAAAAAAGTGTACATGTATATATATATGTGTATATATATATATATATATATATATATATATATATATATATATATATACGTGTGTGTGTGTATACTATATATATATATATATATATATATATATATATATATATGCACATATATACATATATATATATATATATGTGTATACATACATACATACATACATACATACATGTATCGTGAGACAGACGGTGTTCTGTTTCCTGTCTGTAGACATGACGTGGTAATCGATATCTGAGGCTTCAAGAAACTACTTCCTATTGTGATTCAACTATCATGTCCTTGACAGCTGGGAATGCCATTCAAACCCAAAGCTCTGATGAAGAGCCCCACTTAAACAACAGCAACTACACAGTGTACTGCAGAGCATCATTGGAGAGGCGAGAAAATGTTGCCATTATGCACATGTTGCGATTAATTTACAGCGTAGTGCTTTAATGATATTATCTTTCTTTATGATCATTTGATCATGTCCCTCTGTGTCTTTGAGTTCACCTTCAGCTATTTCAGTCTTCGCAGTTATTTCCAGTTGCATCAAATCAACTTTCCCCCCTTCCTGTTCCACAAATCAATATCACTTACTGCAGTCAACCTGAGGCACAAAAAGCATTACAATGAATTTCTATCTCTAAGCTAAATAGAGAACTACTGCAGTACTGTGTAGGATTATTGAGCTCTAAGTGTAGCCTGCCACAGGAGTTACTTATTAAATGCAATTCTGGCTTTTAAATTAGTTCCTGTATTTGAGTTGTTTGCATAACATTAGTTTGCTTTATAAACTGATGATATCTTTTCAGGCAGTTCACTATTATATTTACTTTACAGGCTTGAAAATAATGATCAAGTTCCAAATGATATAAATCAATATTGTGTCAATAACACTTTTAGATTTTGTCGACTGACTTCATATTGTAATACTACTTCTTCTTCTACTAGTACTACTACTACCACTAATAATAATAAACTTGAATATAGAAAATTATTATAGATCAAATTTCATACAAGAGTTCTACCTTGAGGTATTTCTCAATAAAGATGCAATACATTAAAACAAAAGCAAAATTAAACAATGGGAAATGCAGTAGATGGTAAAAGAAATACTTAAGTGAAGGTTAAAAAAAGAAAGAAACCAATGAGAACCGTAAAAATAATACTGCGAGAGTGTGGAGCAATAAATAAGGGAACGGTATATTCCAGCAGCCCTTCTAATGAATGGTCCATCCCCCAAAATAGAAAATCAAAATGTGGTGGCAGATGTTTTAATTGAGGTGGGCCGCCACAAATTAATGAATGTGTGGGAGACCTTGGCTAACAGCTAATGTCAGCTAGCTCTGCCGATTTCAACAAAGATTTGTTGATTACAATGTATCATTGTCAGGGAAAGAATTGAGTGCATCCTCTGATGTGTGGATAATGAGTTTACTGCATTTTTTCTGCAGGCGTCCCGGGGAAGATCGCTGTTCTTCCCAAGCAGGTTTTCTATAGTAGCCTTGAGCCCTGCTTTTTAGCCTCCACAAAATTGGTGTGACGAAACACATTAGCCACTGCCATCGGTGACTGTCATCTTATTTGCCAATAGGCCAGTGGCAGTCAGCAAGGTTGGCCAATACCAATGTTCAGCCAATAAATCGGTGCATACATACTGAAAATGTACGGTGCAATACACAATGGATATCCATCAAACTAAGAAAATTAGATGGACTTGCTGAGTATGGTATATGATTGACACATTGGCTAGTGTATGTGTTTTATATGTGAATGTTTTTTTTTTAAGTTAAACAGTTAATTGTAGGATTAGAATATTAATCCATAACCAAAATAATCATTATTTCCATCCTAGCTTGTATGTTATCAGAATGAAAAATGTGAGCTTAATGACTGATATTTTGTATTAAAGAAGTTTCCTTGGAAACATCTAATTTGTCCCAAATTAGTGCTGAGATACTAAACAGGATATGAAGCGTGTAGAATAAATACATGGATGGAAATTTCCACTTGAGAACATTGCATTCATTGCATAAACTGAGATCTAGGTTTACGGGTAGTTGATGGTATATGTACAGCTGTTGTGTTAAGTCACCTCAGTGCGATGACCAACATGTTAAAGATCAGCTGTTTTTAGATCACTAAGCAGCAGTTCTGGAACAGCACTGTGCAGCAAACTCTGTTTTTTATGGCTGTGGGTGTAACTGCATTCACTGTGCAGTTTCTAGAGGCCTAGTGAAGCCTCTAGAGAGTAAGATGTGTGTTTGTTAGTGCAGAATTACCTCACCACCAAGCAAAGCCCATATTAATAAGAAGCACCACTGGAAATACATTATTCATAGAGTACAATGTAGAGAATATTGTGTGGTATAGGAATCTATGATTTGATGTTTTATTCATAGTGTTGTGCCATAAGAAGATAGGGAGTGGTGTGTGGAATAAGAATTCATGGCTTTATTATTGAAGTGCATTGCTTCCATAAAGTCAAAGGTTGTTGTGATGGATGTGACCAATATTAGTCCAGTCTGACCCTCACGTCTTTTTTTTTATTCGTCAATGAAGCAGCAGTGTGATGTAACTGATCTTACCCTGAAACAGGGAGATAGAAGACATTTTCACAGAATGAACATACATGCAAAGAATCCTATGCAGCATTCAAATGTTAATTTAAAATTCTGATGTCAACATTATGAATGAAGCTTCAAACTCATCAGTGCAGCCCTATATTTCTGGGATATTGTGTGTCTGCTGGTGGGACAGAAAATGTCTCATGAAAAATATTAATCACAAGTGCTGACTCTGATAAGTTCTTTTGGCCGTTAAATTTCAGTAAAGTTTTATTTTAACAAGCTGGCCTTGACCTCAGAAGTGTTGGCATGAAAGATAATGTAATCATACTGAGTTGCTCAGGAAGCTAACAATGCTAACATGCTAATGTTTAACATATTTAAGCGTGTTAGGGTGCTAACATTTGCTAAGTGACAGTAAACACAAACTACAGCTGAGGTTGATGTGAATGTAATTAGTTCTGCACATATTTGGTCATAAACCAAAATACTGGACAAAATTAAATTTTGACCCGATGATGGCACTGAGGAAAAGCTAGAAGATCACTGAAGTAATTACAATTCATCCAGAGGGTAACATAAATGTCTCAAACAAATGTCATGACAATCCATCCAATAGCCTAGTTATTAAAACATTTCATTCAAAACCGCCAAATGTCAAAACAGGCTTGAGGAAAAGAAACACTTCTGACAAACCAAGTTGGAGAGTGATGAGCAGCCTCCTCTGGTTGCCTTGATATAACCCTGTTTCCAGTACTTATGCTAAGCTAAGCTAGCTAGCTACTGGCTCCAAGTTCATATTTAATGGACAGCTATGACCGTAGCATTGATCCTGTCATCTTAGGCTTGGCACGAAAGCAAATAAGCATGTTTCCCAAATATTGAACTATTCCTTTAATCAATATAATGTCTGCCTGCCCAGCTTCATAGAGCTGATCAGTGGTTGTGGTTGTAGTGTGAGGCTTCCAGGTGTGACTGTGTAGATATCAATAAATGTGCAGCATGAGAACATGTTAATCATCACACTTCTTCCTGACGAAAAATATAAACATGAACATGAACTAATAAACCTAACTAGCCTGTCGGTGCCAGTGTTGTTATGTGTTGATGACGTTAATATGTGTCTGTCTTTCTTCCTTCACTGCAGCTGTACGGTACTCGATGTAACCTTTTCTTATCAGGGATTAGCTGTAGAGGGAATGAACAAGCAATTTATTTACAGCCTCTTTCTCTTATCTTTTTTCTTTCTCTAAATAGCTCTCACACTTTGATTTTATTTCTCTTTTTTCTGTCAACTTTTTTCAGTTGTAGTTGTTAGTTGGTGTTAAAGTAAAAGCAATATTACTCTACCATAAAGATAAAATATTTTGACCTGTGCTGGGGAGACTGCATGTGGGTGTGGGTGTGAGCGAGGACTCTTGTGAAATCTTTCCCTCCCTCTCGCTTTGTCTTTGCTCCTCTTCATGACCTTTTCATTTGACCTCTGACCTTTTTGTGGCCTCTGGGTCCATTTGAACCTTTTGTTTGTCTTTGTTATTCTTCTCAGTTTCGTGTGCCACAGCCCCCTCACCCTCTCAGCAAGGTGACGCCACCCAACCCGCCCTCACAGCACTGGAGGAGGGACACACACATGGCAGACACACATCGTCTGCCTTGGGTAAATACACACAAAACTTACACACGCAAACGCATCATTTTCCAAGTAACACTTAAGTCTCTCAGGTGATTTTATAACACTGAAAGTCACACCTAAAGGCTGACCTTAAATGGACACGCTACTAGCAAACCAACTGTGTCTTTTTTTTTTTTTTTTCTTTTTTTAAAAAGAGCATTGATTAAATGCACCAAAAAGCAGGCTCAGCTAATAGCATCCCATTACAGAACAGGACTTGCAGCTCTACTCCAACCTGCACCACCTGCTGCTGAACAGGAAGGAAGATAACAGAGGCAGCAGTGTAGACCTGCAGATGTAAACAAGCTGATGTGTACCGTCTATAGGGGATGGCAGTAAAAGCTTCTGCAAATGACATTAGGGACTGTATATAAAGGTGGACGACATGGCAGCTTTCCAAAAGTGAGGCCAAAACATCTCAACTGCCCCCTGGTGGCTGTCATAAACCCCGCCCCTTCCATGTTAGTGGATGCATTTATTTGATGCTATAAAAAGTGGTGGTTAGACGCAGGGCTTTTGTAGGCTTCATCTCGAGACACAAAAAATATCTCAATATTTTTATATATCCTCAAAAGCACTGACCCAATACCCTCTCTGATGCAAAAAAGTTGTATGGATGACTCTTGTTTTGTTTTGTTCAAGAGATTTTAATAATGAGATTTTTATCAGTATTCATCAATGCTGTGGATATAACAACTAAGTGAGTTAAGGAAGCAATGAAACAAAAAGTTTGGCAAGTTGATAAATTTACATCACTTTAAAATTAGGTAAAAACACCCCTTATACCACATCATGATACAACAATATCCAAAATCAAATATGATGAATGATATATAGTCTCATAGCTCGATAACGATATGATAACTACACATTGCCTAGCCCTAGTGAGACATCATGTACGACAGCTGTTTGTGTCAATCACTGTGCTAGTGAACAATGGCTCTGCTTCTCTGCTTACAGTCGAGTTGGATGTGTGTATGGGCAGGACCGTGAATCAAAATGACATCACCAGTGCAGGATGGCAAGATGGCCGTATCTGGGATATTTTGGCCCCCTTTTTTTGTTGTTTGTTTGTTTGTTTTAATAGTGAGGAAGTGGACACGCATTGTCCATCTTCATATACAGTCTATGGTTGACACTTGTGCAGCCTGCTTCAAGAAGTGCTATAACTGCATTGTTTTTTATTTTTTTTTATTTTTAAGATGCTAATTAAGTGTGTGTTCACACTGCTCTTGATGCCATCATGTGTCCTCTGTTTGATTACTTCAAAGAGGCAAGGTAGACAAGACAAGGTTTGATTTGTCCAAAGAAAAAATAAATGTGAGAGTAACCCCATATGAGAGTTAAAATTAGTTTGTGAATGTGAACAACTGTGATTGCACTGGTGATTTTACACCAGGTTGGCTAATGTCGTAAAGCTCCAACCGTAACAAATCTGTTTTCTCTTCTTTGCTTTTCTTCTCTTTAAAAAGCAGCTTTTTATTTTAGTTGGCTATAACTGTTATATTGACTGGTTAAAATGAGAAATGTTGCCTATCAGCTGTAATTAACATTAATTCAGTAACCAACATGATGATGGGCCAAAATGAAACTTGGCTGTTGATGGGTTTAAGTGCTCTCTGCAAGATTGTTTGTAAGGTTAAAAAACCCCAGCAACACTCAACACCACTAGGGCTGCCACTAACGATTATTTTCATTGTCGACTAATCTGTCGATTATTTCTTTGATTAGTCGACTAATCATTTCAACAAAAAATGTGTTAAAATTTTGAGAAATGTCGGTCTGTCTCGCCCAAACCCCAAAATTACGTTATCTAATGTCTTGTTTCATACTCATGCCAAAGGGTTTTAGTTCACTGTCATGGGAGAGTGTGTACAGCTGCCAATATCTGAACGTAAGAAGCTGCAGTAAGAGTATTTTGGAATACTTTTATAGTACTTGTCTATGAAAAATGACTCAAACCGATTAGTCGACTACTAAAATAGTCACCAATTATTTTAATAGTCGATTAGTCATCGATTAGCCGACTAATCATGGCAGCCCTAAACACCACTGTACAATCACAAGTGGGCGGAGTGTTTCTGTAGGCCCAACAACTCTTACACAGTGATACAGCTTTTTTCCAACAGATTCCTTCATGTCAATTTCAAAAATCACATTCCTCCAAATAAAACTATGCTTAATGTAAAAAAATGTACACTTATCAAGTAAAAGTGAACCAAGGCCTTCAGGACCTGAGGAAAATTAAGTTTAAATGAGAAGCCTGCACCTATTATTTCACTGAGTCAGATACATATTTAATCATATTTAATTGTCAGATCAGACTCAGTATTAGAGACACCCAACATTAAAGGATTTGGATTGGGAACTGGGCCAAATAAACTTGATGGAGACATCCTTAGTGTGTCTACTTCCTGAGTTATTCATCATGGACAAGATTGGTCGTATCTACACTGAACAAAAATATAAACGCAATACTTTTGTTTTTGCTCCCATTTTTCATGAGCTGAACTCAAAGATCTAAAACTTTTTCTATATACATAAAAGACCTATTTCTCTCAAATATTGTTCACAAATCTGTCTAAAATATGTGTTAGTGAGCAATTCTCCTTTGCCGAGATAATCCATCCCACCTCACAGGTGTGGCATATTAAGATGCTGATTAAATTGCATGAATATTGCACAGGTATGCTTTAGGCTGGACACAATAAAAGGCCACTCTGAAATGTGCAGTTTTGCTTTATTGGGGGGGGTCTGGGGGGGTCAGAAAACCAGTCAGTATCTGGTGTGACCACCATTTGCTTCACGCAGTGCAACACATCTCTTTCGCATAGAGTTGATCAGGTTGTTGATTGTGGCCAGTGGAATGTTGGTCCACTCCTCTGGATATTGGCAGGAACTGGAACACGCTGTCGTATACGCCAATCCAGAGCATCCCAAACATGCTCAATGGGTGACATGTCTGGTGACTATGCTGGCCATGCAAGAACTGGGATGTTTTCAGCTTCCAGGAATTGTGTACAGATCCTTGCAACATGGGGCCGTGCATTATCATGCTGCAACATGAGGTGATGGTCGTGGATGAATGGCACAACAATGGGCCTCAGGATCTCGTCACGGTATCTCTGTGCATTCAAAATGCCACCAATAAAATGCACCTGTGTCCGTTGTCCATAACATATGCACACACACCCTCTATCAGACAGTATTATTTGATTGAGAGAACAATGATGAAAATTGAATGAGGAAGATGTAGATCAGGAATTCATCAAACACATACTGTACCTTCTGTATGAGTGTGTGTGGTGTGTGTGTGTGTGTGTGTGTGTTTATATGCAGCACTCAAAGGATACATTTATGATAATTCAATCTGTCTGTTTCTTCGGCTTATCAGCATTTACAATCTATTTAAAATGTCCGCTTTTCAGAAGAGAGGCTTTACCGATGAATAAAGAGGAACGATTTACTTCATCAGTGCAGCTGTTTAAGTAGACAGACATTACTCAAATCATCAGATCCACAACTACTGTATGTAGATATAGAACCTCCAGGGCTGATACATGAAATTAAGGTAAAAGTGCCAAAACCTGCAGGTCCTGTAATGGCCACTTGAGGCTGGCTCTAGAAGCCAGTCATTCCCCAAAGATGTTAAAATGCCCAACTTCACAGCCAAAGGAAACATGTTTACAGCCAGGTACAAAAAAGTTTTCGTCTTAATAGCGTATTTCCAATTCATGACAACTGTACGTGGGATGAATTGTTATATAACTCACCAATTTACATTTTATTAAGGCTTAAAGTTACGCATAATTAAGGTTGTGGTCCCTGTGACTGACAGGCTGTCTGCAAGGTGTTACCACGGGCTGTGAGTCAGATCCACCTCTCGCTCCTTCACAACTCCACCCTCTCATCCAATTTGGTCACTTCTGGCTCCAAATAAAACAAGATGGCTACAGCCGAAATGCCATGTCCTTCAAAGCTTTAAAATGGGAGCCTACAAAACAATTGGTCGCGGTAGCTTTGTTCATTATTTTATACAGTCTACAGTAGATAGTAGTGGTGTTATGGTACACAAAAGTCATGGTTTGGGTCATACTCTGGTTTAGGGGGGAGTTCAGTGCAGCGGAAAAATCCCGACTGCATGAGGATCTGGGGACAGAGGTAACATTTTGACTGCTGTTAATTTGGTAATTTATTTTCATTATTAAATGTATTATTATTTAAACCCATATGTAGCACACTGTACAAATTCTGGTGTCAAATTTGTGCTCACATGCCAATCAGCTTGTCATGCTCTCCTCAGCAAAAGTTGCTAATGGTGTGCAGCTAACAGTTTCAGGGTGGAACTTGCACCTATGAACTTTGGTTCCACATAATGTGCATTAACCTACATACCATGTAGCCGCGTGCGCCCTGTTGTAATCTCCGTACAGTGATGGTTTACTATGAATGCACAAACCATTACAGACCCAGTAGAACAGCAACACAATAAAACAGACACAGATGGAAGAGAATACAGCATGCAGAGAATGTGGCCCAGGTGTCCTTGTTACCTTGTTATACAAAACAGATGCTGGTAAGAAAAAAATACAAATATACCAGCTATGCTCATTACAAGTCAATATTAACAGATTGACAAACATCAAGTACATAACGTAAATATACTCAGAAAATGTACTGTTTCATCTTATAAACTCAGAGATGTATTTATATTTCAGACAATTCTAATCTGATTGAATAACTTTTAGATATCTATACATATCAATTACCTTCTCTTCCTAGACACATTTAATCACTATTCTTTCATAGAAACTGATGTTGATGGTCACACATTCATATCCAACAAACCTGTGTGCTTTTTCATATTGTATGAACACGGAGGTGTGAGAAGTGTGTAATGTGAACACAACATGTGTGAAAAGACTTAATCCTGACTACGTTAGTTTCCCCAGAAGCTCCCAGTGCACAGGGAATCAGGCTATTGTACTGACATGAATGGAAGAGCAGAGTGAGAGAGAGAAGTAATTTATTCAGAACTTGAAGAAATGATAGAGAGAGTAGACGAGGGAGGAAGAGAGAGAAGACAAACAGTGTAATTTATGCAGAGCTCTGAGCTCCAGCAGGACACTGTGTCTAAGAAACAGACTGTTGGACTTGTTGGTTTGTCAGAACCTGATAAACAGGATACACATGACAACGCGGTCAGCCTAAAAAACTCATGTGGTAGAAGTTGTACAAAGACATGAGGATTCACTTTTTGAAACTAGCTGACATGATGGATGTCTCTAAATGGAAATTTATTTATTAGATTCATGATTGCAGAATATGGCTAAAGTACTTCAGTGACTGAACAAGAATTAAAAAAAGTAATTTACACCTGACCTTTAGTAATATATGACACAATAATATTGTCATATTGTCATATGTAGTACTTATAAAGTACATACATTTGCTTTTAATGATGAGATAATAGCTGGATAACTGCACATTTTAGAATGGCCTTTTATTGTAACCAGCCCAAGGCACACCTTTGTAGTAATGATGCTGTGTAATCAGTATCTTTATATGCCACACCTGTTAGGTGGATGGATTATTCTGGAAAATGAGAAGTGGTCGCCAACGTGGTTTTTAACCAATTTGCGACCAAAATTAGAAAGAAATAAGTCTTTGATCTTGAACTTAAACCTGTGAAAAATGGGAGCAAAAACAAACGTTTTGAGTTTTGTTCAGCGTACACGCTATCTATAAATCTGTTCATATCGGGACCCTCAAGTGTCACGTTGCTTAAAATCATTGCATTTGCAATCTTCAAAATGTGTGGCAGTATCATAAAATATGCTGGTGGCATACTCATTGTGATGTGAGCCTTGGAACCTTTGTTGCATGTAATTCCCCCCAACTCCCTCTCTCCTGTTTCTACACTGCCATTTGTCAAATGGTGGTGAAAATGCCCAAAAACAATCTTAAGAAGGTGATGTATGAGCCAAGAGTAAAGTTACCTAAAGGATCAGTCAACACAAGGCAAGCAACTCTAGCATTAGCAGCTAATGCTACTTCCAACTGGCTGCTAGCCCAAAGTCCCAGGGGGAACAGCACTGGGTTTTCAAGCCAATTTGACACAGTGGCCAAACAACCTGCAGGTCTGTCACATGATGCCATGGGGCCCAAAAATACTTTTCCCATTGACTTATATTATGAGAGAGACGTCTGTCAGTAATTTTTTCCCTTGTGTGTCCATCTGATCATTCTTTGTCACCTTTCTAAATTCTGAGGTTTTTACAGGTCTGTAAACACAGCCCAGGCCAAAATCTTGATGAGTTCTTTTCTCCCTCAGCAGCACTTTGTTGATTTTGAGTCACTGCAGAGGCGAGTGAATGCAAACTTTTAGACCCAGCGCAATGAACGCTTTATTTCATTTTCAGTTCTGCTGCTTCATCTCTCTCCATAGTACGTTCTGCGCTCCGAGTGTGGTGCAATAAATGATCAAACAGTATACATGTATATTCCAATAGCACTCGGCCCCGCTACAAAAATAGAAAATCAATACCTGGCATTAGATGTTGTTATTGTGGTGGGCTACCACAAATAAATGAATGTGTAGGAAACCCTGCTGTTGGTTTGAGTCTGCACGAGGGATTTGTTGACTAAAAGCAAAGCAGAGAATATCACCAGAGTTATCCTTAAACTTAAGAGCATGTGAATGTAAATGTATTAAAGTTTGTATTAAAGTGAAACATGCACACAGGAGACGTCTTGTGCTGACATCTCACACACCAAATTCATTCCACCATTCCAAGTGCACTGGCGCTCTTGGTCTCCTTCCAGGTGTGGCTTTTCACATAACCTCTAAAGGAAAGAAACATTTCCAGTTTGCCCATGTCAAGTGTCAGGTGCATTATTGAATGTTTGGCTGGTTTAATCGTGGTTAGTCAACAATAGAAAAGGAGATAATGGGAGTTATTTTTCATTTTTGGAATGAAAGGTGTGATAATATTCCATGTTGCACATTCCTATTTTCCTTTTTCCTCCATCTTATTTTAAAGTGGTGAAACTATGACCTCAAATGGTGGTTTGCCACAGTGGCTGATAATTACATAGTGAGCGTAAACATCACATAACTCCACTCCTAAATGATCACTCAGCTCACAAGTCACGCAACTCATAACTCGACACTGCATATGGGTTTGAGAATAGAAAAGAGTGAGAGAGAATAAAAGAGTGAGAGAGAGATGAAAGAGAAATGGGACGATGAGAGTAGAAGAGTGAGAGGGCAAAAGAGGGGTGGAAGGAGAAGGATGGTGAGAGATGAAGAGCAAAAGAGTACGAGAGGGAGAGACTGGTGTGGCTAGCCAAGCAGAAAAGGCTGTCAGTCTCTATAAAAGATCTCCTCTGTCAGATTAGTATGAGAGGGCTTCTCTAACACTGCCTCTCTCTCTCTTTCTTTTTACCCTCGTATCTCTCACTCTTCTCTTGCATGATTCTCTCACTCCATTTCCCTCCTCATGTCTCCCTCTCATTTGTCTTTGCTCTCAGAATAATTCATTATCATATACGGTGCTGCTACTGGTTTTCTTTTGGTATGTCAGATTAGCACTTGATGTATTTTTACACACAAAGATCCGCCTGTGTGTATTCTCTCAGGCAAAGGAGGCTTGTACATCTAAATTACTGTGTTGTTCTGTTGCTGAATGAATGAGTTTTTTTCTCAAGGCTTAGGATATCATTAGTGCTAATTAGTCTGTGATAGGAGCTCTGACTGAGGAGGAATGACTACATGACACAACACAAAGCTGTAGTTCAGACTGGATAAAGTATACTGGGTTAATGGTGATGGGCACTTTTACACTCTTCCATTTATTATGTCTGACAGTAATGTCTCATGACACTTTGGTCTCTTATAGTCCCCTACGTAATTCTTATTGATTTTCTCCAAGTTGTCACTCTGCTGAGGGCAACATTGCCCATCCAGCCAAGCTGTATCACAATATATCAGCCTCCCCAAACTTGACTTTGTCCCGCATCCGTAAAGAATCAGTCAATAAGAAAAAAAACACTGTGGTGAATACGATCAAACACATAGCTATGGAATTTAATACTGGTGTTTTTAATCATATTTTCTTTCTGTCTCTCTTTAGTCCTACTCAGTGGGTGGTTTGGGTGACGAGGACTTCAACATCCCGCCCATCACTCCCCCCACACTGCCAGACCACATGCTACCCCCCCATCTCCCCCACGATTCCCGCTCTGGACCGTACCACCCTCTGGACCCCCCCTCCAGCTCAGCTCCACACCACCCCTACCAGCTGCAGGGCATGGATCTGCCTGGCATGCCGGGGAACCAAGATGGAACTGCTATGTTGAACCAAGATGGTGGCACGTTCAGTCCAGATAGCGGCCCAATGACCAGTACACTGTCTGTGGTGAGTACCAAACATAAATAATTACACATTTTAATGATAAGTTTGCTTTAGTAATGAATGATTTGGTATTAAGTAAAATTTGGAAGTTGGATTTATATACATGACATTAGAAAACATGACCTTTTAGTTTAGTTTAGTTTAGTACAAGTTTAGTACAAGTACAAAACTGTGCAAGGTGGGAACGAAGCCTCTGCAGGCTTGTACAGAGTTCCACACCTGCCCATATCAATCACATGACATGCAGGCTAAACACTCAACAAAAAACAAAACAAGAGAAAACAAACAAAACAATACAAAACAAGACACAACAGCAAGATACAATTTAAACCCAGGAAGGACACAGCAAAAGCAAGCCACCCACAATCAGAAGGATTGAAAAAATCATGTTAGAGAATGATGAGCACAGGGATCAAGAGCATAACAGAAGTTTCTTCAAATGCTTTTTAAAAGCAGAAGGGGAGGACATTGATTGCAGAGATGAGCTTAATTCACTCCAGAGCTTAGGACCTCTAAAAATAATGTTAAATTGGTGTCTTGAAGTCCGTGTGCGGGGTAAGAGTAGACTGTAGTTGCTGTGTCTAGTTTGATACGTGTGTACATGTGTGGTGGGGATGAACAAATTCTGAAAGGTATCTGGAAGATCTTGATTCCTATGTATAAACTTATGCATGAGTAAGCATGTATGATAAACATTTACCTTGTCAACGGGGAGTACTTTATATTTTTTAAAAAGGGGTGCCGAGGGTGCATATCTATTTGAGTGGGATATAAATCTGAGATATTTCTTCTGTATGACCCTTAATTTATTCAGATGTGTAGGATAGTTTGCTGCCCATACAATGTTACAATAATTAATGACTGGGAACAAAAAGCTGTAGTATAAGGTTAAATAAGCTGAGGAGTGAATTAAGGGACAAGCATTTTCGCAGATCTCTTAGAGACAAGGTCGATATGATCAGACCATTTAAGTCCGCTATCGATAATAACACCTAGGAATTCAGTATGCTGAACCAATTCGATTTGAGTATAATTAATTAAGATTTTAGCTAATTCTATAGGGTAATGTTTATTAGTATTGCAAAAAATCATGAAGTTGCATTTTTTTGCATTGAGGGTAAGTTTGTTCCATTGAAACCATTCCACAATAGACGATATTTCCTCATTGACAGTTTTGATTAAAATATTAAAGTCTTCGTGTGCAGCTACGAGGTTTGTATCGTCTGCAAATAGTATTGGGAGAAGTTTGGTACATATCATGGCTATGTCATTGATGTAATTTAGAAACAGTAAAGGCCCCAGGATTGATCCCTGAGGAACACCAATCTTAATTTATGATTTCTTGGAAGTAAAGCCTGCCAAATGAACGTATTGCTCTCTGTTAGTTAAATAGTTTCTGAACCATTTCAGGGCAGCATCCTCCACTCTGTATCTGTTGAGTTTGGCAATCAATATATCATGACTGACCGTATCGAATGCCTTACTCAGATCCAGGAAGACTCCAAGGGCAATTTTTTATCATCAAGAGCTGATGAAATATAGTTAACAAGTTGAATAAGGGCATGCTCAGTAGAATGACGTTTACGAAAGCCGTATTGATGTTTATATAAAATATTTTTGGCTACTAAGTGATTAGATAATCTAGAAAAGACAAGCTTTTCCAAGATTTTTGATATGCATGGTAGAATTGATATTGGCCTATAATTACTGAATTCCTGGGGGTCACCTGTCTGAAGATCGGTATGACTTTAGCAATTTTTAAATCCTGGGGGACAATTCCAGTTTTAAGAGACAGAGAGAAGATGTGAGTAAGGGGTATGATGATATAATCAATAGTCTCCTTAATAAGGACACTTTTGATGCCATCATGACTGTCTGTTAAACCACTACATGAGTGAGTGCAATTAAAATTTAAAGGAATAGTTCACCCCAGAGTTAAATTACATATTTTTCTCTCTTAACTGTAGAAGGGTTGCAACAGTATGAGATTTTCATAGCATGTGGTTGAACAAATGTTTTATTGATACAAATGAAACCTGAAATCATTCTTTTTAATGGAAGTATGTGTAAACAGTCTCTCTTTTGAAAATAACTAAACTAAAGGTGAGATTCTCCATCCAGTTGCATTTTATTAATACCGTAGATAAGCAAATGAAAACAGAATGATAACCGTCAGTTTGCATATCACAGTATACCTTGAAACTGGTATACCGCTGTAACCCTAACTTGTAGTGCTATTTATTAACCAAGACAGTTTTGGTGTGAGTTGCAGAGTGTTGGAGATATTGGCCGTAGAGATGTCTGTCTTCTCTCCAGTATAACGTAACTAGATGGCACTCAGCTTGTAGTGCTCAAAGCACCAAAAAATACATTTAAAAAACTTTACAGCAATGTCTCTTTCCAGAAATCATGACCTGGCTACTCAAGATAATCCACAGACCTTGTTGTGAGCAGTTTCATGTAGGAACTATTTTCTTTGTACTGAACTATACCCGCCAATCAAATCACTGCACAGAAGAAAGTTTACTACTCATTGACGAGAAACAGTGCGAGATGTGAACATGAATGGCATCTTGCGGATGAGCTGTAAGGTTAACCAGCTTGGTGATGAGCTAGCAGTAGATGCATGCTTCCTTCTGCGTGGTTATACGGTTCGCATGTGTAGTGGGTGTATAATTTCTCCTACGTCAATGAAAAGTCCAGTCGTAATGTGCAGTATATGCACTGGAGGTTTCAAGTTTCCACATCACAGGTTGCACATACATTATTCAGTGAAGGTCAAACATCCAAGTGAAGGGACAATAATTAGTAAAAAAAAAACCACTTGAGTGGAGGGGGGCTTCAAAAGACAGGAAGAAAGACTCAGTAAGTCTGTGCATGTCCACACAGTCCTTCAGAGAAATTCATGAAATCTCTGTTTAACTGACAGACGTGGGTGTGTGGAAGCTTAAACATTCTACCCAATAAAACATCCCTCTCAACTTTGTAGTATGAATTTATCATTTAATTAAACATTTTGAATCCACAAAAAATGTTTAAATGCACAAAACTTTTGACATAGCAACAGGTTTTGCATGGTGACAAGTTCATTTATGTCTTATTATGATATGTGAAAACTTGCTTTCATTGGATGAAGGTTTTGTTTTTCATATTTATTCAAAACAAACGTTTTGTTTAGCGGGAACAGCAGGTTAGTCAGTGGGCAGTAAAGTTATTTTGTATATAACCTTTCAATTTCAAAGAGACAAATCAAAGTGCTTAGGTAAAGAAGATAAACATAAGAACAACAGTTGAAAAAAGACAGGAGTAAAATAAAATTTAAATAGAAAGAGATACAATACGAAGATACGATTACACAAAAAGAACAGTGAAGAGATACAGTATTAGTGCAGTTAGAGGTTAGTGTGGGGAGAAAATAGATTTTTACATGCATTACGAAGCAGGTGTAAATAAGTCGGCATTCGTACACTAATGTCAAAAATATTTTCTAAATGCTAGTTAATAACTAACTAACTAACTAACTAATAGGATGTTGACAGGGGGAAAAAAAGGCGGAACTCAATAACCTCAAGGGTGGGGCTCATGGCAGAGTCTGCAGAAACATTAACAATAGTTACATACATATATGTATATACATAATATATATATATATATATATATATATATATATATACATACAACAGTTAAGTTCCTTAAATAGAAAGGCTGCAAACCATGTATCTTAATTGCCTGTTATGTTTCATATTGTACTTTATTGTAATAAGGACACCAGTGAATGGTTTGACACACAGTATATTGGAGCAAAAGACTGAAAAGTTTGTCCCCCTTTTTCTATTCATTAAATCAAGAATCAATTTTGAGCCAAAGAATCATGAGGTTACAAAGATTCTCAGCCCTAGTTAGAGGGCAGTAATGAGATGTCTGCGATTTAAGAAAGGAAATAATTGTGTTAGAGAAATTAATCAAGGGCACAGAAGAACAGATTGTTAAGTATATTTGGCTGGTGGGATTTCAAATGGAGCATTCCGTCATGGTTTTGTCAGTTGTGTGTGGTTGTCCTCAAGCTTCTTGTTTTTCAGTAACACCCTTTTTCACACATTAACTGGGAGTTGCCCCGATAAAAGCCCCGCCATCACAGGTCAAAGATCAGCCGAAGGATGATAGTGAAATATCAAAACTGCCAGAGGCAGTCTGTTAGGAAACATACTGTCCATACGGATCATAGACAGTGGAGAAGTGCATGATGTTGTAGGAGTGATTTCAGACATTTCTATAAAGGTTTAGATTACTGTTAAAACCTTTCACTAATGAAACTATTGAAGCTGAGATGAATTCAAACTGACCAGCTGCTGCTCCCTAACAGTCACCACACACTTTGAACACTCACCTTGGATGATGCTTGATCCTCAAAAGATATATTTTAGGATGGACTATCATTTTGTATCTTGCTCAGAGATAATTTGACTCTACCTAATGGAAGAAAGATGAGGATCTCAGTGAGTCTTAAGATTCGAACTGACAGCCAGCTGATATATTTTAACTATATTCTTTCATATTTTGTTCAGTTTAACTATATGGAATGGGGTATTGCCTGGGGCAGTGTTATTTGAATCGTGGCAGCTGGTCGATGTGACATTTTTCTTCATATTTTAAGTCTCCATTTCACAGGAAAGTGAAAATCTTGCTTTTAGCTGTGACATTCAGATGTGGCTGACTGTGTCATACAGTAAAGAAACGAAAGTTTCACCTTCACAGACTTGGAGTTACCTCAACTGTCATAGAAACTGAGTGTTCAGCGGGGTGACAGAAGTATACATGTGACAGTATCTGTAATAAAGATTTTTCCTGTTTTATGAAGAATGAAACTTGTCACCTCCCACTCTTGATCTTTCAATCTTTCTGTCTGTTGTCTCCATCTCCATATTAAATCTGCCTGCTATAATATGAAGTGTCAATTTGAAACCTCATGATGAAGCTCTCAACCCTGACTGTGGCTGAATTAGAATGATTATAAAACACCATAAAAGAGACCGTTTTCAATAACTTAATTAAATCCAGATATTTTTTTCTCTTTTTCTTTGATTGTGACTAACCTGTGTGTTAACTGTGTGACAGTGGAGGTAATTATTTCAGTGGCCTGAAGGGAAGGTCTTATTTTCCATCTCAGTCTGTCTCAGTCCTACCTTTTCCCTCTCTCTCCGTCTCTCCACCTCGCTTTTATATTCTCATACTAACATTCATTTACTGCCAGTCCATGAATGATGGTTGCCTAGCAACCGTGCCTGGCTCAGCCTAATCGGGGTGGGTGGGGGGGCTAAAAAGATTCAAGTCAATGTGTGTGTGCATTATTCCAAGAAGAGGCAAGACTACTCAGTTGCAGTTAATACTAAGAGAGACTGCTCTTTTTTATTTTGGCTTCTATCTGAATGAAGGTTAATGTCTAAAATGATACATTTAGAGAACACCATTTTGTTTTTACCTGGTTCACAGTCATAATCATTGGTGATTACATTAAACTATAGGCAGTGACAGTTTTTCTTTGTCTGTCATGTACTGATGTTACATGTAATGATCTAACAAGAAGTTTCCTGGTTTATGAGATTAACTTACTAACACCAGTTTGTTTGTTTGTTTGAAACAAATAGAAGAACTGAGAAGTTTTCATGACCAGTGGTATGGATGGATGAACAAAGAAAAGAGCACAACCCTACAGAAATGCACAATTCATTGTTAAAAATGCAAGGACAAATACATTACAGTATGGTTTTGCAATAAGACTGTTTACTTTGAGACTAGTGTGAGAGATTTTTCTATATCGTGTAGACCAAGTTCACTGTAACTTTAATATCTCTAGTTTTGTAAGGCCATTGTTGGCAGTGTAGCAAATCACAGAGGTGCTTCATGGAAATATTGCCATCTGTGTCAATGTGATGAAGGATCTTAATATTACAGGTATTTCATTTAATAGATTAGCTACCAACAGACATTCCAGTTCCCACATTGTTAAGTTAAATTTCTATAGGGATATGTGTCAATATTGTGATACAGATACAGTGTGACACAAGATATTTCCTTATCACCCATCCTTACTTTACAGTTCTGGACGAGCACTAGCCTGGTCAGACCATCCTGATGACATGATTTCACCATTCTCTTTCACTCTCTGTAGCAGTCTGGCTCTCCTGCTGCCCCCAACATTTTCTAGAAATGACAATCCAATTGGGCCAGTCAGGGATCTGCACTGTAGATGACGACATAAGCAGCCAAAGGATCTGCATTTTAGTTGATGAGGTAAAATGCAGGCTGTCACTTGCAAAACAGTAATGGTGGCTCCCATAGCAGCAAGAGCTAATGCTAACTAGGGTTAGCGATACGATATAGGATAAATTATCGGCCGATAATGGGACATTTTTATAATTATGCATTACTCTGATAATTAAAAGTATAGACGATAAATAAGGCTGATAATATGAAGCCAGACTGCTTTCATTGACTTAATTAGGGCGCATTTAACCCGTTACATGATTCAGCTGTCACTGTTCGCTCTGTCAGTGGAGACTCCACTCTGCATTTATACACTTTACTGAGAATTACAAAATAACACTGGGCTTCATAATCTGTCTCTCTCTCACTATTAACTATACATTTAATACTGATTAAAAGTCATTTTAATTTAACATCCTTGTATTTATTATGTTCATCTGTAGTGTGGGAATATATGGGGGCAGGGGCTTTGAGGGTAGGCTATTTGACAATACCCCAGAAAATCTCCCTCTTTTTTACAGCCTAATGTTGACAGGTATGAAGAGTCAGAACTGTTCTGTGTTTTTGTTGTGTTAACAATAGTGATGTCAGATTGATTTCATAAGTTCAGGGCTATGGAATATTAAATAAACCATATTTTCTCACTACATCTTAGTCTCTCTTACCCTCACGTGTACATAAACGACCTTATACACCTTTTTTTTTAATACAAAAATGTGAAATTATCGGTTTTGGTATCAGTTGAAAAAATCCATATTGGTGTGTCCCTAATTTTAACGTTAGTTGAGTAAACACAGCAATAAGTAAAGTTATTGCAGAAATAGAGTCAATAACAACAATTAAACAAGAACAAGAGTAAGCACTCTTAGGTAGTTTGCTCAGGCTCAGTCATAAAGGACACTTCCCCAGTGCTCACCCAGCATCTGCCCCAGGCCCAGCTGGTACCTGCTCAGTGCTGCTGCACAAAAGGAGAGGGGGAGACTTAGCCGAGGAGCTGTGGACTGTTGTTATTCTGCACAGCATGCATGTGAATAAAATATAATATAATTAAATACGTTTCTTGCTTTTACCCTGATGGTGTGAATAAATTCGTTGCTAAAATGTTCTCTGGTTCAAACCCAATGTTCATTGTTATTTTGCCACTGATTGGCTGAAGGAGTCTGTCTGTCAAGGCAAGTATTTCCACTCACTGAACATGTTTGGGGCGGCAGCAGGGCCAGACTGATATAGAATGTTGAGCTCAAGTCACCAAGATGGTCTTACCAGGTCTTGCAAGAGCTGGCACAATATCAGATTGTCACTACACAATTATTGTAGCCGAAAGAGTTCACATTAAAGATTTTTTTGCGGTACCTATAAAACTGGAAGAAAAAAGAAGTAATAATAATGCTTTAGTCAAACCCATTTTTAACTCTGTTTATTGATCTTTCAGCACACAAAATATGAGTGTAGGGAGAGAGAGTCTATAGTCATTACTGTACAGTATTGTACAAGAAGAGCAACTACAGTTAATGGATAGTTAAAAGGCAAGCAGATAGTGTCAGGGGAGGGAGACAAAGTGACAAAGTAAAGAAATGGAAATGTTTTAAAAGGTTTAGGATTATTGACTTTTTTTATACATGTATTACTGACATAATATCAATATTTCATGTTTAAATATCACAGTTATTGTTAATAACGGCATATCATGACACCCCCATTCTGAACACACTGTGATTTTTCTTTTTTTAATGTAATATCTAGCGATGTCCCGCTTTTTCACTTCCGATCCAATACCAATATCAGTTGGTATGGCTGCTTTGGCCTCTTAATAAATAGAAAATAAATCAACACAAGAAATCTTTAAAATGTCTAACATTGAAATTAAAATAGCAGCAAAACTCCACACACTTGTGCTTTGGCCTCCAAATAAATAAAAAATAGATTAACACCACAAGACATTGTTGACATTTAACATACAATGCAGCCTTTCCTTTTCAGTTATTTTTGTAGTGTCAGTGCCAGCCTGGTGCTGCTGTTTCCTTTGTGTCTGCATGCTGGCCTGGTGGATTGATAGTAAGTGCTGGAGCGGAAAACCTGGATTGGATTCCATGAAAAACCTGATCGGAGCTCTTGGATTGGCATTTTTCCATGCTGTCCGATCTGATGCCGATGCACGTTTTTTGCTAATATCGGCGGCTGGTAATATCTGTCAAATTAGTCAACCATAAAACAACTCAACTTTAAGTCACCATCCTAATTAGAGCTGCACTAACAAATCTATCAGTAGAAAATTAGTTGACAACTATTTTGATAATCCATTAATGGTTTAAATAGTTTTTTGAGCAAAAATGACAAGTATTTGCTGTATTTCTTGGTTTTACATTACAAGATGTAGAGGTGTCTGTTCTGCCCTTTAAGCCTTGACTATCCATATAGTTTTGCAATGTATCAATGTTTGAATACTGATTTTAGTTTTAGAAAATATACATATGTAGTTTCTTATGATCAGCAAAAAGCTCACAGACATTTTAAACACCAAAAAAAATGCAAATGCTTGTTTTCCAGAAATAAAAAAATAAATAAAATAAAAACCAATAACTGATTCAGATTTGTACTGCTGTACTTTTCATATTGAAATCTTGTCATCAACCACACCTATGTGAAGATGTGAGAGTTATGTACGTAGCCAAAGCTTTTTCACTTCTTTTGACATGAGTCACTCAATACTCGCCCTGATTTTGTCAGGGGTTCCCCCTCTGTTTTGCCATCGCTACAAACATTTGTCTGACTCCCCCCCCTAATTCCATTCGTAATATTATTAGTTCCAGAAGTTGAAAAACTTTGCCAAGTTTTATTGGCACGTAGGTGTTGTTGTATGACCTTGTGACCTTCGGTTCCTGTCAATAGATGCTGGTAGTGATGTTTCCACCCAGACCACCGAAAACTAAAACAGAAAACGTTCTTTCCATTCTTTCCATTTGCTACTCCACATTTTTTCTTTTTTGGTGCATTTTAATTTTGTTAAGTCAACAATTTTTAGTACCAATCTGACATTCTAAGCCAGGCAGTTTTATCATATAGTACATACAATCATATTAATAATACAACATGTAATGTCAAAAACATTTTTCAAAATTTTTTTAGTAAAAAGGGAAAAAAGTTTTGAAGAATTTTTCTTAGTTAACATTGCGTTGTCAACAGCTCAGCTTGATCCTCAGGTTGTCAAACAGTTCCTATTTAAACAGTTTAATCTAAACAAGACGAGCTGTCGTAGAAATTTGACAAAGAGTAAAGGCTCTTTGGAAAATTGTGACAGTACAAATATGACATTTATTGCAGTCCCAACCCAACCAATGCTGAACCGCAACTGTTATTTTTCAGCCTTTCAACCTGCATGTACGTCAATCTGAAACTTCTTCCCGTGTTAGACAAATGTCACTCAGTGTTCTATCTGAATACCACAGGACTATTCAGAAGCTGCTGCCAGTAACAGAGTTCAGAGTTCAGGTAATATGTTCCCAAGATGGGCAAAGCGCACCAGACCACATCCGCTATTATTCGATGCTTACTAAGAGGAAACTCAAAATACACATCATCAAGCGAGTCCCGTCTTCATATTTGTCATAATAGGTGTCAAAGTTCCCATGCTGAGGGTGTAAGCAAACATTTTTGTTTAGCTTTTGTTTTCCTAAGAAATGGATAGAATATCACTGTTGACTGACTCACTATGAGACAGCTCATATTTTGGTAATGCCAGTTAAGACTGAACTACTCTACACAGGGGATGACAGAAGGGACTCATAAGAGTGTAGTAAATGGAGTTTAGAATCTCTATTGATGTATTTACACGCGAGCAGGAATTGATGTTTTATGACTTCTGATCCCATCTACTGTCTGACCTGTATTGCCTGTTGCCACGGTTACTATCAGATTTCATTATTAGTGAATCCTAGACTGCCGCACACTGTACAAAACCTGTCAAGCAAAGGCAGACTCTGTTTCAGAGTCTAGTTAGGACTGTTTTATGAACATGTTATGCAGCACAGATACTCTTTCGGCACACCAACCTGGTTTTAGGGCAAAGTACGAGCTGTGTCAATGATTCTTAAAGCAGCATTGATAATTCTTTTAATTCGTGGAACAAGCCGTGAATTCAACATAACGTTGGTATGTTGTATTAACGTGTTGGCAAACAGTTGCTTAAACACACATTATTTATTCATTCATTTTTTTAATTAAATGAAACTTTACATTAAGGATAATTTTTATTATATTATATCATTTTTTATCATTAGGTTTAAGGCTGTTTTGTCCCCCACCACCTCCCAGACAAATATCTGGCTCTCTAGCTAATAAATGCAGCACTATGCTCACAAGCTAGTCCTTTCATCAAGTTGGTCTGATGAATGGGTTACCAAACAGCTGTCTGTTGAGACATCCAGCAGACACATAGCGACATACTGTAAGCATTCATGTTTCCATGTTCACTCTCCTTTTAGCTCTGTTTTGCCTCTAGCCACTCAAGAGACTCCTGCTGTTGCAGTTCTATTTGTTAAAAGCAGCCGGTGTGAAGGACAATGATGAGAGCTATGCGACTGAACCAGACCAGTCACATACAGGCCAGAAAACCAAAACAATTAGCTGAAATACTCTAAAACACTCCACGACTGAGGGGAACTGCAGGCATGGTGATAATGCTCTGTGGGTTTGTTACTACAAGTGCCTCTTTTCAGATTATTTGTATTCATTTGGTTCATTGTTAGTTGAACAATAAACTGTTGATCGATGTAACTTTAAGTAAGGAGCTAGTCAGAGCAAACAAGTCAATTGTTGGATTTATTCACACTTTGAAAAATTTTGGTGAACTGGCTACAATGACGTTACATGACATATCAAATCTAAGTTCAGAAATGTAATACAGCAGGTCATTTTCAAAATAAACTATTGAGTGACTAACATTATGGGTACTCAAAGGGGTGTAATGGTTTATAAAATTCTTGGATCGATTTGATACAACACAGTGGTGTCGCAGCACAGTACGTTTGTAATATAGCAAAAAAGTGGAAATTTATTTTATCTTAATTCATTTGTTTATCAAATCTTACATCATAAAGTATGATCTACTATAGAAATCTTCATGTTGACTTAAAAACTGACATCATAAAATTAACATCATAATTTGAGCTTTTGCTTTTTTGTACAAAGGAGGAATTACAGTCTGGCTGAAATGGTCTTATGAAGGAAAAGTGTAATGGGACTCAATTACATTGAACATTTTTGTACAGCTAATGTTTTCCACTACAGAGTCGAGTCTCATATCTGCGGCTGTAGATGTAACAACTGCCTTGGCAATTTATTTTGCTCTGTGTGAGTCCGTTGGGAATCGCTACCTAAGGCTGTGTTAGCATGTCGTGTTTTTGTTGCCCCTTGGTTTCACCTGGTTTCACACACTGGTGTTATGTCGATGTAAATTAGTTCACATTATTCCCACTGATGCAATCTACTGTTGTGTAGATGATGTGACATACCACTATTTGTTTCTTTGTTTGTTTGTTTGTTTGCTTTTGCCAGAATCAGTTTGAGATAGGTCGAGGGAAATACTGGACGCATGGGGCTTTAAATGTAATTTCTGAGCCCATTTAAATCAACTGAGAGTTACATATAGCCAGTTAACATCTTATAGGTGCAGGTGGCAGTTACCTCAGCCTTTGCTGGCTGTTGTTTGAGTGTGACACAGCTTATCAAGACAAATACTATGTTCGATTCAGGAGGACCTGGGCGGTGGGGTAGGACTGGCTTGCTAATATCAGAAAAAAAAGTCTATGCAAGTTGTTTTATCAAAATCTACAAGAAATAATGGCACCAAATAGCTTTTTCTAAAGGATATGAAACCCCAAGTGGAATAATTTAAAGTCAATGGACAGCATAGACTGTAGATGTCTGTAGATGTTGTAAAAACAAACATGCCCATCAAGTCATCAAACTCCAAATGAAATGTGATTGCCCTCATGTACTAATTGTCATTATCACCTATGTCTTTGCACAGATGCAGCAGATGGTGAATTCTGATTCTCGGTTTACCAGCAGCCAACAGCCAATTGAAGCTGCGCTTGGACCGAGGAGCCAATCAGGCATGAGCCAACAAAGTCAGTTGTCCACCATCAACCAATCCCAGCTGGGGCTGAGCGGGAACTCTGTTACCCATAATTCTCCTTCACCTCCTGGAAGTAAATCCGCTACGCCATCCCCCTCTAGTTCAGCACATGAGGACGAGAATGATGATGGACTCAGGGTAAAAAAGCTAAACACACAGTCACACTGTATCTCCTGTTTTTACAGAGTCATATCTTGCTTGGCTGCTGAATGTGTGTATGTGTGTGTGGGTGGGTGGGTAGACAGTGTATAGTTATGTTAATGTTATGTGTCATAGTAGACCTGTTCTCCCTACGTATCAATTAGATATGAAAAAAGCACTCTGGACCAATCTGACTGTTCATATTCTGAAGAAATGAAACTATTTCAGTACTGCTGAATAACATTTAGCAAACTTATCATTCTCATTGGTTATGTATAGAAGAATGACTTGCATATGTGCAACAGGTACACAGGTAGTACTTGCTTCAGGAAGGGTGGGGAATAGCATACAAAATAGGCATTGCATATACCTTTACATTACACTTCTACACACCTAAGCAATGGCAGCTTTATGGAGTTACACAACATGTAGTATAAGCTGTACTCACATTTCAAAACAAATAAAACACATATGTGTATACATATATATATATATATATATATATATATATATATATATATATGTGTTGGGGCTGCGCGGTATATGCGGTAGACGGTAGAAATTATATAAATTTGGCCCACGGTAGAGATTTGCGCTCTACCGTCCTATCGTCGATGACGTCATCACACCTACCTCAGTGTGAAAATGAAAGAGACAGCGGAGCAAGAGGAGCTCGGTTAAAAAAACGGTGCTACGTCCGTGATTTGGACTTGGTTCGCACCTCCCTCGCTACCTGATGGAGGTGGCCTGGCCGACTGCACCAAAACCAGGCCCGCGGGAGAAGGGGGCCCGGGAGCCCCCGGCCCTCCTCTTCTCTCTAACGTTTATACATACTATATAGCGTTTTATACACAATAATAGATGGATTAGCAACTGTTTTACTTCTGACAGTAAATAGTTTCCATCCTAGACTTGTATGGCTTTTTAAATTGTTTTATTTAAGGTGTAAAAAAAAGAGAGAAGATGATACCACGATATCATACCGTCACCACATCCCCCCAAAATAATACCGTGATAATGATTTTAGGCCATACCGCCCAGCCCTACTTCCATTACAAGTTTTACACCGCGACATTTATACCGCGATATATACCGTTACCGTGAAGGGATTCAGTTTATACCGTGATATGTCATACCGCCCAGCCCTAATATGTATATATATATATATACACACATATATATCCTACCATCATGTTTCAGTATCTATCCTCACAGTTAGCAAAGTGAAGCCTCAGCTGCACTTTGTTGAATTTCTTTAGCAGTGAACTCCTAAAACTGTTCTCTGCATGATATCATGTTGTAAAAGGTCAAGAAATCCAGATTGTGTTTTATACAAGAATGTCATTGTGACTAACAATAAGCTCTGATAGCAAGCTGAGCTATAATTCAGCATCTATTACATAGCTTTAAAACATGAGTGGGTGGTGGAGGTAAACTAAGATGCTGATACAGTGCACTGGTAAGAATAGTCAACAATACATTAGACATTATCCCTATGACTAATAAAGGTGAGAATCAGGAGATTGTGCAAGTGTCAGTAGTGAAGGGCATGGATGTCTAGTTTATTAAGTCAAAAACAGCTGGATTTTTACAGTTTTAATCAATGCAAATCTTGGTGTCTTATTTGACAGGTATAATATTTCCTCATGATTGCTAGAAAATATCCTGTAAAGAATTGTGTTGTTGATTTCCACAATGTATTCATCATATATTTCTAGGATTGGAAACTTTATTCTTCATTTATTGAATCATATTCTGTCTGTGACATTTTTCACATTTCTGCCTGGTCAGCTGACCAGCTGTGCACTTAAACACTAGTGATGGATTATTTTAGCATTTAATTGGAATATATTAATTGGTAAGCAGGTGCACCAGTTGAACATCGTCTCTATTTTACTGGCAATTAGTGCCAAATTACATGGTTCATTTGAGAAAACATCCTGTGAAATCATTAGGGAATTACTTTCATTTCACTCGCTCTTTTTGTGTGTGTCTCTCTTGGCTGGTGTCAAAACAATTTTTTGAATATACTACATCCATGAAACTGCATTGATTTTGTGTTCGGTTATGACTGCTTACTTTATTTCTAAGCAGTACTCTGGCTGAAAGAATCTTTTGTAGATGCTGATAGGCTCTTGCTTTGCTGTGTGGCTGATGTAGACACTGTTTGGTGGTTTTGAACCAGTCATCTGAGAGGCTTCATCTCTTCTCAGACTGACTGAGTTTCTCCATATCTGATCTCTGTGGTTGAGTCACAGCTTGACATCAAACAAGAAAAGGTTGAGGTGATCAAAGACACGACTAGAGGTGTGAATTGTTAAATTGAGATATGTTGTAATAGAAGGGAGTAATTACTTTTAAAAGAATTCTGTTTGTTTTTTCAATATTAGCACTCAAACTACAAAACTGAACTCCATTCTCTGTCAATCCATAAATTCATCCTTATCATTCCTACCAGTGTCATACTCAACCTCTTGTTCTCCTCTTAGCTGGGCAGTGGAGGAGAGAAGAGGCCAGCAACAGTGGACATCTCCAAGAAACCCAAAACACCAAAGAAGAAGAAGCGAAAGGACCCTAATGAGCCAGTGAAGCCAGTGTCTGCCTATGCCTTGTTCTTCAGGGACACCCAAGCCAACATCAAGGCCCAGAACCCCAACGCCACCTTTGGGGAGGTGTCAAAGATTGTGGCCTCCATGTGGGACGGTCTGGGAGAGGAACAGAAACAGGTAGGTCCTCTATGTGTAATTAAGCATGGCTATGTGCCTTTCTCCTGGCCTGTAACTGTTCATAATGAATAGTTCTGAAATTAAATCAACATCTTAATTGTTACAATCAAACTGACCAGGACCTGAAAGTGATTCTCCAAGTTTCCTGCCAAAACTGATGTGGTATAAATATAAATATGATGATCGAAAATACCAGGTTTCTTGCCAATCTGTATGGAAGTTATGCAAATTAATTTATATTAATTAGTAATGATTCACTAATTGTAAAATGTGACACGAAGAAAGTTCATGTCACATTTTACAATTAGTGAGAAGTTTTTGGCCACAATAGCGGCATGCCTCTAAAGTTGGCAGAGTTGGTTGGTCCACATCTGTCCAAATCAAGATCCAGACTATTCTGGATCAAAAATTGGACGGCTTGCAGTGAAATTTGGTTTATGTATTCTTCATCCCCACAGCAAGAATTGTAATAACTTTGGAAACTACATAAATTTTCATTTAGCACCACCACCAACCCAATGTGTGTGCTGATACTTGAAAAATGTGGTGGTTTATGACCAAATACCCAAAACTATTCTATTCCCATCAACTTCAGCTGCACTGTGTATTTAGTATCAAATGTGAGCATGAAACACACTAAACTAAGATGGTGAACATGGTAAACATTACACCTGCCTAAAGGAATGCTTTGTCCTCTAAATGACCATTTGTATATCAATTACTCAAAGCATGTTATTTTGAATTAGTGATAACTGCATTTCCCGCATGCAACTGCTGACACAGCATCCAAAACCAGAAAACAGTCTTGATTTAATTGAAGTCACCGGGGTCTGAATTAATAACAAGCAAACTATATAAAAAAAAAATTGTTAAAAACTCTCACACAAGTCATGCAGTATAATCATGGCTCGAAATAGCAACACCCCCATGAGTATTATCATCATCATACAGTATAATGTCGACTTTCTGTTGCATTAAAAAAATCGATTACACTGTTGGTGCTTCTTACATTATGGTGGGTGCTCCCAAAAATTTGCTGGTGCCCCTAACTTTTTGAAGTTAGCTTGTATGGTCTGCAAGGTAGAATTACTCCTTTTATCAGTTGAGTCTGGCTTTGAAGAGAGCATAGATACGTTTCACTTTTAGTTCAGTACCTTGTAGGAAAGAACTGTCTGCTCAGGGAAGCATTATACAACTAGATGAATGAGACTTGGAGCATACTGCATGAATTGTGCGAGAGTTTGTAAACGGATGTTTGGATATAGGTTTAACAATAAAACAATAAACGTTTAAGCAGCCCCCTTTTACTTGGGATGAGTAATTGAAATACAAATGGTCGTTTAGGGGGTGAAGTATTCCTTTAATATCAGCATGTTAGCATCCCCCCTGTGTGCCTAGGTACAGCCTCACAGAAAAGCTAAAATGACTTTAAATCCTTGGTCTTGTCTCTGAACTTTGACAATGGCAGATGACGAAAGTAAAATATTAAATAACATGTTTATCCTCCTCAGTAAAAAAACATGTAGGGTGAGTGAGAGGGGCAACAAGCAGCTTTGCTGTCTTTGTGACAGCAATCAACAGTTTTGCAGTGAAACATAAGCTCTAACAATACCGCTGAGACTACCAATCATTCCTAGGCTCCCAAAATTGCCTGAAGTGGCATGTCAACAGAATTTTGAAAGTTCAGATTTAGAGAAGAGTTGTAGTAGATACCTTGGGAATTCATTATTATGGTTATGTGTTATTAGATAAATGTGTCAGCTGAGGGAAATATGAGCCCCACAATAGTTAAACCTGAGTGCATATTACGTTATTGCTATGATTAAATGCTGTGAAAAATTCTCACAGCATGTTGTTGCTTATCCACAGCTACACTTCACCAAAGATGAATATTAACTGTTTACAAATAGTTTACAAATGATGTACTGCTAATAAATGTCATGAATAATTTGTAGAAATTATTTTTCAGTTGCTGTAAACTGCAATAGAGGTTGATAGTCTGGTAGCTGGTAGAGAAGCCCAATGTTTTTTATGCTTCAGGTGTACAAGAAGAGGACAGAGACGGCTAAGAAGGAGTATCTGAAACAGCTGGCTGCCTACAGAGCCAGCCTCGTCTCACAGGTACTACACACATACACATTATGGAGTGAATGGGTCAATCTGAAACTTGCAAAATGATTATTTTTTGATTTTTTTTTTGTTATGTTTTTTCTTGTTCCTCAGAGTTACAACGATCCATCTGAAATGAAGCCACCCCACTCTTCCTCCACATCTTCCTCTTCCTCTACCTCAATGTTCACACCGAAACCTTCAGTGTACTCCGGTCACCCAGGCCAGCACCATTCCTCCAGCTCACTCGCCCACCCTCACCCTCTCCCTCCCCACCAACACCCGAGCATGTACATGCCGTACCCTCACCCATCACACCCTTCCCACGCCTCAAGCCCTGGCCTCAGCCCACATCTGCCCCCTCCTCACACCCAGATCCACCCCCAGCTCCAGGCTCTGTCCTCCAGAGGGACCGTGCCTCGGCCCAGCGTCCCCCACCAGGGAGCTCTGTCCCTTGGCAACATGGCAGCAGCATCCACCCCTCCTCTCCAGGTCAGCCCTCCCCTCCACAGCCAGGCTCACCTGGGTGGGCTGCACAGTCCGCACCATCAGCACCAGCAGCTCAGTGGACACTCACTGGGAATGACACACTCGCCTGCTATCACACAGGTCAGTCACACACTGAATGTACATTTCATAAAGTTGTAAACTTTGTTTAATTGTTTGTTCATAGTAGGCTTGTCACGATACCAGAATTTCAGTAGATATCAATACCAGTGAATTTCCACAATACACATTCGATACCACGATAAAAATCAGGCCCCCCCCCCCCCCTTGACGGTGCCACTGGCCGTGCACATGTGAGTTGTTGACAGTGACAACATGTGTGTCGGCTTCGTCGAGTGTACCAAGTGCAGCACGGTGCTGGTATATGACAGCAAAAAGACAGGGACCTCGACCCTTAAGCACATGACGAAGGCTTGCCATGGAAAGAAAGACGAGAGTCAGCCTTCAATGTCCACGTTCATATTCTTTAAAAAAGTCTTGTTCGGGCCCGGGCTCGGCCTCACAATTACAGTTAAAGGGACGGTCCGGGACATGCTCAGACAGAGCATGCATTGGCTTGGGTGGGGTCGGGCTGGATTTTTTTGGGCCCGATCTAAGCTTTAGCACTTGTAGAAGCCATTGTTTCTAGCAAAGATTATGGAGAACAGGTGCTCATCCTTGCCCCCGTCAGTTCCGACAGGAATCAACACGGCCTGCTAAGGGCAAAATTGTATCCGGTACTTATGGTACTGAAAAAAAAACAGGTACCGACATATTTTTTGCATGTTGGCATCAAGTCAGTACCAAAGTATCAGTTATCGTGACAACCCTAGTTCATAGTATTCAGCAAGTTAGACAAGAGGTCTGAAAGGATAAATACTATGAAAAGATGAAAAGACCAAAACCAATAATGCATTAGTCTTTCTCTGAATACGTTAAGACTTCCCTGCACTGTCTGTATCACTCAGCCCCAAGCCCAAATATTTAGTTTATCAACTGGGCCCTGTAGTTTTCAGAAAACCAGCTATGTTCAATAGATTTGAACTTGTGACTCTGTCACTGTTAGAGGATGTGGTGGCCCATATTAAACCTTCAGGTTCCCCTCGCGATGTGGTCCCTCCCCACTTCTTTAAAGAAGTTTTCCCTACCATAGGGCAGTCGGTTCTGACCATTTTAAATAGCAGCCTGTCCTCTGGTGTTGTCCCAGTAAGCTTCAAACATGCAGTAGTACAACCTTTACTGAAGAAGCCTGGCTTAGATAGCACTGTTTTTGAAGATATCAAAGCCTGGATGGCCCTAAACTTTTTAAATTTTAATGAAAAAAAAAACAACAGGTGATGGTGTTTGGCCCCAGCGACTCCTGTCTTTCCTCCCCTGTTGATCTTGGTCCTGATCTGGGCAGTTTATGTGAAGTCTACTGTTAATAACTTGGGTTTTAAGATGGACAGTGATTTTAAATTGGACCGCCAAATTAGTGCAGTTGTAAAGTCGAGTTTCTTTCACCTCAGGCAGCTTGCGAAAGTGAAGCCTTTTCTCACACATCAGCACTTTGAAGCAGGAATCCATGCCTTCATCATGGCTGGATTACTGCAATGCACTTTATTTTGGAGTTAGCCAGTCCTCCCTTGCACATCTCCAGTTAGTTCGGAATGCTGCTGCTCGTCTGCTAACTGGAGTACGAATGAGAGAGCACATCACACCCATCCTGGCCTCCCTCCACTGGCTGCCTGTGCACTTTAGAGTTCATTTTAAGATCCTTTTATTTGTTTTTAAATCTTTAAATGGTCTGGCCCCGCCCTGCCTCTCTGAGCTTCTTCACCCCTACGCCCCTGCCCGGTGCCTAAGGTCAGCTGATCAGCTGCTCCTTGAGGTACCGAGGTCCAAGCGAACGCTTAGAGGAGACCGGGCATTCTCCATTGCTGCTCCAAAAATGAGGAACAATCTACCTCTGCACATCAGACAGGCCTCCTCACTGTCTGTTTTTAAAACCCACCTTAAATCCCACTTTTACTCACTGGTCTTTAACCCAGCATGAGACCTCACTCTGTTTTTATTTGTTTGTTGCTGTTTTTATTCAGTTTTGTTTTGTTTTGTTTGTTTACTTTACCTGCCTTTATTATTTACTGTTTTGTTGTTTTATGACCTCTTATGTACAGCACTTTGTTTCAACTTTGGTTGTTTTAAAGCGCTCTATAAATTAAGTTGAGTTGAGTTGAGTTGAGTTGAGTTGAGTAAACCTTAATGAAACAGGAAGAAATAGTGCATTTGTTGGGGACTGCTTTTAGCTGTGGTTTAATCCACGTACAGTATGATATGTTGGATTGAGTCAGAATTAGTCTTGTCAGGATACTGGAATTTCTGTCTTCAATATAATGCCTTAAAAAACAGTTACAGATTAGACTTTTAGTAAGTGAATAAATATGACAACTTTCTTTCATGTCATTGACCATCGTTTTGTGCTTTATTTTGAAAACAAAATAAAAACTTCATGTGCCATTTGAGCACCAGTACCATTTTAAAAGTACTGTTTTGGCACCTGTATCAGCAATACCTTTTCTTCTCTTAGTTAGTAGCAGAGAACAGTAGAATGACTGTAGGAAACATTAACAATAAGAGAAAGCAAGAAAGCACAGCTGGCACTGCATGGTGTATCCATACTACAGAGGATGAGTATTGAAACCTTTTCAAATGTTCAGTAGCAATATGTATCCATAAATCGATAATTTTGACAACACTAGTCAGAATAAACCCCAGTATATATGTGTGTGTGTGTGTGTGTGTGTGTGTGTGTGTGTGTGTGTGTTTATAATCATGAAGGAACATCACCCAGTGCAATAGTGTGGCACACAGATGTGTTTTCAATAGCTTGTGGACAACTATGGAGCTCACAGAGGAAGAAGATATACCTGGCTCTGATAAACACAAAAACTTCCATTTGTACCATACCTCCATTTGTTCTGCTGTGTCCAAAAATCCATTTAGAAAACTAACCGTTAAGGGTGTAACAATGCATCAATCTGGATCGATATATTGATTCAAGGATCAACACTACTGATATCCAGTATCATCAATGCAAAGTGGAAACATTGATACATACCGTCACTCGTAAGATATGCATTTATTTTGAAGCTCCCGTAGCGTGTTTGTGTCACCATTTCTTTCCAAGCAAACCTCCCTATCTTACAGATACCGTCACACATCGATCACAGGTCTCCCTTATCTTTCAGGAGCTACCTCACAGCCATTGACTATTTACTGTTTAATATAAAATTCCATTTCCATTCAGCTCTACCATATTTCTGCATGTAGACAGACCCTTTGGAGTTAACTTTATTATGTCACTCCTCGAGTGTGAATACTTTAGTTTGGAGTTGGGACACAGCTATTGTTTCCTCAGTAGTCTTCAATTTGTATTTTCCTCTCTGGGTCATCAAACCATTTCTTAAAGACACTCTAGAGTCAGCTTTCCCATTTCCTCGAGGTAACAGCATGTTGCTGATTTAAAAGCTGCACAGAGGTGAATGGAGATTGATGAATATATCAGCAGAGACAAAACTCACACACTCACAGTGGAGATGAGATGGGTGCTAGAGAGGGAGAGAATGCATCAGCATCTCCTTGAGGACCATAGTACTGAATATACAATAACGGTATCGAACTGAGATGTGAAATCCAGCCTTTCCTAACTCCATTAATCATGCTGTGCTATTGGATTAGTGTTTTGCTGTGTGCCTATGGAATGGATGTGTCATCATAACATACAGACTAGTAGAAAGACATTGGATGTTACAATATCAACCAATAATAATAGTAAAGTTTTGAATCTTCTCATGGAAAATCGATTTTTAATAATATTTTATTCAGTTTTTGGTCTGACTTGTCTGTTTCTCGTCTTCTGCCTGTCTCCATCTACCTGTCTCTCATGTAACCACTCATTCTTGAGAAATGGGACAAAACTTTATTTTTAGGGTTTAACTCTTCATTTATGCTGGGATAATCTATTTTCAAAGATCAATGTCCTGACTATTAAACCTTGTAATGGGCCAACCTCCCAGTGATTCAGTTTTTTCTTGAGTGGTATACATGATGGATGTCAGAGTTGATGTCTTACAGAGGTGGCAAAAATATGTAATTATTCATTTAACAGCAGTCACAGTGAGGAGCCATTAGGACTGCATGGTATATGCGGTAGACGGTAGAAATGATATAAATTTAGCCCACGGTAGAGATTTGCGCTCTACCGTCTTATCATCGATGATGTCATCGCACCTGCCTCAGTGTGAAATGACAGAGACAGCAGAGCAAGAGGAGCTCGGTTAAAAAAATGCCGCTATGTCCGTGATTTGGACTTGGTTCCACTTTAAACGGTCGGATAGTGAGCACAAAAAAAAAGTGTCGAGTGACAGTGACAGCAAACAAAGGTAACACAAGCAAATTATTTTACCATCTCAAGACAAAGCATATTCGCGGTGACGGTAACTTACCGCAGTAAACATGAGCCGCTGCTTTTGTGATTAACGTTACCTTCATAACGCAGTACTCGGCGGTAGAACTGGGCCCGGTGGCCGGCCTGCCTCACGCACCTTCCTCGCTACGTGATGGAGGTGGCCTGGCCGACCTCACCAAAACCAGGCCTGCGGGAGAAGGGGGCCCGGGAGCCCCCGGCCCTCCTCTTCCCTCTAACATTTATACATACTATATAACGTTTTATACACAATAATAGATGGATTAGCAACTGTTTTACTTCTGACAGTAAATAGTTTCCATCCTAGACTTGTATGGCTTTTTAAATAGTTTTATTTAAGGTGAAAAAAAAAGAGAGAAGACGATACTGCGATATCATACCATCACCGCATCCCCCCAAAATAATACCGTGATAATGATTTTAGGCCATACCGCCCAGCCCTACTTCCATTATAAGTTTTACACCGCGACATTTATACCGTGATATATACCGTTACCGTGAAGGGATTCAGTTTATACCGTGATATGAATTTTGGGTCATACCGCCCAGCCCTAGGAGCCATTTTATTTTTCAAAGTTACTAAGAGTTCTCTTAATGCTAATCAAATACTCATTTATAAACCAGAGTCCTTAAAAAATAATGTTTCACACAGAAACTTAATTAGTGTGCTGGTAAGTCATCATTTTAAGTGTTCTTTTTTTTGGCAGGACATGATTTGGCCCAGTTCTCAAGAATGTGTGAAATATAGTCAATCAATCCATTTGCCACTGTCAGTGTCTGTTGAAAGTCACTCTATCAGAAAAAGAGGAAGAGGAAGACAAGTGGCTGAGATATGAATTTGTGTTACATCTGATGTGAGTTGGTGTGATTGTGAGTGTCTCCTCCAAGTAGTTCAAATGGGAGGCTAGATCGCCACTCACTCTCACTTCCCATTTTATCCTCCTTTTTATAGAGCATTTTTAATCCCACTCTCCCATAATCCTCTCTCCTCCATTCTGCATATTTTTAGCAGAAAAAAATGAGAAAGAACAAAAAAACAAAAGAAAAAGTGACAGAAAAAAGGAAACAGTGACAGAGCTCTAAACTTTTTTTCTGAGTGAAGAGTGAGAAATGATGGGGGAAGGGAGAGAGAGAGGGGAAAGAGAGGGGAGAGAGAGAGAGACAAAAGAGGCAGATGGGGTCTTTGTGAAGGAGTGAAGGAGAAGAATTTGCTCAACAATGGATGAATAGGTGAGGTAGAGGAGGAGAGGGGGAGGAGAGGGGGGAGAACCCAACCACCTGCTGTCCTCCTCTTTCTCCTCTTTCACTCACAACACTCAGATTAACTTCCCTTTCAGCCTCTCTCTGTTTGTGTGTGTGTGTGTGTGTGTGTGTGTGTGTGTGTGTGTGTGTGTGTGTGCGTGCGTGCGTGCGTGTGTGTGTTTCACAGGCACACACACTCCTGCACTTTGTCACTGCACTTACTCAGTTTTCTCTCTTTCCATCTCTCTCTCTTCTCCCTTAGATATCTTATGGTTAGAGACACACTCACCTCCTTTTCCTCCTCCTCCCATCTTACCTTTTCATCTCCTCTTCACTCATCCACAGTTCTGCATCTCCCCCCTGGCAGATGATAAAATCAGCAAGATACTCAGAACTCTATAATTAGTGCTGATGAACCTGTGACTGATGTCTATCTCCTTTTCACTTCAGCTGCATTCATTCATGTCCCTGTTCATCAGAAACCATTTTACCAAACAAGTGCTAAAGGTTGGTTTGATAAAACCATTAGCAGTCTATAGGCTGATTCACGTTGAAGGAGGACATAAACAAGCCACTATCACTGCAACAGCATCTCACATTCAAACTTGCACCATAGCTCTGTGATGAATGTAAAGGATTTAACTTCTTAGCCACTTTTGCCAAGAAACATGACTTTTTATACGTCGAAAATATAGCCCACAAAATTCAGTTTAAAGAAAGGTTAAAAAGTGAAACAGGGGTTTTCTAAGTCTAATACTGTATTTACATTTTGGCAAATTAAAAATAAGTTGAATTAGCTATTAGCAGTTCCTATTTACAGTGAACCCACAAATGTGCAGAAAACTATCACTGGATTACTTTGATACCAAGGAAAACTTTAAAAGAGTAGATTATTTTTCTATGATTTCAAATTTGGTCCTCATAAAGTCTACGTCACACTAAATTTAAACATGACTCCTAGAAAGAGATTTTTAATTGTGGCAATGGGGCACTGAGTTTAAGGAACTTAAAATGTTCAGTGTGCAGGATTTAGGGAAATACAATGGAATATAATCAGGGGTTCAGTTCTCAGTTCAGTAATCAGTAATCAGTTCTCCAACACAGCGCCAGATTTCTGGCGTGGCAAAGTTTCTGTCGGGCATGGGCAGAAGTGCTCTGCAGTGCTCGCATTTCACTCGCATTTGCCCCTAAAAATATATGTGCGAACCGAGAAAATTATTTAGGCGCACAGTGTGTGAGTAAACACAACCTACTGTTTACCGTAATCAGCACTGGATTTTTTTTTATCAATAACCGATCAAATAAATGTATTTTAAGACTAGCTCCTTTGGCTCTGATACAGCCGTCTCCCTCCCTGCATGCAGTCCCCACTGCACTGAGCTTTGTAACAATGTCCCACCTACAGCTCCCTCTGATTGGTTACATGGCACAAGTGATAGCCAATCAACACTGATGCCTGTGCATGCTTTCACATCATGTCACAGTGGCTACGATTACATGATGGCTTCTCATTCTTAATGAAATAAATCTGAATGAAATCATTCAGAATGAAAGTTTTTCCAGGTAGTTTACATGGGAAATATTCATTCCGAATGAGGATTTACACAGGAGATCAGTTTAATCGCCTTTATTCAGGTCTGCGCAAGGTTTGGGGCAGGGAAGGTTTCTGATTGGGTAGGGGACGGGGCGGATGTTACGTGTTAACGCTTACCGGAAGAAAACACTGTAGTCCTCGCTCCGCATAACAAGATGCTTGACAACGCTGTTCTTAGTGCCTTTTTAGGGCGTGTTTTGCTTATATTCTTGAAGCAGCAGTACGACAACAACCTTGATCTGCTCATGCAGCCAACTCATGCAATGCAGCCTGTTGCTATGCTATGCAGCCCGTTGCTATGTGCGCTATATGCATCATCACGCCAGAAGGGCAAGGAAACGAGCACGCGCAGAAAGACCGGACTGAACTTAAAGAGGAATGAGTGTATACATGCACACAAAATTCTTTCATTTGGAATGACAAACAGAATAAACCACCCCTTTAATCGAATTTAATTTTCAATCAGAATGACCACCTGTTTACATGACCACTTTTAAGCCAGCGGTAATTTTGAAGGTAAGGTACAGAAACCAGACAGAAACAAAAGTTGCAATAAAAATCCTCTATGCTGAAGTTTTAAGGTCACCACCACAATATTGTATGATCCATTTCAATGATGACACGCTTGCCCAGAGGCGAAATTTCGACGTAACTGCCTGTTTAATTCACATCAAGCGTGATATATTTTGCAAACAGCCTAAATGATTTAGCTTCTAAAAATAAATAGCACCAAGGCAAAAAAGAGATGTAGGAGCTATAAGTCAAAAAGTCTGGTAACCACTGAAAGTTTAATCTTTATTTATAAACTTATTAAGCTGTAAAAGTTTAATCCGAAAAGTAACTACTAAAGCTATAATCTTTTTGTTCGTTTTGATAATAAACACGTTCCTTTGCACCACATTTCTATTTCTTCATTTTGTGACCGTAACACCAAGCCCCCTGCTCCAGGCTCCGGAAAAGATTTCAGATTTCAGGCACACAAATCTTACGTGCTCCACATTTCAGGCACAATTTTTTTTTCTTGCTTTAACCCCTGTATAATATAAGCAATATGATATAAAAATTAACATGTCCTCATCCTTAAAGATTGGCATGTTAATCTGCATTTTCTAGATGGGGCCTTTCACTAGTTCACACCCTCTTCAAGATGCGCAGAACAGCCTTGGAAAAACACAGATTTTTATTTTTAATGTACAACTATTTTGTTCAGTGTTTTTACATTTAAATCACAGTTTCCATTTGTTTTGGGAGAGACTTCTGCTGATAATTTGTCTCCCAGTGAAAAGCTCCCCAACATCTGGATCTTAAATTATCAGAGAAAAAAGGTGACACATTAGCAGGTGCTTGGCTGGCTGCTGTCCCATTTGTGTTAGAGAGGAAAAGACCTCTTCGGACATGTCAGCTCCTGGTTAAAACCTCCTTAAAAACGAACACTGAAGGAATTCTAACCAGGACTTCACACTTAGCACACATGAAAAGTTTCAATTGGTTGCAGTCTGCAGTGCTCACAGCTAGATGCCACTAAATTGTACACACAGCTCCTTTAAGCTCCAACTGCCGACTGTGTAGGTTAGGGATACTCAACTTGCTTTGCCAGGGGCCACTTTTGCAAAATGACAGGAGGTTGGGGCTACTTAATATACATACAATAATGGTCAGCAGGCCAGCGGTATCCTGTCTGGGCTACAAGTTGAGTATCACTGGTGCAAACGTGCAAAATCAGTGTGTCAAACTACAGTAAGGAACTTTCAGTTGTTTTTTGAACGCCACAAGATCCTTTAACCTCACACAGCATTTTTGCCTCCCATCACTCAGCACACTTCATCTTTTGCCTCACAGTGTGAAAACCTCTAATCTAAAGATAGACCTGCACATCACAAAACCACCCTTTTATTTCCCTGCTACTATCAGTTGCTCCACAACCTTACTGCCTCAACCTTGGAAAAGATTTTACATGGGCTTCCAGTATCACTAATATTACAAGGGCACACAAATCCATCTTGCCACTGCTGGTAGTGTTGCTGATCTGGTATCTAAGTCAACAGCAACTGGAATAATATTTGTCTGGATTTTCCAAGCTCGTGTTGGCAGAGTGCATATCTGTACATAACTGACCAGCCATCCTCTTTCCTTTTCATTTTCTCAGTGTAATCAGCTGTTTACACACTCTGCATCCGTGATGAATTATTATGTGTTTTCTCTTTTTATTCACTATGTTTGTTTGTTTTTTTGTTTTAATTTTAGGGCTACCACCCCTCTCTCCAGTCTGACTACCAGTCAATGGGAGGAGGTATGATTAATAGTGGAGCAGTGATGTCATCATCAGTGGACTACCATCAGATGGGTCGACACACGCCTAACCACCACCACCCGTCTCTGGACTGGAGCACTGATTACCATGGCAATGGGTAGGTATTAGGGTTTGATTGTTAGAGGTTTTCAAAGAGTAACTGAACACATGTTGAAAGCCTTGTTATTTCTGACCTCCCCCTTCTCACCTTGCTGTCATTATGTACAGGTGCAATATATATTCAAAAAAATATAAATATATAAAAAAGCTTGCTATGCTAGGACAGGCAACCACGCACCACTCTCTGCAGTAATCATTAGTAAATGTAATCATAATCATAAACTTAATAAATTATCATTATCATTCCTGCTGGTTGTAGTATTACGTTGTACTGCAATTCTATATGTGGTCTGTTATGAAGGCTTTATCAGTGTTTATGGTGATTGTTTTTGTAAAATGATAATTTCGTGAATCATTATCTTTATGCTCGATTCCTGTCACAACACTAGGCAGCTAGCATTAACTAGCGAACAGCCTTTACATATAGACCTTTTTACTGTTAGTAAACAGTGTGACTTTTTTTGGTGGGCAAGGCTTAGCTGGAAACAAAACAATTCTCCACAGACATTAGCTAGCATGAGCTAGCAAGTTCTGTTGGCTTGTTGTATACAACAGAGGAAGATGATGCGAGTGGTGCGTTCATTCTGAGTGCCCGAGCACACTCTGGCACAAACTGGACTGTTCGTAAATTTGGAGCACTTTCAAAATGTACTGTTATCCAGAGAACTGTACTCTCGGTGCAGCGGAGCACCAAGCGGAGTGAATGTGTGATTAACTTAACCATTCATTAATTCGTACAATAATATAAGGCTCCATTTCTACCACCAACAGGGCTCTCATTTTAGTGTAGCACGTCAGACTGACTTTACGAATACACCATGTCAGGTCACATGCTCTCTGGGACCACGAGTGTTACTTGAAAAAGTAAACATCAACCAATGGGACCAGACTAGCTGACCTGTATGCTTTCAGTCAGTGGATGGATGATTTGACAGGATTGCTGTAGGTCAGATGGCAGGCTTTGTGGTTGATTATTATGCCAATCTTAAAAAGGAGGACAACAAGTCACAGCTAATGTTAGCTAATGTGCCAAAAGTTAGTCTTACAGAGAAATTCAATATTCCTCTCAACACCTCCACAGTATTGATTAGGTGGACATGATAACCCTTAATACACATACTGTTATTCATCCTTAAAACAGTACTTTTTCCCTAACTTGGCATGAAGTGAACACTGCACATGTGAGCATTTTGATGATGCTCCATCCAGTCCTTTTGTCTTTTAAACCATAGTTGTCTTTGTTTTTGTCGACGGGCTGGTATGCGATAAATTCTAAGTTTTGAGCCATGACTCCTTCATTCTGGCTCCCAATAACACAACAAGACAACATTTTAAGATTCCTATGTAGCCTACAGAGCTGTGGTGGCGAGTTGTGTTGTGTTTTCCCATCAGTTGTAGATGGGAAGTCAATTCTTTCATTGGGACCCCCTGGCAGATTGGGCCCCCCAGATGTTGACTCCATGGTTACAGTCTTGTACAGGTGTACTTAGGGACATTGTGACGTCACTGTTGGGTGTGTGATACTGCTTGAAACAGGCTTGAAACTTGCAGCCATAGAGGGCAGCAAAACACTGCTTTTCAGCCCGCTATGAAGTTACCCAGAACAATCTCCAAACTCATCAGCTATCAGACTAATGAGTATTTACCTTCTAGGAGCAATGGCCAATAGCTCAGTCAGTGTTTCTCCCAGAATTTCTGTTTGATGCCCATGATACTACTACTAATAAACAAACAACACTTTTATACGTTGGACAAAGCTTCTGTTACTTGTGTCTTGTCTCAAGTAGCTCATCAGCATTTTAATATGAATGCCTTTCCTGTCAGCGCCTGTCAGATCCAGTAAGTAGCATTGTACTGTTTCCTGTGGCAGGTTCTTTTGCTATCTTCATCGTAACATTCTGTCTCTCCTCTTCTCCTGCAGCGGTCTGCAGAGAGACAAACCTCTCTATCTGAGCTAATCTCAGGACAACGTGACACCAAACTTCAACCAAGCCCTTCTACTGCCACACCATGGAACCTCTAGCCTCATCTCTACATGAACCCAGGCCAGCCTCGTCCAACCATGACCAACCAAGGACTTAAAAAACAGACCACCTACACTTGAACTAAACTTGGGTTCAGCACTTCTAACAAAAGCCCAATCAGTAGAATAATGGGACATTTCTGTGTATAACTACCACAGAAACAATAGGCCAGTGTTAAAAACATGAAGGAATATTTTCCTCCAGTTTCTGCAGGTCCCATGGCTGGTCTGATGTCTGTTATGGCTGTATCTTTTCTGCTGACCATTTACAGCATAAGACATGCTATGCTTTGAATTGAAGTTGTGTATACCAGTGAGGGGAGGTCGGCAGGTCCTGTGCTGTGAACCATGATAGTAGGTGTATATACTCCAACCTCCCTCAGTAAGGGATATTTCGTCCAATTTCCTGTCTGCCCTAAAAAGTTCATATATAGTTCCTCATTTTGTAAAGATGGTGTTAACCGTCAGTTCCAAAAGGCTCTGAAGAGCAAGTGTAAATTGCTGTAACATAATAGTTGAGCTGTCAATTTAAAGCCAATTGATTTTTGGTCTTTGACCTTTTAGTTGCTGTATCCTTCTATGGCCAAAGTCAAAAGAACACAGCACACAGGTTGATCGCCAAATAATACACAAATTATTTCCCCACTGGTTCCTTAATTATATGAAAATAAGCTTTTGATTTGATGCAGTATGGACTGAAGTCCCACACACTGTAGAGACAGAAGACTTAGCAGTGTTGAACAGAGTAGTAACGACTGAGCTCACACTACTTGATTCAACTGAAGACAAATAAGAGAAAGAGGTGGAACAGCACCTGAAGCTGTTTGTCGCCTCTTTAACCAGGCACTGGCTGTGAATAATTGTGTGTACGATTAAAGAACTTTCATTGTTCTCTTGCAGTGCAGGGTAGAAATTCAATGTATTTTAGTCCTTGAAATGATGAAATGTCAAACAATTCTTTGTTGAGAAAAAAAGAAACAAAAATACTCCTTTGTACGATGACAGCTCCTCCTCCTGGCATATGTCTGTTGATAATATTGATTTGGATCCAAACTGTGTGTGTATGTGTGTGTGTGTGTGTGTGTGTGTGTGTGTGTGTGTGTGTGTGTGTGAGAGAGAGAGAGAGAGAGAGAGAGAGAGAGAGAGAGAGTGTGTGTGTGTGTGTGTGTGTGTGTGTGTGTGTGTGTGTGTGTGTGTGTGTGTGAAGTGTTAATGAGAAGGCAGAGTGGTTGATTGGGTTGCATGGTCTCTTTTGTCATCTCTATTTCTCTGTGCACAGAGGCTATTTAAGAATCTATAACTGTTGCTGGGTTGGCTGTGTTTTAATGTTGTTTTTTTAATCAAATCAAGTTTTGTTTTAGTGTTGATGATGATGAGAGACACATCGCTCTCGCTCTGTATCTTTGTATTAATGTGTTTTTTGGCAGATGAAAGGACTCTGGGCAACAACAACCATGAAGATTTTCTTATTTTTAGATTCTAATAATGTGTTTGAGAATAAAGTCAGTGCTGCATTGATGTGCAGTCATTACCTGCCTCCTTTGTCCTTTGTTTATTTCTGAACAGTTTGTGACAGGCGCTCTAATTAACTGCACATAATAATGTAAACCTTTACCACTCCTGTGACACAGTACACCCTGTTCCTGTATCCAGGCCTTTGCATTTATGCAAAGTAGCTAAGCTGTAATTGCAAAACAAATGTCTTTGAAGTCTCTGAAGATATGTATTTTTAACCTCCTGTTAGCTGAGATTGGACCTTGTCAAAATAGTTTTAACAGAAATTTCATTACAGTTGTTCTCAACACTTTGTTTGCTATGTACACCATGTGGCTGTGCTAGAGATGGAAATTAATCCTACTGACTGTGGTGAGTCTTGATTGCAATTTAGTATTAAAAACTAATGCACAGGTAAATTGTTGGTGACCATTAGACTTTTCATTTAGCACCTTCACTAGCACATTTAAAACACTATCCAGAGATAAAGACAGAATATTTACTGCGTGTCAGTGAGCAAAGACAAAACCATCATTAAATGTTTCTGCCGAGGAGCTCAATGGCTGAAGAAAAATAATCTTACCTCATCTAAAAAGGTTTTTCGATCTCAATTCCTTTTAAGGTTTGTTTACTTTCCTCACTTCTGTTTCTCCTCTTATATACTGAGCTGACCTGCCAGCCAGTGATTGCATTCACGCACAGGTTCGCCATTTTATCACGCTGAATCAGTCGATAAAGCCAAGCAGTCAGCTTGGTGTGTTAGGCCTTTGTTCCTGTAGATTACCTCTGACCCCAATTCTCAATATTTCAGACAGCGCCCTCTATGGAGCAAGATCTGATGGATGTGACAACCAACCCTGTTCTCCCCTACAGCCTCACTAGCAGTGGGCTCCAGGTCTTGTTTTGGTTGTGGGTCCTCATAAAAAATGTTGGCTAAATTTGGTCTAGCTCCACTTTGTGCCTCATGTGTTAGTATTCCATTTGAGTTACAGAGCTCAGCATTCATTTAACCGAAAGATAAATCCAAAATGAAAACCCAGGAGGTCGTTTAACAGCACCTAGCACTTCTTCAAAGGTATTTCCAGATTCCTTAAAGACTGAACTATCTATTACTATGGGAAACGCCTACAAAACCGCTGGCACAACATTTAAACATCTTCAAATGTCAGGTAACATGAGCATCAGTGTCATGTCTCTCTTGTTATTGCTGTCATTAAGATTAAGAGCCACTGTGATGTATCCATGTGTTTATACTTTAAACAACAGGAGCTCCTTTGATGGTTGTTGGTCTGACTGACAATATAAGCCATTATGATTAATAATCAGCCACATCTGGTGCATAATGAAGAGCCAAGACTGCACCAGAGGTGAGGGGACACTTCTGGTTCTGATGTGTGTATAAATCACAAGTTCTTTATTTCCATTTTTCAGTGGAAACAAGGCGAGCATGGGTGTGTGGGCGAGTCAGAGCCCACCAGGCATTTCTTCTCCTGCATTCAATTCAACATTAGCATTTCACACACACATGCCTGGGGACACAGTTACATTATTGCTAACAATACAAGGTGTTGGTGTCCTGATGTCAGTGCAGGCTGGTATTTAGTCACATCAATCACTCATATTGCCTAACTTTATTTATCTATGTTTTTTTTCTCTGATAAAAAGGAGCTCCATACTTTAAGTGTGTCTTTTCTCAACAAAACAGTCACATGCCGACCAGCACCACAGTTGTTATGGTTAAACGTTAATATTCAACTGTTCAGGAAAACCTTGTGCTCCACAAAATATAACATTTTTCTGTTTTTTCTCGGTGACAGCTGTATACATTTGACATTCTGATGTTTGAAAAATGATACCAAATATATAAAAAAACTGGTTTCATTCTATTCTGTCAGCCTTTCTTAACTACAATGAAATTAATATATCAGCCATTTTGTAAAATTAATGTGTTTAAGCAGAATTAGATTATTGTCTGCTTTAATTGCATTTTGTGTCCAGAGAGTGACATTTCAGTTCTGTTTATGTCATGAGTCAAAGTTGTCAGTTCTACTGAAGAACAGTCTGCCTGTGTGTTAGCGGGTACACACTGCTCCCCAATGGCAACAAGTGAGAATTGCAGCTAGGTCCTACTATAGTGCATGCTCCTCAATCCAACTCATTACAGATCAGTGGTCTCAAATGTACGACCCAGGGGCCAGAACCAGCCCGCCAAAGGGTCCAGTCTGGCCCACTGGATGACTCTGCACACCAAATATTGATGCTTATGTGAAGGTTAAGAGGTGCAAGGTCGTAGGAGCAAGTTAAACAGTGAGTAGCCTACTTAATGTAAAATGCTGCTTCCAAGGCTTTTCCCCTCTGACCAGAGTACAGCTCTCTGATTTACAATGAATACTTATTGTGGTCACATTTAAAGATATTAAACACTGTGCAAAATATTGTCAATCAGGAGCTTCAGTACAAAAGAATCAGATGTATCAAAGTATCAGACTTCTGTCCTAAGAAAACATTGGTGGAACCTACAGACTGTAAAAGTAATGGATTTAGCTATTGTGGCATCACCCACTGGTTCATGGAATCCTGTTCTGAAGCCTTAAGGTTGCCATTTTGGCTGTCGCTACCTTGGTTTTTTGGAGCCAGAGGTGACCGTATGCGGGTGAGAGGCTGGAGTTGTGGAAGAGTGACGGGTGGATCTGACAGAGAAGTCAAGGACATTATCTTCAGACAGCCTGTCACTCAGAGCTCTCTCTCTTGTAAACAGGTGAGTGATATAAAAACTTACCCCAATACAGTTGTCATGAACAGGGAAATTTGTACCAGTTTTTGTACCAGGCTGTAAACATGTTTATATCTGCTGTAAAGTTGGGCATTTTAACAAGAGGGTCTGTGAGGAGTAGCCTCGCGTCACCAGGGTTTCTGTTCACTCTGAATTTTGTCTGGATTCTGGTTCTGGTCTAGAGAGCGGATCCGGAAATTCACCAAAGTAAAATCATCAATAAATCAATCATAAATTAAATGACGGTTGACTACTTTGTGTATTTGATGAATGGAAACCTCCTGGATTGCTTATGGCGCAAAGCAGAAAGAGGTTGATGTTCTTTTATTTGTTTGCACGCTTTGCAACATCTAACAACTCGGCTTCTGAGAAATCTGGTCTCAACTCTGAGAATTGGGAGAAACTCCTGGTGGGAAATATCCTCTCCATGATCTCATTAAATTCTAGCAAGGTGGCACCATTGAAAAACCATTTGAAAACAATGAAGACGCTCAGACAGTAAAGGTTTGGTACATGTAAACCGAACTGCTTGTTGGCAGCATTTAGAGGTCGGCAGTGTGACCAGTGAAACCCAACACACTGCGAACAGCCACCCTGGTGCCAAAACTGAAACCCAATCCAGCAGTGACACATAGATGCCTTGGAAACCTGCTACAATCAGCACAGAGGTCAAAGTTTCTGCTGTTTCAGTTTGTCTCCTGCTCAGGTTCATGTGCTGCCTTGATTACTGAACTATAAGGATTATTTCTTAAACGTTGGACTGTAAGTGTACTTCACAGCTCTTTTTTAATTTTGTCTCAGTTTTTGGTGTTAAGGACCTAGGTGTGTCAGCACTGGTACTGAATATACTGTACTCAAGATTGACCAATTGGATCTAAAAATTCAATTTTAAACATTTTAGTCTGTAAATAGCATACTAAGCGTTTCCCTTACCCTTCACTTGCTTTGGGCTGTGCGTCATCTCGCGAGAGCTTTGCTTGTTGCCGGTAGAAAACAGAGGAGCCATGCTGAGTGCCGCTCAGAGTGACGCTGGTTGTCCTGGAGTACAGTAGAGAGTTTTACTGCATCGATTGAAAACAACGGTTCGTGTTTGTGCTTATCTGAGTTGCAAGAACAGGATGTCATGCAACACCTTGTACAGCTTTCATAGGCTGCCTTTGTCGGACGGAGAGATGCTGAAGTTGTGGCTACTTGTGCTACAAATGGATGCTAACACTCCTGTCCAGACACTGCGCCTTGCAGACCATCAGGTCTGCAGTGCTCACTTCTCCCAAGATGACTACTGCCAGCCGAAGAAGAGAAGACATCCAATCCCGAAACACCTCGTCCTCAAGAAAACTGCTGTCCCACGAGTAGAGAGAGCTACAGACACAGTGAAGCTAATATTATATAAACAATGTTCGAAACGCTTAGTATGCTTTGTACAGAGATAGCACTGGCGATCTGAACTGGTCAGTGGCGAAAAAAAGCACTTTTAATGCGCAAACTTATACGGTACGCATTTGCCCCCGTTACCGTTTTAGCTCGTTTCTCGCTCCTGGCTGCATCGCCTCACTCAATACTGAACCAATTTTAGAACAAGTCGTACCTATGAATCATACGTACACATACACATGGGGAAATAGGGCCCAGGTTGAAAAATACTGAAGTTATCCTTTAAGTCCAATTTTATCTCTCTGTGGGAATTTTTACATCATACTAAATAACAGCATCTGACAAACACTGTCATCAAGGTCCATTTAGTGGTTGTTCCTGAGCTTTCTTACCATATGATCCTCAGCAAATGAAGTTATCTTAAAACTGTCTCACTGCACTCCATCTGCTGATGAAGGGCATGTGTTTAATTCAAAGCCCCAGCACAGCTCCTAAATCCCAGAGGTGAGGTGAGATTTTTTTCAACTGCTGTTACAAAAGTCAACAATAAACTTTAAAACCCAAACATAACACCAAAGTCTTTTTACTCAGTGTTTATAATTATAAAAATAAAACTACACCAAATATTTGTAAAACACCCAAAAATGACATTTACTTCAACTTAATTAAAACACTTTGATCAATAAAATGTCATTAATTGAATATGATATGAGTAGCTAGCGTATTTTCCTCTCCAGTGCTGTGGGTGGTCGGCTGGACGTCTTCTCAGGAAGCACTAGCCTCAGCTTCCTCCTGGGGGAGGATCCTCCTTCCTCTGACAGGTACTCCTGCTGCAATAGTGCAGTAGCTGCAACTGCATCCCCTGTGGAGGATCCACTCTGTGTAGACATGCTGGGGGCAGTGACACCTGATACAGACACATCTGCTGCCTGCATGCTGCCTCCTGACAACCCTGCTGCAAGTCCCTCAGCTGAAGCACCACCCCCAGCTGACATATTGACTGTGGGCCCACCATGCACACGTCCGGTCTCTGTCTGGCTGTTATTGTTAGACAGATTCTCCACGGTGGTCACTAGTCCAGCCTGAGGGGTCACCCCAGACAAACCATCCACACTTGGATGTGCCTGGGTTGGAATAGTGAGGCCCTGATGTAGAACTTCCCCAGTCTGAAGGCCCGGTCCTTGGGCTGGATCAGATTTCAGTGTTGCTACAAGATGAGAGCTATCAGGAGGCGGCTTGCTCTGTGAAAAGGACTGCACAGGTGCAGAATTAACAGGTGGGTTTGCTGCTAAACTTGAGGTTACTCCTACAGGTAGGGAGGTATGAAGAGGAGAGGTATGTAATGCACTTGCTTGCAAAGGGTTGGCATGTACAGTATTAGTCAGAAGAGATGTAGCAGGAGAAGTGAGGCCTACCCCTGGTTGCCTGCTGAAGTTGTCTGGAACACCCCTTGGTGCCATGTTGGGCCCACTGATGGCTATGCTAGAAGCAGCTGGACCACTGGGGAACAGTGCATTAGAACCTGGAGCAATGGAGCTGAGCAAAAAATTCCCTCCTTGAAGAGAAAGGCTGCTGCCAGTCAGTTGTGAGCCTACTGAACCAAGCAAAGAGAGGTTGGTAGTATGATTCCTGTCAGTGGCAGAGAGGGATAAGGGATGGTGCGAGGAAAGCTGAGCATTCCCCAGAACCAATCCAGCTCCCTGATATGGGATACCCTGCAAGTTTTGTCCCTGTCCAATGACAAGGGCAGAGGCTGATTGGTCGGCAGTATTGGTTACATCACCAGGCTTGGAGTTATCAAGGTGTATATTCTCTCCCTGGTCACCTTCTGTACTTCCCTGCTCGCCTTTTTGCCGCTTAGAGGATGTTTTGTTTTTCTGTCCTCCTTCATCTTCGTCTTTCCTCTCTTCCTCACCATCCTCAGTCGATCCTTTAGTCTTGGACGATTTCTTCATTTTCTCACTGCTATCCTTTGTTTTCTTGCCAGACTTTCCTTTCCCTTCCCTCTCTCCTCTTTCTTGTCCATCCTGCCTTTTATCTTTGCTCTTCTTTGAGCTGCTTTTCTCTGAGTGGCCCTGTTCAGTTTTCCTTTTAGGATGGACTTTGCTTTTTCGTAGCGGGTTCAAGTTTAGTTTAACCTTCAGTAACCGGCTTGACTGGACTTTAGTTTTGTGTTTTCTTACTCTTCCTCTCTCCTTGTCTCCAGAGCTCCTTGCCTTTTCCTCCCTCTTGTCTTCACCTTGACTGCATGCTTGCTCTAGGGTTCCTAAACTCTCCAGGTCAAAAGTTACATTTCTTGTTTCTCTTCTCAACTCTGTGTTCATCATCATGTCAAACTGGTTGCGGTTAACATTCCTACTCATGTCAATCTGTCTGTACTGAGAAGGGAAGCCATCACACAGAGCAGAGTCTTTCATGTTGATATGAATCCTACCTTGTCTTGTGTTCTGCTCTGGTGGTCTGTATGTCTTGTGGCAGCTCTCGCAGTGTAGAGTCTCATGTCCTGTGCTCTTGCCTTCCATGTCAGTTCTGTAGCTCTCACCCATTTCTCGGTTTGTCTTATAAGCAGCCAGAGTGTCTGTTCTGTGACTGAAGGTTTCTTTCCGTGGATGAGAGGAAGAGTTTGTGTTGCCATGAGAAAGAAGCTTGTTAGGAATGTCCCTGGTCAGTATTCCCTGCTGAGTCCTTAGCCTCCTCCTTTCCTCCTCTGTCATCATCCTCATTCTCCTCTTCTCTCTTTCCTCTATCTCTATCCCTCCATTCATCCTGTTGTTCCATCTCATCGGGTTCATCTCTCTCTGTCCTTTGGTGCTACAGTCTGGGCACCTAAAATGGCCGTTTTCATCAGTTCTGTACCCGAACTGGCCCCCATGGCCATCTGTCCTCATATCCAATATCATGGCTTCCCTGTCCCAAGGCTGGCCTCTGTGTGCTTGCAGGAAGAGGTCCCTCCTCTTCTCACTAATATCTACGTGATTGACATGGTGATTCACCACTGTGCCGCTCCCCTCTTCCACTTCACTTTGTCTTTCACTTTCTTTCAGTCTTTTCCTCCGCAAGACTTGATAGTAGATCAAGACCACCAGCAGGGTCACACCAATGCCACCTAAAGCACCACAGGACAGAGAGGATTTTAATTAACCATATTCACAGTGTTATGTAGTGTTGTGTAGTATGTTTTACATTACATATTGATTAAGATCATATCCAGTCTAGTGTTGTCACAATACCAAAATCTTTGTTTTGGTACCCACACCAATATGAATTTCGATACTTTTCGATACTTTTCGGTACTTTTCCTTAGGAAAAGTTCTTTTGGCTACAAACCTTTAGAACAATAAATAGTAGGGGTGTAACGGTACCAAAAAATCATAGTTCGAAAGTACCTCAGTACGGACGTTACGGTTTGGTTGCTCAAATGTTTCACCAAGTTGGTGTTGTCTCGTGTTGTCTCCCTTTGTGAGGCAGACTTTCTCTTGTCTTTTTTCACATGTGCCAGCTGCGAATGTTGATACAGGTGTTGTCATACACACCACTTGTGCAATCTGTGCTCCAATAGGAACAAGAAAGGTGTTTTTGTGCATAAATGAGTAAAATAAATTAACTAAATTAATGAACTGAATCGATTTCAAAGTACCAGTATTTTCCAAATACAGTATAGTACCGTTTGGAATACTCTAGTACCGCGGTACTATTTTAGTACTGGTATACCGTGCAACACTAATCCAGTCTGATCAATTCAAGATTCTCTTTCTAAGAGCCTGGGGAGAGCAGCATTTCTTTGTCATTTTGCATCAAATTCACTTCATGGGAATGAAATTGTCAGATGTCAGATGTGTCCCAGCATCTAACTCCACTTAACCCTGTCCTATGAGACTATGAGTAGCTCCACATAGAGAGGTGACGTAGTGCAAAGTCAGTTGTGAGCAGTAGGTTTCCCTAAATTAAATCGGTTTAATCATTAGTACCTGAGCTGGCTAGCCTGCTAATTGGTGGTTAGCAAGTTAGCTGGCTCAGCAAGGTGCTTTGTTTTATAAGCTAACTTGTATGTTACTATTCAGCACCCCTGCTAACTCACCAACCAGCGTGTTGACCAGTCAAACAATACAGTATGTATAGTTATCTGCAACAATATGTTTATATCCCATGTAACTTGAGGCTGTTTATTGCAGCCACTGTTGACATTATAAGCCAATGTTATGGTCACACATAACAGCTAGCAACTGCAAACACACAAATGTTAACCACCGCACAACCCACATGTGTCTCAGGCACCAGGAAGTGTGCTGGGCTTCGAAGCCAATTTTCTTAATGGGCAAACAGTGTATTTAAACTGTAATGTGATGCCGTTTGGCCCCCCCAAAACTTTTTCCCATGGTGAAAGAGAGGATAGCAAAAATGATGTCTTCAAAGTTTTCTGGGCTCATGTTATTTACTAACTTTTTTTTCAGATTAATTCATCAGTGACATCATGGCACAGCTTCAAGTGTTCTATATCATTCTCACCAATGAAGCAGATGACTGCAGTGATGGCCAGATCTCGAGCATATTGTTGAGGTGTCACGCTGCCTCTTGCCTCTATCTGCACTGTGATGTTCTGATTGGATGGGACACAATTGGCCTCAGTCAGCTCCAGCACTGTGGTTACTGCTGGGTTGTCAGCACTCACACACACCATCCTACGGCCATTATAGAGGGTCTGAGAGGCAGGGGGGGGGAAAAGGTCTGGTTTAAGTTAGCTGGTCTTGAACTGATCATTTTCTCCTCAAAACAACTGAAAGATATGTCCTGTAAGATCGCTTAAGTTGCAGGTCTAATTTCAATTGTTTCCTTTACAGTTCTACCAAGTTTGAAGGGTTTTTTTTAAGAAACAAATGACAGAACTTTGAAAAGACTGAAGAGTAAGCCAGTATAAGGAAACTGTCACTTGGCTCAAAACAGAATGTACTGAAATCACTTTTTCACATAATATCATTTTACATTTTTTTCCCACCTGGGGAATATAGTACTGGTATAATTTGCAGTTACCACATAAAATATGTTTCTGCTCTTTTTTTATGACTTCAATCTTTTATTTTAATATAGCAGTTCCTGAGACCTGGAGATGTGTACATACTGAAGAAGAACTTGTGCACCTTGTCAGGTTGTTGTATGAAGGTAGACAGGAAGGCAGCAAGTTCCAACAGCTGACAGGAGCAGTTCCATGAGTTGAGGTCCAGATTTAGGTTTGTCAGCCAGCTGAGGTAGGAAAAAGCCTCGGCAGGAGCAGAGCTCAAACGGTTTCTGGACAGATCCAGAGTCTGCAGGCTCGCCAACCCACTGAAGCTAAGATCAGGAGATTTATTGTGTTATATACTGTATATAAATCTGTGAAGTGTAAACTGTGCACTCTTGCAATATAGTATGAAAAACAAGGTGTAAAAAGGAAGATTATATAGAACACTAACCTGGTTCTATGCAGATGATCTATCAGGTTATCTGACAGATCCAGGCTCTCCAGATCTCTGAGATCATTCAGAGGGAAGGAAGCAGAGTCCAAACTGGTGAGCAGGTTTCCCTCCAGTTTCAGGCTCCGCAAGCCCTTGTTACCTTTAAACCAGCCGCCTTGAACCTGCACATAGGGAATCATCAGAAAGTCAGAGGAAAAGGTACAGGCTTTATTATGTCCCACAGAGTACTCAAAGCTGCTTTATATACAAAAACATGTAGTCCTTTCAACCCAGTAGCCAATGTTGGCATTGCACATTTCATATGTATGATGTATAGTTCAGATTACATGTATATGAGCAGAGTTTCTCATGATGTAGAGGAGGGGATGGTGCGTGATATAAATAAGATAGCTGCCAAGCTGCAGAGAGCAGCAGACAACTGCTTGAGACCAACAAAAGTGTGTGTGTGTGTGTGTGTGTGTGTGTGTGTGTGTGTGTGTGTGTGTGTGTGTTTTAAGATTATTCTTTGGACTTTTTGCAGTAATTATATAGCACCCAGCAACGGGCCACTTATTGGAACTGAAGCGCTGCAAAGGCCTATGGGTGCACAATCTACCAATCAGGCCAGAGGGTGCCCCATAAGCAGGTGTTTTTTAACGATCTGGGACATGTCCAGCCATGTTTGCAACAACAAAACTGGTATTTTAAGCCAAATAGGATGTTTTCCTAAACCTAAGCTTATGTGCCTAAACCTTAATAAAAACATTAAGTTCAAACAAATATGAAACAGCAGATATGAAACATAGAAATGTAACAGATATGTACAAAGCCAACATTTATTCCAGCAACTGGGTTGGTCCTTTCTCAGTACAAGAAGCTAAACTTAACATCTCCTGTGTGGGTTTCACTCATCATGACTGTGGTAATAGAATAATGTGTCACCCACTGGATCACCTAAATTCTTTAAATCAAAAACACACCAACCTGCTAAAAAAAAAGTCTACTTCAAATATCTTCCTAAATTCTCTCCCCTGAAGATGTACCCACCATGCTGATGAGGTTGTGACCAAGGGCAAGGACTTCTAGCCGGGTTAGATTGGTCAGAGCTCCCCCCTGTAGGGCCTGACTGGTCAGGAGGTTGTGGTCCAGCAGTAAGGTGTGGAGGAACGGCAGGTTTCTGAAGGACTGTTCGCCCAGAACTGAGATATGGTTATGACTCAAACCTGGAAGAAAGACAGACATACTTTTAGTTTCCACTTGCAGAATAAAACCACCATGTGTAGAATTGCCCTCCTGGTGGGTGAACCTGGCAAGCAGCTGCCTTGTTATCTGCCCATTCTCCTCTTCCTAAGAATAACTGTAAAATCAACAACCCCGCACACTGGCGAGCACACACACAGACACTAACACACAGAGGTAGTGACTGACCTATGACTGTAATGTTGCTGAGGTCAGACAGGGAGGCAGGCTGAACTGTGGAGATGGAACCTTCTGTTAGCAGCAGGGCCTGGGTCGTGTCTGGAGCCTCTGGTCACACACACAGTCAACACATACAGGACAGTGCTGAACATGAAGTCTCATGGGTAATATGCTTTAAAGTTTGTCATATTACTGCAATGTGTGCAAGGGTTATTTAGACACAAAAGCTGTCTTTTACTGTAAGTTTGAGTGTTACCAATAATATGAGCCAGTCTGTGACAGATGAGGGCATCTTCAGAACAAACTACACAGGAAGCAGGGCATGATGGGACAGGGGTCACACGCTGGGCTCTGATGACTGTCAACAGCAACATCAGCAAAATACCTGCAGACAAATTAACATTTTCTGCAAATTAAAACTGTTTGAAAAATGACAGATTGGAAATTAGCAAAAGAAAAACCTTCTTAATGGTGTCAGTGCACCGAACTAGTTTGCAGTGTTACTTCAGGTAATTATATTAATGTCCCTTAACACTGGGTCCACACTTTTTCTGTTAAACAACTGGACAGAAAACCATGGGAGTCAAAGATAAGCTTTTGTAGAACTTTATGTGCCATCTCTCTCAATTTACACACATGACTGGCTAGCAACAGCAACAACACTCATTCTCACTTAAAGACTCTTCTGTCTAAATCTTCAATTTCTCAACTACATCAAGCAACATACATTACTATTAAAGGTGCAATGTGTAATGCCAGGCCACATGCTCCAGACTAATGAATATGCAAGAATATGCAAAACTTGACCGAACTGCTGAAACTCTGAGATCCAGTTAAATAGCACTGCTATCTAATAATCTTCACGTGTGGCGTCGGCCTATAGTTTACATTATAACTTGCTTTGCTCAGGTTTAGCAAGACCGTACCAAGAAACAGCCACATCAAAACCATTTGAAACGTTTTTCCGTATGGTTTGTGTTGTCATTTGTTGCACCGTCTGTGCTTTGTGTTTCTCTGCCTCTTCAACAGTCTTTTCCTGAAAACCATTGATATTGGGTTTACAGTACATAACCTTGGATTATCTAGTTCTGGACATATTTTGGCTTTGACCAGCACCTGGACTGAGACGATTTAAGATCACAGACTTGAGTGAACGATGAAAGGTAAACCTGCAAGCCAGCTTAGTCTAGCTATCTTAGCTTGGCTGTATACAAGCTTGAAGTGGCACAACCACACCAGTGTAGAGTGCACCAGGATTGAGTCCTAAAACCCGGAAATGAGGTAGCATTTTACCACTTACGGTTTCCTCATCTTGAGGCAAATAACTTTTTGAATAGGTTCATGGTTAGATGCCTGAAATAATGTAGGTGGTTCACACAAGCAAGAGACTTTTACTTTTTTTTTTTGAATGACATAAAAAACGTCAGTGAATACCCCACTCAGCAGTTACTAAGAAGGGCTAAATGAGACTACAAGACATCATCAGATCGTGCCACACCAAACATGGCTTTCCAGTCTTGTTATGGTGGCAATGTTGGGTCATGCGACCGTATTGTAGTTTGTTTATAGCCTATCATTGGCTTTTTACTTATGGGGGTGGCAATTAGGATTCAACAATCATAAAAGCGGTGTTCATTTGTGAAGATTATCTTGCTGAACAAAATGTGTAAGTATCATGAATGTTTGTTTGCCAAAGAGCTGATTTTCTGCAATAATCCAGAGTCCAATAAAAAAAATTCCACAGGCTTTTTGATGGGAGAAGCAGTGTATTGGCCTACAGAAAAACATCATCCCTGGAGCACTCTATTGTGGATTTCTGACCTCTGATTGTCTGATCTGAGACATTTTCATGGTCTGGATTATAAGCACAAACCTTGACCAAACAGGACTGGTGAACCTGTGGCTAGCTTGGCCCGGTTAGCATGGTTTGGCTGCATCTGGCCCCCACCTCTTTTGGAATGGGTAGCAACTGTGAACTCTGTACTTTTTGAAGACACAGTTTGGTTGATCACGCACACAATGCACTGAGATAGATGGAGGAAAAAGTCTAGGGCATAAAAAGATCATTGAAGTTTATGTCTGGGGAAAACACAGGTGTCTTGAAACAAAAACTAGTGCTGGACTTGACTTCTTTGTCCTTTCATGTTGGACTGAGGGCAGAGTGGAAGCTACAATGACTCACTGTTGCCTCTCGAGGTACACATGGTATTAGCCTATAAGACAGAACAGGCCTGGGTTGGCTGATTTGATTATTACTTCTTAAAATCCTCTTGATAATGTTAGTTCATGATTTTAATGTTTTAAACAAAAATTCTGGCCACATCTTACACATTGCACCTTACGATATGTCACACATTATTATTTCACATTTAGTGTCTTACAGTCTTATTTGTTTATGGTGAAACTGATAATGCAAATCCATTGTGTGTAGTACTTACTGGTCATGTTGTGTTACAGTTAAGGTAACATGGTGATGAGGTAGCATCTCTTTCATAGGGCAGTAACTTGATACAGCTGCATCACTGTCATGATCATCATCTGTTAGGCCAGTTAAAACATATCATATTTTTGGAAATACATCATAGTCATGTATCACGTCTCCAGCCCCCCCAAGACCCTATATCCATGTCCTTTGTTCATAGATTGAAAACAGCCCTTTTACAATTATCACCAGTGGCACTGCCGGCGCTTTTGGCTTTGGGTTCTGTCCTCTTGACCACAGTGACATTTGGTTGCGATTGATTTGGAAAAACCTCTTTTGCCCAAAATTGTTACAATATCCATTTTTTTCTCCTTTTTCTTCAAGCTCTCTAATTTTGTGACAGGAGTGTTTGTCCAGAAAATTACACATCTATGTTCCATGTTTACAAAACATGTCACGGCCCATTATCATAAATAATCTTGGCTCGGGATAGGCACAAGTGCATTAACATTGAAGAAAAGATTGTGACGTCTGGAACTGAATTTAACTCTTCATCAGATTGCTTAGGCCAGTCAGAAACCTCACTGTGTCCTTGCACCAAAGTTTGTGAACCTCTCCTCTCTGATGACTCTCCAGTGAGCCAGTTGTCATGTTTGGTCACTGTTTATTCTGAGTTGCTAGGCAAACAAACAGTGATAAATGTGTTTGGCAATGAACTGATGTGATGCGCGCACGCGCGTGTGTGTGTGTGTGTGTGTGTGTGTGTGTGGTATCATTAGAGGAGGTGAAGGTTGTCCCAAGAGGATGCTGACTGATGGATGACAGCCAGACTTTGTAGCAGAATGAGGCCTATCATGTTTCTTCTAAAGCTCTTTTCCTAATGGACTTTCCTCTGGTGAGCTGTCCTCCGATAAACAAATATGAGTCACTACACAATGGTAATGTTTTCATAGAGTCCATAAATCATAGTAGATCAACAGAATATGAACATGACTGACCAGACAAGAGAGTATGATGATGTTATATGCTGACAGACTCTGAGCAATTTCACCTCAAATGACAAGAAGAATTTGAGTAATAATTGCTACATACAGTGACATACAGCTTGCACTTAAACCTGCAGCACTAAGTAGTTAAGTATTTGAGAGCATTTTAAGCTTTTTTTGTTTGTTTGTTTGTTTACATATTTTTGAACTGAATCAAGTGTGGGATTTCTTTTTTATCAGTTTGTGTTTCTGTCAGACATTTTGCAGGTGAAGTCCAGGAGCCCCTTGGGCCCCTGGGCCTGTGCCCCAACAAAAAAATCTCTGCTAGCTCTGCTTGACAGAATGACAGAATGACAGAAAGTTAGCTAGTTAGTTAGTTAACACTGTGTAGTGTATTGAGAGGGGACTTCAATTAACTGTTTCACCAGTGAATGGCATCCTGGAATCCAACGCACTCTCTGTCATTCACTAAGGTACATCCAACAACAGATGATGAAAGAGACCCCTGATGGTACCATTGTACTGTAGCAAACTCAAACATTTCAAGCTTTAGTGGTGTAACTTAAGGAATTAATACTTTTGTCACCGCAAATAGCCGTCCTCGACTTTATTGAGTCCATAAAATGTTTGTGTGGGCTTTAGCACCCAAATAATGCATAAGCTCTACCATTGCTAGGGGACGAAACTATGCAATAGTAGTTGTATTGCTTAAGACCCAAGGAAGTGCAGTGTCCAACCAAAAGTTGTTTTGATGAGTGGTTCTCAAGAAGCTGCGAACTACCCCTTGTAAAATCGCTCAGATGATAAGCATTGCTTTCACACTGTGTGTTCCATCGAGCAGGCGCATTAGAGACTCCTGCCGCCTGAGCCAGGTACCTCTTATTGAAAGCTCCATTAACTTGAATGGACACAAAATGATTCGATCTTGCAGGTTTTCTAGACTTTCCAAATGTTATCAGACTGAATGGATTGAATCCTAAAAGTGAAACTAGTCATTTCACAGGGGTTGTACCACTCAAAAAAGGTATCCACTGATTTACAGACATCTCTTTCACAATGTAAGTCTAGGGGGTAAAGTCTTTCAGGGCCTAATGACAATCTACACTGTTGGGTGACTACAAAAATTGGCCTCAAAGCCCAGCACACTTCCTGGGATTCTATTCTATTTGACTGTAATTCATCAATGTGTCTGTTCTGACTGGTTTACATCAAGGCTGTCTTACCCAACTAGGGTTTAAGGACAGGTACACATAATTTAAAATTACATTTAAGGTATTAGGAGACGGGGTAAAAATGCATGACCCACCTTAAAGTGATTAGCATTTTCATGTTTAATTATGCTTTCGTAATGCATAATACCACACAAACAAAGTGATTTCCACACAAACAAACTTTCAAGCCCCTGAGGGTCTGGGCCCTTACCTTCATTATTTCACCTACTTACTTTGCCTGGTTGGTAATCCAGGTTTGGTCTGAGCTGAGAAATCCTTGTCAGCTAATGAACTAATAACTCACCTCAAACCATCTCATTACAGTGGCTTTCACTCAGCCACTTACTGTGTGAGCCATGAGATGTTTTAGATGTCACCTTAATCTATTAGCCATAAGATTTAAATGTTATTTTTTTCCTCCATATCTTCAGTCTTTGGCCCATCAAAAACTATTGCTTCACTCTGTGATTCATTCAGTCCATTGTAACCCACTAGATGACTGATCCCCAGCATCACCTAATTATCATCTCCCTCAATCCTGCAAGCATGTGACTAGACAGTTAAAATAGTTTAAGAGGAGCAACTATACCCACTGCTGATTAACATTCACCATACCAAAGAGAGCACCAACTGCCTGTGAGGACTTTTTTTCCTGCAATGTCATTTATATGCTTACTGCCTGAGTTTAGTTTCTGAACATCTGCACACCTAAAGCAAAGAAATAATTATTAGAGTGTAAGATTATTTAAAAACCCATTACACACTGCTTACCTGTTGACTAGAACCCAAAGATCCACCTGTGCTGATGGTATGGCACACTGCACCAACATATTAATCCATAAGAATGATCCGTAGCACTGTGAGACTCTAGAGCTGGGGGAATTCAGCTGAGCTCCATCATTTACTGGTTGCTACAATGGTGTAGCAAATACTGTGTAACTGTGTGTGTCTGGTTTAAGTTACCTGGCCTTCTCTGGCGCATGCTCAGTAGAGCCGGCTGTCACCTGAGAAGCACAGATGTCATGTCTGACTCAGTTTGGTGTCAGAAATTAGCGTTTAACTTTTAACTTCAACTCTCTCACCTTACTGCCTTTTCCCCAAATGTCAATATTGTTTATTAGTATTGTCATCAAGATTCTGAAAAATTGTTGTTTTTATAAATGGATTTTATTTTCATCCACAATTTATTTCAGAATTATTTGATATCAAACGTATGCATAGTAGCTTCTAAGTTTGTTTAAAACCAAAAATGTAGAAAATATGTTATGTCACAGCAGGAATAGATAGATGGAGCACAGATCACACTAGGGATTTTGGTCTGTGTAGTGACAAAATGTGGACAATTTTAGAATTACTTGCTTAATCAGCAATGAGTATAACATACTAAATGAATGTGGAATCATTTAATTCAGCAAAACAATTCATTCCATATTCTCATTCCACAACTCAAGTCAAGGAAATCATGCACAGTGTATACTTATCCAGTTGAGACATTCACTTAAAGCTACAGAAGGTAACTTGACTGATTTTGATTGACACTGTGTTAGAGACTCCTCAGCTTTGATTGGTTGTTTTAAATGCAAATGCCATTAAGAGCAGCCAGAAGAACAACGAATATCTGTGTTATGTTCTACTATCAGGATAAGTAAGAGACTTGCTGGTGAACATAGTGGAGCATTTAGGAGCACAAGAGTCAGATACTCTCTCAGTTAGTAGAGACAAAAACAGAACTAAAGGGGGAGTGAATGCTGAACTTAAATCCATGAGGTGGGCACCATTGTTAGATGTAACACATTATAAAGTAACGTGTTATTGTAATCACATTACCTTTGTCAGTAGCGTAATGCACCACTGTTCTAAATTCAGTAATCAAATTACAGCTACTAATCAAACAATTATGCTGTAGCTTGCATTACATAAGTTCTTCAATTATCTGCATAGCTGGTGGAAAGAAAAATCATCAAACATGCTGACAATAGCGATGCTGTTTAGTGCACCGTGCAGTCTGTGCTGACTCCATGGAGGAATAAGTTGTCATGAATACTCATGAGGTAAAAAGGCTGCTTTAGTGATGAATATGTCAAGCTGGACTAGTCTACTATAAAGCTATGGTTTGGAGAGCAATCGACTCAAGTGAGTTTGTTTGAGTGTTTGGACAATTAAAATTCATTCACATGCCATTTTTTTTGAGTATGTTATCATCACCAGACTAGTTTCTTATATGATTTTAATAAGACTTATTGACATAATATTTTAAGGCAGTTAATATTTGTATTATGCAGTGTTAGGAAGGCCAACCTCTTCAATATACTTATTAAATTTCTTCTTCTTCTGACGGAGAGAGCATGCAGTTCCCCAACCTGCTTTGCTGACGTGACAGCAAGGAGAAAGGCTGTCAGGCAGCCTGGGCTAAAGGCTCAAAGGGCAAGGAAGACAGGACATCCAGCACCAGGGAGAGATCCCATGCTGGAACCCTGGGGGCCACCGGAGGCCGCAGCCTCAGTGCCCCCCTGAGAAAAGAAGACACCAATCGCTGGCACCCCACGGTGGCATTCCCAACCAAAGCATGTCACGATGAAATTGCCGCCACATACACCCTCAAGGTAGAAGGAGTGCGGCCATCCTCCAGGAGAGACTGGAGAAACTCCAGAATGGTGGCCACCATACAAGAGGCAGGATCCTCCCCCCTGCCTGCACACCAGGCAGAGAACCTCTGCCACTTGCACTCATACTGTAGGCGGGTGGATGGCGCACGAGCATGCGAAATGGTGCACCTGACCGACTCGGTGCAAGCAGTCAGGAGCAGGTCGGGCCCTGCAGTGGCCAGACGCAAAGCTAGAGATGGCAGGGGTTGGGGTGCCAAATCCGACGCCCCAGCTGTGACAGGAGATCCTTCCTCTCGGGGAGGCGCCATGGCGAGCCGCAGCAAAGCCTCCGCAGCAGTGGAAACCAAATCCTCCCCGGCCAGAACGGGGCCACCAGGAGGAGAAGGTGGCCCGCAAGCTGGACAGACGGGGAGCAGCCCATGTAAACAGGTGCCGGAACACACTTAACAGTCGCACTGACTTGGTGCCCCCCTGATGGTTGATCTGGGAGACAACAGCCTTGTTGTCCGACCGGATCAGCACGTTTCCCCTGCAGGTGCGGTAGGAAGTGCCTGAGAGCCAGATGGACGGCCCGCAGCTCCAGCACATTGATGTGGCATACGCGGTCCCGGACAGACCACTGTCCCCGGGCCGGCCTGCCACACCAGACCGCACCCCATCCTGAACGGGATGCATCCGATGTGACGGTCTCCCGAAAGGACGGGATAGCACCCAGGGGCGCACCCTCCAGCAGGAACGCCCGGTCCCTCCAAGGCGCCAGGGCGCAAATGCATGCCTGCGACACAGTGATCAGTCTGTGCCTGTGGAGCCTGGGGTCCAGGCGAAAGCTGTTCAGCCACATTTGGAGGGGGCGCAACGACAACAGGCCAGAAGGAATGGCAGTCGACGCGGCCGTCAGCTTGCCCAGCAACTGAAGAAACGTGATGAACGGCAGCCGCTTGCCTCTCCTGAAAATGAGAAGGAGCCGGAGGATGTCGTCCACACGACGCTCTGACAGGTAGGCCCTCATGACCACAGAGTCCAGGACCAGACCTAGGTAGGTGGCCCGCTGGGTGGGGACCAAGCTGCTCTTCACCACATTGACCGTGAGGCCCAGCCGGGCCACGTGTGTCAGAAGGCGGGCCATAACCTGGACCACCTGGGCCCAGGAAGGTGTGCACACCAGCCAATCGTCCAGGTATGACATCACCTTCATGCCCCCAGCTTGTAATGGTGCCAGAGCCGCTGCCACGCACCGGGTAAAGACCCTGGGAGAGCCCAAAGGGGAGCACCCTGAACTGATGGTGGCAACCCTGAAAGGCAAATCGCAGGAAGGGCTGATGATGAGCCGCAATGGGCACATGAAAGTACATGTCCTTCAGGTTGATGGACGTGAACCACTCGCCTCGCCAGATCACGCGCATCACGTCCACTGTGGTCAACATATGGAACGGTAGAAACTTCAAGTACTACTTGTTACTGAAAAAAGTAATATTATTACTGTTGTACACTGGTAACACTGGTCTCAGATGATGCTGCGGAGTACTGCAAAAGATTACTAATTAACAGTGTAACAAATTACTTTCTACAGGAGTGATTGAGTTTAGTAATGCATTACTCTTTAAAAGTATTGAGTAATGTGTAATACTCACTTAATAACAACAACAACAACAATAATAATACCAACACTGGTGGACACAAATGAACGCTAATGTTGCTCTGTGTGTGGATGGAAACAAGTAACTGTTTGCTGACTTACCAATTTTACAGGGTGATAATATGTTAATGTTGTGGTTTCAGCTTGTTCTGCTGCCCCCGATTGGCTAAAAAATCAACTAATGTAGCTCATAGGTGTTTCTAGCCCATTTTTGGGGGTGCTGAAGCACCCCTAAATTGAATCCCAGCACCCCTACAGTTTTTTATTACTGTATGTCCTTTTTTAACAAGCTAGAAAAGTGTCAAAACCATACAGTACTTTGTTGAAATGTAATATTTTAATCACCCCTGATGTAGCTTTAAAGGTGCACTGCAAGTTATTAATAAAGAAAAAAAGCTTTTAAGCTGAATTTCAGCCTTTAATGACTTGAAGACCCAGCCACAGCTAAACAAGGAACTGCTGTGAGGAACATGGCAAAGGTCACGTGACCGACAAAGGTAGCTGAAGGCATAGAAAGAGTCAGAAAGATTTGAAAAATTTCTGATCAAATACAGATAGTCATAGTTCAGAACTAATTGTTGTATCCATGATTTACATATTGGCAGTGATGATAAATAAGCACATTAGTATTCTAATTTTCAAGGTCATTTTCAGTAATCATTTAAAGCTTGATGTGACCATATGAATCATTGTTTGCTTTGTTGTAGCAAGAGTCTCCCCTTAAGGAACAGCCAAAACCCTACTGGGTGACCTTAGACCTGTGACACGATCACATCATCACATAATCAGGACTGTCTTCCCAGCAGCCCCGGGACACTCAATGATGTCATGGTGGGCCTGGGCGGCCTTTTCAAGCGGATACTGGGAACCGACGACTGGACGTAGCCAACCAGCTTCCATCCCTGCGTAAAGCAGCGCTGCACACTCTTTTATCTCATCCTGAGAGAGGAGGAAGGAAGAAAACATGTACTTTAACTTGTAAAAGAATTAGTTTTTCTTGGCTACATATGCTCACATACATAATCATCCAAAGTGTGTATAAAATCCAATCACTGCTGTATGTGTGTGTCGAACATGGCTTGTGTGATGTCATTGCTTTGTACCGGTTTAGAAAAGAAAAGGGCCACTCCTATGATGCTGCTCTCTTTAGCCATGGTGTCTCTGGGGTTGATCTCTATGGAGCCTCTGCAGCCAACGATCTAAAATAAAACAGAAAGAGAGATGAAGGTGTGTATAGAAATGTACATGAATGAACTACACAACCACTACTCTAGATAGCTAAGCATAGCAGCTGTAGCCTACTACAGAGCTACAGAAATCTGAGGCAGTATTCAGCTGCTCCTAACTGGTGGAAAAATATAAAGGATGTCAGTTCTGATTAAGGACAGACATGCCTAGCTAAGGATGTTGGTGAGTGTCTGTTATACCTTTTTTTTTTTCCGGCTGATTTAGCATATTGAATTGGCATCGGAAATGACAGAGCCCACTGGTTAGAGGAATCACTCTGATTGTCAGTGTAACTCAGTGCATGAGAAGAGAAATGGAAGTGAGGAAAGCAAACAGCTAAAGTCAAGGAGGAGTGAGATCAAGACAAACATGTTATATTAGTTGACATTATCTAAACCTTACTGAGCGAAGTGCCAGACTCGAAGAAAAGCACCTGTTGTATTCCTAATTTTTCCTGACTTTTAGGTCTGAGAGCAATTCACAAAGCGTTTTTAGCTAACTCACTTTTTGTGAAATTTAGGACTGCAAGTGTTAAGAGAAGATCCTTTGTGAATACAGCTCCTGTACTGTAATCCAACTGACCGTAACACGTCCTCCAAAGGCCAACATCTGCAAGTCTTTACTGAGGTTGACATTTGACAGCATCTCTACTATCACATCTATGCCTTTGCCTTCTGTGGCTTCCTGGAACAGACAGACAGACATGCACACATCAACACAGAGTTCATATTTCTATAACCATTGCTAAAACACCTGATAAAACCAAGATAAGCTTTTGCTTCAATGACGAAAGACAACCAATACAGAATATTAAATGTTTGAAAGCTTAGTGAGCTTCATTTCTTTTTAGTTTCTCTCTTTCTTGTGTTCTCTTGCACGTGTGTGTACCATAATTTTGTCTGTGTAGCCCTCTTCTCTGTGATTAAATGCTCGGTGAGCTCCATTGCTGAGAACCAGCTTCATTCCCTCTGATGTCCCTGCTGTCCCCAACACCTTGAGACCCAGAGCACGGGACAACTGGCACGCTGCCACACCAACCTGAACACACACACACACACACACACACACACACACACACACACACACACACACACACACAAACAGACACACACACAATGTGGATGTAGAAGACATCTAATGTTAATATGATACAAAAAAAAGGAAGACAAAAAGACAAAAAAAGACAAAAATATTGTACCCCTCCACTGGCTCCATGGATGAGGACAGTCTCTCCAGGTTTGGCGTGGGCTCTGCAACACATCAGTAACATCATATTTACTTCTAACATCACCCATTAACTGGTGTTGTTGTATAATTTCCTTATTGCAAACAACAAACAAAGGCAGAAAACAACAATGCTTTAGTCTGTTTCTTAATGGGTTAGTTCAATATTTTTCATTTAGGACCATATTTTCCCATGTTTTATGTGTCTAAGTGACTAATAAGAAGAACTCATTCAAAATTGGTCCATTGCTGTTTATCTTATATAGAGCCTGGTGGGTTTGGAAATGGTGATTTTGGGGCTCTTTCTGGTTGAAAGAAAAAGGGTCTTACTCTTGAACAAAAAGATCCATCTCTGTAGGGATCCTTTCTACAAGTTGTTAGACAATTATAAACTCAACAATCTGAACCCGTCAGCACATCAGTGGCAAAGCCAAGCATTTTTAGTGGGCATAAACTTACAGTGCAAACATGCCCAAGTGGTTACATTGCAGCCTATTTCCCCAGTGAAATCTGCAGGACCAATTTCCAAAATAGCTGTTGCCATTGATCACTTAGACACATAACATGGGAAAATAGGATATATTAACAATAAAGTTCACTTTGACTTTGACTTTGATGTAGGTGGAAAAATACCAAATTTAACCCTTTCAGCTTTCTGACCACCTCACTCAGCCACAAGACCTCTTAAACAAGGTCTACAAAAACATGCTGTCGTCATTAAAAAAAAATTAAAAAAGCTGGTTCCAACTGAAAAAGCAGAATCAGTGTACATAATACCAACATAACCAACAGACCCTAGAAGTCAAATAGTCAGATAAATGCTGTAATGTAAAGCAGGATTTTTACTTCTGTGTGGATTGACACCATTTATAAAGCCCCCTTAAGCCTAACCAGCACAGGGCCTAAAAATATGGAATTTGTCCTGGGGGGAGTACTACAGAGCAGCCATGTGATCATTGAGTAAAAAAGAAGAAAAGGTGTTGTTTACTTAAACTGCACTGACATTTGAGCATTGAAGGTAAAGGCTCATACCTTTCTTTTCAAATGTATCTTAATACAATACAAATATGTCCACGTGTACATGAAAGGATGACTGATTGCTCTACTTTTTAATTTTATCCACCACTGCGGTTAACAAAACTGTTGTGGTTGCATGGTCTTACTTGTGAATCAGAGCTCTGTAGGCGGTGAAGTAAGGAATCCCTATGGCTGCGCCCTGGTTGAAGTCTAAAGCACTGGGCAGTTTGTGGACACAGTCGTCAGCTGCTACAGTGTACTCTGCATAGGCTCCAGACTCGGTGGCTGTGGTGAACACGCGATCTCCTGCCTGAAAAACACACATATAGAATTATTTATATGGAAATAAGACAGAAATTAGCGTCAACACTGAGAATACAGCGACATGTTTAAATAAAATACATCACAAACAAAGAAACTGTTAAAAGAGTGATGCATATTTTGTATACAGTTAGCTAGCTATAGACTAAGAACAATATATAATGCACTGTGCCATTCAAAGGCTACCGAAAACTTTAAAGGTGGAATGTTCTTGCATGTTACTCAATGCACAACTTGATGTAATGAATCAACTGACACAACTTAAATGTTAACTTCACATCTTTGACCATTCCATATGATTATACTGACACACTGCATTACAGTAACTGGATCTTCAAGTGGTTAGAACATTTTGATGAATTTTGAAATAGTTATGCAAACTGTGAATAAGCTTTTTCCTCACTTGGGGAAAAAATGGCAGAACGTCACTCTAGTTTGCTCTGGCACACTACACCCATGCTTCAGAAACACCACATGTATAACACATTATCTATTTATGTTTATGCATACATGTAACCATGTTAGCACATATGGACATCAGTAAGGCTATTTTCACTAATTAAGAAACTGTTAAAACTGCCATCATGGTATCTGACTCTGTGCACTTTGTTAATTAGGTTCATTAAAAAGTGTGTGACAGTGATCCAACAGTAATAAACCCCAATCGTTACTGTACAAGACGCCTTCTTTTCATCATGTCTCTGTGTTAGTCATTATTCATAACATGCCATTAATTTGCAGTCTAATAATAGCCTACTAATTACACTGACCAAAAAAATAAATGCAACACTTTTGTTTTTGCTCCCATTTTTCATGAGCTAAACTCAAAGATCTAAAACATTTTCTATACACACAAAAGACCATTTCTCACAAAAATTGTTCACAAATCTGTCTAAATCTGTGTTAGTGAGCACTTCTCCTTTGCCGAGATAATCCATCCCACCTCACAGGTGTGGCATATCAAGATGCTGATTAAACAGCATGATTATTGCACAGGTGTGCCTTAGGCTGGCCACAATAAAAGGCCACTCTGAAATGTGCAGTTTTATCGCACAGCACAATGTCACAGATGTCACAAGTTTTGAGGGAGCGTGCAATTGGCATGCTGACTGCAGGAATGTCCACCAGGGCTGTTGCCCATGAATTGAATGTTCATTTATCTACCATAGGCCGTCTCCAAAGGCGTTTCAGACAATTTGGCAGTACATCCAACCGGCCTCACAACCGCAGACCATGTGTAACCACACCAGCCCAGGACCTCCACATCCAGCATGTTCACCGCCAAGATCGTCTGAGACAAGCCACCTGGACAGCTGCTGTAACAATCGGTTTGCATAACCAAAGAATTTCTGCACAAACTGTCAGATACCGTCTCAGGGAAGCTCATCTGCTTGCTCATTGTCCTCATCGGGGTCTCAACCTGACTGCAGTTTGTCGTCATAACTGACTTGAGTGGGCAAATGCTCACATTCGATGGCGTCTAGTACGTTGGAGAGGTGTTCTCTTCATGGATGAATCCCTGTTTTCACTGTTCAGGGCAGATGGCAGACAGCGTGCGTGGCGTTGTGTGGGTAAGCGGTTTGGAGATGTTAACGTTGTGGATGGAGTGGCCCATGGTGGCAGTGGGGTTATGGTATGGGCAGGTGTATGTTATGGACAGTGAACACAGGTGCATTTTATTGATGGCATTTTGAACGCACAGAGATACCGTGACGAGATCCTGAGGCCCATTGTTGTACCATTCATCCACGACCATCACCTCATGTTGCAGCATGATAATGCACGGCCCCATGTTGCAAGGATCTGTGCACAATTCCTGGAAGCTGAAAACATCCCAGTTCTTGCATGGCCAGCATACTCACCAGACATGTCACCCATTGAGCATGTTTGGGATGCTCTGGATCGGCGTATACGACAGCGTGTTCCAGTTCCTGCCAAATCCAGCAACTTTGCAGAGCCATTGAAGAGGAGTGGACCAACATTCCACAGACCACAATCAACAACTTGATCAACTCTATGCGAAGGAGATGTGTTGCACTGCGTGAGGCAAATGGTGGTCACACCAGATACTGACTGGTTTTCTGACCCCCCCCCAGACCCCCCAATAAAGCAAGACTGCACATTTCAGAGTGGCCTTTTATTGTGGCCAGCCTAAGGCACACCTGTGCAATACTCATGCTGTCTAATCAGCATCTTGATATGCCACACCTGTGAGGTGGGATGGATTATCTCGGCAAAGGAGAAGTGCTCACTAACACAGATTTAGACAGATTTGTGAATAATATTTGTGAGAAATGGTCTTTTGTGTGTATAGAAAATGTTTTAGATCTTTACTACAATCAGTTATTTCTCTATGAGCTCTTTGTGAAAATCAGGAAACATAAATATAAACATTTAAGAACATTAAAGTGCTGCTGCAGAAACTTCTGTCAGTCACTGGAATTAGATTTCCCCACGTGAGTCCTGATGATGCAGGATAACAAACATCAAAACTGCCCAATCAACCAGCTACTTGTCAATCTGTAAAACTTAATGTTTACCTATCTTGGTTCCTTTGCAAAAAGTCAGTGTGAACAGGAACCGAACTAAAACTAAAATGCAACACCTTTTTATTTTTTCCCTGTGGTGAGGACCAAATGAACCAAACTACAGGTGTGAAAGCACCTTTAGTGACTATTGATAAGGAGTGGAATAGAATAGTGATCAGCCACTTATTCATCATGATTACTGACTTGGCTTTTCATCTATAATTGCTTTTGGTGGGGTGGCATAACTGACCAATTGTTCATTTTGTGATAAAAGCACCAAATTTGGTACATATATAGCTTAATTTACACTGCTCACTGCTAGTGTCCTTGTCACTACTGATGCATGAGGCGGTACCTGCAGCCCAGTCAGGTTGCACTGGGTGTCAAGGATTGCACTGGGTGTCCATATGTACAGTCACAAGAAGGTTTGCTGTACAAGAAGCAAACTTTGCCGTGTCTCCCATCACAGTCTCAAGAGCATGTAGGAGCTGTAGAAACAGACTCCATGAGGGTGGCATGAGGGCCTGATGTCCTCTGGTGGGACCTGTGCTCACAGTTCAGCACTGTACAGCTTAACTGGCATTCACCAGAGAAGACCAAAATTGGCAGGTCCACCACTGGTGTCCCATTCTCCTTACAGATGAGAGCAGGTTCACACTGAGCACATGTGACTGGCGTGAAATAGTCTGGAGACTCCGTGGTGAATGTTACTCTGCCTGTAACATCATCCAGCATGATCGGTTTAGCGGTGGCTCCGTGATGGTCTGGGGAGGTATATCCTTGGAGGGTTGCATAGACCTCAATGTCATAGCCAATGATACGCTGACGGCTGTTAAGTACCGGGATGAAATCCTCAGAGCCATTGTCAGACCTTACACTAGTGAACTGGGCCCTGGGTTGCTCCTGGTGCAGAACAGTGCCTGCCTTGATGTGGTCACAGTGTGTAGGCAGCTCCTGGATGACAGAGGCATTGATGACATTGACTGGCCCTCTCGTTCCCCTGGCCTGAATCCAATTGAGCACCTATGGGATGTTATGTATCAGTGCATCCAATGCCACCAATTTCCGCCACAGACTGTCCAGGAGCTCACTGATGCCTTGATCCAGGTCTGGAAGGAGATCCCCCAGGACACCATCCACCAACTCATCAGGAGCATGCTCAGATGTTGTCAGCAGTGCATACAGGCACTACTGAGTCACATTATGGGTTGCCATGATAAAATCTACACAAGTTGGATCAGCTTGTGACGTCATTTGATTTCAGGTGTGATTTTGAATCCAGCCCTCAGTGGGTTGATGATTTTAGTTTCCATTGACTGTTGTTATGTCATTTTGTTGTCCACAAACTACAAAAAGTACATTAAAAAAATTTGTGTATACCAGAAAACCACTGAGATTTCATTAAATAGTCACATATGTACTAATTCTTAATATTATCCTCTCAATAAGCTTTAAAATTTCTTAAACAATCCAAGAAACAGGACAGACGTCTACAGCGGCTGCAGCTTTGCGCTCCTCTCCTCTGCGCTCTTGGCACAAGGCATGTGAAGCACTAAACTACATTTCACATTATTTAAATGAATTATCAGAACCGCAGCATGGGGGATCTAAACATTATTTCAATTTGAGTTATGGTTTTTAAAGACATGTGGAAGTGAAAGAGTGATTAAGCGCCCGACTAGCTTGCTTGTTGTTAAGCGTAATGGTGAGTTACTGCCTAAATTAGGCTAGCTGTATTGAGATGTTTTAATAGTAATTTAATCTCACACCAGTTACAAACAATAGTGAGGCTTAGGGCAAACACTATATTAAATATTAAATTATAAAAAGAAATTGAATAGAAATATCTTGCAAAAAGGGCACGTATCTAGACAGAGGGTAAAAGGGCAAGTGCTTGAGCACCACCTGGGGTATATCTGTGCACATGCCTGCTTATAAGTATGGGTTTAACTCAGAACCATCAGTTACACATGAGCTTAACAGTAGCTAGCAGCACACGGGTGGCAAGTGATAGTTTAGTGGATTGGGTGATGTCCCCTACGATGATGCAAAACTAGGAGTGCTCGAGGCCAGCAGCCCACTGCACTGTTTAGAAGCATACAAAAACACATCTGAAGTATGTCTCTGTATGTCTGTGAGCACTCAAGACAGTCAGCTTGCTGCACTGTTTAGATGCCAGATAATTACATCTGTCGTGTGTGTGTCTGTGAAACTCTGGCACCAAGGAGCAGCACAGCAGCATACTCCTAAATGACACCAAAACACAGCAGAGACTCAGCATAGTTGTATTATTAGGCTTACATGACTATTATGGAACAAAGATTTACTGTGTGTGCGTGTGCGTCTGCGTGTGTGTTTTTCAAATTCAGACCTTTACTGCAGTGACTCCTTCTCCAACAGTTTCCACCACTCCGGCTACATCTGTGCCTGGTGTGTATGGCAAGGGGGGCTTACGGGCGTAGGTCCCAGCCCGGATATAAGTTTCCACAGGGTTCACCCCACAGGCATGGACACGAATCAACACCTACAGTAGAGAGACATATGCATATGCAAAGGTTTTTATAGGGATATGAGACATTGAAAAACATACCGACAGCCAAAGGCCAGGCACAAAAAACAACACATGTTCCCAGACTGTTCATTACCACTGTTCAATAGAGTGCTCAGAGAAGATTTCTCTTTTTAGGCTGATATGGAAGTTAGAATCACCCTTGTTGGCCTAACAATGTTAGCAACCACCTTTTATAAGACATGTTAAGGCTAAAAATTTGAGTGTAATATTTACTGGTGTATTTTATATCGCAGAACAAAACACAAATATCTCTTCAGCTTGTGTTAACCACAGACCTTTTTTCAGGCATCTAACCACAAACCCATTGATAAAGCCCATTGCCTTCAGGAGGAGGGAAGTTGGAGTGCTAAAATGCGAACTCATTTTCAGGTTTAAGGGCTCATTCCTACGCTATTGGTCTATTGCAATTGCTGAGAAGCAGGTAGCAGGGCATCAACCCTGCAGCAGGACCAGTATCTGCTCCTTTGAGTGAAGAGAAACAGGAGGAGCACTGCCACTGACTGCTGTTAGGCACTGAAATCCTCAGAGCAACAGTCAGACCTTATGCTGGTTGAGTGGGTCCTGGGTTCTCTTTCAACATTTGTTTTGGTATCTCACTATGGGACATGCTCTCCGTGCTGTCCCCCAGAAGCCCTTTTTTACTACGCCCGTCATGACTGGCAGACAGACATGACGTCTGCTCCGTAGGGGAGGGACATCCTCCTGCTATAAGAGCCTGACGTCACGCATCTTCCTCAGTCTAAACACTCTTCTTGCTCCTAGAAGCAACCTCTCAGACGGTTTGTCTGGCTAACAGCTAGCATCACTGTTCTCAGAGCGAGCTAACCACTCGGTCGCTGAATGCTAACGTTAACCAACGCTGCACAGGCTGCCTGGGATTGAAAGCTAGCCTGTAACCAAACAGTAGCTGCTGCAGTAGCTAGCCGCCGTATTTTAATTACGATGCGCCTTCCTTCCTTTGCCATGGACAAGGAAAAGCTGTTGACAAAGGTATGTGCATGCGGTAGCAAGATAGCTGGGGCGGATACACATCCCGTGTGTGCTTCGTCTCTTGGGCTGCAACACGCCCAGGACATGCTAGCATTCCCGGCTGCTTGTGAGCATTGTGCACACCTGTCAAACAAAACTCACCGACGCAGGCTAGTGCTCTAAGCTAGCCTGTCCGCGGCGGTCCCTATGATGGGGGTAGCCAGCCCCCCATCACAGGAGATAGCGGACAGCCCTGGAGGAGACACCATCCTCGGGGGGCCCAGCTGGGGTGATCAGCTTGACGCCGCAGCACCGCTAACCGACCGCGACGAGCACAAAGCCGGCCTGCTAGTGGAGCTTGGTGGCTTAGAGGGGGATGAGTCTGACTCGGGGGACGAGTGTGGAACTGTTTGTTCTCCCGCCGGCTGCAAAGCCATCTACGGGTGATGCTAGCAGCGGCCCTCCAAACCCGACTGCCAGCATGGACCTGCACGGAGTGTGTCGTAGAGCAGCTGCAAAGCTGGGCATAGCATGGCCGGAAGCCCCCACCCAGTCCACCACGTCCCGGTACGAGGGTAAACTGCTGCCTAAAGCCAAATCCTCTGCAAGACAGCTTCTGCCAGTCTTCCCTGAGTGCCTGGAGGAGGCGACCCGGTCGTGGAGCAATCCTCTCACCGCCAAAAACCCCATCCAAGGAGGGGCGGCAGGGCTCGACAGTGCGAGCGTTTCACTCGCATTTGTGACTAAAAATAAGTGTGTGCGAACTGTAAAAAATATTTAGGGGCACATGTGCGCATAAAAAAAATCAGCCGAAGCAGCCTATATTTTTGTCAATAAAAAAATATGATAATCTAACCTAATCTAATGTTGGAGGAACTCCAGCCGCCTTCCCTCTTCCCCGTGTGACACGGTTATGGGCGGTATTCCAAGCTACTGTCGGCACAATGAATAAAAGTCTCACTGTGCAATGTGGGTGACTGGCCAGAGCACAATCTAACTCACCAGTTTTCTAGACTACCCCTCATTTCCACGTCAAGTTAGTGGAGTGGGCGCTTGGGCGCCCCTATTATCACATTTCAACTAGCAGCAGAAAGGAAAGGCAAATCCTGGCGGTTGTGGGTTGAATGGGGGTCACAGAGAGGAATACGGCGGAGGCTCATAGTGCTCTGCGGCACAAGATAACAGCTTACTGACGACAGAGAAGTCCTACTCCAGGTCCAGTAATTTTCTCTTTGGTTGGTGTCATGACTGCCCAGTAGTACCTGGACAACCAAGCTGTGACGGCACACAGGTATGTGGCGTGTCAGAGGAGAAACGAGCCGTTCACATTTCTCTCTTTGTGACAGGTAACAGTCCACAAACCTCACCGCACTTTAGGGACAGTTCTTTACTTATGGAGGGACTGTTCTTTACTTGTCAGGGGAGGAGGGTGGCTGGTTGATTTTTATTTTATTTATTTATTTATTTCATTTTGATCCCCCCTATGTTAATCACTTATTGATGCAGTTAGGGACCATTCTCCACGGCCAGGCTGTCGGCTGGGTGGGAATAAGTCAAACTGTGGAGGAGAAGAGGGACCAGGAAAAGCAGCGGACCTCCAGGGAAGCCTGCTCCATTCTCCCCGCAGTTAGGGACCGTTTGCCATGGTACTGCTGCTGGGCAGGGTGGAAAGAAGTCCTGCAGAGTTTCAGAGGACCTGGAGAATGTTTTAGGATAGTAATAACATTACATAAGATAATCATATTGCAAAGCAGAGATGGGGACTCGAGTTGACTCGAGTCGCTGTTTTGATGACTTGTGACTTCACTTGGACTTGGAAGTTAAAGACTCGGGACTTGACTTGACTTGAGACACAATGACTTGAATGACTTGAGCGTTATTCACATCATGTTTTCAGTTTGAATATAAAATAAATAAATTAGTTTAAAAAATAATGTTGATTACCTGGTAGGAGTGCAGGCTGAGAATGGTGTTGTCATGATTGGATCACTACCCTGTCAATCAGTCATGCTCTCTCTATGTACCTTACGTGTTTATTGCAGAAACACGCCCTCTTATATCAGATAGGCATCAACATGTCAGTGAGAGGGGTACAGAGAGTCATCGTCTTCTTCTTTCGGAATTACCATTATGACGGCAAAAGACGAAGAGCACAGTGCAAGACATGCGGCGTAAACATCTCGGACAGCCAGGTGACAACTTCAAACTTTGTTCGTCATTTGAGGAGCCATTCTGCCCAATAAGAAAACAGTGGAACGCCTCCAGACCGTTCAGAATGCTGCTGCAAGACTCTTAACTCACACAAGAAAAAGGGAGCATATCACCCCGGTTTTAGCCTCACTTCACTGGTTACCAATCCAGTTTAGAATCCATTTTAAAATTTTAGTCCTTACTTTTAGAGCTCTACATGGTCAAGCTCAGCAATATCTTTCTGACCTGATCCAACCTTACTCCCCACCCCGTAGTCTCAGGTCATCAGGCAAAAGGCTGCTGGTGGTCCCCCACACCCACTTAAAGACGAGAGGGGACCGATCATTTCAAGCGTTAGCACCTACACTGTGGAACGATTTGCCTTTCTCTGTACGCTGCTTGAATTCAGTGGTCTCCTTTAAAAAGCACTTAAAGACAATTTTATTTGAGCGGGCTTATAGTTAAAATTAGGGTTTTAGAGCTGAGGGACTATTGTTTTCCTTTTTTTTATTTATTGTATTTTATTTGCTGCTGTTTTATTTTTTGTATTTTATCTGTGAAGCACTTTGTGATCTTTTATCTGTGAAAAGTGCTATATAAATAAAGATTACTTACTTACTTACTAAGTGCTCGTCAATTCGCTAATATTATCTGCTTAGCTGGTAGTTAGCTAACGTTGGCTTTATACGATACGGGCAACACAGGGTTAAATGAGCTAAATAAGAAAAAAGTTAGCATCAAGCCCTGGGCGGCGTTGGACTGGGCCGACATGAAGGAGAACGGTTTTTCCCACCTGCCTCTGGTTGGACCTCTGCTGGCTTCTGACCTCCTCCCTACACAGAAGTCCACCATGACCTCTGCGGGCCCAGCTCTGCCTTCCAAAGCAGATTGCTTTCAGTCATCACTCACTACAGGGCTACAGGACAGTGGCTACGTCGGTGAAGGCTCTGAACGCACCGTCACTGCTGCTGGCCTGCCAGGCCGAGTTGGAGGATGACATGTCGACCTCATCCACCCCAGCCCTGTGGGACGAATTGTGGTGGAGACCCGTGGAGAGCTCTATGGAGCCACAGCTGTGTCACACAAGCACACACCAGTGCACAAACCCTCCCTCCCAAAAAAAGAAGGAAGCAAGCAGAGCCACCTGCCACAGTGGGCATGATGAGCGCCGTAGTTGCACAGCCCGGTATGCCTGTCTGACCCAGTGCTGCGGCAGTGCCACCCCTGGGCCCGTTGTCGGACTGGGCCAAATGATGGTGTGCATGTGGGGCATCAGATTGGGTAATAAAGAGTGTAGTCAAGGGCTATAGGCTCCAGTTTGCGTCCACCGCACCCCGATTCAGGGGAGTGTTGCAGTCACAGGGTCAAAGGGATAGGGCTCATATTCTGCAGGACGAAATAGCAGCATAGGACTAAATGGTGCACATTTGAGGATTGGTGCGTAAAAGCGGGGGTGACGGCTTTCCAAAGCCCAGTACCTGTTATTCTGACATTTCTGCAGGAGCTGCTGGACAAAGGTCTAGCTTTGAATGCAGCCCTCATGTGCTGATGTTTCCATTGACTGACATTTCATTCACAATAAATTATATCATATACATCAGTAAAGATTTTCAACTTGAATAATTCCTTGATCAAGATCTGACATGTAATTAAGGTGTTCCCTTTTTTTGAGCAGTGTATATAAAGTTTTCATATTCACTATGTCACACTTTCACTTGCACACTGTTTGTGGGCAATGCACTGTACCGTGCGACAAATTTGCATTATTAACATTATTAATGCATTATCAAGTTTACTTATACACGACTAATATTTCAAACTCCAAAGCTGAAGCTCTGTCTGATTAGCTTAGCTGTAAGTAAGACCTGTGTTTTACACATATGAACACAAGTGACAACAGATTTTGGTTTTTAATGTTGTATCAACTTCAACATACCACACTGGCAGCTCTGCTGTGGCGCTACTCTTGCACAATATGGTAAACGTTACTTTTTCATCTTGGCTGAACTTCCTCTTGAGAACAGCTTGAGTGTGTCTCACCTGTCTGTGTCCAGGCTGTGGGACAGGCACATCTGAGCACAGTCTGAGCACTGACGGAGCTCCAAACTCACTCACTCTGATGGCTCTCATCAGCTTGCTGCCCGACATGACTACACACACACACACAGGGGAACTTCACACAAACTGTAAGGTCTGCCTTTCCACTCCGTCTGCACCCTGAGCCCGAGAGGTGCTCTGCTTCTGCGCTTTGCAGAGCGGTTACAAGAGCACCAGTGCCGCCCTGTGGACTGGAGTGTACTGCAGCTGTCTTGCTTGAAAAACGAGTAATATGAAGAATTAAAGTAAGATAATATTTATGATACAGTTTAAAGGATTATACAAAAAAACAGCCCGAATAACATTCCCTGTGATGAATAAAATAATATTCTTGATGTGTAAAATCTTTAGAGTAAAGATTACAGCAATACCAAAAACATCATATCCAGATGATAATAGATATCCTGATGATCATGGTCTCCTTTCTGTTGTCCACACATAAGTGAAGTTTTGTGCATTGTTGTATTTTGTTCATCTCATTTATTTCTTTATTTTACACATACTTTAGCCAAAAATGACAATGGACTTCACTAGGGAACTGTTGATCAGTCCGGAGTCAAGCAACATTGTCTAAAGCCTGTAGTTAGACTCTGAATTTGAAAGTCTAAAAATTCCTATATTAACCCAGTTGCTTCCCCAATAATTTTTAATGATTAATCAAAGAAAAACCTGTTCCAAAAAATAGATGTCTGGTTTCTGGGATTTTAGTACTGGAGTCCTGTGCCTTCTTAGAAAGCTCCACACTCATAAGCAGAGACGGATGAACTCCGAGTCAAAATGCTTTTTTTGGACTGTAAAATGTCATAAGGACAGTGTGTTGAAGTCGAAATTGCCCAAAACAAAAAAATGAATAATGTTTCCTTGTTTTTAATGCAATTATAAAACATAGTAATATATTACTTTTATATTTACAAAATTCATTTTGTTTGTACCATAAACATACTATCATCATCATCATCATTAGTAGTAGTATTATTATTATAGCTGTTATTATTAACAACAACAACAACAACAATAATGAAAATGACGATGATGATGATGATAATAATAATAATAATAATAATAATAATAATAATAATAATGATTAGGTAGGACAATATACATTTTCCTTACATGTAATTATCTATTAATGCAAACTGATGCTGTCTATGAGATTTTGTATATTATATTATATATATTTTTTCCTCGTTCGAAGCAAATAAGCCAAATAAATCAAATCTTGTTTCACATCATCATCATGGAAACTTGTCGAAACCGTGTCCTACTATTAAATATCTAAACGCATCTTGACGATGTCACCCGTCGCAGCTCCTCTTCCTACAAACTCATACAAACCTACTGCAGATTGACTACTTTGGTCTGTAACCTGTCTGTAACACATCATGACGTCACGTCCGTTTACTCATAATCGACTCCTACATGCATGGATTGGCTTTGAGCTAATGTATAACGCATCAGAGACTCCCATCCACATGAGCAGAGAGTTGTGAAAGCTATTGAAGACGAGCGAAAATCCGGAACCAGGACGAGCTGTAGTGATACCGGAGGTTTGGTATCTGTCTCACACATCCCGAGCCGGTAAAGTCCGGTACCCGGTGTTAGCGCTCAGGCTGAGTGATGGTGTCATTAACGTTACATCAAGAAACTGTGTGTAACAGTCTTTCATAAGAACGGCTACCACGTGCTTCATTCAAACAGCCAGACACAGTGACAGAGGAGCTCCATGACCCTGACAGCCTCACGTATCTTCACATCAGCCTGGTTTCTCACTGTGTGTGTATAGAGGATGGCAGCAAAGAGCAGGTATGTGCTGCAGAGAGTGCTGAGAGGACTCAGAGCCCACACTGTGTGGCACCAGAGCTCAGCATTGACCTCAAGTCAAGGACGCCTGCTGTGGAAACCTCAAGTCAGACACCTGAGCAGCTCATACACACTCTGCCAGTCTCCTTCTTCAGCCTCAGGTACTGACAGGTAGCGACTCATCATGACGCTGATTCATAGGTTTGACTTTAGCTAACTGTTAGTCTGGGGCCATTAGTGCACTGTTGCCAACTCCTCAGTAAGAAAAGTAGCTGTCCCAAAAGTCGCTAAATGACTTCATCGCCTAATTTGCATAATTGTCCTCCATATGCATGTTATTGTAATGGCTGCTGTAGGAGAGAGGAATAACGTCGTGGGAGAGACAAAAACTGAGTTAAAGAAAAAACCCTGAAAATGTTTAGAACTACAAATAAAACTTTAATTTTAAGAATATAATGTACAAGAAAAGCCCCAAGCCATTAAGTTAATCGATTTTCTTACACCCCTCATAACCCCAAATCGATGGTGCGCCAGAATTTAAAGTTTTACTTAAGTGAATTTGGTGAATTCCGCATCTGCTCTTTAGACTTTTCACTGCCTGATAGAAAGCAGGCAGTGAAGAGCCTGGTGACGCGAGGCTAGCCAACTGTAGCACTGCCTTTGGACGGTGATTCCCATCAGGGACTGTTCTTTACTTATCAGAGGAGGGAGGTGGCTTGGCTGTGACTTAGATTCTTCTTTCTTTCTTTTTTTTTTTTTTTACCCTTTCCAAAGCTACTAATTAATAAGTTAGTCTTTCATGATTGAAAGTTAAAAGTTGGACATGAAATCCTAGAGTTGAAAAAAGCCTCTCATTTTCACTGCATTTATTTTTGGCCAAATTGTAAATATCAAAGTGATTTTGATGAAATATCACATCGGTAATCTGAAAATCCAATGATAATTTCCATTTTTGCAGTTGCTGGCAATGATGAATGGTGTAATTTTGGTTTGGAAAGCATATTTTCTTAAAAATGGGGCTGTAAAATAAATACAAAATACAGCAAGTCCCTCCCCAGTGCTTACAAAAATATTTGACATCATGACATCATGTAAAAAATACAAAAATTCAAATTTCTCCCCAAAAGTTGTGAGGCCAACATGTTACTCACCTAAGTTTCTGAAAGTGTGATGTTATCCCATGATTGAAATCACTGTAACAATATACATTTATAATGATATTTTCAGATACCCATATACATAGAGATATAACAGATGGATGCAAAATCACATGGAATAATCAAACTAACATTGAAAGCAATAAATGGTGCACAACTGAAAACTACAGATGTTTTGTTGTTTTGTAACTTACCATTATTACAGCTTTCTTTGTCTCATTAATTTGGACAGTGTTTTGGAACAATATGATCATATCATCACAACAACTCCAGTTATTGTCAAGCCATAATCATGGTGTTGGTTCTTTTCCAGGTGCGCGCAGTCTGTCATTCAGGAGTCACACCTGTGGAGAACTGAGATCAGATCATGTGGGAGAGAGAGTCACTCTGTGTGGCTGGGTCCAGTATCTCAGGTATCACTGCTGTTCACATACAGACATTGAGCTAACAATCGTCAACAGAGGGATTTAAAGCTGTGTTAGACATCACCTTCAAATACTGTTGGCTCCAGAAAGCAGTTAGAGGTAACACTTAATATGGGTTAACCTGCTAGCAGCTCTGTGAGGCTACAGATGAGCAACACAGTAAGTGTTGTTTATCCTATGGAGAACTTGAATGTCTGTACATCTGTCTGATGGTTAGTGGCCTATATGACAGATGGACAGACACTGCTATCCCTAGTATGGGTGAAAATGCCCCCACATCCTGTGATGTCAGTAAAATGTGCACAGCTTGCTAATTTTCTATCAACTCAGCCTGTCAGTAAAGCCTCGTATAAAAATGATCAGAATTCTGATGTTTGTCAGTCCACCTTTTCTTCTGACTGCTGTTAAGAGTGCATGTTTCTTCCTAGGATGGCTCAGACATGACCTTTCCTACTCTGCCTTAATCTGTATCTGACTGGCCTATTCTGATATTCTTACTCTAAATAACCAATTTCATCTCTCGTGCCTGAACATAACAAGCCCAACCAATGAAGGAAATGAATACTAGTCAGTCAGAAGGAGAGTGGGCTGGGTCATACCTTCACCATTCTCAGAGAAAAATATTTTGCATTTAGGACTTGCAGTGTATGTTATAAGACATTCTAACTTCCTTTGAGCTCTTTCTTTTTTCTCTCCTATCTAACTCCATTATTCTATCGGTGATGAAGAGAAATTGTGTAGTTATGTTTATGTTACAATATGATGGTTGCGTTTTGGGAAGCGGCGCTCAATCATCACCCATCACCCAGAGTTTTTAGTTTTTCTCCCTTGGTCTCACGTAAAACAGTACTTAAACATTGTTCTTCCCTCCAATAGGCAGGACCTGTTTGTCATCCTGCGAGATTTCAGTGGCTTGACACAAATTCTAATCCCTCGCGAAGAGGTAAGGATGAAAACAATTCAAATGCCACAGTGCAGTGTCTGGTATTACTATAACGACAAATAACAAAGATATTAATAATAATGTCAAACAATTTCCTGCTCAAGTTCTTTTTGTTTCGATTGATGGTGAACTCAAAACTTGATTTTTTTTTTTTCTGTATTCCAAGTCTGCGCGTGACTTGAAAGCAGTCCTGTACGATCTCACAATTGAGTCCGTCATAAAGGTCACGGGAACAGTCAGACGACGACCAGCGGGGCAAGAGAACAAGGTCTGTGTATGTCTGTGTGTAACATTAAATCACCACTGACTGTCAAAAGCAGGTTGCCCTATTAATGTGAGGACATTTAGCACTGCTAATCCATAAAAACAGCAGAAACAAGGGGGGGTGTTGTGTGTATTGAAAATCTAGTTGTAGTTTATGTGCTGTAGAGCGGCCCTCTTTTTAATGTCTCTTTTAGAGTCATGTTAACTCTCTTTTGAACCTCTGTATTCACTTGTGGACTAAGCTCAGTTTTTACTGATTGAGAGACTGCACACAGAGAGTCCTGGTGGCTGCTGAGTCACATTGTAGTTGATACTCGTTATTAACTCATCAGTGCTTCACTGGCTAAGATTTTGTCAGTGCTGTAAATCTAAACCAATAATTAGTCAAACCTTAAAATGAGAGAGAAGATTTGAAATGCATAAATAAAAAGAAGACAAAGAAATACTTTATTAATCCTAGAGGGGACAATCTTTTTTTTCCACTGCTGTCATTTACACACAGTCATTTATACACACTTTTCTTTTTTTCCATTTTGCATTGACAATGCATTTCCATTTTAAACAAGAAAAAGCTTGCCTTCTTTTAAAATGTTTTCCATTTAATTATGATACAATAAAGGCATACGTTAAAATGAATAACATATGAATTGTTCGGCCAGTCAGTGTGAAGACATTTTCATTCTACAGAGTGGAGGTTGTGACATTTAGCCCTGACTCACCTGATTCTAGTGATTCCTCCGTGAGCAGAGCCAACCAGGACTAAGCCAGTGAGATATGATTTCCACTTTTGAACCTGCCTATAAAGATGAGTAAGTTTTGAGGATGCTGTAGATTTATTTTAACCCTTTATTGATCCCCAGGAGGAAAAGGGTTGTTGCCAAACTTAGAACTGATCTTGGGCTGCCTATGTACAAACCAGGAGTCATAGCAGAGCAAAAATTATCCAACAATCTTTTCAAAGAACACCTTCATTCATATAATTTCACCACTGAACTCCTGTAATGTAATGTAACGTTTTAAATTACTGTCTGCAGCAATGTTCTGTAGAATTTCAGGGTATTTTGAGAGACTTACTCTGGACTTTGGTGGCTGGCAGAGTAAAATTCAAGGTAGGTATTTCTTATTAAGAGTGTTCCATCTTTTTATTCTGTCCATACAAACAGGGCATGCCAACAGGAGAAATAGAAGTCCTGGCTGAGAGTGTGGAGGTTTTCAACATGTGCCGGCAGTTGCCTTTTGAAATTAAAGACTTTGTCAAAGTAAGTGACTATTTTCTATGTTCAAGGAAGTAATCAGATTTATCATTGTCATTAACTGTGACTGATTGTGTTGTTGTGGTTTGATTGTACAGAAATCAGAGTCTTTGCGGATGCAGTATCGCTACCTGGACCTGAGGTCCTCTCAGATGCAGAGCAACCTCAGACTGAGGTCTCAGCTGGTGATGAAGATGAGAGAATACCTCTGTAATGTGCACGGTACGGAGAGTGAGATTCATTGTCTCTGTTCAGTTTATCTTGTCCAGGACAGTGACTGATTGGTGATTTTCCTGGGCTGGGAAACACTTTGACAGGTTTCATATTCAAAACAGAGCTATCACACACTCACCAGCACGTTCACACTTAAAAGCACACTGCCCCGATGAGTGTAGTTGGATCCTGTCTGTGGTTGGAGATATGAGAGTAAAATCATGCAGACACTACACAATACAGTAGAAGGTAGACAATAGTAGAATCCAGGTGCTGAAGCATGACTAAATCAAACTGTGTCAAATTGTCTCTTTTTCTCATTATAGGTTTTGTCGATGTGGAGACTCCTACCTTGTTTAAAAGAACACCGGGGGTAAGAAGGTCCTTTATTTTTTAATGATATTAGCTACACAGAATCCAAGTCACGTCAGTGGTTCTTTGCCAAACAAACATTCAAATTGTTTTTAAGTTGTTCTATTATCAATTTCAGGAAACGATATAGTCTGTGCTTCCTTCAGACTTTGTTCATTCTTTTGTGTTTCAGGGAGCCAAAGAGTTTGTGGTCCCATCGAGAGAGCCGGGCCGGTTTTACTCTCTGCCCCAGAGTCCACAGCAGTTCAAACAGCTTCTGATGGTGGCTGGTGTAGACAGGTGGGTACAGGCTTAAAGGGATAGTTCAGATTTTTTGAAGTGGGATTCTATGTTATACTTATCCATAGTCAGTGTATTACATACAGCAGACGTCAGTCAGCACACCTCCAGTTCAGAGAGGCAGGCTGTAGTCCGACATGTAAACTAAGCAATGTACTGCTGTGGAGGGGGGCAGCAGCAAAACATGTTTCAGCCACCTAAAAAAGACCTGCATTAATAAGTCAAATATTATCAGAAATGTAGTGGACTATAAATTTGTAGAGCATAGTTCTTGGAAAAATGTACTTACCTGTAGTGTTAGCTCACAGGAGTGTACAACGAGTAGTGTAACTACCATCATGCATAATATCCAACAGTACTCCACTGTCTCTGTGGCAGGTACTTCCAGATGGCTCGGTGCTACAGAGATGAAGGCTCCAAACCAGACCGACAGCCTGAGTTCACCCAGGTAACATTTAGGGATGGGAAGAGTACAGAAAACAAAACATACACACAACCTTTGTTTTTTTTTTTAAATTCACAGCCAGGTCTTACCTTGGCACCATACTTCACTCTGTTACTTACTCTGATAGTTTAATGTCATTAGTGGTTGGTATTGAAGCTGAAATATTCAAGTCTGGTCTACAGCCCTTTTCCAATTAATGAGCAGATCGATAGATAAATTGAGAGATAGACAGACAGATAAACATTTGTGTCCATATCGGGAGTCAAACCCAGGCCACCTGAATGAAAACTGCAAAACTATGTGGCAATAGGTCCAAGGGAACTCATGCTGTGTCTAAAATCACATACTTCCATTAGGGACTGTTTGTTATTTACGAGAGGGGAGGGGGTGGTGCAAAATGGGAGGGCACACATTTTCAAGCACTAAGGAGGGAGTTTTAGATTTGGCTCAAGGGATTGGAATTCAACTTTTAATGGCCGTATTTTGTGTTTGTTTTAAATACCCTCAGAACCAAAACCTACAAGTGGGTTTGAAAAGTATGTTTTCTTTAAGAATCTCCAAAATCACACCATTTATCACAGCCAGGAACTGTAAAGATTTTTATTTATGGTGGAGATAGGGTCGTGCATTTTCCCTAGCCACACAGGGAGGCTCAAAGAAATATATTTGTTTGTTTGCTTTGGGAACCGTCACGATATATAAAATGAAAACCACAAGAATAAATCCCCAGCCACCCCCCTACTCTGATGAATAAGGTACAGTCCCTTACTATGCTTACATGTACTATGTACTTACTTGCATTGTGCGCAGATTTGGACAGGGTGGTGTCCAACACTGCCGTTGCACACTGCCGGAAATGATGATCACAAGATTTGACCGCTTTTCTTCTTCTGCTCGGCAAATTGCAACCAAACATGCATAAATATCAAACGTAACTTATGCCCTTAGATCATATAGCTCAAGCCACAGCAATAGTGCCTGATGATAAAATGTGCCACTGTTAGCTAGCTAGTAAGCTAACATTAGCACTCACGCTATTGGTCATGGAAGCAAATAATTATTATAATGAACCTAATATAGATACTGATGGCATATATCCAACAAGAGAATGCTGTTAGTGAAAAATACACATGTATTTATCCAATGCTTTGGTGTTTCCCTCAGTAATTGGCAACATTTCACAAGTTCTAAATGTGTTTGTGGTCCTGCCCTGTCTTCTATGTAGGCAACATAGTTTGCACCTGATCCTGGTGTTGACTGGAACTTAACTAGTTGGTTCACAGTCCTGCTCTGTGTTCTCTGACAACTTATCCTCTCATTATCTCTCCCAGGTAGACATAGAAATGTCTTTTGTGGACCAGGCCGGTATCATATCCCTGGTGGAGGGTTTGTTGCAGTACTCCTGGCCCGCAGAGAAAGGTCCCCTTAAGGTGCCTTTCCAAACCATGACATATGAAGAGGCCATGAGGGACTACGGTGTGGACAAGCCTGATACCAGATTCAGTATGAAGGTGAGGTTTTGTTGCTTGTTTTTTTTTTTGTTTTGTTTTAAGTGTCTCCTTGACGTTACTTGAGATCAACCTTGTTCTTCATTTTTGGATGATTTTTTTTTTCTCATTAATTTCACATTTCACATAGTTAAATAAAATGTATTAGTTGTTGAGATTGATTAACACTGATGTTTATAAGAACACACCAAGTCAAACACAAAGCCAGCCAAATTTCTGAGCTTGTTCATCTGATATCTGCTGACATGGGACTTTAGTCTGGAAAATAACCATCTGATTGTTTTAAACAATCTGCATCATGAAAAGAGTCGCCTGGCTTCACTGAGCCTAACACTGGTGATAAAGGATAACTTGTTTTAGTAAACTGCTCGTCAGCTGGTTCCTTTAACTCTGGGTGTTCTAATCCAGCTACAAGTGTTCATGTGAAAGAGGCAGAGTTCAATCATCATCTTAAGTATCATGAGTGGAGCACTCAAAATGGTGATACTTGTGTGAAAATATGGAATATGATATTCAGGAATGGTGAAATGGAAACAATTTAATGATCTAACTATGATGGAATAAGAGGCTGTGCACATCTGGAATGATATCCAGATAATAAAAGTCAGCATAGGAATTTTTATGTATGTCCTTAAATACATTTTCAATACGCTTAATAGTGTAGAATGTATTTTAACTTTATTTGTCTCATGATGAACAAACTATTGACATATCAATATATGATGCACCTAAAAAGTTCAAGGTGATATCAGATTGTTTCTGCTGTCAAATGAGAGATCAAGGAGAGGTGAAGAAAATAAGTTAATATCTGATGAGGTCTATCTGACCAAGATGTTGTATTTATAATTTACATGGAGTGCTTTTTTATTTTAATACAAATGTTAGTTATTACTTCAAACTCTCACCAGAAAATTCTCTTAAGTTGTTTTTAAGGCAAATTATGGCAAAATTTCATACAAACGTCTACAGAGGTCAGCTTCACTGTGACATCACAATGCTCTGCAAAAACACTTTCCTGGACATGATTCAACGTCATGTCTCAGGAACAGAAGAGGTTACACTTAGTCAGATACTAAATTGGTGACACTCATCTTGGGTGTCCACCTTGAAACTGTGCTGATTGTATAGATCATCAGTGCTGTTGGGGGGAAGCCTCCATGTTTTCACAGACATGGATGTAAACTGTAACTTAATTGGTTTGCAGAGGCATACTAGGCGAGGTAGTAATTCTGGTTTTTTAATTAATTGTTTGGTCTACACAACATTAAAAATCAGAGAGAACACCTGTTGTATAATTCTAGAGCCTAAAATGACTTCATTGAATGTCGTGTTTTGTCCAACTAACATTTCCAAACCCCAAAATATTCAGTTTACTCTAATGTAAGACCAAGGAAAGCAGCAAATCCTCACATTTGAGAACTCAGAAATATCACATCATGGCACTTTTCCATCAAAAAAATACTAAAACAGTAATTTGATGATCAAGATAGTTTTTGGTTAATGCTGATCGAATAATCAATTATTTGACTAATCATGCAGGGCGGCACGGTGTGTGGTGGTTAGCACTGTCGCCTCACAGCAAGAGGGTTCCTGGTTCAATCCCAGGTGTGGGAGCCCTTCTGTGTGGAGTTTGCATGTTCTCCCCATGTCAGTGTGGGTTTTATCTGGGCACTCCGGCTTCCTCCCACAGTTCAAAGACATGCAGATTGGGGACCAGGTTAATTGGTGACTCTAAATTGTCCGTAGGTGTGTATGTGAGTGTAAATGGATGTCTGTCTCTATGTGTCAGTCCTGCGATAATCTGGCGACCTGTCCAGGGTGTACCCTGCCTCTCACCCAATGTCAGCTGGGATAGGCTCCAGCCCCCCGCAACCCTCAAGAGGATAAGCAGTTAGAAAATGGATGGATGGATGACCAATCATGCAGCTCGAAAAGACTTTGTATTGCATCACCCATGTGCACACCCGTGTGTATCCTGCATGCATGAGATGATTAAGAGGAAACCTTTTATAGGAAAACAGCTCTGTAGCACTACTAGAAATCAAAAACTCCTCAAGATCCTTTAACCTGCTCTGTAGCAGGTTAGCTGTACAGTATACAGTGGGTTACCATGCCGATCTAACCTGTTTTAAAGTGAGCGATTTTACTAAATTAGTACTGAATTAAGAACCAGTTCTGGGGGATTATCTCTGAGAAATGTAGCATTGTTTCCAGATCAGTCACCAGACACCTATGAGAGCCCAGTGATAGGTGTCTCAGAAAAGGAGAGCACTTTTGATTGTGGACTAAAAACTAAAGAAATTATTGCTGTTAGAGCGAGACAGTGCTATCCCAGATGTTATCACCTGCACATTCAAGAGGGGGTGAATGTGTGTGTGGGACCAGCAGTGTTTTTGACTGTTTAAGCACACATCTCTGTCACTCTGTCTGAATCCCTGTCTTTCTTCCTATCTGTCCATCTGTCCAGCTGATCGACCTCAGTCAGGTTTTCTTATCCACGGAAATTGAATTCCTAAGATCAGCTCTCAACCAACCAGAAGGCTCCGTTCAGGCCATCTGTGTCCCCAGTGGAGCGGTAAGACCAAAACCGCTTCCTGTAGAATGAAATCCATCAGAACATACTGTACATTAGGATGTACAGTGAAATAATAATATTGAAAACAAAAAGTTGTTACATACAAAGCAAAACTATGTTTGTAACAGATTTGCTGATGTCTGTGTTTTGTGATCTTTGCCTTTGTTGACCCGTCACTGTTGTCTGTCTCAAATGATCTTCTCTGTCTTGTGTTTGACTACAGAAACTATTTTCAGGGAAACATTTGGAAGAACTGAAGCAAACAGTTAAGACTAATTTTGGCCAGGTAGGTTTGTTTTTCCTCTTTGTCTCTTATCTACTTTCATTTTTGTGAAGATTTTTGTACCAATGAATGGGATGAATGCAGCACAACAGAGAATAAAAATGAGAGACAACAAATGGAAAAGACCATTCCACATGGTGCGTGACTATGTGGAATGTATATTAAATGTGGTTGTTTATGTGTATGAGCATATAAAAGCAGAGCCCTGAGGTCAGCTGACCAGTTAGTTCTGGACGTTCCTCGATCCCTCTTAAAATCTAGAGGAGATCTAGAGGAGATCGAGCCTTTGCAGTGGCCTCTATCTGTGCGGTCTGCGACTAGCCTGGTATTTTTAAAACTCGTCTTAAAACCCACCTGTTTACCCTGGCCTTTGGCTGAGTTGAGTCACCTGTTGTTATGTCTTGTTTTTTTTGTTTTCTTCTACTTTTCTGTTTTGTACTGTTTTTGCTTGTATTGTTTATTGGTGCTGATGATTTCATCTTGTAAAGCACTTTGGTTGGCCTTAGGCATTTAAATGTGCGATATAAATAAACTTGACATTGACACTGACATAGCATGGCTGACAATTGCAGTGGCCCTACAGCAAACAAGACTATGGGAAGCTTACAAAGTTTATGTAATGTCAGAATACTTCTCTATAATAGGGATAGTAATGACCAAATAAGCTTCATATCTTCACATGGAACAGATCCTTTCCCAGGTAATCCACCATGTTTCACCGCCATGTTTCTACAGTAGCCCAGAACAGACAGACCAAACACTGGCTCTAGATAGGGCCTTTTGCATTGTTGTAATACCGTAAGGCCACCATAGATTCTCCTGCATGCTTGGAAAGGGAGAGGTGAGTGGAGGGGTTTTTGGTTGCAATCTGCAACTTACTGTTAGATGCTACTAAATGCATCACACTAGTCTTTTATTATTTAATGAATCAAAAAGACACTCACACACTGTTTTCACTTGCAGAAAAAGGTTACATTTATTAGACTACAACTTTAACACCCCAAAACTCTGCCTCATCTGCATTGTGTGGGTGTGGTTTGATTAAGTTTACCTGACAGTGACCAAACAACCCAACAGCGTTGCCAAAAAACAAATTACCGCACAAAGACTTTCAAGGGAAACCATCATACCCTGAGAGTTTTTAACACACAGTAAATGACTCACAGCATATCCACTGGTTAACAAATCTGACTACAGGCTAGCATTCATTATTCAGGGTGCAGGGCACTTGTGAAACACAGTTACAAAGAGTTTATAAGAGTTTATGTTTGATTGATGGTGGCTGTCTCACGAGATGTCAACAGAGATCTGGATTATTAATGACTGATCCATGGTCAGTTCTCTGCAATTTATAAGTCTTATAATGGCACAAGAGTCATGAAGATTCATTATCTGAGAACCATGAATGTGTGTACACGTTATCATGGCAATCTATAGTTGTTAAACTAATTTGGTCTGGACTAAAGCAGTGGGCTGACAGACCGACACTGCCATCCTTAGAGCCATGCTGCTGGTGTGGCTAAAAATAGTCAGAGTATACAAGAAGGTGACAGCAGTCCACTATCACCACCACCAAGAACCCTGTCAAAACCTCTGTGGAGAGGAAGCAACACCTCTCTGACACATCCGAAACAAAAACAGAACTTTAGAAGGTTCACAGAAGTTAACTGCAGTTATTGTCTCCACCCACAGTGCTTTAACATTGTGTCTTTTTTTTATGTGGGTATGTTTTTTCCCAAGGAGCTCAGTGTGGTGCTGGTCAGAGCAGACGGGACATTGAAATCTCCTTTGAAGAAGCTGCTCTCTGTCTCAGCCACAGATGAGCTGCTGCAGAGGACTGGAGCCAAACCAGGAGACCTGCTGCTGATGGCAGCTGGTCCCCTCCACACTGTGGTGAGAGACTTGCTGACATCAAACTTAGATTGACAAAGGGGGAAAGTTTTACAACATACAAAGGGCAATATAACAAGAATATACTTTAATTCATCTTCTCTGGTCTCTCCATCCCACTCTTCCTCTCTTGTGTGTCTTATTACACTCCTGCTCTGCTGTCAGCGCCCGTTGCTGGGTAATCTTCGCCTGCAGTGTGCAGAGCTCCTGGAGTCTTATGGCGTGTCAATCCGTGACCCCTCACTTTTCCACTTCCTGTGGGTTGTAGACTTCCCTCTATTCTTGCCCAAAGAAGACAAGCCAGAGCAGCTGGAGTCAGCCCATCATCCATTTACTGCTCCGCTGCCAGAGGACACACAGTTACTCTACACAGAGCCACAGAAGGTAGTCACATAGATTTACTCTGTATCTGTGTAATCTTTGTGTTGTTTTTTTTAATCACTTTTGGATGTTTAGGAATAATCATACAGTATATCATGCACGAGGGATTATGGGTTTTACTGTCATTTTTCAGGTGCGTGGTCAGCACTATGACCTCGTGTTGAACGGCTGTGAGATTGGAGGAGGCTCCATCCGCATCCATAAGACCTCAGAGCAGCTTCATGTCCTGAAAAGTATCCTCAAGGTCAGTCATTGTATATCTTGGCAGTGTCCAGCCTACATTTGGAATTGGGATTAATCAATTACAGGTCTTCACTGCTTTTGAAATGTGTCTGCTGCAGGAAGACCCCAGTCCTCTCTCTCACCTGCTGGAGGCCCTGGACTCAGGAGCACCACCACATGGAGGCATTGCTCTGGGTAAGGTTAACTTTACCCTTGACCACAGCAAACTTTAACAATTACTGAGCTAGTTTACAGTGGAATGCTGCTGGCTGTCCAGGTGGTCTTGGATTAGCTGAAAGCAGAGCCAAGGACCATTGGTGGGGCTCCAGCGTTGGGTCTGGCTCTGCCAGACAACGCTGCAGCCCCCACTAGTGGTCCTAGGTGAGTATGATCTGGTCAGGTACAGATTTATCAGTGAACCACATTTCTGGTTGTTTACTGAGCATCAGACAAATCCTTTCTATGTTACATATATAGCTGTGTACACACATAATATCTTTCAGCTCCGTCTACTACAGTTCATAGTTTAAAAATCCAAGAGCTGCAAATTATTGAAGTGTTAGATGACAGTTATGATAGATTTAAAGACAAATTTGAACAGGGAATTTCAGTGGAAAACAAAAACTTGGGCTGTCAAATTTTTTTTTTTTTTTAGTTGTGATTAGTTGCTAGAATCACACTTTTTAATTGCAGGCTTAAAATTCCACAATTTTGCATTTCAAAACAGTTTTGAAGTCCAGTTTTGGGGGGACAGGGAGATATCAGGTCAGTGGTATATGCTGCATGGAAGTGGTAGTGGTATATATCACCTACTGTAAAAGCTGAAAACCTGTAGATTAATTTGAGGTGCAACTCAGTAATGTGTGTCAAGTTTTCCTAGTCAGAAATGTATAATAAACAATGCATGCAAAAAAAAAAGTGCATCATTTCTGTCCAAAACTGTATGGGACTCACATATAGTGGATGTGACTGTAAAGAGGAGACTCACACAATCCATCTTCTTTCAGATATCTTGGGGTGAGAGATCAAGGCACCTCTGTAAAAATGGCCATGTTGTTTTTTCATTCTCATCAAACTTTTGGCTAGCTTTGTAGCATTAGTTAGCCCCTTCCTGAGAAGCTAGCATAACACCTTTGGTACCATTAGATTCCTAAGATCTTGTAGTTTTATAGGATACGTGTATCAGCCAGCTCACAGCCCTAAAAAATACATTTAAATAAAAACTCAAAATACATAGAAAAAGATGAAATGCAACCAGTAAAACATTTTTAAATTATAGTTAAGTATTGCATATATGTCAACACCTGCTCTATGCTTTATTCATATGACATATCTGTAATAATATCAATAGATAAAATATCCGTTGTGCAGTAGTTCTCGGTTCAACTGATAAATCATACCCAGTAAGTAAAATATTATTATGGAACCCTACAAGTGTTAAAATATGAAATGCTATATGATATATGTAATATTTAAAACCACCCCTAAAAGTGCACAATTCATTAGCTAAAAGGTGAAAATAATTATATATTTATTAAGTCATCTTATTACTCCATGATTTTCTAGGTTTGGACCGACTGGTCTCCATTATGGTTGGGGCTCTCAGCATCCGTGACGTCATTGCCTTCCCTAAGTCATTCCGAGGCCACGACCTCATGAGCTGCGCTCCTGACTTAGTACCTGAGGAGGAGCTGAAGTCTTACCACATCTCTGTCAAATGGCCCACAGAGCAAGGAACAGGAGGGGGAGAAGAGGGGAAGTGAGGAGGTAAAGAAGGAAGAGATGAAGAGACATAAGAAGAGGGGGTGATGCCAGGTCTTGGTAACCTACACAACAGAGGAAATGGTGTAAGGACACAGTAACAGAGATGAGCAGACAGCCAGCAGGTGGTGTAGAGACTGTAGCCTGTGAAGACCTCTGCCAGCTGGCTTGCAAATATGAGGAGGAAGAGAGAAAATGAGGAGGAGGTGATGCTGTGGCTGCATCTCAGTACTGTTACTTTGGAATGGAAGAGAAAAGGGGACTGGATAAGCCACACATAAGCATGCATTATGGAAATCTGAAACATTGACTGGTTCAGCAAAGAAGAAAAGCTCATCACCAAGTCTCAATGATAACAAATGGTTGAAGTCAAATTTTATACTTTATAGATACTGAACCTGTTATGGTGGTGGTTTTGTCTCAGACGAATGCCTTATAAAATCACTCTCAAATAACAAAATATTTCTTTGAAATACATTTTTCTATCAGTGATGAACAATTTCCTCAAATCAAAATTAGTAATAGCTCTACCGACTGTAAAGAGCTGCTTATTTTGTATTAGTTTGTGTCACATGATGGTTCAAATGTTGTTTTAGACCTTGCTCCACCTTGATAATAAAACCAAACCTGTAATTGTAAAATATACAGTCCTTGGTGTGTGTAAAAGTGCATTCTAATTTTCAGCTCAAGCTATTATGAGGCTTCAGCAGTCTATGCTGGCCATATCAAGTGAGTATCTTCCAAAGTTCAAGTCTTTTTATTGCAGAATTTCCTCTTTATGTTTCAGATGATGCTTTCTCTTTGGGTTATGTGGACGAATAGTAACACAAAGAGAAAGTATTTTACCAAAAAAAAAAAAACAATGACTAATACCATGGCTCTTTCACAAGGCATTCTTGAGGCTATAAAGAACAGGAGGTACAGACTGCACAGAGAGGCTGAAGCAGATCTGACAGACCAGAGCCACATAGTAAATAGACAGACTGTTAGTTTAAGGACTCGGTTGTCCTGTTAACCTTGCATTGGTGCATCCGTCATTTTAATCGTATCCTTTCATATTGTGTTTGTGTACACACACACGCACATGAATGATAGATAGATAGATAGATAGATAGATAGATAGATAGATAGATAGATAGATAGATAGATATGAGCTTACCACAACCTCTTCACCCAAATTAAGATTTAACTGTAATTTGATATGTCATTTATTATAGCCATACAGTAGAGGCAGCCTATCATTCCACTTCCTGTAGGTTGTTTTGCTTATCTGTCACACTCAGGACATAATACACTAAAAACTGCATAAAAACTGTACAACTAATAATAAGCAGATGGAGTGGAAGATCAGGAAGTTTCCAGACTGTACAGAGAGGCTGAAGCAGATCTGACAGACCAGAGCCACATAGTAAACAGACAGACGGTTAGTTTAAGGACTCGGTTATCCTGTTAATTTTGCATTGGTGCATCCGTCATTTTAATTGCATCTTTTTCATATTGTGTTTGTGTACACACACACACACACACACACACACACACACACACACACACACACACAGATAGATAGATAGATAGATAGATAGATAGATAGATTTATAGAAAGATTTTTTTGTGTCCATGTAGTAGATTCTTATTGAAATTCCTTGTCAATAACAGGTAAAAGATCGATAACTAAAAAACCAACGAACCCTGAGTGATGACGACATCAGTGATAACCCGGAAGAGAAGTGAACAGCCCGTGACCTTATTCGTTGTGTACGTAACGTTGGAGGAAAATGACTGAACAGAGATGTGATTGTTCCGTTTTGCTTTCGACACCAGTGAACTGTTGGCTCACTATAACGACTTAACAGCGAGAATAAGGACCACAGTCAAGCTGTCTGACGACCGGAATGTCGTTACAATCGGAAACGACAGTCGGTTATTTAGTGAATTTCGTCAGACAGACTTCAGGTGATGCTACACGGCCATCCAACTAACGTTATACGAAATTAGCCTGTATGTCGGTTGTTGGACAGACTCTGTTCTTCTGCCTTCCAGCTGTTTGCTGCATGACAGTCGACGTATTTATCCGTTAATTAATGCCAGGTGTGAAGCAGTAGCTGTAACGTTAGTTGCTTTACTGGGACCCGTCGGTGGCGTTGGCAGCCACGTCAGCTAATGTTAGCTTAACGCTAGTTACATCTCCACAGCCTGTGTTAGACTGCGAGCAGCTGGGCTGTTGATTTTGTTCTGTGATTCGTATTATACAAGCTAAACGCTAAAAGAAGTCTTCCGAGACAATGGCTCCTATGGGTATCCGGCTGTCACCGCTCGGTGTGGCGGTGTTCTGCCTCCTTGGAGTCGGTGTCATCTACCACCTGTACGCAGGGGTCATCTCCAGCCGCCTGGCTGCTTTCAGGTTAGACGCTTCTCACATTTCCATACATGATATAACGTGACACTGTCTCTCACTGTTGGTACGGTAACGTTAACTGTATCTGCAAATGCAGGGCTCTGCTTGTACGTTAAACACCAGTACACCACCAGGCTCCTCTCAGTGTTTGTGAAGCTGGATGGAGAGAAGATAATATGTTTGATGTTTGTGTCCTTAGAGCAAATGCCCAGTCTCTTCTATGACTGATGCTACTACATGATAATATTCTATGATAGCTCAAGACACGTAGCTGCTTACTGTGGCTGGGGTTTGAACTGGTATAGTTTTTTAAGCACATATTGAAATGTGTCTGTTGAATTGTATGTTGAATGCATCAGCCTTACTGCTGATCTCAAGCATTACCATGATATGGCTTTCGGTGGTCTTGGGGGAGACACAGAGTTTTTGTAACTGTCTTACATGGCAGTGGTGTGATTGTAAGATGATGAATGAGCACAAAATTTCAGCTTCATTTCAAAACACCAGGGTGTCCAAAACCTACTTCCTTATTCATCCTCCTAAAGCTGATAAGACAGACATAGTTTCATCAGGTTTGGTGTGAAGAAAGTTTTTTTATTGAGTCAGTGCTGTTTTGACTTTTCTTGCTCTGTCCTTTTGTATCTGCAGACAAAGAAGAACAGTAGATCTGAGGGACCTGCTGGCTGTCTCAGTGGAGGCTGCAGTGCTAGGTGGCACAGAGGTAAAAACATGGTTGTGTTTTTTTCCACAGCTCAATGAACAAATGTAAAAGGGGGTTTTGTAGTATTGACTTTAAACTGAGAGCAATTTTCATGCAATTCGCAACTTATAGTTTGTTTGAGCTTGCTTGTTTGATCAGGGTTTTGTAATGGATAGATTAAATTGCCTGACAGTAGTGACTTGTATAAAAGCACAAGGACGACAGATAAATACCACAACTTAGCTGAAAAAGGGATCTTTACTGTTACTTTTGAAGTCCATCTCTGCAAAATTAGTTTAGTAGTTTAAAAAGTCAAGTTAGCTAATGTTGAAGTGTCAAGGACATGATTGTATATTCATTGCATCTAATTTCCACACACTCTGGCTTGAGGCAAGGCAGGTTTATTTATATAGCATGTTCTAGCAACGTAGCAATTCAGAAAGCTAGACATAAAACATCAAAAACATTTAGACATAGTGCAAAGAAAACACAATATAAAAGGACATTTAAATACAATTACAACAGTCACAAATGAGCCAAGAGAATAGAAAATAAAAACAAGTTAAGATAGAGCAAGACACATGAAATAATCATGAAAGTTACAATGAAGTGTAAGAAATGATTTAAGAAAAGGCAGCGGCAAACAAAAACATCTTCAGCCTTGATCTAAAAGAGCAGAGACTTGCAGTGAACTTGCAGGTTTCTTGGAATTTGCTCCAGATATACAGTGCATAAAATCTGAAAGCTGCTTCTCCATGTTTAGTTTTGACTCTGGGGTCACAAAGCAGGCCTGTCCCAGATGACCTGAGAGGTCTGGATGCTTCGTAATGTTGTAGAAGTTACAATTATTGAGCTTCAATCACCTCTAACAGAGTCATGGACTGAATGTGGGAGTAGTAAGCTGTGTATTTTAAGATGTTTCTTTATGACCAGTCAAATATTATAATTGCTAAACCTGTACCTTCTGTTCTTTATAATACTTTCCAGTTTTTACAATTTTCCAGACCACATTTAGACTGAGATACTGTATCACACCAGTTCATTATCAATCTCTAAAAACAGATATCTGTTGTGACTAATTACATCTGAGCAGGCTTTGGTTGCCTACAGGTAAACAGGAATGAATCTCTGAACCCGTCAGTCAAGGATTTTGCTTTTTATTCTCAAAATGTATCTCTGTTAACGTGCAGATATCTGTTTATAGAGATTAGCTGAAATGTTGTCTGGACATGTTTCAAGTTCCTTATCGAACAAGTGGCGCACAGAAGAGGAAGTTTTGGTTCGGATATCCACTGGCTACAGCGGGTCTCCTGAAATATTGGCTCTTGCCCCCAGAGGCCTAATCATTGTAAAACGATATTCAGTGGTTTCTAAGAGTGGTTGATGATGAAAGAAAATACATACATATTTGTTTTCTACTTAAGAAATAATTGACTTATGTTAACTAAAAATATTGATTTAATATCAGTCTGTAATTATTGAATAATCTGTGCCATGACTGTAGTAAAGTGTTTATAGTGTGCTCCAGAGACGTTTTTCTGTTGGCTGACAAGGGAAGTTAGCGTTGCCCTGGTTCCCTCATTCAAAAGCCTATGGATCTTTTCCATTGGATTTTGGATCTTTACAATAAATAAGCTATGTGGCAAAAAAGTTTTATACCTACACATTTTGTTCAGCAAGATAGTCTTCACAAATGAACACCATTTTCATGATTTTTGAAGCCTAAATGCCACCGTCAGAAGTAAAGATGTGATCAGCATCTGGGGCACAACAGTATCAACATGTGATGATGAGGAGTTGTGTTTTCTTTCCTCCCTAGGTGAAGAAGGTGCGTGAAGAAAATGGCCTGAAAGAGAAGTCAAAGGGCAAGACAAGGGAGGGAGCCAATGAGCTTCTGACTATGGGTGACCTGCAGTCTCATAGAAAGATGTTTAACCTCATAAGCAACACCTTCCCTGAAGTCACGGTAAGCACAAATGACAAGCTGTCGGGCAGGTCTCCTTTATTCCACACATTTTTCAGTTCTTTTTCAGGCATTGCTTGTCTACTGTAGAAATTCCATTGATGTTGCAGAATACTTACTTGTTAGGCAGATCTCAGTCACGACCAGTTCCACTGGTCTAGACAGATCAATCACAAACTGGAAATTATCATTAAGTAGCAATAAAGCTAAAATCCACAGAAGCAAAGCTTTAATGTGATGTTAGAGGTGGCCCTTTAGGAAAACTGTTGTGGTCTCATCATTCCTATGTTTGCTTCGGTCAGTTTTGAGTCAGACAGGAAATCTTATTTGTAAGATGCCTTCACATACCATTTTAAGTAAGAAATTTACCTAAGGCACAGGACTCACACTTCTGCCTGCATGTGTGTCCCTTCAGGTGAACAGTGAGGAACATGACAGCATGGTGGATAAGGCTGCAGCCTGGAGCCGGGACATTCCAGCTGACATACTAGACAAGATAGACGGCGGCAAAGACGTTCCTGCTGAGAGCGTCACTGTGTGGATCGATCCTCTAGATGCTACGCAGGAATATACAGGTGTGCATGTTACTGGAGTTAGGTCATCGTAATTTACACAGTCATTTTAGAAGACACATTGGACAATTATATGTTTACCTGTCACTGAGAAACATTGTGTGCTGCTCCTCTTAAAGCAGTTTTTTCACTAAAAATGATTTGCTGATTTGGCTTCACAGATCAGGCCCATGGGACTGTGTAGGGAACATTGTTAAAATTGTGTAATGGTTGAGTAATGTTAAATGAAAATATCTGGTTTGGTGGGCACTGTCTTGTCTAAGGTCTGGTTGTTTGTTCCATTATCTACAGAAAGTTGATTCACCATGCAGGTTCCTTGGCAGCAAAGCCCTCTTTAACATTCATCCAGTTAATTTCATACAGCTGGGAGCTGCCTGCTAAAGCTAATGTTTACTCTGTCAGTGGCTGAGAGGGTGTCCACACTACGCCAGTCCATTTTATAAATGCATCCTTTTCTTTCTGTTTCAGTCCTCCATCCAGACTAAAACTGTATTTTTCTTGCCAAAAAACTGAACTTGTGTGAGTGTATAAATCTTTAAACATCAGCCAAGTGTTCCGGTGTGTACAGTAGTGATGCATGAGTTTACCCATAGTCTGTGTGCCCCACAGATTTACTCATGGGTCAGGTGTGTTGGGTAAGCTTGTTGAAAAAATATTTCGAGTTTTGGGCGGGCGGGTAATAAAGTGACAAAGCAGCATTCTGATTAAGCTATTATGGCCTACAGAAACATAGTGCAATAATCCATCTTCCACCTTCTTTTCCTATCTCTCTGTCTGATACCCAGAGCAGGCAGAGTAACCAGCTGTGTCTGAATCTGCCCAGTCACACTCGATGGTGCGGCAGTAAAATTGAGATAACTTTCCATCATCTTTTATTGTCAGTCTAGTCTGTCACACAGCTGTTCTGTTTTTATGTTAATTTTGCATCAAAAAGGATGGTTTAGTCAGCCTGGCTGTCTGTCCCATTCTTTACCAGCTGTGGGCCCTTTCACTTTGGGCAGAGGGCTTCTCAAAATAATAACTTGGAAATATAAGTGTGGATGCAAGTTGTATTCCCACGATATAAAAGTATATATATAAAAAAATGTTACGCTTCACTACATTAGTCATTCACTAAACAGTTTAGAGGTTAGAGTCACTTATTTTTGGTACAGCCAACTGAAGTTCATTGTTTTTTATACCCCCCAAAAAATCCCCTAAGTCTCAACACACACACACACACACACACACACACACACACAGATAGATTCACCCACTAATAGGCTCCACCACTGATTTAGCATGCTGAATCAGCCAAAAAAAAAAACAGCTGCAGGTCTCACACTGCAAAAACTAGGTCGACAGGTACTCATCAGCAGTCTACCATCGGCTTGGTGTATCAGGGTCCCTGGAGAAACTAACTGGTAGTTGTTTTAGTGTATGGGGGAGTTTTCTAATTAGTGTTTACCTATTAAATCTTCAGCTGGATAGGAAGTTCTTTCAAACAACAGTCCAGTATTTATTTGCTATTAATAAGAACATAAAGGTTTACAAAACACAAATATGCACAGATAGGACACTTATCTCTGTATCTTCTGTTCTCTCCACTGGTCTCTTCTATTCATTCTTCATTCATTTTCCCTGCTCCCACCCATATCCTTTAACCTATTTTCTGTCCTCTTTATCTCCCTCTCTCTTTACCATCTCTCCCATCTTTGTCCATCTCTCTCCCCAACTCTGCCCTCTGTGTTTATCTGCTGTTCTCCCTCTCCACAGAGAATCTACCGCAGTATGTGACCACAATGGTATGTGTGGCTGTAGATGGTAAACCAGTCATCGGGGTCATACACCAGCCATTTACTGGGTTCACTGGTAAGAGTGTGTGTGTATGTGTGTCTCCACAACTTGGTTCCGTGTGTCAATCAAAATATCTCTGCCTTTACATGATTAGATGGCTGGTGCCTGTTTGGATAAAAATCTCACATTTTATTGAAATAAATGTATTTTATCACTTAACTTAAGGCTTTCCTTTAACCTTGGCATGAAGGAGTTCTGCTACATTGCCATTTCAGGGGAAAAAGCTGTAAAATTTGCTTTATGTTCTGGTTCAGAAAAAAAAAGTATTGAACTTCTTCCTCCTCTGTAACACTCCATTCCCTTTGTCTCTGTCACCCTCCTGTCTCCCCCAGCCTGGGCGTTTGTAGGTCAGGCGTCAAACATGCGTCCCCGGTCATCCTACAGTATCAGCCCTCCAAAGGTGATTGTGTCACGCTCCCACTCAGGAAAAGTTAAAAGTTTTGTTCAGGATGCTTTTGGAAACAGCACAACAGTCATAGGAGCAGGTGGAGCAGGTGTGTATAGAATTCTGAAGTATTGCATGTGCAGACTAAGTTCAAAGGCTATATCTGCAACTATGATATCAGTTGTGGTTTATGCAAAATATAATCTTCATTTGTAGGACCAGATATCAGCATACGGTGCATCTCATTCTCATTCTGTTTGTTTCAGGATATAAGGTTCTGTCACTTTTGGAGATGCCTTCCAGTGAAACAGCTTCTGTGGAACAGGCAGACATTTACATCCACGTCACATATATTAAAAAGTGGGACATCTGCGCTGGTGCGGCAATACTGAATGCACTGGGTAATGTAATATTCTTTTCCGTTTTAAAATCCTATTTTGATTTTCCGGTTGATTGAATTACAAGAACTACTTTTGTTGTTCAGTGGATTACATTATGAATCAGTTGTTGGAAAATCCTGATTGGTACATGGAAGAATGTGTCATCAGGTTTTTCCAACCAACCCTCGCCTGCTTCAAACCAGTGAGAAGAACACTGAGAAAAACACAAATCTCTCACAAAATAATCACAACTGCTCTGACTTTTGCAAAATAGTTGTGTATTTATGTAGGAACCCATCACTCGTAGCGCCGTTAGCTTGTTTGCTATAACATGAATGCTGCTGTTACAATGAATGTCTGCTGTGCCCTGTTCAAGCTTTACATCTTCATATGGGAAAAAAACAAATCATTAAATATTCGTATTAAGTGGTCAAATCTGATACAACTGACATAATTCTGAGTCAGGCACAGCCCTAAATATTAGTGTCTGATTACCTTTAGTTATCATGATAGCAACTTATCAGGACGACCAGAAGAAAAACTGTGCCTTTGATTGAATTTCCACCAAACATCAGATGACTGGTAAATTGTCTTGATATGTGTACACAGCTACAAGCTAGCTTGCACATCAGCCCTCAGCCATTGACAACAGCCACTTTAAGAAATGCTTTGCTTTTTGGTGTAATCCTCTTGCAGGTCAGTGTTTGTCAGGGTGGTTATTGTGCAGTGGTGGGAATGTGGGTAGTGCACTGTACTAATGACATGTAATCACTGTGATTGTAGGCGGCCACATGACAACCGTGAAGGGAGAGGACATCGACTACAGTGGAACACCAGTCAACAAAGGAGGACTGGTGGCCAGTGTTGGTGTGGACCATAAGGCTATACTGGAGAAACTACCAAACTTGGAACCTGACAAGCACTGAGAGAAACAAACACAGAGCCATTGGTAGTTTGGTCAGGTTGTGGTAAGGGCAACATGTGGCAGCCCTTTTCTACAACTGAGAATGTGCTGCAAATATAACCATGCCCGTATGATTTCATCATCATGGGACACCAAACATCAGCCACTCAGATGGATTGGAGTCACCGGCACAGGCCACTGAGCAGGACTGTGGAACCAACATGGCTGCCACTGGAAACTGCAACGGCTGACACAATGGCTCTGAACGCACAGTCCTGTACATGCATACATACATGCAGCTAGGAGAAATGGTACACCTTCCTCTTCATGTGCATATATACACAAACACATGCTCACAGTGAACACTGGACAGCCACCCTACCCAAGTCCCTGCACCTTCAGACACTCTAATGACTCTAATGTGAAATATTAAACTGAGGAGCACAATGCTGAACATTACAGCAGAACCAATGGAGTGACTGAGTCGATTATGTTTCATTATTTGGTCCCATTGTCATCACATGAGATTCCATTGAAAGAGTAGGAAACACCATGCATTCCTCATATGCACAGTTTCATTCACGTCAGCTGAGGTCAGTTAGTGGATCAACAAGCTATCAAGATCAGGAAACTCACCTGACAGGAAACAATGAGCCTCAGTGCCCTAAAAAATATAAATATGGGATTACTGCTCACTGGATTCCTCAACAGACCATTTGTTCACCAGCACTGTTATACCGCAACAATTCACGTCACACAGTCTTAAAGTGGTCTGCTGCTTTAACGTTGTTAGCTGAAGCAGCAACAAGAGCTTTTCAATTTGGATTGGCAATCAACACTACAACAATGAGCGTCGGTTCCGCCAGAAGACATTTACCCCACATAAGTCACAGAAATGTTTCATTTGTTGGCCTTGCCCACGCTGTAGATGCAGGTCTGTCAAACTCTGGGTCAGGACCAGTGTAGTATTTTTTAAAGAGCCTGGGCTCCAGTATAAATGCATTGATTTGATCTTCCCTCATCCTTGTTTACCCTCACCCTCTTGTTTTGAGAGATTTTTGAAGTAGTCCCATCTCAGTAAGCAGAAAACTTTACCAAGCAAAACTCAAGAGGGAAAGTTCCACTTTTAGAGAGTAACAACCACAAATTTTATTGTTGGTTAGTTGACATGAGTTTGAGAAAGTGTTTGCAAAAAAGGTGAACTGCTAAAATTGGCTGAATAAGTCCAACTCAAACAATAGTGAATTAAAGGTAGACTACATTATTTCTCAAGTCACGGCAAGGGCTGGAAGGGATTAGATTTACTAAGTTATTAATTTCACTGAACTATGTTACAGCCAGAAAGGCAGAAAATAGTGTGATGGTCAATGGGGACATTTTGAAGCAAAAGTAGTTTATTTTCTGTCTTTCTTTCTTTTTTTCTAGGAAAGATTTTGGGATAAGTAAACCTATTCTCAGGTTTGGGTGTGGGAATTTGATACCTACCAAGTCTATCAAGAGCAGAGGCAGCAAAGTTGAAGGGATGCTTAATGTCTGGCAGTGAGTGCAGAGATGGAGATGGAAGATGAAAAGTGTTAAATGAACCTAAAAGATTCTGTATGTGACATTCAGAGCATTAATGAAGCATCAAACAACTATTTGCTGTGTAAAGATATAGTGGAGTAATGGTGTCCTGAACAGAGAATGAAGTCACACTCCCTGTTTGTGTGTGTGTGTGTGTGTGTGAGTCCGTGTGTGTGTACCTCACTGGTTAGCTAAATGCCAGCACCAGTGCCGTCCAAACCCACAGTGGCAGAGCAGTGTTTTTGTGTAGTGCCCACCCTCCAGTTGTCCTCATTGACTGTAAAAATAATGGATGAAGCTTCTGATACACTGACATCACCCACTGGTTTGTGGACTCTTGTTTTGAAGCCCAGAGTTAAGCATTTCAGCTGTTGCCATCTTGGTTTTTTAGAGCCAGAAGTGACCATATTTGTGTGAGAGGATGGAGCTGTGGAGGACCAAGGGATGCATCTGAGAAGCTGAGGAAACTATCAACAGATCATCCCTTAATTATGCTTAACTTCAAGTCTTATTAATATATAGTTATATAAAAAGTCACCCCTCATACAGCTGGCATAAAGGGAGAGATTAGCTATAGAGACAAAAGCTGTTAATTGTACCAGGCTGGAACTTCTGGAACCAGCCTCAAATGGCCGTTCAAAGAACTGCAATTTTTGGCACTTCTGTGTTGGCTTCATTTCTCAGACTCTCAGTCATAGTTATGCTTTGAATGTCACATACAGCCCCATAACCCTGAGCAGAGGGTCTTCCTCAACATCCTGTAAATGCTTGCAATGAGCCGGACTGATCTGAAGTCATTAAGCACCTTCCCAGTCTGTTCCTCCACACATCATCACCTCTCCAGTCCAAAAACACTATTGGTTGGACTGTTGCCTGTCTCACTGAATTAAGAGCAGGGGATCAGGTCTTAGGCTGACGATTGGATATGTTTGCCGCTGATGAGAACAGTGTATAAAAACAAGTCCCAATAACAAACTAGTCCCAATATGTACAGTCACATTCAGGACTTAAACACAGAAGAAAAGCATTTGTGTTTCAGTGGTGTTGTGTCACCGTATGGAAGTTTAAAAAAAAAAAAAAACAAGACTAACCTTAGCTGAATCAGAACATTTTCTCCTCACTGTTTGCAAACCATTTCTGTTACTTCATACATCAAATACTGCAAATTTCACTGATGTAAAAGAGATACCCTGGTACTAGTCATATTTTGTTGAAGACTGGACTGTACGCTGTGTCGGACATGTGCTTGCATGGTTTTATATTCTGATTAACCTTTGGAACGCTTTTCACCCTCACTGGCTCTGTCAATCCCTATTTCTGTGGACTACTGTAGGTCTTTCTGTACTGTCTGATGTAAGCTCATGTCAGTGTCTTGAAGAAGGTAGACTTACAAGTGACCTGTTTAATGTTCAGTTTGTCTCAGCAGCCTTTGTATGATAACCTTGTATAGATACAACATGTGTATAGAGGTTAAGAGTTAAATGTTTATTCAACATAAATTGCTCAGACTGAAGATAATAGGTGACGACTAGCAGTAGCCATTAGCAGGTTCAGCGCCTATTCTGGATGGTGTTATGCTCGACTCGAGGAGACAACAGGAAACAGCTTTTGGTCTCAAAGCCTGAGCTGTTGCACCTACAGGAGGTCGGGCCTTCAAGTGCTACATTTCAGTTTTATGATTCGAGTGCCTTTGATCGTTGTCCTAAGATGAAAGTGTTAGCCACAGCACTCAACATGATTTCTGTAGATGTTGCTATGGTAACGATGGATAATATGCAAGGGTAATGCTGCAATAGCAATTTAAATGGCATTGCAGTGACATGGAAATCACATGGGTAATATAGTTTTGTTGGGGCGGAGATATGAGTGATGTACATTCTCTCAATCTGGGATTATGCTGCTTGTGTGCTGTAGGAAAGAAGTGGTTGAGTACAAATCAAGAGTTATGGATTAAAGGGGAACTCCGTTAATTTTACATAATATGAAGTCATAGTGTGTTTACAGGTGTTGGGGAGTACTACTGCATATTTGAAAAATGTTGAATAAAGCCTTTTGTGGCTCCAAAGGGAGCTGTGTGAGAAATTGGATAAATGTCATCAGGTGTTGTCACTTAAATCAGTCTCAGTTGAAGCTGAGGAGTACATGTTTGAAAATGAAAAAAAAAATCTGGGGGTGTGGATTTATAAAGACGTGAATTTACCAGACGTCTGTATCCCACTTTTTATCTCTGCTGGAGGCTGGATTTTTGAGGCTACATTAGCTGCTACCAGCGTAACACACCTGGAACTCACATTGAACTGTCGATCGCCAAGTAGCATTGTGTGTAAAGTAGGCAGCAGGTTTTGCATAGAATAATAAAAGCAATAACTCTGCTGTCTTATAGTAAAAGGGGCACAATGTGTTTTCACTTTACAAACCTGAAAAGTGTTTTAAAAGTAGAAGTTAGCAGCTCCTTAAAGGGAAACTTTAATATTTTCCCATGTTTTTGTGTCAAAGTGACTTGTGGAGATGATGTTTGAAATTGAAACAGAAACAAAATAAAACTCACAAAAAACATTCAGGTTTGTCTTTACACTCTTCCAACAATCACCATCTATAGTTTGATTGATATAAATCTTTAATTGACCCAGTTAGGTGTGATAGTAGTCAATACAGGTTTTGGAGCTGTTTCTGGTGTAACACAAAGGATCGTACTGTTCAACAAAAAGAGTGTTGCATAATGTTGTCAGACATTTATAATAATAGGCAAAAAGAAGCACTTTTAGAGGACCCTAGTGGTTTTATTGTTGCCCATATTGTAGCTGCTGGTTGCAGCCCTCTTGGGCTCTATCTGGTCAGATACTGAGTTGGTGACACTCATCTGTGGTGTCCTGTGCTGACTGTATAGATCTTCATAGTCTCCCCACCAGACAATCAGAGATCTCCGCCCTCTGATAGTTTAGTCTAAAATCTGACTTGTGAGTCTAAGCCACTCCTGTCGTGGAATCCAAATGTCATACACGCTGCGCAAGGTGGCAAAGGGAAATGAGCTGCAGTACCATTTTCAACCACATGATGGAGTCAATGGAATGGTGGCGCTCTTTGAACATTTAGGCTGCTGCTGGCAATAAAGACAGTCAAGCGTCAAAGTGTAGTAGTAAATCCACTTGAGCAGGACACATGTCGGGGAATGCAAAAAAAAATGTCATTAGGTAAGATCCGATGGCCGTGACAGTGTGGAGTGTTCAAAGTATTATGTGCTCAAAGCGCAGACAGGAAACAGAGGGTGACAATGTTAACTGAATAAAACAGTATAGTCTCTCTCTCTCTCTCTCTCTCTCTCTCTCTCTCTCTCTCTCTATATATATATACATATATAGGGTATGTATATTGCACATGGTCTTAGCAGCGATGGTTTAAAACAGTGTTATGCAGCAGACATGACAGTGCTACATTACATCAGATGTTGACACTGCATCATATAACGTTATGGGTTTCAAACCGTTCATGCCTTCAGCATACTGTAGGACTGCAGGTGTTTTAAATCCCGTTTTATTAGCAGTCTCATTTAGTGTGGTGATTTCCCTGATTATATTTGCACAGGACGGCTACCTATGAAAATAGTTCTTCCCATCACAGGGATGTGTTGTGAACGCAGCTCAGTGTGTGCTAAGCGGTTCCATGGTGTAATGGTTAGCACTCTGGACTCTGAATCCAGCGATCCGAGTTCAAATCTCGGTGGAACCTGAAATTTTGAGAGTCTTCAGGAAAACCTACTATTACAACAACCATGGTTTACTGAAAATGCATAACATCAAGCATCCAGATTAGTGCAACAATTACGAAATGGTTCCAAATAAGGCAGTAACCAGTGTTTTCGGTACACAGGCAGACACTGAAAATAGTTCAGAGAAATTTAATTTTTAACACATTTAATGCATTTTAGCATATTATTGATGATGATATTTGTTATCTGTGAAGTAAGCAGGAGAAATGTAAAATGTAAAATCCTGTTTCTATTGACAGTGCTATATGTGTTTATCCGAAGCTTCGGTGTGATTATGGCTTTTACCATTTACACCAGTTTCAGTCGAGCCTCGCTGGGACGTGATTTTTAGACGAAATTCGCAGTTAAGTGCCGTTCAGACGGTTAAACCGGGTTATCTGTTAGCTGTAGCTACACTCCTAGAATTAACTGCAGGCATCGTGAGCGGTGCCTTTCAGTTTTCGAGGGGAATATCGAGCTCGGCATAACACCGGAAGCGCTACAGTTTGAGACGGAAGCGGAAGCACGTATCGATGTGTTCAGCATAACGTGCGGAGAAGTTTTAACGTTGTAAATTTTCCAAACTGTTAACACCAGCGAAGCCCTCTGTTGTTTTATCTCTGGTCCAGATTCAAGATGTTTAACAGACAGACGAGCCTGTGGATGGGTGATGTATGTCTGAAATCTCTGTTTCTTTCAGTGTGTGGACGCTAGCTTAGCTACGCTTGCTATCTGTTAGCTCGGTTACGCTAAGTTAGCCAGCCTGGATATTTGACCATGTTGTAAAACTTGAGCCCAAACTCTGTTGTAAGGTGCTTCGGTACATCTTGGCGTAACACAATCATGAACACAAGTAATAGTATTTTACATTGGTTGTTAAATGATTCACTGAGTACCCCTTTTAACTCCATTGTTGTCTTCACCTTGAAGCAGGCGTTAGCTAACTTGGTACAAGCTCACGGCAATCGTTCATTGATATGCAGAATTGAACCCAGCGATGCATTCACGTTAGGTGTTAGGATGGCCTTTGCATTTGGGCTCTCTTTTATGGGTTTTGAGACCCCTTAATCAAATAGCCGTCGTCAGTGGTTATAATCAACGCTTACACATGTGTAACAATTCAAAAACGTTTCCCGAAGAAAATAACTTATTTATCGTAATGAACTGTAATTTTTCTTAAGCAGTTTTTCTAAAATACTTCAAAGCTGATTGTGTAGCATCAACAAGAAGGACCCAGTAACCACACTGTAACAATCTTCTACTTTATTAAAGACAGCTTTTACAATTTAGATATGTGCTCCTACTTCAGTACTATAATGAACAAAGATATTGGCTGTAGGTGAATGTGACGCGTCTAAAACTTTCTTCTTTCTTAGTTGGACCCATACATGGATGAGAACTTCATCAAGCAGGCATTTAGCGCCATGGGAGAATCACCATTTGGAGTCAAGATCATCACTCACAGGATAACAGGGTAGGATATACACAACATGTTATACCATACACAATCCCATGTGATAGGTATATGAAGTCAACTGAAAATTAGATGTGCTGAAGTTTTCCCATAGAAAAAATGTTGAGCAGAGGTCGACAAGTGTTAACCCTAGATTTTCAGATCAAACTTTTGACACCAGTTGAACTCGTGTGCCTAACGTCTTCATTTAGGTGCACCAGCAATTAATATTGGTGCACCTAAAGTTTTTACTGTGCCTTTTGTTGCTGAAATCATGCATTTTTAATAATACCTTTTTGTACCGTTCCTAAACACATCTGTAGTTTGTTAACACATAATGTAAATGATTGTACAGGGCTTTATGTCAACTGTTTTTGCATGTAGCACTGGTGTTACAGAAGCCCTTTTTACATATAGATCACCCTATAGTCCTTCTTCATGCCACCTTTGCATTTTTACACAGAACCAAATAACTGCAGTATCATGGGGCTCCTGTGCATGATTTTAGACAGCATGCTGGCATTGTAAACTTAAAAGAGGCGTGATGTTTAACATAACAGCATTGGCCTCTAGTGTGATATATAATATACGCGTTGGCAGTGAAATAAACAATGACAATGGCATCAATTCCTAATTGTTCTGTCCTCATGTGCAGTGGTTCAGCAGGATACTGCTTTGTGGAGCTGGCAGATGAAGCGAGTGTCGACCGCTGTGTCCAAAGACTGAATGGAAAATTGGTTCCTGGATCAAACCCGGTCAGTTCTATGGTGTAATTTCAAAATACTTACTCAAATCTTTCATGCATTCCTTACTGCAATAAATATGATCATTGTTTCTCTATAAATATATTATTGACAATTTAATACTGCCTTCCTTTTTTCCCCAGTATTAGACTTATGTTATCGAGCAGTATTTAATTGTTGATCTGACTGTGGAGAGTGGAGCTCCACTAGTCTTGGTCCTCCTTTGTTATAACAGTAACTCAGTAGTGATTAGCTAAATGAGTCAATAAAATATGAGGTTGTAAGTTTTCTCTGTAAACACACCAGAATTCTTGTTAATACAACAGATCTGTTCGATTTGCTGTTTGTGTTAATTTCATGATCACCATTGTGCTTCCCCAGTGAATTAAAACCAAGCGTTTACAAAGAAGCAATGTGAGATACCAGTTACAGATAAGATATTAAGTGAAACTATTTACTATATTGGCTGCAGTGACAGCAAGTGTACTTAAGGGTCTCGGGATGTAAAACAAAAAAAAGTCATGCCAGCCTGAAAATGTATTAAGTCTCAAGCGGTGTGTAAAATTGCGAGCTTCAGCCGCTTGCTTCTGCATTTGATATTTTGATGGCTCCTGTGAGCTGGCCAAGCTACTGGGCTCCCCTGTCCGCCAGCCTGTACCTGCTGCTGAAGGTGGCTGAGAGGCTGCTTGTACATGAATGTACTTTTGTTTGAAGCTGGTGAATAGAGTCTCTGGTAGGAACTAACTGAGGAATGGGCTAAAGGCTGGTCTGGGTGGTGGAGGTATGTAAACCCAAATAACAACAACCATAATAACTCCACTCTTTATTTCCAGCAATATCAGTGCTATACTACACATCTCTGGTGTTTGAGGTTGGCTTAGTGTCTGTGTTTTCTCTCTCCCCGTGCAGCCCCGGAAGTTTAAGCTAAACTATGCCACCTACGGCAAACGCCCAGAGGCAGGGTAAGATATCATTCACACTGAACTTTTTCATGTTACTGTTTGAGTCCAAAGTTATGTTAAGTTAAAAGGTACCTATTTGCTCTTTTTTATGTTCATAATTGTATTTTGGCTTTCTACTAGAATGTGTTTTACATGCCTTAGTGTTCAAAAACACCTTATTTTCCTCATACTGTCTCTGGAACACCTACCTTCACCTTCTGTCAGAGACACTCTGTTTTAGTTCCCCCCCCTTTTGAAAAAGCCCAGTCTGCACTGACTGATCAGCATTTCCAGGCCCGCTGTATCTTGGCATCTCTGCACCATCACAGTAGCCTAGTTAAATCATCAATAAAAGCTTCTTAACCAAAGTCTTTACAATCAGAAGTGTTCCAACAGGAATGCATTGAGAATTCAGGAAGAAATTCATAACATCAACCACAGAGGTTACATGTCTCCCTGATGTTAGCATGTAGCTACATGTAGCGGTGTACTTGCAGCAGGAGAATTACTATAATATATAGCTGCACTTTCAACTGTGAAAAAGCACCCAAAAAACCTTCTAAAACAAAATCTTGATGACTGGACATTTTCCAGCATGAATATGATCTCAGATCAGGGAGAAAACATGTAAACATTTTAAGTAGCCTGGAGCAGATGATCCCATAAAGAAATTTGTCATGAATCGATATCATATTGTAGCCAAAGTTTTAAAAAAGTGCTGAAAACAGAGTATTTAAAAAGGTCCAAAGCCCAAGGTTTTTGCTCACAGGGATTACTTCTAAATGCATTTACCTCATTATTTGAAACTTTGGCCATGTTTAATACGAACATCCTAGATATAACACTATAGATTTGACAGAAAATGGGGAAAAGCATAATAGGTCCCTTTTTATACTTTTTTCGAAGTTCACCAATCAACTATTCCTATAACTTAATGGCATAATAAACCTGTGATATATAACCTGAGAGGATATTTCAACAAAGTGAATTGACTTACTCCATAATGAAATTCTTGAAATGTTGTTTCACATTCTGTAAAATAAGAGAACACCTGAGAACTGGTGAGATTAATTAAGTTTTTTTTATTAAATGTCAGGCCTACTCGTTGTGTTAATGTTAAGGATAAGACACAATTTTGTCTTCTAGTATTTGGTGGTTCTGTTTCTTATGTTTCGTCAAATGGTCCATTGTAAGTCCGATAATGTTACAGGAGTGCAATACTCTCAATCTTATAACACTAGGCTGAAAAGCAGTGTTTCACTGCCCTCTGGTGTTGAACGTTTCATGTCTGTTTACTTCTGACCACAGCCAGCATCACTGATGGGGACTTCATGGGGGTGTTAAGATGACAGTCACAGTTTTCTTAAAAAATATTGCTATACTACAGAATCTTGGAAAATTATAAAACAATATGATAATATTGTCATGTTGGATTTGCAATAATATATTGTAATTCCCCACGCTCCCATTTACCACTCAATATTAAAATATGCAGTAACAAAATATGTTTATAGAAATTCTGACGCTGCACCAAACTCATTTAATTTTAGTGTGTTCAAAGGTTGATATTTGGGCTACATCTTCAGATAAACAGGAAAGGGATGGGATAGGACAGGTTTTAGGGGAAATGTATGATTATTCTCACTTAAAGTCAGTACAGAATCATGTATACCTCAGTTGTATCTCTGCGTCCAGTTTGAAGGTATGCTGGGCTAGAGGTTAGCTTTTTTTATCTTATGGATGTTTGTGGTGGGATTAAGTAGTGTGTCCTTTTAAGAGTGCATGTTGTTAATATTGGTTATAGTATTTAAGAATATGTGAAGCTTCAGACCAAGGAAATTTCCCATCAATTTCTCTGGTTTTAATTAAAGAGTAAAAACAGCAACAAACTCAGCTGTCCTATTTATACTTGGTAGGTATTGGTGTATAAGGAGCATTTGATCAAAGTTTCTGTCTCTCTCAGGCCGGAGTTCTCAGTGTTTGTGGGCGACTTGGCTTCTGAGGTGGATGACTTCCAACTACACCAAGTTTTTAAGAAGTATCTTTCCTGCAAGGGAGCCAAAGTCGTCACTGACCAGTATGGATACTCCAGGTATGTCAGCTCATAGAGGTGGACCCAAAAGCAACATAGCTTTAAAAATGTTCAGTCAGTTTGACTACAAATGATTTCTTGATCTACACATTGTTTCCTTGGTGTGTTGTATAATTTCCTGGTTTGAATATTATTGTAATAAATATACAATAATATAAAAATATGTGGTGTAATTGTTTAAAAGCAGTGCTATGGACGTTGACCACCATCTTCATCTATTTTCGAACAAAAGGCTGAAGAAATGTTTACTTGCCGTCTTATGCTAAAACTATTGTTTTCCCCATATAGGCTAAGCAAGAGCAACTCACAATTCAAGTGATGCTACCTCATGTTAAAAGTAAAACAACAAGTTTCAGTTCTACCATAATAATACCCATTATATTCTGTTTCTCATTATAAGTGGCCATTAAATGCCAAGTATGGAGTGTGTATTGGTGTGGAGAGGAGGTGTAACTGTTTTTCACCTGCAGAGGTTATGGCTTCGTCAAGTTTGGGGAAGAGAGCGAGCAGAAGAAAGCGATTGAAGAGTGCCAGGGTACGATGCTGGGGGGAAAGCCGCTCAGACTCAGTGTTGCTGTAGCAAAGAGGTAAGACACTGACCAGGGTACGTGGTGGCTTCCTGCAATGCTATGATTCTGTGGTTGTTACTCAAGAACCTTGGTGGTCATGAAGTGTTCCTATTTCCCCTGCATGTCGCCCCTTTTACGCTGCCTTTTCAAGACGGGAATTTCATGCTGTTATGCCACCGTGTTCTATATAAATGGTATAATCACAGAATGGGGGACAGATGTCTTGCCTTTAAGCCAGCAGCTGAGGTAGTAACAGCATCGAAACAATGTCTTTATAAACGGGACAGTCGGCAGGATGGGATCATGGGCCATACAGTAGTAACGTTTTGACAATGGATAATACAAGATTTAAAAAGTAGCTGCAGCAGAAAATGGCTGCACCAGCACACAAAGCATATATAAACAAGTTGCAAACACAAAATTTGCTTTGTACCTTGTCCACCTTTGTGTCCGGATCAGCAGTAGACTGACCTGGCACAGGTGGCTGCCATCTTGTTTTTACATCAATTAGTGTATTGTGCTTTTCCATCCACTAGATGGTGCATGATAGTGTCCACAGACAAGGACAACAGGTCTAAGTTAAGCAGAGTGAAGTATAAGGTGCAGCAATCCCAAAATGTAATGTCTTTATATGAGGTCAAAATTTGTTTTGAATTGTAATTGACTAACTGATGATGACAGTCAAAGGGATGCACATACTTCTGCATAACCCTTTAAATTAATATTGAATCATAGACCTGAGCATATATAAAGTGCCCTTCACTCTCACCTCTTCAGATATTAATGAAATTATGTTGTCTTTCTTGTGTTACAGTCAGAAGATGAGCAGCTACCACGGGGGCCAAGGCCAGAATTACCATAGCAACTACAACCAAACCCAGTCCGGTTACTATGGCAACCATGGCAGCGGGGGTCAGGGTTACTACTCTCAGTGGGGTGGTTATGACCAGTACAGTGGCTACAACAGCAGCTATAACACCGGCTATAACACTGGCTACAACACTGGCTACAACTATAACTATGGGCCCTATGGATACCCACCACCTGGCCACATGATGCCACCACCTCCCATGGGGATGCCACCCACTGACATGTCTGGAGCTGTAGAGGTGAGGGAAATACTTTGACATGCTTAAAAGAATTGATTGAAGGTTTTTTTATGTGTGTGATCAGTGCAGAGATCATCTAGGATGTTAAGTGAGTACAAAGAGTTTGAGTAATGGCAAGCAGGCAGCCTCCACTAGTGAAGATAAAGGCCACTTTGTTACATCTCCAAAATGAACTTGTTTACAGGCTTTGCCTCGTTATCCACCAAGTTGTCACCAGTACAATCAGTGTGTTTACATGGAGCCATGTATTCCTTTTGCATTCGGGTTGGAAGCCCAACCCGATTAGAAATGCTCCTTGTGAACATCTCAACCCGAATGAAAACAGCCAACCCGAAAGAAAATCTAATGGGGTGCACAGGGGTGGAATATTCCTTTTCAGAACCCGAATGGCACAGTTTTTCTGTCTTGTATACACCTCTACCCGATTCCAGCCATTCCGTTCTTTCTGTGCATGCTCACTACTGTCTTGACGTAAGGCGTCATGACGCGCACTCTCGCAGTTCTGTTCTGTGTTACTGTCGGGGCTCACAGTTTGCAGAACATAGCCGGATTTAACAGTGACACACGGCTAGCAGCACATCACATTTCCCAGTGTTACCTCGATCATTCGCCAGTTAAGGCAGGGGCAGACTGAAAGCAACACAACAATCAACTATACTCCCATGTTACAGTGCGATGGCCATGTATCTGTGTCGGCTATATGAGTACATATATGTCCACACCCCCTCCTAATCCTCCATTACGCATCGGGGTTCCATTCCCCTGAAGGGGATGTCACAGGCTCACTATACATTATCCCACTTAGAACTGCTTTACTACTAAAACATTCAGTGATGTGACATAAATTAATGATTAAAGCACGTATTATTGATTCGAATTTCACAAAAAGAAATGTGTCTGTACTCTGTATTCATGGCAACGGCAGCCTAATGATAATTAATATTGAATTCGCCCTTCGCAAAGGCCGCCCCCCTTAGTTACTGTTTCTAAATCCGACAAACTTTGAGTTTCGGAGCTGCAGAAGAAATCAAACAACGTTCATCTGCGCACAGTGCGTTGACGCACAGCTGGTTGAATATGAGCAGAGTTTCCCTGCTTCCCTTTGCTGGTTCCTGTAGCCCTACAGCAGGGTCGGCCTTTTTTTCACTGTTATAGCCTAATCATTAAAAAGCAAAAGCAGCATGTATACATTCAGTAGGTGCGTTTCCGTTTCTGTTGGCCTGTGTGGACTAACGTTAACTGATTTTGATGCTCCTCATGCTATGGCGTCCCTAGCAACGGAGCAGCAGGGCAGCGGTGATACTAAACACTGCAGAATTTTGTTGATCGACCAATCAGAATCAAGTATTTCAGAGTGACATGTTCTAACTATGCACTAAATACCTCCCAGCGTGATTACATACGCTATCGCATGTAAACTCCCATTCCAATAGAAGACATCCCATGTAAACAGGTTGGCCAATGTGGAATGACTTCAATCGGGTTCACCCAACCCGATTGAAAAGTCCTCATGTAACCGCACCTAATGAAGAGTCCACTCAATCTTGTTCACAGTGACACACGTGTGTGAAACTGTCAAGATTGCAATGAGGGTAAAAAGATGACCAGGATCAGCTCTTGTTGGCAACAAGTAGCCCTGATTAATATGCTGAATGGGTAGGGTTAGGCTCAAAACACCTTCTCAACTTCCACATTTAAATACATAGGAATTGTTCGGGAAATAGATTTATTCAGTTTCTGGCCTGCCTGTGACAGGCGGCCTTGTGCCCATGACCGAATCACAGCCGTGACGATATACAAGTTTAACATCACTCCCTCTCGTGTGATATTGCTTAATTATGTTCTGGATTATTTCTTTGGTGGGCGCAGTGTGATCCTGGAGCCTCAGGGTGCAAACCTCCCTGCCCTTCCATGCGCCTACATGGAAAGCCTAAATAGAGTAGAATAGAACTTTAATTGCCACGCAACCAGAGTTGGTGGTATTTGCTTTCGGTACATATATACAGGACACTGCTTCACAGTCACAACATCAACAAGTGTGTACAGACATAACAGAACAGAGCCGGCATCAATGACAAACAGAAATGACATTGATAAGTCAGGCACAGCATGAAAAGGAGGAGCTGGGGTGGAGGCGGGTTGCAAAGTGGCTTGCAGAGGAAGCAGCAACAATAGGCAGGCCAGAGCAGTTTAAATTAGGTGACCTGAATGAGATTTGCCAAAAAGTTGTATAGAAAGGAATCATGTGATCTATCAGCTGACCCCCTTGCATCAATCAGCTTCTCCATCAGTTGATTGGCTGTCTGAGATCAGCTGATGTAGCTGGGATGTGAGCTGAGCTTGACAATGTGTCCTGCCTGAACTACAGCTATGCTCAATTTCCTGATTATGTGCTAAGTTGGGCAGAACATGCACTCTGTACTGAACACATAGATGAAATTGTTATTGAAAAGCACTTTGCATTTTAAACCCTATTTTGGAATCCTCTAATGGTCGTACATTAGTACAGTGTCATTTCTCCATTCTGGAGAAATAAAATGTCCATATGTCTACACAAAAAAACTCAAAAATCATACAAAACAACAGTTTGTACACAAATGTGAGGTGTTTACTAAAACTACTGTGTATTTCCAGACTTGAATGTATACCCTTTTGAATGGTAGCATGATTACTAGGGTTCCACCCGTTTTTTTTATTGTGTTTTTTATTAATGTGATATGACATTCCCAATGTTTAATATCTCCCCCAGCAGAGCCATGAGGAGGGTGGAGATATGGAGGAAGATAATGCAGAAGGTAAGACACATTTTTTTATCATGAAAAAGCTCTTTTTGTTTGGTTGTTTTCTACTACGGTTGGACAATGTGATGGTATACCATGCAAAGGTAGAAATGTGTCCACCAGTAGAGATTTGGTAATACCGTCTCTACTCCAGGAGCTATTCAGAGCAGACTATGTAACTGATCAAGGCTGGATTCTCATGTAATCTTGTGATCTGGTGATCTTGCAATCTCCTGAATCCAACTGCCTGACAAAGTAACTCGATTTGGGCAGACTGGGAGGAGGAGAGTGAAGTTGTACATACAGAAACATAACACTTGAAATTCTTATTCCCAGGAATCTTACTTATTTTTTGTTTTTATGGGAGTTCCAGATAAAGAAGAAAATAATCAGTTGTGATATATTCCTTTGCTGTGATATACAATTACATATACCATGATAGAAGACTTGGGCCATGTCGGCCACCCCTGTGTTTCATCATTATGGTACAAGATATGCTATGTGTAAGTAGATGCATTCCTGTTGCCAACCTAGATGCTTAATGCTTGGAGCACCTTGACCTAGCCTTGTGCCCTTTTGTTTGCATGCACAGATAACCATATACTGAGGATGTGTACCAATCATTGCTTGGTGGTATTTTGCAGAGCCCATCCCTGAATGTGATGTGGAGCAGTGGAACAAAGATTTTATGCAACGCAGCGAGGAGGTGTATGATGCCATGATGAGCTGTCACTGGGAACCCCTGGATTCTGTTAACTCCCCCATCCCTTCCCTCTCCTGATAATTCCTCTTCTGATCCCTTCCTAAACCTTAAATACTTTGATTTTGTACTTCCCGTAACCTGCCATGATCTAACACCACACTGACACCTTAAAAAGGCCAGCTTCAGTTCACTGTCTCAGTACTTCTCTGAACCTAAGTACTTGTTCCCTTTTTAAAGTACACACAAACAATTCACTTTTAATGTTTATCAAGATGGTAATATTGAAAATGGTGTTTAATAATCAGAGACTTTACTGTTTCGTGCAAACTGTTCTGTATGAACTCCAGTATAAATCAGAGCTACAAGCTTTGGGAGGAAGAGCTGAAGTAGCCTTCTCTGCTGTTGACTGGCACACAGTAGATGTAGCATTGGAAACTGAATGTCATGCGTCAATATTTTCCCATTTAATGATATCACTAAGGAACAAACTCCTCTGCCACTTTTGTTGATCCATGCTGAAATGGTGACACCAGCAAAAGCTAACTATACTCATTGGGTATGGCCCTGACTTTTAAGAAGAGATTGTTCTCTCACAACAGAAGTTCAAATTATGCCTTAAATGATGGTCATTATCATAATTTAGTATTCACAGGATGTCAGTCTGTCTTGTCTTGTTCATTTTTTAATTAATGAAGGAATTTTCCTCAGTTTTTTTTTTTTTTTTTTTTAATTTTCTGAAGTAAAAGATGTAAAAGTATGGACAGATGCTGACACTGAGTTCACAGTAATAAGTCACAGTAATTTATCCCTGTTTTCCAGGCAAGAAGCTAGATGTCTGTCAGTGTAATAGATGGATGGTACAAACTCTTAATGCTTTTGAATGCTGTGAAACTGTAATGGTTCAGTGAGGTTCAGCTGACTTGCTGTATCAGATGTCGTGCAGCATTTACTTTCTGCTGTTTGATGGCTGAGGTTTTGTATATATTTTCTTTGTGGAGACGTTTTATCAATAAAACAAATTTAGGAGGAAAACAGTCTTCTGTCTTTTGTTTACACAGAAGTAAAGAAGTTTTTCTCTTGTGAGTGTTGTAGGGATTCATTCAGCATTTTAGAGTTTTTATATAAACGTTGTGTACTTTTTTAAAGATATGTAGGTCTTATGTTTTCAGGTTGTCCATCAGTGAATGCACTATCTCAAGAATGCTTTGAAGGTTTTTTTTTACTCAAATTTGGCATAAACATCCACTTGGACACACAAATGTACTGATTTGATTTGGTGGTAAAAGGCCAAGGTCACTGTGACCTTACAAAACGTGTTTTGAGCCAAAACTGTAACAAAATTTCACACAAATGTGTAATAAGATAGAATAATGAAGTGGTGACATTTTACAACACAAAAGTTAAAGGTCAGCTTCACTGTAACGTTATAATGTTCAGCCTAAAACACTGTTCTGGCCATTAGTGTTGATCTCAGGAACAGAAGGGGAAACATTTGGTCAGATACTTAATTGTTGACACTAATCTTGGGTGCCCATCTTGAAACTGTGCTGATTGTCTAGATCTTCTGTCTTGCCAGGGGGAAGATGTGGGTGAAGCTCCCATGTTTTCACACACATGGATGTTAAGTGTAACTGTAACTGCAACAGAGACATACAACCGTGAGGTGGTAATTTTAGTTCTGTTTTTATGTTGGAAACAAGGAAAAGTCTAATGGTGCCTCTGGTGTCTAGAGTTGCATATTGCTGTGGAGGCCTTGGTGAAAGCATGAACTGTAACAATCCCATTTCATGTGTGACCTTTATTGCACAACATTCTCCTGTAGTGTTTCTAGGTTCATCTTTTAGTATTGGATGGATGTGCTAGGCACCTCAACAGAGGGGTGACCTAAATGGAGACAGTTCTATTGGTACCATCCACCAGTTTTCATTATGGAAATGACTGGACTGGACTGCTTGGTAGAAACAAGGCTTTGCCGATCAGTAAGAATAAAACCAAAGTGACAACTGACCGCCTTTGGCTGCCCACGTCAATAACTCAATCTCAAAAAATGCAGTATAGTTTAAAAGTATTAGTGGGACTTCACTATGGAAACTTTGGGATTCATGACCTTACATGTTACATCACACACAACACATTAGTTTTCTTGCCCCAGTGTCATTTAAACATATCAGATTCAAACTCTATTCAAACATAATTCCAGATGGCTGGTATACATAGAGGGAGAGACTGTTAGGAGAAACTGACAAAACATACATTATGGTCATGCACTGACACATATAGGAGCTACGTTATCTCAGCAGCTACAGACAATAAATTTTCCTCTATGCTACTCTACATGGAAGGATATTCAAAAGGTTACTCTAACAACTTCATTACCCCTAACATTCGTGACTTTTCCCCAATTCCATGACTTTTTTCAGGCCTGGAAAATGAGATTGTGCAATGCTGTGATTTTTCCAGGTTTTCCATGACCATCCTAGCTCAATGTCTGATGGTGAAACCCCTGCTGTTTCCCTGTGCCTTTGATTGATGGGTTTCTCTAGTACACTTTCATTTCCTTTGGTGCATTTCTATATCTATTTAATTTCACCTTATGTCATTGTTAAAATCTCATTTTGTTCTATTTGATTTATTTTATTTTGGTTTTTGGCACTCACTGTTTTTGAGTGTAATTCTAATGTATTTTTTGGGGGGGTGTAAATCACTTTGAATTGCCTCAGTGTTCGCTGCCTTGCCTTTATTTTTCACACAGTAAATGAACCAATATAGCAGAAACCAATTTCTCCGAATCTGGAACATGATTGAATATTGTATGTAGAGGACTTGTGTGAAATCTACAATCAGTGTCTGAACTTGTCTATTTTTTATTTTTATTTTTTGGCAATGGTTGGGTGAACAGAGAAGAGACCTGTGTCAAGAGAACCAGGATTCAGTGAAAGGTAGGTGAATGCATTTGAAGTTTTAATCACTGTATTTACAGGCTTAGAGCACAAATGACAGCAATACATCTGAACAATGGAGGAAATGTATAACCAAACTCAACCAATGTCCTCCTCTCAAAAACAAAACCAGGTGATTAAAACTGGTGAAAACAGTGAATTAAGCAGCATGTCGCAGACTTGTTCCTATCCCACCACCTGCTAATGTGTGCTCCTATATTTTCTCTGATAACTTAAGAGCCAGACATTCAAGAAGTTCTTACCGGGAGCGGAATTATCTGCAGGGGTCTCTTACTCTCCATAACAAACACACCAGTGATTTACAGCGGGAAAAACACTGAATAAAGCAGTTTTTCCCTTAGCACAGCACTGCTAATGTGTGCTCACCACTGTTCTATGATAACTTAAGATCCAGATGTTCAGAGGGTGTTAACTGGGATCCAAATTATTCACAGAGGTCTCTTCCTCTCCAAAACAAACAAATCCGGTGATTTAAACCAGTAAAAACACTGAATAAAACAGTGTCACATTAAAAAATTGGTGTTTTCTGACGCTGCTCATTTACGTCACTCAAAGTAGCCTGCCCTTAATTATGTGTGACTTGAAGCTGGGTGAGTTACATAAAAATTAAGCTTGAGCTCCTGTACAGTTGTCATGAATGTTGAAATTACCTATAGAGACCACAATTGTTTCTTTGCACCAGGATGTAAACATGTTTATCCCTGCTGTAAATCTGGACTGTTTTTTGGAGCTAGACTTAAGTGGCTATTAAAAGAATTGCAGTTTTTGGCACTTCCCATGTTGGCTTGATTTTTTAGCTTCAAAAGTTGCTGCTAGGGTGCATTATGGCAATCTCCATACATGAGGCCCAGCTTGCTTTGTGGATAGAAACAGCTCATTCTAAGATAAGGAAAACAGGATTCTTATTTTCAGGTGATTATATATTAAAGAAAACATACTTATTATAATACATTCGATTTCTGCTAGTGTATAACCCTTAATCATACGCAGTGGACCTTTAAGTGTTGAATGGAAATTAAGTTGTTAATTTCTATGTCACATATCCATCAAATCATTTCAGCAAGTCCTTTCTCTGCATTGCAAACAAAGTCTAAGCTGTGTTTCAGTACAGTCTGGGTTTCTCAAACATTCCCAGCCTGTATGTAATCGGACACTGCTGTCTGTTGTCCCAAATCCTTGTCTTATGGACTTTCTCCTGTCATCCACTTTGACTTCCTGTTATGATGTCACAGGAAATGAGCCTTTGATATGGCATATATTTTCTGCATTGTCACACATTAGAAAAAAAGAGATGCGTTTTTGAAAGTCCACTTTTTGTCTGTTCCAAGTTTCAGCAAGATTTCTTGTCTTACTGTTACAAGAGGACAACGTACACAAACGGACAGGTCATGTCAGTCATCTCCGAACAACCACTTTGAGTTAATGAATCATCTTTGTGTCAGTGTTAAAATGTGTTTGTTTTGTCAGTTAATTGCAGTGATCATGGTTCAACTGTGCGTCCTCTGCGTCAGCACTGGTGGTCTTAGTGTTGAGCAGGCCCTGTCCAGGTCTCCCGGGGCAGTACCAGCTGGGCCCCAGGCGATACCAGCCCTGGTACAGTCCCCTCCAGCTCAGACATCCCAGAGCGCCCCCTAGCAGCTGAGTGGGGAACTGAGGGAAGTAAGCTAAGAGACAGAGAAGCAGAAAGATCCAGAGCCAGAGCAGGAGAACACAGAACAGGAAGAGGATCCTCAGAGGGGCATCTGAGATCCCTCCCAGGCTCAGATAAGGTCCAAACACAGCTGTTTCCTCAGCCAGCAGCAGGCAGCAGAGACACAGGAGGAAGACATCTTCTGAAACTTCATAGCCCCTCCACAGCATGCCAGCTTTGAGACACTCGGACTTACTCTCCCCTTCCCTCAACACCAGCAGAGGCTGCCCGTTGGTGACCTCTGGGCCGCTGAGTAAAGGTTCATAGCAGCTTCCGGTGGTGTTCTCCAGAAGGTCCAGGAGTTTACAGAAACCAAGCCACAACCCCCCAGCCACCCCAAGCCGGGAGAGATGACGAATGGACAGAGAAAGGGAGCGACGAATGGAGAAGGAGAGGAGAAAGACGAAGGAGCCAACAAAGATGCAGGTCCAGCCCCAACCAGAGCGCAAGAACATCCTGGAAGAAGGAAATGAGAGATGGGAACAGTTTTAGAAGTTAAGTGAGACATTGCAGAGTGTGGGGGGAGGAAATGAAATAAATTAGATTTGGTCATGTTGAAAATGTGAAAATTAAGTGTAATAGTTAGTACCATTAGGACACCACTGTCACATTAACTGACAAATAACTGTAATTATGCAAAAGCCACCAGACTGGTATCGTCTAATGGTTTCTGTTTAACATCCCATAACATTCACCCTGCCATTGTATGGAAGCTCATTTCAGTCTGATGAAAAAATATCCTGTCATCTCAAATTAATGAGAAATGTGCTCAAAATAATGACACATTGTTTCTTGTTATTTTGAGATATTATGTCATTTTGAGAAAGTTTTTCTCTCTTTTTTTTTTTTTTTTTTTTTTTTAAATTTACTGAATCTTATTTTATTTAGGCCTGTCCTTCAACATACAAACTGAAAACACAAAATTTATTTTGTGAGTCATTATTTGGGATTGTTTCATGTATTTTACATTCCAAGTCATAATTTTGTGATAAGTCATTTTTTTAGGACACTAGTTCATTATTTTGAGTGGGTAAAATTAGAAGTAAAATGAGAATTAACATGAATCTTGACTGTACTGATTCTCTTTCTCAAAGCTGACCTAATCAATATTTTTATATTGTTGAGACTACTGAGTATAATGTGAAATGGATCACTTGTACTGAACTTATGGAGAATTATCACATGACAGTTTCCCTCAACTCTACCAAGCTTGTCAGCATCAGTTAGCAATTGTTTTGGTTTTACTGGCCACAAATTCAGTTTAGCTTCAGTCTCAGTGCTCCCATCAACCTTGTTTCAGCCGCAGCAGGCACCAAATAGCCCAGTTAGAGAGTAGTGGGTGAATAAAATGGAGCGTTTAGCAGCTGAAAAGACAGATATTAGTTTGTGGAGGTCGTTGCTCTACATCCATCCTCCAAATGAATGCTGATGCCCTCCGTGACTACTGAATGTGTAAACATTTATATATTTAAAAGGATCCCCATTAGCCAGTGGCACCAATTAGTCTTCCTGGGGTCCGAAATGCAGTACTATATATTCATCACACACGTGTGCTGTACACAAGCATGGCTAATCACAAAAACACTGTAAACAACATTGGATCTGTTCTACGCTAGTTTCTTCACATGTTCACCTCCAGTTATGTTACATTAAAAGGTCGTTCAAGTTCTCTTATACTTCGAACCCATTAAGAAGAGCAATGTATTCAGACAGAGTTAGAGTGAATTTGATAGTTTGATTGCTTTGTTGAAAGTACAGTAGTACCATTGCCAATAGTGGGATAGTTAGTGGGCTAAAACTGTACATTAGTAGTTGAGGTAGCACGTTGAAAGGCAGATTGTTGAAAGTGTTTATATGTTGTATTGACTCTAGTTCTTTAGAGCCCCCATTTTGTTTGATGGGGTCAATGGAGGGGTCCCCTCAGATTATGTGTGGTCATATGACTACAAAGTTGCGTGGTGATCGGTGAAACCCTTGAGATGTTATACAGCTTTATGTGATGAGCTACGCCCTCCACAATATTCATTGCCTTATAGAAGCTAAGTTTTGGTAAGTTTTCCAATTTTTGCCAAGAGGGAACATTAGATTTTGGTCCCAAGATTATGTTCACTGAGTTTCATGTAGATTGGTCAAACTTCCTAGGAAGAGATTGATTTTAAGTGTTTTTCAAAAAATTCAAAATGGCAGAAAATCTATCTTCTTGAGGTAAATTTGTTCCTCATGAGGAGAAGCATCTCTGTGCAAAGTTTCATGTCTCTACGACATACGGGGCATGAGATATGCCCATTCACAGTTTGCGATATCAGTCGGTTGCTATAGCGCCCCCCTTTTGCCAACTGATGTAATACTGCTTCATTCGCATCCTCCCATGACCCTCTACCACTGTGCCAAATTTCACATGGATTGACTGACCAAGTCAGTGAGGAGAAAAAGGTGGAACAGACAGAGTTTTCGTCATTATATAGTAAGATAAATGTAAAGTGAGCAGATATTTTAATGATTTATGGCGAGATAAATGACTTTTGTCTTTTTTTAAAGTATTAGATTTTGGGCAAGGTCACATTTTGCTTTTCTCAATGAATGACAAAGTTTCAACATTTGGTAACTTGAATGTATAAAAACTCATGTTCTGGGAGTAACTGCAACTGCTGCTATTGTGCTTAAGGCCTTTGTGCTTTTACATCAATATTTTCTAATATTTTTATCTTGCAATATATTGTGCAACAGCTTTTAACAAATCAAACTATTAAAACAGTGACATGTCTTCAGAGTGGCAGCAGTTATTATCTTTGAACAGTAACAGACAGTGTAGGTAACTCAGTGGCACAAAAATACCACTTGTGAAGAAGACAAGTGACCAGGAAGTAAACAGGAAGTATCCTCACCTGTAGAGGAAGTGGCTTCTCTTGGCAAAGACGCTGTGCTGGGAGACCCAGAAGCTCAGCGCAGGGCCGAACATCACCATTCCTGACAGCAACAGGTGGAAGTGCTGCCGAAACACAGTGTTACCCAGGAGCCGGGCCGCCAGGTCCGTCAGGACCACCAGCAACGTGTTGAGGAACATCTGGACCCAAAACCAATCCTCTGACCAGGACGCAACTTCACTGATGGTTTCTAAATGAAAATGGACTGCAGCTGGTTCTGAATACTGGAGAGTGTTATCCACCTCAGATTCAATAGCATGCACTGTTTCATGTAATACGCCTGTAATCCTGTCTAGAATGCCCTTAACACACTAGCTGATGCTGTGGATTACCTCTGTTGCATAACGGAACATTTCAGCATCTTAAGTCTGGCTGGAATCAATCTGTACAAACTAAACTATATTTTCAAAGTTTGAGAGTTGATCCATTTGGCGCGTTGATGGAAGATTCATTCACATCCAGAAATCCAAAGATGCTGGTTGTGTGGAAGTTTTTGAAGTCCAGTTGAAGTCCACTGGTGTTAGCTGCTAGTGTTCGGCATCCATGCTCAGAGTGTAACATGAATGAAATGACAGCTGGCTCCTTGCATTCCACAGACTGCAAATATGTGCACACTGTGAAATCCAAGCATGGAATTCTTAAGTCCAATAGCGCTCCTCCCCCTCCTGACTCAGTACAGTATAATGTATCTGCTAGTAGTTTCAGTGCAAAGTAGTTTCGCCACAGCCAAATAAACAATGCAAACAAACCATGTATCCGTTGCTTTGCTGGTTTTTCATGCAGCTGCAGAAAGGCGAGTTGAGTTTCAGTCTTCTCTGACCTTGCATTACAGGTTTTCCATGTGACTATCACTGGCCATCTCTGGATCACTTCTGCAGAAATAAAATGGCTGCCACTGTGTTTTACTCAGCGACAGCTACTACTGAGTTACCCTGAGAGACGTGCAATGGTTATAGCTTTAGAATTCCTCCCCTGTTCAAACAACATCCGCAGTAACTGTGGCTTCTCTGCTCTTCTCCGTCACCCACACCCACCCTTTTCAACGCACAGGGTATGTTCTCGCCCTGTCATATGTCTCCTGGGCCTTGAAGGTGTCACATTGCTCCTACTGAGATGACTGAAGGGTAGAGAGAGGTTAAACTAATGACGTGTTCCTTGGTAGTGATATGGATATCACTGGATTTCTGACTAATTTAGTTTGGGTTGCGAGCACAGTCAGAGGCTGAGAGAGAGCAGCAGCACCAACAAAACCAGTGTTACACAAAAGTCATGAATTAAGTGTTAACAATGATGTGAAATTAGATGCAGTGAGTCAATTTGTATGTGCGTGTTTGCACGTATATTATTAGCAGCAACCTTTGTACTGTATCTGGGCTGAGACTCAGCTGTTGCAGCAGTCTGTCTCTGTCAATCAGTGAATGGTAACACACACAGTCCACATTTACTGTCCTTTCTCCTCTTTCTTACTTGACCCACTTTAACTAAGTTTCTTTAAAGGACCCTGAAGGCAATTCTATCAACAGCCATATAGTTACCTTAAGTCCACAAAGCTCCTCCTGCAAACAAGTTCACCTGTTTGCAGGAGACTCTAGTTGTGCAAACTCTAGCTGTGTCTGACTTATATGAGTTAGTGGTTATAAATATTCTGTCTTTGTTACAAAAGGTATCCAGTTTGCGCTGAAGTTGCCTGTGCTTAAAGAGAAAAAAACAATGCAAAAAAAACAAAACAATTCAGGTTTAGCTCATTCGGCCAGATTGCATTTGCCATAACACATTAGTCCCCTCAAGGGTGCACCCTTAGAGGACGCAAACCAGGCAAATGTTTGGGCCCCCGCAAAAAAAACTTCAGTGTAGTTCAATCAGGAAGACTTTCTTTATGCTATATCCATTCACAATTCTCTCTATCCCACTCCCACCACTTCCACCAACCAGCTGACTATGGGTGTTTCCTCTCCCGGTAAGCCTATCAAACTTTGCCACGATGTCCTTCAGTCATTCATGTTGCTCCTGCCAATCTTTAAATCTGTTCTCTCTGCTCCCATCAGCCATCATTTTAGGTGGAATTGTTGCACCCTCCTCAGCCCCATTCACCTTATCCAGAGCCTAGGACAAGCTCATCAAAGCCCACTCCTCTTCATATCTAGATCCTCAGCTCCCTCTTCATCTCATCTCTTCACCACCATTACCACCACCAGTGTCTAGACTCCATAGGGGGGATCCCTAATCTACTACGTCTTTACTATCCTCCTGGAATAGATGACATCACGATGGGGTCTCATTGCCAAACACTTGGTGGGCTTCTTTCCCATGTCCTTAAATCATGAAAGATGCATTTGTAAATCAAGTGGATACAGTTTTTTGAGCGTCACAACTGTAGACTGTATATAAAGATGGACAATACATCTCCACTTACTCCCACTGTACAAAAATGTAGCCAGATTATCTCGGCCATACACCCGTCTGACCATCCCTGGGCAGCGCCTTTGAACATGAATACACACAGCTATCAAATCCCCTTTATATTGCATCACATAACTAAACCTGCAAGAAAAATGAACTCAGAATGATAAGCTCTACATAAAATGACAGAAACCACCTGTGGGAAATTTTTTTTTTGACACATTCTTAGAGTTTATATCTTATCCCATGTCCCCTCTGCTAACATGGAGGGGGTGGGGTTTATGACCTGCACTGTAGCCAGCCACCAGGGGGCCATTCAGATATTTTGCCGTCTTTTTTGAGGAGCTGTCATGTCGTCCATTATTATGCAGACTGTGGTCACAATTGGCTCAGAGGTAGAGCGGGTCGCCCACCAATCAAAGATCAGTGGTTTGATCCCTGGCTTCTCCAGGCTGCATGTCGAAGTATCCTTGAGCAAGATACTGAACCCCAAATTGCTCCCGATGTGTTAAAACTGAGTAGCAGCTGGCACCTTGTATGGTAGTCTCGGCCACCAGTGTATGAATGTGTGTGAATGGATGAATGTGACTCGTAGTGTAAAAAGTGCTTTGAGTGGTCGGATGACTAGAAAGGCGCTATACAAGGTCCATTTACCATTTACTCCTGTGAAAAGACTTGTTTTAACATCATGATCCATTTGGTTCGATAACATTAAGAAATCTAGAAGAGGAACACCATTGAATCATTTTATCCCCATTCAGGTTTGCACAGGGATAACCTGAATGTAGGCTGCTTGGCTGGTGAAGTCTCTAGTGCCCCAGCTCTGTGGGCCCAACAATTTGAAAGATGCCTGTAAATTTTATGCCTTAGGGAGGCAAATTTTTTTTGGCTTTATGCACCACTGAGGAACTTTCATAGGAATGAATGAGGCCCCACCTCCAACACTGTATCCAGTTCTTTCTCAGCATCCATGGTTTACACACATCTACAGTAACTATGTGCAAAAAAGTCTAATTGTTCCTTTGGTCAAGAGCTATTGCTGTTGTATTTGTTGAATCTAAGCCATAATCAGTCTATTTTTATGGAGCCACATACTTACTGTGCACACTGATACTGTGTTCACACTTCGAGTGACAATGCAAAAGTGTGACCAGCTGCATTATTGCAGAGTCTCTGTTGACGTGTTGCTTAAGGATGAGTTAATGTAGTTGCATTGTCAATGGCTTGTGTGTGTCTGCCATTTGCAACAAAGCACCTCGATAGAACGTCATCTAAAGTTTATATTTGGTCATAAAAAGTCTTTTCATCAATATCTGAGCATAATTTTAACATTTAACATCAACATTTCACCACCCCATTCCATCAATCTGCAGCCAGTGAGCTAACTAAGGCTAAATAACACAGTACCACAACTAGAAACAAAACATGATTTGTTGACACTTCATCTCATCACTGGAGCACTGAAGTGTTTAATTTGTAGTGCGTCATGCCGATCAGCAACGACAAGTGTCAGGTGTCAGATTGTAGCATCGTGTAACCAGCTTCCAATGAGAATGACTTGTAGCCTGTTGCTGTGTCACTTGTACTGTGAATGCAGTATGACAGGCGTGACTGTATTAACCTGCTAAGGGGCCCTGAGAACAATGAGCACCTTTGGTAATTAAACCATGCTGACAATTTACATTTTATCAAACATTATTATCAAATCCACTGGCAAAAGTATAGCATGCAAATGACCCACCCTTAATATCTGCCAAATACAATTTCCAAGATTTAACTACTTGGTTTTGTTGTAGCAATTATATCTTTGGGGCTTAGCACTTGTTGCAGTGCTGTGACTGCACTCTATTTTCCTTCAGAGTCTCTTTCCCGTGATAAGAATAAAATTTCATCTGTTATAAAAACAAAGCTTATTCTGGAAAAATCTATGAGAAGTTTTCCTTTCCTAGAATGACTGAAGAAGTGCATCAGCCTCTAAGTCCCATCTCAATGCATATCTTTACTTGTCATTTGTGCAATTAATATTTCTACTGTACAATGATGTAAGGACAAGTATAAATCATTACTTTATGTGTTATTTTCATGTTTGTGCTAAAAAAAACTCCAAGGACGGTGATTATGCTCATCAGACAGATGTAGGTTAGTTAAAAGGTTCTGTATTTTTCAGCTGATGACAACTAAAACTTGGATTAAACAGTGTGTAATTCAACATTACAGAGGTTCCCTTTCATTTGATGCACTATCCCTTTATTTCTTCATTTCTTACTATAATCTTCTGTTCCTTGCTGTGCTTTGTATTCCTGAAATGTCTAAACTAAATGCTCCTGTCCATCTGTCAGTTTCTGTTTTGAAACCTGCCTGTTGTCAGTCCAGAAATAAAGGTTGACCTGATTTCAAAGTGTTAAATGTCTCCCTATACTCTTTCTCCAACTGCGTGCAGAAAGGCTGGACAGTCTAGGTTACAGACATTAACCACTGCATTTGTTATCCAAGTTAAATGCCAGCAGGACAGAGCTACATGTTTTTTTAGAGTTTAGAAAATAAGTATTTTAGAATTTTTTTAATAAGGCTGATCTATAATTAGCAATCAATCAGTGCAACACAGTGGATTATTTCCACAACAAATGGCCATACTTTTTTTTAGGAATGGTGATCATTAGATCACAGGAAACTGCAGTTCTTATTTGCACTGGACTTCTACTGAAAGTGCGTGTACTGCTCTAAGTGATCCTCAGATGTTTGAAATGTCTATCTGTATCATTTGTGTCCACTGACTCACTAAGTCTGCAGCCCGACTTCACATAGAAAGCTATAAATAACAACGTTAACACAGACAAACAGAAACACTTCTGCAAGGCAATGTAACCTAATACATTAGTCCTACAATAGATCTTACGTATGCGAAGCTACTTGTGTTCACATTTTGCTTTACAGTGTCCGGGACATGTTTGATCAAATGTGTGATCATTGTGTTGGTTGAAGGACTGTATCGTGTTGAAAGGTTTTTCAAATTATTCAAAACAATGCATTATAATGCATTGATAAACACTGACTAGGATGACCATAGAGTCTCTGTCACAGTGTCATTAACTGTCCAGGCAGGATAATTTGGACAGTATTGTATATTGCACTAAAACATCTATTTTTCTTGTCATATAGTCCACTGATTCCAAATATTGTCATAACTAACATATGGATTCCTGAGTTATGGCCAACAACATGTTTTGTTAGGTCACACTGCCCTTTACCTATGACCACCATATTCTGATCAGTTCACTAGTTCATTAGACGGACAACTGTAGAACATAATGCCTTCAGCCACAGCTGTCGCCAGAGCCGATGCATAAAAACAGTTAAGAGCCCGGGACCAGGAGAGAAGTTTCCAGAAAGTAGCTATGGCTGGATGGTGTTAAATGCTTAAGGAAAATGATTAATCAGATTTCAGCTGTTGAAAGAATCACTGAGAGAAGGAGTAATGCAACCTCTACAAGCCCTGGCAGACCAATCAAAGTCTGTTAGTGGATATAACAGATCATTCAAATGCCTCAGAACATGAACACCTGGGCCCATATTCACAAACATTCTGAGAATATTCTCAGAGACCTCCCAAATTAGCCTAAAAACTTTTGGTAAGGAGTCCGAGCTTGGGAGTTATTTAGGAGTTCTCAGAGCAACTCTGAGCAAGGACAGGACAGAAACATTTATCTTAATGGGGAGGTGTGGTCAACCCCGTTGCTAGGTGTGATGCATCCTCTTAACAGATGTGATTGGTTGTCAGAGACACGCCCTTTGTGATCCTGCAAGGTGTTGACATCTCGTATAAGTGAAATGCACTACTGACTGTTAAAGTGTTGTCATTGTTAGTGTGATCACTTTGCTGATGGAAAGTTGAGACGGACCCAAGTCATCACTGCTGCACTGTTGTGATCATTTTGTTTCTGGCATTTCAGCACTGGGTGGAAAATGTTTGCACACTACTAATGACATTGACCACAAATATTATCCCTGCACAATCTAATCTGTGGTATTTCATTACCTCACTGTCATCCAGTGTTTGGAGAATATTTGTCTGACCTCTTTGTGTTTCCACCATTTTCTCCTCATGAAAGCCTCCTAAAAGTCCTTCTCCATGCAACAGTTTTCCACCTTCGGAGCTCTTTTAAGGTCTAAGATGCTCTGTGAATAACTTTTATCTTTATAAGGACCTTAACTTTAAATTCTTAGAAAATGTCACAATTCTAAGAATTTTCTTAGTGCTCTACTCGTACTATTAGGAAACATTGCGAATACGGCCCGGAAACTTTTCACCATCTAATAAGTGAGCCTGACACTGGTCTGAAAGTATTCAAAACTTTTGTGTCAGTCCAGCACCTGCTGTCAGTCACCACAAGAACTTTATGAGGAAGGTGACTCAAACTATTTATGGAACATTTACGGCAGGTTTGATCTGGTGCTGTACAAAGCTTTTAAGGCTACAGGTTGAGTTAGTGAGGGGAGAGACATTCACAGTCTTTCTGAGAAGTAATTCCCCTGATTAATTGTCTGACCCTGACCTCTGACCATCCTGTGGAAGAAAACAAGAGTTTCAATACTGAGACCAATCAATATAACTAACTTACACTGCATTAAGAGTGTTATCATTCAGTTTGGTGGTGAGCTATTTAGTTTGCTGCCACACTGCAATTCATATCGTCAGGTTGATTTTGACATGTTGAGACTAAATGCAAAGATGGAATAATGTGATTACAATATTGATCAATCTTTGGTACAACAGCATCTCCAAGATGTGTGTGTGTGTACTGTGGCTCCGCTTACTGCAGTTGGATTTGTTTTGCTGACGTCTACAGGAATTAGAGTGAGTAGTGATGAGAGGACCGGTTCTTATAAGTAACCTGGTTTGTATCGTTCAATTGTCTTCAGTGAACTGACTCATGGACAACTCTGTTCGTACTTCTGGTTCACCTTCAGTGCCACCTCAGCTCCAGCTGGGAGATGTGACCAAGCAGCGAGTTCACTACATTCCACAGACTCTCTTACCTTTTTGGTCTAATAAGTTAAGAACTCTGTTACATGCCACAGTCATATAAACATGAGCAAAACAGCCATCACAAAACATACCTTTCAATCAGCTATTGTTTTTCAACTCAGTTGGTGCATGCATTGTGCTACTGGGTTAGCTTGCTGTTGCTGAGTAGTGGCTCTCACTTGTTCTACAGCTCTGGGGGAGTTTGCTCATGTACATCTTGTTCTTTGGCTCAGGGGGTGTGTGCCTATGGACGACTGGTTCTTCAGCTCAGGCAGTGGTGTAGTGGAGGGTATCCGCAGGTATACAGGGTTTACCCACCCTTTTTTTGGCTGTTTACAATAAACCCAAATATCAGCCAAAACACCATTGGAATATAGAACATACCCACTCGCTCCTTGGTAACCTACCCAATTCACACAGAATGAAAGTCACATGGACAGACTCTCGTCAGCAGCTCATTCAGTAGCACAGGCAGTTTATAGTAACACAGCACACACGCGAACCAGGAAACAAAAGCAAATTTGCTATAGCCTCTTGTTCAGCAGCTTACGTTAGCAATCCTATCCTATGGAATCCTATCTCTTAAACCGCTCCCAAACAGTACGAATTAATAATCATCAATCAAATGCCTTATGTCTGTCCACCGGTGTCCCACAGGGATCCATACTGGGTCCTCTTTTGTTTTGTATATATATATATATATATATATATATATATATACATATATTATATACATATATATATAAATGACTTGCCATCTATGTGTTCTGATGCTCATGTACAGATGTATGCCGATGATACAGTGGTATATGTACATGGCACCACGAAAGCAGAAGTAATGGTCGAAATTACAACATGGCTTAGTCAGTGCTGTCTCCAATTAAATGTTTCAAAAACAGTAGGCATGTACTTTACAAATACTAATGACACTTGTGTAGATCCGGATATTTTTATATCTGGAGAGCGACTGCAGATGGTAAAAGAATTCAAGTACCTTGGCATCTTTTTAGATTCCAACCTTAATTTCAGGGCACAGGTTAAAAAATTATGTTGACGGGTCAAAGCAAGTCTTGTAAACTTCAGGTTCATACGCAACTCTATGTCAACTGAAGCAGCTAAGCACTGTACATGCACTCAATGATCCTTTCTCACATGAATTACTGTTTAACAAGCTGGTCGCAAGCCAATTACACTACACTCAAGCCACTGCAGTTATTGTATAAACAGACGATAAAAATCTTAGACAAAAAGCCAAAACAACACCACCACTGTACAATCCTAAAGAAATATGGCCTTCTGAATTGGGAAAACATGATTAAGTATGTAAATATATGTCTTCTTTTCAAAATTATACATGGCTTAGCTCCTCCTCCTCTCGGATCTTTTGTTAAGATTAGAACAAGTACAAATCAAATCACAAGGGGGGGTCTCAAGAGGGGACTGTGTTGTTCCACTAAAGAAAGGCTCCTTTAGTCAGTCAGCATTTTCTGTTAAAGCCTCCTGAGAGTGGAACAACATTCCAACACATATTAGGGATGTCGGGACATATGTGATATTTAAATCTCATTTAAAACAGTGGCTAATTAGTAACCAAATTTGTCAGCATTGAAAATTCTGTCAGCTGCTGCCACCTTGGTAATATAAGATGGTTATTTGGTCCCTATATCCTGTTCTATGTATGGCTTGTCCAATGTGAAATATCTCTTATGTTGTATCCTGTTCGTGCATAAGTGTTGTTTTGTATGCACTCTGGGCTAGTCATTCTGGTTCTGACTGATGTCTAACCAGCATGCTGCATAGAGGGTTGGCTTGCTTATGTCTTAACTACGTATTGTCTTGCATACATGTTTTTAACTGCTTTCTTGCTTGCATGCTTATTTGCTTGCTGTGAAGGTCGTATTGTCCCTTGTGTTCTGTATTAATTGTAAGGCTGTCTTATGTTTACTTGTTGTCAATTGTATGTTAATTTTAGCAATGTCATTATTACTTGTTGTTCACATACTAATCAATTTTAATTAGTTGTAGTTTTTTGATCACTGCTTTAAGATAAGACTGAGGTTTGTTCCCTCAACATAGTTCTACTTTGTTTTATTTCAGGGAGCCTTTGTAACACCTGGCCAGGGAAAACGGATGAAAATTAGCCTTGGATAAATCTAGCATATTTACAGAAATGTCTATTAATATGCTCTGTCCCTTCAAATAAAAAAAAAAAACGAACAAAAAAACATACACAACCACAGGAGTGAGCAGTAACTGCAGGCTGAAAGAAAGACTGAAAAGTAGGAAAGTACATTATGTATGCTTGTATTTACATGTTTGTAGCATTTAACAGAGATGTTTATTCAAGTATTTGTTAGACTGAGAGAGCTACGATAGCTTATGGGACGTAGTGAACTTACTGCTGACATATGGTCGACAAAAAAACATGATACTGTTGCTATGCACCATTAGTTAACATTTGAAGTAATGTAATTTTTATATAGTGGTGAGTGGGAGGGGCTACGTTAAAGATGGCTCTAATACATCATCAAGCAGGGTTATAGGCCCACCAAAAGAAAAGGTCACAGAAAACAGTGAAAACACTCTTGCTTCACAAGTCAGTGCTACACAGTTCCCAGTCTTTCTACGTTTCCAACATTCTAACATGTTAAATGTTTAGAAGGAAATCACTGATTTTGCTTTGCATCTTAAGTAATGTCACATGTATAAATTCACTTAGTGCCAATGGATCACAGCTGATATAACGTAATCACAAGTGTATTTTTCCAGCCCACCTCAGTTTAAACATGGAAATAGAGGCATATGAGGATGTTTCTTCCTCCTGAATACTTTATGAAAAAATACTGCCACTGTGTGGCTCAACTGGGGCAGTACAGCTGACTCTGACAGGGGAAATGGCTTGCAGTGATGAACAGTATCCTCGAAGTGGAGCATTAGATCATCCTGTGCTCAGATGGTGAATGTTGTCTACCTTTAAGTATTTACAAAAGTTAACAGGGAGATGAGTGCTAACTATGCTATATCTCTCTTTTTCAGTGGCTGAAGTGGGGGATAAACTCTTGTCTGTTGCTTTCTCTCACATACACACATGCACATTTGAATATCTAACTTTAGCACCCTTATTGTTGTCCAAACAACTGTGCTAACCAGGTCACAAGGTGCATGCCATGTTATCATACCATGAAAGTGTGTGCTGCTTTAATCTTTGTCAAACACACCAGTTGGTCAGTTTGGTCATCAGTCATACTTTTAGCCACAAGGAAGGCCATATTTGGCTCTCTCTTGGCTCCACATTGTTTGGGAACTAATTTTGGAATAAAATGTACTGACTTCAGTATTTTATCATCAACATTGCCATCTACCAATCATGACTGACCAGTCAGGCATGAGGGTTGACCACCCCCTTACAACATGGACCTGCAACATAACTAGCATGGGCTGTAATAGCCACCATGGCTAAATGGGCTAAGAATGACTCCGAAACTCTGTCTTCAAACATTCTGTTAAACATTTTAGCTTCCAGACTGAGCTATTCCTCAAAACTTTTTATTAAACTAACTTTCTGTCATATTTTCTCCAAATTGTCACTATATCCTGACAGACATAGATATGACAGATGATCTGTCTATAAAAAAAGTTCCTCTGCCTCCTCCTTGTGCCTCTGACAGCACAACAACCAATCAGAGCTGAGGAGTTTTTAATGCAGATGTCATCATTGCTCATGAACTCAAACTAGGTAGCACTAATGAAATATGAATCAAGATTCTGTTATCGTATTGCCATGTTTTCAGCAGCATACTGTAGTGTACGGTTTGGCTATACATTATGAAAGTTTGCTCCAGCCAATGGGTGCTGCTTTATTTTGGCCCCACTGTTTTTAACACAGTAAGTGGGCCATGCATTTTCTCATTTTACAGCAACAATACACTAAAACCTGGGTCTTCCACGGGGGCTTTGTGGCCCTGAGGCGTCCTCAGTGTTGATAATACACAGTACAGTAGTTTTAATTGTATTTTTTTTTTTTTTTTTTTTCAAAAAGTAAAACCTGACTGAAAATACACACTTAACATGAACCTAACGTATCATTAGTGAAGACAAATTGGAATATTTATACACTCTATTTGGTTAGTGGTACACAACGTTAAGGATAGGAAGATAGGCTAGCTGTTAAACATGAATCATTCTGTAATCATATTAGCTAGCTAATGCTAAATCAGCATGTAGCACTTTTTTGTCACAATCTTTTTGTAACTTTTCAAGCAAGAGACTGACACACCACCCCCTCAGAAATCACCAGTGAAAGTACAGAGGAGGCTAATGCGCCTAACCATGCTACAACTGATGCTAACTTAGCAGCTACAGGCAAGTGCAAATGAGAGAAGACCTGAAAATATTCAAATAATTATCTCTAGTCCAACTCAGTTTATAGGCTATATGTAGTGGGGGTCCTGGCTCCATTTCTCTTGAAGCTAAGGGGTCCTCGGCCTGAAAAATGTTGAAGACTCCTGCACTAACATCAATTTCTAAAAACATTTGAGGGGAGCAATAGGCAATGCAGTAACAGAATCTTGATTCATATTTGATCAGAGCTGCCTCGTTTGTCAGTTTGAGCGCAGTACATGAGCAGTGATTGACAGCTGTGTTAGAGACTCCTAGCTCTGATTCACTGTTTTCACAGTTGACTCTGTAAATACCATTAGAAGCACTGAGGAGGCAGAGGTTCATGATTTTCACATTGTCTGTCTCGTGTGCTACTGTCTGGATATAGTGAAAGTTTCAGTAAATATGATAAAAGTTATATTTCCAATAAAAGTTGCCAACTGTAGCTTTAAAGCAGCTATACTTGACATCACAGCAGTGGACACTGTTGGGAAGACAAATCATCTCTAAATAACTTACTTAACCTTTAAAGTAGTTAACAAAGTAATATAGTGTTACTAATGTCTGAATAAAGTGACTGGCTCAACGCTGGTTCCTATAGTAAGTCAGTATCGCTCACTCATTACACATGAACCCAAAGACTCATAAGCTTATCCCACTCCAGTTCCCACAATCCCTCACCTGTTCTGAGTGGTGACTGTGAAACCTGCTGTTGAACACACTGTTAGGAGTACTCTAATTCCTGTCTGTTATGATATATGTCACAACAGTTTGATGTCCTTTAAGTGTGTATTTTCAAGATGTATATTTAGCATGAAAGTGGTTTGATAATAAGTTCGAGAGTTCTGCGTCAGCAAGGAGTCACTAAAAGACAATCACTAAATAACCAGAAAATAAAACCCCTGTCCCTACAGAAAATGGGGGTCCACCTTCTCACTTACATGTGTTGCAAAATTCCCAGAATGTAACAGATGTTAGATCAAATTTAGATTGTACCAACCAGGATGACTTTGATCTTCGTCAAAGAGGCAGCAGCAGAGTTTAGAATCAAGACTACAGCTGTACATGCTGATGGTAGACTTGTTATGGTTGAAGGGACATTCAGCTGACACACACACAGGGTACAATAAATACCTGCAGAATGATGCCTTGATGCTGGAGGATACCTAACATTATACATGATCATCATGTTTCCAAAAGGAAATACAAAACAATGCACATGCTGATTCTGGCTAGTACCAGAATGGTACAGGACTTAAAGGATTAAAGATCATTCAGATGATACGACCTTCACCAACAATCCCCTGATATCAACCCCACTGAACACTGCTGCAAAACCCGTCCCTAGAAAAGAGCATCCATAAATAGCATATATAGTATGTTCTGCATTTTTAAAGCTCCTCTTCTCTCATATTTTTTCCCCCTACAAACATCAATTGGAGGTTTAGCCTTAATTGTGCAGAATCATGCATGTGCTGATTTGTTTCCACATTCATCTGCTGAGGGAAGAGTTTCTCTGTGCTCAGCTTAAATCTCTGTTTAACACGATCACATGGGCAGGATTTAGTGACATCACAGCACACTAAGATTGGACTTTTCAGTAAAGTAGAAGACACAGACACAGCGAAACTATTAACAGGAACAACAATCGCATTTTTGCAGAGTTTTCAATGAGGAACAAGGAGAAGATGTATTTTTAAAAAAATTTTATTGGGGAACAAAAACAGCTTTTTATGTTATTAAATAAGAACATTACAAAGAAACATAACACTGATTCATTTAATCAACATTAGAAGAGAACAGTAATAGTCAATCTGGATAGTCCTGATCTGATACTTCTATTTTCCTAGATAATACAGCTGCATAGTGCAAACTTCAGGTACTTTAAAGTTATTAAAATCAATCTCATGTATAGCCTATGCCTTTTTTTTAAACTTTATTTTCATTATTTTTACTTTATTTATTTTATTCAATATATGATCTATTATTTATTTATTAATTTATAACAAAATAAAAATGACAAAATAACGAACTCCTGCAACAGTGCAGCAGTGATAAACACCTTTAATCTTTTTGCCCTTGCTGCTGTCTCGAGGGAATGTATTTGTCCCTTTAAGAAATATTCTCCGTCGTTTGTTGCTTTGCTGCAGCCTCTGTCTGAGTTACCTGACTGATCAGTATTTTATTCAGTGTTTATTTTTCGTCGTCTGTACATCTATTGCGCGTTTTAGGCTACAGTAATATATCACTCTTATTTTCATTCATTGGTCATTGGTTCTGCACCGCTGTCTGTGAGTAGGTAGTACTGCAGCTGGAGCAGCTACATGATGCCCTCTGGCTACATGATTTGCCCACCACAACTACATGTCAGTCCACAGGTAATGGAAAGGGTTACATCTCTTTACTTACAAAGTGAATCATGTCTTCATGTATTTTGAATTATAAAGTGGATTATTGCTACATCTGGTCTCCTTTATTCACTACAGTGTAGCACTATAGGAAGGTTCAGCTAGCCATCGAGATACTGAGTTTGTCTTGTACTCATGGTGGGCGTGGTTTGTAGGGGCATGTCGTGTATGATACAAACGGAATGGTCTCTTCCCTGAGCAAGGCAGTGAGCAAGGCAGTGAAACAACATGCGTCACAGTTGAAAGCAAGAGGGAGACACTGAGCTTAAATGAAACGAGTGCTTATAACCTCAGTAAATCATGTAAATAATCAGTCTCATACTGCATTTTTGTTTATGTTGTATGGTGTTTCTCTGTGGGCGGGACTCAGGTGGTGTTCTTACACACACTCGGGAGCTCAGCGAAGTGGAGGAGAGTTGAGGAAGGCTGCACCCTGCATTGCTGCACATGAAGGCTTTGCATAAGAAAATACCTGTGTGGCAGCTGACATAAAACAAAGGATTGGATCGGGCTCTATGTAGCTCCCTATAGCCGGTCCTGATTAGTTAAAAATGCCTTGATTGGCATCGCTACCAATATTTGAGATCGGATTGGGACATCTCTAATAGTTAATGGTGCGTTCGTTTTGTAGTCGGAGGTCAGACATTCCCAGTTCCCAGTCGGAAGTTTAAACTCGAACGCACCCTGAGATTGGGTTTCCAACTCGGGAATTTGGAGCACCACATTAACCCCGACTTACGAATTCAAGATGGCTGCCGGTCACATACATAGTGAGTAAACACTCTGCTGAAGTACTGTTTATAGCAATTTTATCTTATTTGTTTATTGCTATCTTCTCCATTTTTTATCCTCATCTGCGGCATTCATCAGTTGGAGTGCATGATGGTTTGGAAGCTGTCTATACTCCAAAAAATGTAAAGACTGTTGTCAACTCAGAGGTGACGTCATTCCCACTTCCGATGTCTGACCAAGGAGTACAAAACGAACGCACCATAATACCATGTCTTTAGCCTAGCTGGCATCATAATCATTGTGTCACTGAAGATGCAAAAAGGTTTCCATCTCTTTCAATAAAGCTGAAATAAAGTGAGTCCATTCCCTGTAGCTCACCTTACACTTTCTCTGCTGTCTTGCAAACAACTCTTGTAGACTTTGAATATTAAACACAGTACTTGATCATCATGCTATTAAAACTGTAAACAACTTAGGCCCAGAGTGTAAATTGGATCTCTGTCAGTGTCCTTCAACTACTGTTTCTGTTTTGGCACTCGTCATTTGTTTGTGATATCAATAAAATGAAGGAGGATGTAGTAGCACATACTCACCCCTTCCAGTGCAGATCCATTAAAGGGCCTGCTGTCTGTGTGGCGTCCAGGCACCCAAAGGGACTGTCAGCGATGGGATCACACCTCTAATCCTCCACTGACTGAAAACGCAAACAGCTGCCTGCCTGATCTGTTCTGCCTCGCTGCTGAAAATGTTCCAAAACAGAGAGCCAGCAAGGAAGGACATGGGTGGACATGCAGGCCTTATGTTCATTCCTGTTGAAAGACAAAAACATGCCTGAATTCAGTTCTAATAATAGAATATAGTAAGTGCTTACTGCACTTCAAAATCTGAGCTGAATAGTATGGGGACATTCACATACATCACTGTGATATCCCTTGTGATATTAAAACAGTTTACTCGTACAATGGTTGAAACCAGTGGTTCATGGGGACACCTCTGCAGCTAAAAGCTGCAATAAAACGAATATAAATACTTATTACAAATACATTATTAAAGCTTTAGTGTCTGAAATGTACCAGCCGAAACATGACACAGACAAGAAACAGGAACAACAGTTGTATCAGTTTAAGTTCTTTGTCTAGCTGTGGTGGTTATTTTTGCCCCATGACTGTGTATTCTGTGCATGGTGCAGTTCAATTCTAGTAAAAGGGAACCCTTATCTCCTCTGCTGCTATCAGGCTGAAAATGCCACTGATGGTGCAGCCAGTAAACAGGCTCTAACACAGTTTGCGTGGTCTGTCAGGCAGAGGAAGGCAGAAGGGTCAGGCAAGGTATTAAACAAAAGGTTTATTAATATCCATCACACCCAGAGTATTAATAAACTGCACATGTGCTTAATGCCAAAATGATGAGAACAATGGTGAGTGAGTGCAGGTTTCTATGGATAGAGAAATCACTGTCTAGGAGTGCACAGGGAGACTTTTACTTTGGTTTACCATATAATACATACACTTTACAAAAAACGGTCACTTAAAAAGAAGTCGCTGTAATGGCATTAATACCCCCTTTTTGTCACTGCTCCTTATTTCAATTTGTTATTTCCTGGGAGCACAGAAGTGTCCATAAAGGACCCGTTTTATTCACTTATTGTACAAGGTTAGATTTGTCATTTGAGAGCAGAAAGCAGAAAAAAATATACCAAGGTTTATTACATTTGGCATTTGGATATAAAAATGTTGCTGTGGTCAACAAAAACTGATTGTGGAAAAAAAAGAAGAATACAGCATGTGTTTGACATTTGAGGCTGTCCAAAGTCCACATTAGGGTTTAAGCTAGCTGAGCTTCATAGTTTTGCGACACAATCAGTGTGGTGAGATGAATTAACACCTGGTGACAGTATGCATCCAAGAATTGATTCCCTTAATATTGAGTTGTAAAAACTAATACACAACCTATAATATCTAGGCTTTCATTGGTGGGTGGCCACATTTCTGCTCCCCCTAAAATGACAGTTTTGCAGTAGATGACTGTCTAACCCCAATTCCTATATTGCAGAAGTACTAGCGATTTAAATGGTAGTAGTAGGCTCATTCTACATAACCGACTTCAGAGAACTAGCAGTGATGAAGGTCCCCTGCTGCGTCGCATGACGTCACTGTGTCTTGTAGTGAGTAATGACTGTGATACACTTTATGGCCCCAACATGCATTGTCACCATAACAACTAACAACAACAGTTTCATGTCTGTTCTACGCCCATTCTTTTTCGACAGTCCAGGTCCAGATAAACTTACACATAATGGATGCTTGAACACAAAAGCACAAAGTAAAAAGGCAACTAGGATGAACTGACAAAGGGGTGAATGAAAATGGGCTCGTTAAATATCTTGAGGACTAATGAGGAAAGTGAGGACAGGTGAGCAGGTGGGTGGTGCAGTCAGGTGATGGGGAATGCGGCTGGGGAGGAGGGACAGAGAGGGACAAGCTGACATTCTCTATAGTAATTATAATAATGACAACACAATTTATTTAATAAGGCGCTTCTCACAATACCCAAGGTCACCGTACAAAGCATAAAATAACATACATAGCAAGAAACATGAATTGGCAAACACATATTGTTGCTTGTGACAAAAAGCATTGCTAATATGCTAGCATTGTTTTAATGTAAAATCAGCACGTTAAATGTAATGAATGTACAGTAGAGACAAGTGGAGACACTAGAGTTGAACAGTATAACAAATAATGTCCCTAAGGTCATTCAGTCTTTAAGTGGATGTACTGTAAATGTCACTCAGTGTTCATGTTTGAATACCTGCTTTTCAACAGCTAATGTGTACGTGACAGAATGTGGCCACAGACATTTTAATTTTCACCACCTATTTCTTTGAGGTCTGCCCATCTGTGTCAGCTGTTTTTCACCAGTCCATACCATGCAGGATGTCATGACAGAGCTGTCACTGTTTGTAGTGGTTGCTGACAGGATGCCAACCACATGTAGCATGACCAGCTTATAGTGTATACAATAGACCTAAAGCCCTGGCTGTGCTAAGCACGTTGTAATGGCAAGTGATCATTTACAGGTATGACCCAACTATTTAACCCGGCCAAGATCATAGTAGAGGCAGAGTAGTTTGTGAAATCTGAACAACTTCTGCTCAAGCAACTGTGGATATAAATTTTGACATAGGGTTTTGCTGCTGGAGCTTCTTATTACAAAATATATTCCAAATAACCCCTCAGTAGGAATAAACTTAAAAACAGAGATTTTCTGGGGTGCTCACAATCAGACTCTGACTAAAAGAAGAGAAGGCTGGGATGGGGGGACTTCTCAGAAACAGCGTTCGTAGAGGGAATGCAACCATGAAGACCTTTACATAGACCATCAAATCAGTCCAGTCAGATCAATCAATCAATCAATCAATCAATCAATCAATCAATCAATCAATTTTATTTATAAAGCCCAATATCACAAATCACAATTTGTCTCACAGGGCTTTACATCATACGACATCCCTATGTCCTTTGGACCCTCACGGCGGATAAGGAAAAACTCCCCCAAAAAAACCCTTTAACGGGGAAAAAAAAACCAGTAGAAACCTCAGGAAGAGCAACTGAGGAGGGATCCCTCTTCCAGGACGGACAGACGTGCAATAGATGTCATACAGATGCAACAGATGTATAGCTGTTTGCTACCAAGCATAGAAACTTCCAGTATTCTGCCTTAACTAATGATTTTTGTATTGGACTGTTAAATAGACTAGAAATAGAAATACAGACTACAGAGTTTGACTTGACAGAATGGCTCTGCTTGGTATGCCCCATTTGGCTATGGTGTAGTTCAAGAGCATGAAATACACACCACATGAATTACATGTAGAATGCCCTTTCAGTAACCCACAACACAAAGCCCATCTATAGACTCTTTCACAGTTTGTAAACAATGATGATGTATGTAGTGTGTGCAGGAAGTATGGCAATAGAAGTATGACAGAGTGCAGTATCTTGTTCAAGCTATGCAATGGCATTAACCACCAAAGATCACATATGCTACCTAAACAAACTGTCTTTGACAAATGGTGATTGACTTCCATATCTATAGTGGAGTGGGTACAAGACATAAGCAAATGGCCCAGTATTCAGTGGCCAGATATATACACATATCTGATGGAGAAACCTAGTGTGTAACATACACCAGCACAAAATTACGAGCCTACAAGTCATTAGATGCTTATGACGACTTGGTCATGTACAGAACGTAAAATACTATGACAAAGAATTAGAGTTTTGTGTCTTGATATCGGAAATCCTCCCTCAAAAGGACACTGAACAACTCTTTATGAGGCTTGGGGTTATAATTAACAAACCAGAAAACTAATGTTACGTCCTAACAAGTGGAGGTGGAGAGTAAGCTGCAACAGAACAACAAAAGAGGTGTGGAAGTAAATGAGGAACATCACAGGCTATTCAAAGAAGAAAAGTCAGGTTATGCATGGTGACGTGGACCAAGCCAACAGCTTCAACCTGTTCTTTAACAGGTTTGATGGAGCAGGCAGTGTTCACCCTACCCCTGCATCCATCTCCCCTTCCACAGTGTCACCTGCTGCTGCTGCTCCTGCTCCACTGTCACCTGGAAGTAGCCCATCCCCCACTACTGCAGCTGCAGCTAGCTACAACATCTACCACTCAGGGCCAACTACCACTGTCCTTTACAGCAGAAGAGGTGAGGGCGGAGCTCAGGAGACTGCGTACAGGGAGGAATGCAGGCCCTGATGGAATGTGTCCAAGTCTCCTGAAAGATCGTGCAGCCCAGTTAGCAGAGCCCCTTCAGCGGCTCTTTAACAGGAGTCTTCGAACACGCAAAGTCCTGGTGCAGTGGAAAAGATCTTGTCTCATACTGGCGCCCAGAGTGGATCACCCGACTGAGTAAAATGACTACCAACCAGTGGCCTTAACATCGCACATTAGGAAAAACCCTGGAGCACCTGGTCCTCCGTTTCCTGAGGTCAGAGGTCACTGATGTGGTTGACCCCCTCCAGTTTGCCTATCAGGAGCACATGAGAGTGAAAGATGTGGTTCTTTACATGCTGCATCGTGCCTACAGCTACTACAAGGAGCAGGGATGTTGTGTGAGGATCTTTCCTTGACTTTTCAAGTGTCTTTAATACTATCCCGCCCCCTGTACTGAGAGACCAATTGGAGGGGATTGGAGTAGATAACAGACTACCTGACAGAGCAGCCTCAGTATGTCAGGCTTGGAAGCTGTGTCTCCAGGATGGTCAGGAGCAGCACTGGTGCTCCAAAGGGAACTGCTTTAACACCGTTCCTGTTCGGACTCTACACAGCAGACTTTTAGTACAATAAAACTAAAGGTTTTTACGGACACTTTCATGTTCTGTTTGTGATTAACAGCTGTTGGAGCTACAAGCAGCCACAGTGCATTAGGCTGAGTCACCAGTTAACACAGTCACTTGTTTAACCAAAACACCTGTTGCTCTGAAAACAGTCATGACCCTGTTGGAATTCTGTAGAATTTTTAGCACTGAAGTGGTGTTCCTTGTTGTCTGGGAGAGTATCATGGCCTCAGACTTGGGAATGTCACAATCAGATGCATATTGGTAAGGTCAGCAGAATTATAGTCAGCAGACACAACAGCAATGTAATCCTGAGATCACCAGACTGGACACATTCCACTTGATGGCTGTGTCCATAAAAATCACAAACAGAACAGATGACAAGGGACCACCCTTGTGATGTGCCAGAGTTATTGCAGAGAACCGCTCTTATCCAGTTATATGCTGGGTGATTTGTGTCATCGACCTCAGCAACCCATGCCCTTGCCACAGGACACCCTGGGGGACACAGCCATAAGCCATAAAGTCCACAAAATACATGTGCAACTGCATGGGCAAACTCCTGTGACCCCTGAGCTAATGCTCTATGACCAGGATAGGCATTTCTCTCTCTGAACCAGATGTCCAGCAGTCAGCCTGGAGGGTCCCTGCGGAGGTTCATCAGTGTGATACCTGATTATGAGCACATTTTTCTACCCCGTTATGAAAATGGGAACCATCGCTCTTTCTGCCGCTCTGTCCTACATCGACAGATCCAACTTGGTGCAGTGACAGTCTCATGCCAAAAGGCTTTGCCGAAGGTGCGCACATATATATAATATATAAAAAATAAATAATATGTGGTGGAATGCATGCCTGACGTAGCACCGCTGGCATATGTGCTGATACCCTAGGCTATAGGGGCAGTAGCTCAGTCCATAGGGGCTTGGGTTGGGAACCGGAGGGTCACCTGTTCGAGTCCCCGTCTGGATCAAACATGGCTCCAGTTCACCTCCTGGGCACTGCTGAGGCTCCCTTAAGCAAGGCACCGAACCCCCACCAACCGCTTGGGGTGCCTCACCCAGGCAGCCCCCTCACCCTGACATCTCTCCTGTGCATGTATAGGTCCTGCTTGTGCATATGTGTGTCTTTCAGATCTGTGTGTTAATGACAAAAAGAGTGAAAAAAAATTGAATTTCCTCCCAGGGGGATTAATAATATATATATATATATATATATATATATATATATATATATATATATATAGATGTCAGATGTTTTTTCTCAAAGCACGAAAAAAACAAAGAACAAACAAACAAACAAAAAAAACACATACTATATTTGCAATTTTGTTACTTTATTTTTGACTGAAGTAGTAATTCATACATTTTTGTTATACTTTTTGCTCCCCCTCGCAGGCAATAAATAGAAACTGGTTTCTGTCCACAACCAGCCCTCACTTGGATAAAGAATTTAGCACAAGCGATGACAGAAAAAAAAAAGTGCGGTAGAATAAGAGATAGAGAGGGTATGTTTGGGTGAGTCACAAACAAGTTATGCAGGAGAAAGTTCCTGGCACTGCTCCCGAAAAATCACATTATTTGGATGTGGGCAGAGAGGGCAGCCAGACATCATGAGGGCCATAGAGAGCTCTGTCATAAGTGATGAAAGCGATGGTGATTACCGCAATGTGTGTGTCAGGGGAAAAGGGGTGTGAGTGGGTGTAGTGTACCTGTTCAGATGTGTGTGTGTGTGTGTGTGTCTGTGTGTATTTGTTAGTAGGTCAGGGTGGTGCCCTTGGCCTTGTAAGGCAGGGTTATCTGGGGTTATATATTTGATCCCTGCCTTCCCTGCAGGTCTAGCAGCTGCCTCCTCTTCACCTGGCCTCTGTAAGTCTGCACAACTGGTTGTATTTTGTTTTCATGCTGTATTTCTCTGTTGTCTAAACTAAAGGTAAATTGATTTAATATGATCTGACTAATGATGAATAGGTGCTTTTTTTTTTTAAGTTTAAAGCATAGCTAACACATTTCACAAGACGTATGCCAGACAATGTCTTTATCAGATATACTTCTAAACATTTGAACTAATGATCCAAAATACTGACAAGACAAACAGGAGACATGTTATTTCTACAAATAGTGATGTAAGTAAGCTGCTGTATTTCAGCTGTTTAAAATAGCCTTAAAATATCCGACTTATTGTTTTCTTTGCCCACTTCAGGTCACTGACATACTCTGAAGTCTGAGCTCACTTGTCATCTGAGTTGAATCCACTGGTAAACTTTCCTTTCCTAATGATTTCATAACAATTTATACTATAAAGGTTAAGACTGATATAATATGTTCTCTTGTGGAAAACAGACAGAATAGCTCAAATTCAAATACAGACGACAAAGAAAAAAAAGCCTTGAAACCAACAGTTGAAAAATAAAGTCAAAGATATGAAAGTGAAGTATAAGCTACAGACAGAGTGAACTCTTTATCATCTCTACTAACTATTTGTACAGCAGTGCAGCCATGGGGGATGCAGAGATGGCTGTGTTTGGGCAGGCTGCCTCTTACCTGAGGAAGTCAGACAGGGAACGTATGGAGGCATCCACACGTCCTTTTGACATAAAGAAGGAATGCTTTGTTCCGGATCAAGTGGAAGAGTTTGTGAAGGCAACCATCACCAGCCGAGATGGAGACAAGGTCACTGTGGAGACACAGTATGGGAAGGTCAGTGGTTACGTTTTACCATGTAGATCATATTATTAACACTACATACACTTTTCTTGTTGCAGCAATAAAATTACTATCAACCTAAAGCCTAACATGTCATCATGTATCTAAGGCTAAGCACATTACTGAAATACAGCAATTGTAATAATCTTAATCTTGTAAACTGGTAAATTAATAATTTCACATTGAAAAAGGCAACAACCTGACATTAAACACATGTTTTGTTTCTCCAGTTAAGTGTATAATGAAATGAGGCATTGCTGCCATCTGGCATTAACACTGTGTAGCACAGTTTGTAATTTCACACACGCAGTGTTGACAATAATAGGGTTATCAATAACAGCAACAGCAACTGTTTGAATGTTTGCCTTACTTACTAATTAAAATAACATTTTTGGGGGTGTCGTGGCTTAGTGGTAGAGCAGGTACTCCCTCTCTCTCTCCACACTTCACTATCCTATCAATTAAAAGCAAAAAATATCTAAAAATATCTTTAAATAAAATAACATTTGTGGTTGAAATGTATTTGACCATTGAATAGTAATCAGAAAACTGCATTCATTTTCTTAGACTGTGGTGGTCAAAGATTCCCAGATTTTGCAACAGAACCCTCCAAAGTTTGACAAGATCGAGGACATGGCCATGTTGACCTTCCTCCATGAGCCCGCTGTGCTGTTTAACCTCAAAGAGCGTTACGCAGCATGGATGATCTATGTGAGTAGTCTACAATACAATTAACAAGATCCGTCAATAAGTGTTCTGATAAAACAGCATTTACACTCATAGTAAATGTGTGTGGTGTTAATTTTGCACCTACTCTTAAATAAATGTTCCTTACTGCATAAGTTCTCTCTTTAAGATGTGAACAAAAAGAAAATAATGAACTTAAGGTCATAAGTACAGTGATACTAAATGAGAGAATAATGTGTCTAAAACCTGAAGCCATCAATACATCAAAACATATCAAATCATTCATTTACACAAGAAAAACTGTGAGTGCTAACGGTTAATATTAAAACAGTGATACTGTCCTCCATTTCATAGACCTACTCTGGGCTCTTCTGTGTGACTGTCAACCCCTACAAGTGGCTGCCAGTCTACAACCAAGAGGTGGTTGTTGCCTACAGAGGAAAGAAGAGGAGTGAAGCTCCTCCTCATATCTTCTCCATCTCTGACAATGCCTACCAGTACATGCTGGCAGGTAAAAAGAACATTACATGATGTCACCGTGTCTCGTACATGTAACTTTTGTTCCACATAATTATAATGAATCTTGATACTTACAAAATTGTCCTCTCTGGAAACTTGTTTGTTGTAGACCGCGAAAACCAGTCAATTTTGATCACGTATGTAATGTCTTACACTTCAAAACATAAATGACACTGTATGCTCTGGAATAAAATCTTATTTTACATTATGTCACTGTAGGTATTGATAATTGACTTTACTATTACAGTGGAGAATCTGGTGCAGGAAAGACTGTCAACACAAAGAGAGTCATCCAGTATTTTGCAAGTATTGCAGCTGGAGGTATAAAGAAAGATGTCGCTGCCAAGGACAAGGTAAATAACAAGCTCTGTCAAATGTATGAGTTCTCAGAGGTCTGGTACATCTAAAACAGGCTACAACTACAGATAACACAACAAAAAGAGAGTGCAACTATCAGCTCTTATCCCCTGTAACTACAAAGGAATAGATTTGTCTTATATGCTCAATTAAATTCCTGGTATTACGTAACACTGACAGAAATCTTTGTGCACTGTCCCCAAATCAAACTCCTGTCACGATTTCCACCTTCAATAGCTACTGTGGTCGATAATTTGTAGGTTCTGTTCCTCAAACGTTCACAAACTGACACCAGAGGCTGCTAAAGTCTCTTTGTGTATCTCTAAACATTAATCACAGATTGAGCATAAACAATGTTCCTCTTTCACAGGGTACCCTGGAGGATCAAATCATTCAGGCTAACCCTGCTCTGGAGGCCTTTGGGAATGCCAAGACCATCAGGAATGACAACTCCTCCAGATTTGTGAGTGTTGAATCTTTGTTTGACTTAAAAATATGTAATCAAGTTCCCATGCAAACACAATCAGTGGTGGTAGCAGATATCAAGGTGTCCTTAAATAAACAAACTTAATTCTTTCAGGGTAAATTCATCCGAATTCATTTTGATACCAGGGGGAAGTTAGCCTCTGCTGATATTGAAACATGTAAGAACAAACACCCTTTAACACTAATACTGGGAATATTATTTTATTTACATGTTTTAACATAGTAATATAGTTCATACTACGCATACTTACACACAAAGTAATTTCTGTCTTGTATTTTTCACATGTCAGACCTTCTGGAGAAATCTCGTGTGATCTTCCAGCTCAAGGCTGAGAGAGATTACCACATTTTCTACCAGATTCTGTCCAACCAGAAGCCTGAACTCCTGGGTGAGTACAAGGCTGTGGTGGCTGCCCCCCCAACTCTGTCTCTGTCTCTCTCTCTCTCTCTCTCACACACACACACACACACACACACACACACACACACACACACACACACACACACACACACAAGACAAAAAAGACATGGCTGTCACTGATATTTTATTGCAGTTGTGTATCCATCCATCTGACCTTCTTTCACTCTCTCTCTGTGTCCTCCAGAGATGCTGTTGATCACAAATAATCCCTATGACTACGCCTTCATCTCTCAGGGGGAAACCCAAGTGGCCTCCATCAATGATTCAGAGGAACTGATGGCAACAGATGTCAGACTCTCACTCATTCCTCTTTTTTACAATCTGACATTAAACTCTAATCATAATGACAAAATTAGTTACACTGGATTCATATGAAAAGCAACCCCGTGTTAAAACAATCCTGTATTAGAACAATGCAGGGGGCCATGTTGGTTTAGGTACTGATGAGAGAATGAAATACATCCAGGAAGTCTAGTTGGAGTAACAGATTAATGTATCTAAAGACTTCTTAGATGCCAAAACAACATCACAACAATTTACCATACCCAGAGACAGGATTCTACAACTTAGTTATCACAGCAGCAACTAGCAGCTTCTTTTTAGTCCTGTGTCAAATGTCTTTGTTAGTTTTTATCATATTTAGTCAACCTCACCCTGTTTTGTTTTTTTTGTCAATTTTTTGTTGACTAAAAGGTTCAGTGTGAAGCATTTAGGGGGATGTATTGGCAGAAACGGAATATTATATAGTATTGTATAATAAGTATATTTTCTCTAGTGTTCGTTACCTTAGAATTAGCTGTTTATATTTTCAGTTGCAATGGGATGCTTCTACAGAAGCCAAGAATGGACAACCTAAACACCAGCTCTAGACAAACATTTTATGTTTTTCTTATATTTTCGTGTCTGCCACCATTTTCAGGATTAAGATCAATTTGTAATGTAAAACTCATATTTTTTTTAGTATTTATACTGCTTAAAATCACCTAGTCTGTGAACATCTTGATTGTAAGTTATCAGAGAGAAAAAAGGTGAGCACACACTACCATGTGGTTGATTAGCCACCTGTCTCCAACATGCAAAACAGCATCAGAGAAACGCTGATTTCTAATGTTAAACTGCTTTATTCAGCGTTTTCATGATTTAAATCGCTGGGTCCATTTGTTATGGAGAGGAGGAGACCTCTGAACCTCCTGTACAATGAACACTGAAGGAATCCTAACCAGCAGAAGTTTCAGATGGTTGCAATCTGCAATCCTTACTGCTGGACACCACCAAATCCCCCTAAATCTTACACACTTCACCTTTAAAATCCAGGCATTTGCATCTTATCTTAGTCAAAGAAAACCATAACTAGTTTAGCATAGTTTTTTGTATAATTTTGATTAAAGCCATCTTCCATACCCAAATGCTGACAAGTTACCACATGCTCCTCGACAGGATGCCTTTGATGTATTGGGATTTACTCAAGAGGAAAAGAACTCTGTGTACAAGTTGACTGGTGCCATCATGCATCATGGCAACATGAAGTTCAAACAGAAGCAGCGAGAGGAGCAGGCTGAGGCTGTTGGCACTGAAGGTGAGAGACCGTGGTTTGTCAGGTTGGCTCAGAACCAATCAGAAGAGACACTTACAGTTACAGTACTTATGCCGTTTTACTATTCACTATTCTTCTTCTTCAGATGCTGACAAAGTTGCATATCTGATGGGCCTGAACTCTGCTGACCTCATCAAAGGTCTCTTGCACCCAAGAGTCAAAGTGGGAAATGAGTGGGTCACCAAGGGACAAAATGTTGCTCAAGTGAGAAGCAAAAAAGTCAATGTAACTCTTTCTTATACACAAAGGTTCTTTACCCAAGACTGGGTCACATTATGTTTCATATATGGCTACTGCTACAAAGGCTGAAAGGTTGCTTAAAAAAAACACAAAAAATAAAGAAACATTTCTCTGCTTGATATTACATAAATTGTCTGTTCCCCAGGTGACCTATGCCGTTGGAGCTCTGTCCAAGGCTGTATATGAAAGGATGTTTCTATGGATGGTGGTGAGAATCAACCAGTCACTGGAGACCAGGCAGCCTCGCCAGTACTTCATTGGTGTTTTGGACATTGCTGGATTTGAGATTTTTGATGTAAGTTGTTGTGCAAGCCCACAGTAAACCAGCCCCCTTTTAACAGAAATTGGATGGATAAGCCTAATTGTTTTCTATTTGCAGTTCAACACCTTTGAGCAGCTGTGCATCAACTTCACCAATGAAAAACTGCAACAGTTTTTCAACCACCACATGTTTGTGCTGGAGCAGGAAGAGTACAAGAAAGAGGGCATTGAATGGACTTTCATAGATTTTGGGATGGACTTGCAGGCCTGCATTGACCTGATTGAAAAGGTAAGACACTGGACTATTGCATGTCCAGACAAACATAAAAATCAATTGAAAATACTGTGATTTTTTCTTCAAACCACTGATATTTTGTCCCCTCAGCCCATGGGTATCATGTCCATCCTTGAAGAGGAGTGCATGTTCCCCAAAGCCTCTGATACCACCTTTAAAGCTAAGCTCTATGACAACCATCTGGGGAAATCTGCCAATTTCCAGAAGCCCAGAATTGTCAAAGGGAAACCAGAGGCTCATTTTGCCCTGATCCACTATGCTGGAACTGTTGATTATAATATCAACAACTGGCTGGTGAAGAACAAGGATCCTCTGAATGAGACCGTTGTTGCACTCTACCAGAAGTCTAATCTCAAGCTGTTAGCTACCCTCTTTGCAAATTATGCAGGAGCTGATTCAGGTACCCTGCAATGAATTTCTTGTTTGGAAATAACAATGTTTTTTTTGTCTAGCTATGATGTTACACTTTCAGATTGTATTTCTGAACAGTTGCGGTCGAAGGTACTGAAGGCAAAAAAGAGAAGAAGAAGAAGGGATCATCGTTTCAGACTGTGTCTGCTCTTCATAGGGTATTGTGTATTATTGTTTATATGGTAGTTTGTATGAAGCCGATTAATTCAACAGCCAACAATTACAAATGCATGCCTCATCATATTAATAGGAGAACCTGAACAAGCTGATGACCAACTTGAGGTCAACTCACCCTCACTTTGTGCGCTGCATCATCCCCAATGAGACCAAGACTCCTGGGGCCATGGAGAACCCTCTGGTGATGCACCAGCTACGCTGTAACGGTGTACTGGAAGGCATCAGGATCTGCAGAAAGGGCTTCCCCAACAGGATCCTCTATGGAGATTTCAAACAGAGGTATTATCTAATTTAAATAACATACTTTATGCTTCAAAACAGAGGTTCAATATTGTTCTCCAACGTGTGTCTATATATATATATATATATATTTTTTTTTTTCTTTTTTTTTTTTTTTTTTCTTTTACAGATATCGTATCTTGAATCCTGCTGCCATCCCTGAGGGTCAATTCATCGACAGCAGGAAGGGAGCTGAGAAACTTCTTGGGTCTCTGGACATTGATCATAATCAGTACAAGTTTGGACATACCAAGGTATCATCTGACGTTGTTCTGATATTGTAAAAGGGAAACATTCTGGTAGTAGATGAAGAAGATGTCAAAAAAATAAAATATCCATTGGTGTTGTCAGGTGTTCTTTAAGGCTGGTTTGCTGGGTCTGCTTGAGGAGATGAGAGACGAGCGTCTCTCCAAAATCATCACTGCTATTCAAGCCAGGTCCCGTGGTCTTTTGTCTCGTATTGAGTATCAAAAGATGGTGGAACGCAGGTATCTTTTGTGCCCAGCTGATATTGTTGCTGAAGATTCAAAAATGATTGGTTTGTGATTTGTACAGTTAACTAAAGCCTTCCATTTTATTTAAAAAAATATTTAGAGAAGCATTATTAGTGATCCAATGGAATGTCCGGTCATTCATGGGGGTCAAGAATTGGCCCTGGATGAAGCTGTTCTTCAAGATCAAACCTCTGCTGAGATCTGCCGAGGCAGAAAAGGAGATGGCCAACATGAAGGAAGAATTCCTGAAGCTGAAAGAGGCTTACGCAAAATCTGAAGCTCGTAGAAAGGAACTAGAGGAGAAAATGGTCTCTCTTCTTCAAGAGAAGAATGATCTGCAGCTTCAAGTTCAAGCGGTGAGAATGTCACTATACTGACATTTTTCTCTGGCCATGTCTTTAAGTAATGTGTTAATGGCATCAAATGTTTGGCAGGAGCAAGATAATCTCTGTGATGCTGAGGAAAGATGTGAGGGGCTGATCAAAAACAAAATTCAACTGGAGGCAAAAGCCAAAGAGCTTACTGAGAGACTAGATGATGAGGAGGAGATGAATGCTGAACTGACTGCTAAGAAGAGAAAGCTGGAGGATGAGTGCTCTGAGCTGAAGAAAGACATTGATGACTTAGAGTTAACTCTGGCTAAAGTGGAGAAAGAGAAGCACGCCACTGAGAACAAGGTCTGACATCTAACTTAAGTATTTGTTTCACATCAGGAACTTAATCAGGCCCTCAGTAACTTATCTTTTCTTGGTTGACAGGTGAAAAACCTGGTTGAAGAGATGGCTGCTCAGGATGAAATCATTGCTAAATTGACCAAAGAAAAGAAAGCCTTACAGGAAGCTCATCAGCAAACACTGGATGATCTGCAGAGTGAAGAAGACAAAGTCAACACTCTGACGAAGGCCAAGGTTAAGCTGGAGCAGCAAGTTGATGATGTAAGAACCCATATCAAAATTGTACTGCTTAGATGACATTGTAAGTATTAATAATTAAACAATTCACAAATGTATTTGCATTAAGCTTGAAGGTTCTCTTGAGCAAGAAAAGAAGGTTCGAATGGACCTTGAGAGAGCAAAGAGAAAGCTGGAGGGAGACTTAAAGTTGACCTTGGAGACCGTAATGGATTTAGAAAATGACAAGCAACAGCTGGAGGAGCGCCTGAAAAAGTACAAATTCAGCATGAAACTGCTCATTCAGTATGGTCATGTAATATTGTGTACAAAGCTTTAATTAGCTAACACTGTTTAAACAAAATTCTGCAGGAAAGACTTTGAGATCAGCCAACTAAATGGCAAGCTTGAGGATGAGCAGTCCATTATCATTCAACTCCAGAAGAAGCTGAAAGAGCTACAGGTACAGATGTGTACTAGTGGGTCTAATTAGATGTTAACATATTCCCAAAGTATTGCTATATTTAAACATTTTCTTCTGGCACTAGGCTCGTGTAGAGGAGCTGGAGGAGGAGCTTGAGGCAGAACGAGCTGCCCGAGCAAAGGTGGAGAGGCAGAGAGCAGACTTGGCCAGAGAGCTGGAGGAGATCAGTGAGAGGTTGGAGGAAGCTGGTGGAGCAACATCTGCCCAGATTGAGATGAACAAGAAGAGGGAGGCTGAGTTCCAGAAACTCCGCAGAGACCTTGAAGAGGCCACTCTGCAGCATGAAGCCACTGCTGCCACTCTCAGGAAGAAACAAGCTGACAGTGTTGCTGATCTGGGAGAGCAGATCGACAACCTGCAGAGAGTCAAGCAGAAACTGGAGAAGGAGAAGAGTGAGCTCAGACTGGAGCTGGATGATGTGGTTTCCAGTATGGAACAAATAGTTAAATCTAAGGTATGTGCACATGAAGATGCTCAAGGTAAATTTCCACAAGGGCTGAACTGGCAACTTGTTTGTCAACTGAATTAGGACAGTTCAATACCTAGAGGAGATGCCACATTAGTAAACAGTGAACATGTACACCTTCAACTTTAATTTGAAGTTCTTATTAGTCCAGGTGGGTGAGACAATCTAAATTTAATATAAAATATTCTATCCCTCCAAGATGAAACTGGGAGTTCAATGTAGTGAATAAATGTCTGGATATGTCTAATGCTGACAATTAGTTAACAGTGCTTATGAACAATGGTGTATTTTTTTTGAAGACTATCTTAGAGAAGACCTGCAGAACTTTGGAGGATCAAATGAATGAATACAGGAACAGGTGTGATGAAAATCAGAGATCCCTTCATGACTTCACCACCCAGAAAGCCAAGCTTCAAGCTGAGAATGGTCAGCGTTACTCTTTTCACTTGAATAATAAAATTGTTTAATGTAGAACACTGCAACTCTAAAAACTAAATGCTGCCCACCTAGATGAACTTTCAAGACAGCTGGAGGAAAAAGAATCTCTGATTTCTCAGCTGACCAGAGGAAAAAACTCCTATACTCAACAACTTGAAGACCTAAAAAGACAACTAGAGGAGGAAGCAAAGGTATGAAAATGGGAAACTTAGTTAAATTATCTTTAAGTTGGAAATACAGTTGCATGTCAAAGAGAAATACCTGCATTATCAATATTCATCCAGGCCAAGAATGCTTTAGCCCATGCAGTGCAGTCTGCTCGTCATGACTGTGACCTGCTCAGGGAGCAGTATGAGGAGGAGCAGGAGGCCAAGGCTGAGTTGCAGCGTGGCATGTCCAAGGCCAACTCTGAGGTGGCTCAGTGGAGAACTAAGTACGAAACTGATGCCATCCAGAGGACCGAGGAACTGGAGGAGGCCAAGTAAGCCCTGTACATGCAAGAACATCAACCTTAATATGATATAAGACAGACTTTGAGAGAAGAACACTTCATGTTTGACATGAATGTGTGGGGGGGGCTAAAACTGCCCCAAAATAAAAAGAACATTTAAGCATCAGTGAATAATACCGGTTTTGTTTTTTAGAAAGAAGTTGGCTCAGCGTCTCCAGGATGCTGAGGAGGCTGTTGAAGCAGGAAATGCTAAATGTTCCTCTCTGGAGAAGACCAAACACAGGCTGCAGAACGAGATTGAAGATCTTATGATTGATGTGGAGAGGTCTAATGCTGCTGCTGCTGTTCTGGACAAGAAACAAAGAAACTTTGACAAAGTATATCAGCATGTTCTAATCGTCAGAAACCTGGGGTTTCAAAGTATTGTTACAATGCAACTTGCCCCCTTAAATAATTATCATTTGCCAAACTGTTGAGAGCTCGATGTGGTGAGTTTAATTTGAAATCATGCAACTTGTATCTCAATGTCTAGATCCTGTCTGAGTGGAAACAAAAATATGAGGAGTGTCAGTGTGAACTGGAGAGCTCTCAGAAGGAAGCCAGGTCTCTGAGCACTGAGCTCTTCAAACTAAAGAACTCCTATGAAGAATCTCTCGACCACCTGGAGACTCTGAAGAGAGAGAATAAGAATCTGCAGGGTAACATATTACTGAATTTGTCTAAAAAGGCCATACATGCACATTGCAGGTGCCTAAAAAGCCAACTTAATACAACTACTTTCATTCACAGAGGAGATATCTGACCTCACTGAGCAACTTGGTGAAGGAGGAAAAACCATTCATGAGTTGGAAAAAGTCCGTAAACAGCTGGAGCAAGAAAAGAGCGAGATTCAGTCTGCTCTTGAGGAAGCCGAGGTAAGACCAAAACCTCAAATCCTAAGTGTCTCATGTACTTACATTTATAGTTTCAAAATGAAGCCATAATTTGGTGAATAGTAAACACTATATATGTTTAAAAAACATCCGGATGTCTATCTTAGGGTTCTCTTGAGCATGAGGAAGGGAAGATTCTCAGAGCTCAGCTTGAGTTCAACCAGATAAAGGCAGAAATGGAGCGTAAACTATCAGAGAAGGATGAGGAGATGGAGCAGAACAAGAGGAACCTGCAGAGGATGATTGAAAACCTGCAGAGCTCCCTCGAGGCTGAGACTCGCAGCAGGAATGAGGCCCTCCGTTTGAAGAAGAAGATGGAGGGAGACCTCAATGAGATGGAGATTCAGCTGAGCCAGGCCAACAGGCAGGCATCTGAGGCTCAGAAACAACTTAAGGCTGTTCATGCACACCTGAAAGTAAAAAAGAGGACACACCTTTCATTGTAAATTTGCATAATTACCCTGGCATCTTTGTAACCTGATTCTTTGAACATTTTCCAGGATTCCCAGCTCCAGCTTGATGACTCTCTTCGAACCAATGATGATCTAAAAGAGAACATTGCGATTGTGGAGAGACGCAACAACCTGCTTCAGGCTGAACTGGAGGAGCTCAGGGCTGCTTTGGAGCAAACTGAGAGAAGTCGCAAACTTGCTGAGCAAGAGCTGCTTGATGTTACTGAAAGGGTGCAGCTACTGCACTCACAGGTATGGTAGATGCTAGATCTAGAATTTGTTTTATTTTTAAAATGTTGCTTTTTCGTACATTGTATAATGAAATTGCCTCATGTGTATAATAAAAGAACACCAGCCTGATAAATCAAAAGAAGAAGCTGGAGGCTGATACTGCCCAGCTTCAGACTGAAGTAGAAGATGCAGTGCAGGAGTGCAGAAACGCTGAAGAGAAGGCCAAGAAGGCCATTACTGATGCTGCCATGATGGCAGAGGAGCTGAAGAAAGAGCAGGACACCAGTGCTCACCTGGAGCGTATGAAGAAGAACATGGAGCAAACCATCAAAGACCTGCAGCACCGTCTGGATGAAGCTGAACAGATCGCCATGAAGGGAGGCAAGAAGCAGTTGCAGAAGCTCGAGGCCAGGGTGAGTTTTTTTTTTTACATATATTATTTGGGTAATTTTTAGTCAGCAGTGATGTTGAAGTAGTTATTCAGAGAGTAATCTGAAATACTGTCCCTACCCAGGTGAAGGAACTGGAAAATGAGGTTGAGATGGAGCAGAAGAAAAACACTGAAGCTGTGAAGGGCATCCGTAAATATGAACGCCGTATCAAGGAGCTTACTTATCAGGTTTGAAGCAAGTAGCAAGCTTTATTATTCTGCATATGTGGTTTAAGTTCATTTTAAAGAAATGACCTCAACCTTGTGTCTCATTTCAACAGACTGAGGAGGACCGCAAGAATATTGCCCGACTTCAAGATCTGGTTGATAAGCTGCAGCTGAAAGTGAAAGCCTACAAGAGATCTGCTGAGGAGGCTGTAAGTGGAAATGTGTGAAGGACGGTCTCCATCTGACTCCTTCCCCTGTCAGTGTGTAACCATATTTCTTTTATTTACCCTAAACAGGAGGAACAGGCTAATGTGCATCTTGGCAAGTTCCGCAAGATGCAACACGAGTTGGATGAGGCTGAAGAGAGAGCTGACATCGCTGAGTCGCAGGTCAACAAGCTGCGTGCCAAGAGCCGTGATGCTGGCCCCAAGGTTTGAAGCATGCACTTTGTAGCAGGTGCTTGGGATCTGACCCTGACACATGCTGCCCTCTGCTGGCTGCATTTAACATGTTGCTCAGCTCCTCAAGTATTTGTACAAATATGTGTGTTAGGTATATTGCAGTGGTTCATTTTAAATTAGTCCGTTAATGAATATACAGCTTTGTGGCAATCAAGCAATACTAATCTCAAGACACTAACAGCTGTTTCTCTTCTTCTTTCTTTCCCAATTCCCCGGCTGTAACAGAAAGGGTTTGAGGAGGAGTGAAGCTTTGGAGCCTGCAGAAATCCCCTTGCCTGCTGTGTAACGTAGATGTACAATGAAGTGTTATGCCCACATTAAGGAGGAAAAAAAAAAGAAATTCTGAGAATAAAGCTGTGATAATCTGAGGGAAAAAAACATAATGTTGCAATGATAAAGTCATTATTTCATTAGAATGAAGTCATAATATTAAAAAAAAATCATAATATTATAAGACTAAAATCATAATCTCACATGCAAAAACTCAAGATTTTAATACCCTTTCATAGTAAACAGATGATAGAGATCTATCTTTATTGTGTCAAATGAGGTACAGGTCTCACCAGTAAGGAACCTTTCTCATTATCAGAGAAAATGTTAGCAGTTTCATGATGTATGAGTTAAAAAGCAGATGTGTATTGAAGCAGCAGCTGGTGTACAGCAGGGATTTACAGCCGAGACAAGAGCTCAGTCATTGATTAGAATGTGATAAAAGGTCAGTGGGCTTTATGCAAATGATGTGAAAGGCAGCCAGAATCTACCTGTCCTAGTCCTCTGTTCATTACATTATTTCTCTACGCCCTGCTGTTATCCTAATAGATCAGTGACACGACCATCTGACAGACACCTAACCCTGCTACTCGCAGTGGATGACACAACATTTAGAGTAGCAAATGTGCACTGCTCTTGATTAGAGTTTAAAAAAAATGAAACTTTCATGAAAAAAAATGTTCGAAAACATGCAGTTCTAACAAAGAAAGCAAGGAGGAAAGCAGTGGAAATGCTAAATCCTATATGACTTGACGTAGCCTGCTCTGACTTTATTCTTAAAATAGTATGACTTTTTCCTCAAAAATTGCAACTTTTTTCTCAGTTGTCATCTCTGTTTTTTTTCTGACAGTGGCCATAATACTCCATTATATAGATCTCCTAAACTATCAGTATTCATAAGCTGTAGTGCTTAATAAAATCTTATCAAGCTATTGCACAACATTGTATTCTTCTGTTTTAAAAGAATGAGTGAGTTCATGGAACATTGTACAGAAAAATCAGCCATCAGGTGAAGTGAATAACATTAATCATTTTGTTACAACATCCATACTGCCATCAGGGTATAGGTTGCTATTTGTGGGTGTACTTAGTCTGTAACACTGTAAGCACGTCAAGTGGCATCCACATCAAAGCCAGGACCGAAGGTTTCCAGCAGAACATTGCACTGCAACAAGATGATCAATGTTATTCACTTCATCTGTCAGTGGTCTTACTGTTCAGTGTATATGTGCATGTGTGTGGATTTATGTATTCAACCCAATTTTACACACATATACAGTACAGGCCAAAAGTTTGGACACACCTTCTCATTCAATGCGTTTTCTTTATTTTCATGACTATTTACATTGTAGATTCTCACTGAAGGCATCAAAACTATGAATGAACACATGTGGAGTTATGCACTTAACAAAAAATGGTGAAATAACTGAAAACATGTTTTATATTCTAGTTTCTTCAAAATAGCCACCCTTTGCTCTGATTACTGCTTTGCACACTCTTGGCATTCTCTCGATGAGCTTCAAGAGGTAGTCACCTGAAATGGTTTTCACTTCACAGGTGTGCCTTATCAGGGTTAATTAGTGGAATTCCTTGCTTTATCAATGGGGTTGGGACCATCAGTTGTGTTGTGCAGAAGTCAGGTTAATACACAGCCGACAGCCCTATTGGACAACTGTTAAAATTCATATTATGGCAAGAACCAATCAGCTAACTAAAGAAAAACGAGTGGCCATCATTACTTTAAGAAATGAAGGTCAGTCAGTCCGGAAAATTGCAAAAACTTTAAATGTGTCCCCAAGTGGAGTCGCAAAAACCATCAAGCGCTACAACGAAACTGGCACACATGAGGACCGACCCAGGAAAGGAAGACCAAGAGTCACCTCTGCTTCTGAGGATAAGTTCATCGAGGTCACCAGCCTCAGAAATCTCAAGTTAACAGCAGCTCAGATCAGAGACCAGATGAATGCCACACAGAGTTCTAGCAGCAGACCCATCTCTAGAACAACTGTTAAGAGGAGACTGCACGAATCAGGCCTTCATGGTCAAATAGCTGCTAGGAAACCACTGCTAAGGAGAGGCAACAAGCAGAAGAGATTTGTTTGGGCCAAGAAACACAAGGAATGGACATTAGACCAGTGGAAATCTGTGCTTTGGTCTGATGAGTCCAAATTTGAGATCTTTGGTTCCAACCGCCATGTCTTTGTGAGACGCAGAAAAGGTGAACGGATGGATTCCACATGCCTGGTTCCCACTGTGAAGCATGAAGGAGGAGGTGTGATGGTGTGGGGGTGTTTTGCTGGTGACACTGTTGGGGATTTATTCAAAATTGAAGGCACACTGAACCAGCATGGCTACCACAGCATCCTGCAGCGACATGCCATCCCATCCGGTTTGCGTTTAGTTGGACGATCATTTATTTTTCAACAGGACAATGACAAACACACCTCCAGGCTGTGTAAGAGCTATTTGACCAAGAAGGAGAGTGATGGAGTGCTGCGGCAGATGACCTGGCCTCCACAGTCACTGGACCTGAACCCAATCGAGATGGTTTGGGGTGAGCTGGACCGCAGAGTGAAGGCAAAGGGGCCAACAAGTGCTAAACACCTCTGGGAACTCCTTCAAGACTGTTGGAAAACCATTTCAGGTGACTACCTCTTGAAGCTCATCAAGAGAATGCCAAGAGTGTGCAAAGCAGTAATCAGAGCAAAGGGTGGCTATTTTGAAGAAACTAGAATATAAAACATGTTTTCAGTTATTTCACCTTTTTTTGTTAAGTACATAACTCACATGTGTTCATTCATAGTTTTGATGCCTTCAGTGAGAATCTACAATGTAAATAGTCATGAAAATAAAGAAAACGCGTTGAATGAGAAGGTATGTCCAAACTTTTGGCCTGTACTGTATATAGTGATAAAACTTAGGTTACTAATGTAATTCTCACCATCAATTATTGGAAGCTAAACAGGACTGTAAATGTAATTATCTTTCAGAGGTAGAACTAGGCAGGAAAACTGTGGACCAATAAAGTGTGGTGGCACAGGGCCTAAAAAGTAGGAAGTTATGAAGAGGTGATTGCTAAAATAGAAAGAGATAAAACAAAGCCCCTTTTCTTAAAATAGAGTTAAAGAAAGCCCAAGAGCCTGGGCCTCAAGGTCAATGATAAACCAACGCTCATACTCAGGCCTAGCATAATACCATGCATAATCACTTGCAGCTGCTCAACAAATACCTGTCCAAGCCTGCCTGCTCCTCCAAAGGGCTAGGGAGGATTCCGAAAAATCAGTAATTAAATATCCAGTTCATATACTACAATAAATCAAGAGAAAACAACAAATTACCATAAATTATACTTATCAATTTTGTTTTATACCTTGAGCTAAGAATGTGATCCTTACCCGTCTGTCTAGAGGTGTGCATTGGTGCTGATGTCAGCTCTAAGTAATTGTAACTGCTGCTGGAGACTAAATAATGATTTAAGGCAGGAGAAGGGAGGAGAGGGAGGCCCCAGACTCCCATTGTGTAAAATTCAGGGAGTCCTGCCTCTTCTATTATTACATGTCATGTCCTCAACTCCCTGAGCGGACAAGCAGGTATCTATTAGCTAATGAAAGCACATTCACACCTTTGCTTAAAGAGATGCAACACATGGAGCACAGTATGTGTTGGGGATTATCAGCATGTTTAACAGAATATCTCAGCACATGCTTGAATGAATAAGAGGACTGACCAAAGATGGAACCATTCACTGCCTCTATAATTAGACCATATTTAACATGGTATATGATACTTATGGTCTTATCTCAATAGTTAAAAGCAGTCACCTTTGACACTGTCATATCATGTATACAAAAATGATTGCCACTACCACTGACTGCTCTAACACAATGGCACAAAGCCAGTTTATAAAATATTTTACTCACATAGGTTTGACCTAGGTCTCTCCGGTGGAAATTCCTCCACGACACAGAGGCTATTTGCTTCTCCAGTAGCAGCAGCACAAACATTGCAGCACAACAGTGGTTGTTCAGCATGGTTGAACCAAAGAAACTCAAACCTTATTTGCCGAAAATCCAGGTGGAATAATGTAACCCCTCAATGTCATATTTGTTGCAGAGGTACCACCTCATGGTGCCAAAGATGAGAAGAAAAGGTTCAATTGGGAAAAATGTACAACTAAATATTGAAATGGGATCCAACAGAATATCTACTTATAAAGACTATGTACAGAATTATTCAGTAGTAATGATGAATAAAACCATAAAAACCTACTTTAAACCCTCAGTTGTACTGATGGGATTTGATGTCCATAGAAACTAAGACACAGCATCATCAACCTAGTGACTAAAACAATAATAAAGTACATAGCAATCAAATAGTTACAAAGGAACTGTAAAATTAGAAGCAAGATTTTTTGGTAAAATTGAGTTTGAAAGAAAAAGAAAAAGAAAACTACCTTAGAGACTCTAAGAGGCTGATATAATGTGGTGTCTATTGTTGAGATGTCCTCTGGGACCAAAGCCCAGAAACATGTAGCTCAAAGCTCCATCTGATTATCCTTCCCCTGCTTCTATTTAATTAAATACATGTGATGACAATGTTTATTTGTTGTGACATAAACAAAGCATCTGAATCATGTTTCCTTTAATGAATAGAAGTTCGACCCATAAGGTCAGTATGATCTTCACTTGGTCTTTAGCAGGGGCCTGGAATCTCTCACTTACATTTGCCACCCTGACGCCAGCTGTCAGTAACAGGGCCGGGAAACTATCAGAATGGAAATAATCTCAGCACTTGTCACCAGCTGTTGACCCTCCTTTTATCTCTTAACCTCTGAAGGGGCTGTGATTACTGGTGCTAGTGACTGGCTGTGGATAGCTGCTATACATAATTACAATGTATGCTGTATAACTTCTATGAGTTGATGAGAAATTACTAGGTGTTGTTAAATAGTGGGTTAGGTCAAAAACAGGCGATGAACAGCACCCAAGGGGGAGCAGATTTTATTTTTGGACAAACGCATTTTTAACAAAGTAGATTTTACAGATACCAGAATGATGAGTGGAATTAAAACCTGTTATAAATGTGATGCAGCTCGGCTTAGACTCCACACCCGAGTGATATTTAAATGGCACACTAAAAGTTGATGGGCAGTGGGCTTTACCTGTCAGTCACAGTATATTCATACAGTGTGAGGCATCTCATCTGCTACAACTGATCCTAGTTGCAGGCAAGAGCAGGATCCTGAAAGCCTTTGTGGCTGTTCTCCTCATCAGTGCTGTGTGCTTAACAGGAATTTCACACAGTTATCTTTGTCCTCAAAGACACAATGCCGTTGTCAACGGGATTGTAACTGAGGGGCCAGCTTTTGCGAGCTGCTGACTGATAATGGGAGAAGGCTTCCACAGTGACCTTGGCATTGCATTGGAGCATATCATGCTGACATAGTCCTCCATTGTGTGTCATCATTACTGCCTTTCAGTGAATCTCAAGCATGTCACCTGTGGCAGACGTCAGTCTGTGTTGCCTCGCACTTGTCGCCTGGTTAATCTCGTGGACTAATGTTCTTTATTTAGACCTACCCATCTGGTACTGCAAAGTCCATTCTATGATAACTGAGCACAATATGTTACCAATGCCTCTCAGCGACTCCACTTAAGCCTTCTGGGTAAATGAGACCCATACACGACATACTTCTCTAGAATATCTTCTGCGTCTTCCTTTGTGTTTGGCCAACAACACCAGTAGTTAACATTTATAGAATGCTCTGTGTTATTGTAAAGCGCGCAAAGAATGTGAACCACCCTTTTGATTTTTGCTTCTGGTCCAAGACACATTGATAATGTTTACTTATTTCTTTCTCAGTCACCAACTTATTTCACAGCTGCACACTTTTGTTAATGCAAAACTATATAAAATCAGAATGTAATGTGATGACTTCTAAAATATTTTTGCAGTTATGCAAGGAAAGAACAAAGAAACAAAAGAGCAAAACAATACAAAACATAATACATGACTTCAGCTATTTTCACTTTGGATTTCAGTGATAAGCATTTTCAATTTTTTATGATAAATTTGTTTTTGTTGTCTACATGGTTTCATTTTTATTTAATCATTAGTGTGAGAGCTGGCAACTGCTCTCATATTGAATTTTTCCACCATATTGGGTTTTTTGGCAAACACATTTTGTGCTTCTTTTGGCTCATATTTCATCTAATCTTCACCATACTTGATACATATTACATATAGCCTGGTAAGACTATCCTGATGACGTGACCTCAATTCTGTTCCGCTCTCTGTATCAGTCTGGACTCACTGCCACCCCAAAGCACTTTCCAGAAATTAAAATCAAATCAGGGCCAATTTCCAATCACGGCTCGCACCGTAGGTGACAATATAAACAGTCAATCAGGGACTGCTTTGTAGTTGATGACTTCGAATATAGGCCGCAGCTTGCAGAGCAGTAATGGTGGCTCCCAAAGCAGCAAGTGCTAATTCTAACGTTAGTAGAGTAAACACAGCAGTAAGTGAAGAAATTAGTTATGAATAGGGTCAACAACATCAACAATAATAACATAAACAAGAGCATGGACTTGTGGAAATTCTCAGGAAAAGACATTTTTGCCATTCTTCCAACTAGATTTGGCAAAAGCTTGATTTATCAGCTGGCTCCATTGATCTGTTGACGAAGATTTTCCACAGTGTTTTGTTTTGCTGATTGGCTGAAAGAGTTTGTCTGTCAAAGCGAGTACTCACGCCCTCTGAAAGGGTTTGGGGCAGTACTGAGTCCAGACTGATACAAACAGTGAAACAGAATGTTGAGCCCACGTCATCAGGATGGTCTTCCGAATTTGTGTCACATATACATGATCCCCATCATGAGTTTGTTTTTGAGTATCACTATCACTCTTTGTGCACATTGTCATTTTCTATTACATCAATTATAATCGCCTGATTTAAAAAAAGACAAGGTTTCATTATTAAATACTTTAATAAAAATAAAACTAGAAAGTGTCAGAGACACAGAAGTTAAGCATAGGGCCATTTTCTTAAATGTAACCAGATCTATTTAAATCATACAGTATTTAAATACATTATACTGTCTTTTGTCAGCATCAGTCTGTCTTAAGTGAGGATGCTTCTGCTCAGTTCAGCACGTATTGTTCCTGTAACAGAAGCACACTTAAGGGATGATGAGAAAGGAATTCCTCCCCATGTCTATTTAAAGACTGAGTTGTGGTCCCCTGGCTGCTTGAAGATACCTATGATTAATCACCGCAGTGGATGGAGCTCCTAATATGGCCTTGTCAGCAGACCCCATCACTGATAAGACTCTGACCCGCTGATTTCTATATTGCTCTTCGCCACTCATTAACCCCCTCCCTCCACACACCCCCAAGCCAACGCAGACACAATAACATTCCTGGACCCTGAATGCTCCTCCATATTTGGCAGAGAGGCTTTGTTTATAAGGAGAACTCTTGGTGAAACCCCCAAGAGGTCACCATTCTATCTCAAGGTAAGGTGCAGAGACAATGGCTTACAAATCACACACCACACTTTGACACTAAAGCATTACCTGTGTTGGTGTGAATCGCAGTCATCAGTTTCCATGGTTTATATCCTCAGGACCATTACACCTCAGTCTCCTCGGTAGGGATTGGTAAGGTAAGAGCATCTGTAAATTAAAATATGTTTGGATTATTTCGAAAATGAATTTTATGATGTAGGAAAAGAAATAAAATATAGCACCAAAATATTATACATATATAAATAAAAAAAACTGACTACATTGGCATATGCATTCTTTTTTATCTTGCAGTTTCCTTTAGATAAATACATGTCAGTTGGATTTAAATTAAGAATCTTTTTTCTGTAGACAAGGTGAAAAATGGGTGACGCTGCCATGAAAGAGTTTGGCGCAGCAGCCCCGTACCTGAGGAAGTCAGACAGGGAGCGTCTGGAGGCCCAGACCCGTCCCTTTGACATGAAGAAGGAGTGTTTTGTTCCTGATCCTGAAGAGGAGTATGTGAAGGCTTCCATCATCAGCCGTGAGGGGGACAAAGTCACTGCTGAGACTGAAAGGGGGAAGGTCAGTAAGCTGGCAGGCACAGCTGCCGTGGATGCAACTGGTTTCCTAATGAAGACACAGCAATGAAAGAGATGACTGAGGCCAATTTGTGTTTTAGTCATACATAGCAGAGAAACAGTAGAAATCAGAGATTCTGATGCACAAAGGCATGATGCTCCGTCCTACACTGTATTCACACAAAAGGGCTTGTAATCTAAAAAGTACCTTAAAGTCTGCATGATTAATAGCAATGTATTAACACTAAATATCTCCATTTTCAGACTGTCACTGTGAAGGAGTGTGATGTTCACCCTCAGAACCCGCCAAAGTTTGATAAAATTGAAGACATGGCGATGTTCACCTTCCTCCATGAACCTGCTGTGCTGTTTAACCTCAAAGAGCGTTATGCAGCATGGATGATCTATGTGAGTTTAAAGCTTTGCAAAACATTATGAGGCAAATATTCTATCAAGTGTAGTACAACAATACACTTCATTCATATGTCAATGGCTAATATCACTGTATCTTAGAAACTGTTGCTTCCGTTTTCTCATTTTCACAGACCTACTCTGGGCTCTTCTGTGTGACTGTCAACCCCTACAAGTGGCTGCCAGTCTACAACCAAGAGGTGGTTGTTGCCTACAGAGGAAAGAAGAGGACTGAAGCTCCTCCTCATATCTTCTCCATCTCTGACAATGCCTACCAGTACATGCTGACTGGTAATTCACCCTCAGTTGTCTTATAATCACAGAAAGGTACAGTGTAAAAACACTAAGGAAACCTTGAATCCTTGAGTGATCCTGTCTTGTCTTTTCCAGACAGAGAAAATCAGTCAATTCTCATCACGTAAGTTATGTTTTCATGAATTCATTATACTGCAATTAAGAATTGTATAATGCTACGAAAATTTTAGTAAGTGACATAGACTGTGTAAAAGCTGTGGACATACCCACCATGACATCACCCATTGGTCTGTGGACTTCTATTTTGTAGTCCAGGGTTTGCTATTCTGGCTGTTGCCATCTTGATCTTTTGGAGCCTGAAGTGACCATGCTATGCCTCCAATCCTGGAACCCACTGGCTATTGTCTTACGCCAATAAGCGTCTGGAAGCGATGGCCAATATTTCGGGGGATGCGGTGTAGCAAGTGGATATCCTGGCTAAGACTTGAACTGCTCATCTTGGCTGTTCTACATAAACAGATATCTGCGTATAAATGCAGATGAAAAACAAACAAAAACAACAACAAAAAAGCCAACACAAAGCTAAACCATTGTTAAAGATAGCCCATGGGTTCTGAGATTATATTTTGGCCAATGCATCTCTTTTTCTCTCCACGTGGACTTTTTGCCTGCCGCTTAAATGTGATTGGTCAATTCTACTTGGATTATAAACGGAAACCAGAATGTTTCTAATACCAGAATCTTGAACCGTTGGATATTGATTCTCCATACTTACACAAATATCTGTTTACTTACAGAGATAACTATGCCTCTACCCTGATTTGACTCTACATGTGACCATAGTTTACAAAGTGAACATTATGGTTATTTGAAGTAACTTGAAACTAGCAACTGAGCCCATAAACTCAATATGAATATGTTTCCCTTGATAAGTAGGGTTATTTTCTCACAGACTTTTACACAATCAGACATCTTTTTGCAACCAGTGGAGTCACCCCCCACTGGCCATTAGACAGAATGCAAATTTAAGGCACTTGTGCATTGGCTTCACTTCTCAGACCTGGAGGCTACATGCACTTCTTTTATACAGTCTATGGTGGCATCCCGCAGCCTTTTATGAAATATCATTTGTTGGTTTGTCAGTTTTTGCTTTTATGTTCCAGTTAATCCCAGTAATGTGTGTTATTTTTTTAAGTGGTATGTTATCAGTGAACAGTTCTGCATGTTAATGCCACAATAGACAAGTAGACCTGAATATCAATAGGAAACTTAAGTTACTAAACAAAGCTAAGTAGTCAATCTTTTAGACAGTTTTAATGTGATGTAATTCAGTTAGATGCTAATCATTGATGCTGTCACAGCTGTAATAATTTACTGGCTGAAATAGGCCAATACAAAACAATGAATATCAAAATGATTTATATCTTTACTTATTGTAACTCATCTGCATTTTTGTTGAGTAATCAAACCCTGTGTTACCTATTTATTAAAACAATTAAATTTGCCTCTTCAGTGGAGAATCTGGTGCTGGGAAAACTGTCAATACTAAGAGAGTCATCCAGTATTTTGCCAGCATTGCAGCTGGAGGCGGGAAGAAGGACGTAGGCTCTGACAAAAAGGTTATATTTCTGATCTGACATAAAATAGATCCTTCAACTGCATCTTTTTGTTTAGTGTTGACCTATTTCAGCAAATGTTGCCCTCATGTTTCTTTAGGGTACCCTGGAGGATCAAATCATTCAGGCTAACCCGGCTTTAGAGGCCTTTGGTAATGCCAAGACCATCAGGAATGATAACTCCTCCAGATTTGTAAGTTTCTGTCTGTAATGAAATACCCCTTTGCGCCTATTCTATTTTAACCTTTTTTTTGTCATAAATTTTAGGGTAAATTCATCCGAATTCACTTTGCAGCCAGTGGAAAGCTAGCCTCAGCTGATATTGAGACATGTAAGCAGTCTTCTCTCCAAATTTTCATCTTGTCTGTTCGATTGTTGTCAATAAAAACCTGCCTTTCCACTTACATAATACAAAATGTCTTTACAGATCTGCTGGAAAAGTCCCGAGTCACCTATCAGCTTAAGGCTGAGAGAGATTACCACATCTTCTATCAGATTCTGTCTCAGAAGAAACCTGAGCTGCTTGGTAAATGAAAACAACAAATCTTTGGACCTGTAACAACTACTAGTTGTAATGTTGCTGCACCCTTAGCACACTATATTTAACATTTCCTTTTTCCTTTTCAGAGATGTTGCTTATCACCAACAACCCTTATGACTACGCCTTCATCTCCCAAGGAGAGACGACAGTAGCCTCCATCAATGATGCTGAAGAACTGATGGCCACTGATGTAAGTGGGGCTATGCCATAATGTATTTTCATAGAAAAGTCACTCAAATGAAAAAGTAAAGCAAAAGTTGTTAATATGTGGTATCAGTGTAATTTATACATTGTGCTGTTTTAGGCCTAGAAGAGTTTACAAAACAATACAAGATTATTAATGAGGGTTGTTGAAAAGCAAGAGAATCTATTGCTCTAGCTTCCCACACCTTATTCTGAAACTAGCTGTTGAGACATGATTATGATACTTGATGTCACTCGTCTAGAGGTGGGAGGAAATCACAAATGGGCAAGTTACAAGCGAGTCTAAGTCTTAACCTTAATGTTTTAAACAAGTCCCAATGTACTGCTGTACAAAGCAAGCAAGTCAAATCAAGTCCCTGCTCTAAGTCAAGCAAGACAAGTCAAGTCATTGCTCAGAACAAGCAATTACAAGTTATAAGAAATTCTGATGAGCTACCCCAGTTTCCACATTCAGTTAGACAGTGTCTGTAATTTTTTTTTTTTTTTTCACCTGCTAGCTATGTTTTTGATTGTGTCGCTGCAGACCGTGCATACTGTCATCGACAACATAATTCAATTCAATTTTATTTTAAAGTCCAATATCATAAATCACAATTTGCCTCAGAGGGCTTACAGCATACAACATCCCTCTGTCCTTGGACCTTCAAAGCAGATAAGGAATAACTTCCCCCCCAAAACACTTTAATCCAAATTGTACTTTTTTTTGGACTAGACCCTCCATGATGCCTTGTGCACTGGCCTCTGCTGGTCTGCCATGTCCTTGTAGGTTGCCAGGTTTGCACTCATAGCACTAAAAATCCTGTTTCATGTTATCTAGAAGAAATGCAAATATATAATTATATAACAAGTCCTTTCAATGCACCTGTCTCAAAATAAGTCTGAAGTAATGAATCCAAAGTCAAAGTCAAATCGAAGTCAAATCGATTTGCGTCAAGTATGTGACTTGAGTCCCCAAACTCTGCTTGTAATCCAGTATTACTGCGTCCCAAGATAAGAAAATGATTTGAATAGACTGGATTAGATGTCTCATGTCAGATTTAAAGTATTAATTGTTGAAATTACTACTAATCCCCCAGATCTCTCCTGTCACTCTCTTGCATACCCTAACATAATGCAAAAAGTCAATGACATATAAAATGTAATGCCCCTCTTTTCATTCAGGATGCCTTTGATGTGCTGGGCTTCACTCAAGAGGAGAAGAACGGCATTTACAAGTTAACTGGTGCCATCATGCATCATGGAAATATGAAGTTTAAGAACAAGCAGCGTGAAGAGCAGGCAGAAGCTGATGGCACTGAAGGTGACAGAACCTCTCTACAACCCTGAAACATGATAAACTGAATATGAAAGACATCAGGATTTATTGTTTTTGTTGAGATATTTAACACGCACGTGTAATTTCTCAGATGCTGACAAAGTTGCGTATCTGATGGGCCTGAACTCTGCTGACCTCATCAAAGGTCTCTGTCACCCAAGAGTCAAAGTGGGAAATGAGTGGGTCACCAAGGGACAAAATGTTCAGCAGGTAGGAAAAAAAACTTGAATTTATCGTAAAGTGTCCCTTAAAGTCTAATAGATGAAGGAAGCAACACAAAATGCACCATGAAGTCTATTTACTGTAATGTTTAAACATTGGATTTTCTTAAGGTATACTATGCGGTGGGTGCACTGTCTAAGTCAGTATATGAGAAGATGTTCCTGTGGATGGTGGTGAGAATTAACCAGTCCCTGGACACCAAGCAGCCCCGTCAGTACTTTATTGGTGTACTGGACATTGCTGGATTTGAGATCTTTGATGTGAGATTCTTGTTTATTTTTATATAATCTATATTATACAGGCAAATTAATTTATTCAACTCCATCTTTTTCAATTTAATATGAATTACAAAGATATGAGTATAAAATGACTGTATTATTGTCACTTTTCATTACAGTTCAACACCTTTGAGCAGCTGTGCATCAACTTCACCAATGAAAAACTGCAACAGTTTTTCAACCACCACATGTTTGTGCTGGAGCAGGAAGAGTACAAGAAAGAGGGCATTGAATGGACTTTCATAGATTTTGGGATGGACTTGCAGGCCTGCATTGACCTGATTGAAAAGGTAAGATACTGGACTATTGCATGTCCAGACAAACATAAAGACTGACTGAAAATATTGTGATTTTTTTTTTTCAAACCACTGATATTTTGTCTCCTCAGCCCATGGGTATCATGTCCATCCTTGAAGAGGAGTGCATGTTCCCCAAAGCTTCTGATGCCACCTTTAAAGCTAAGCTCTATGACAACCATCTGGGGAAATCTGGTAACTTTCAGAAGCCCAGAATTGTCAAAGGGAAACCAGAGGCTCATTTTGCCCTGATCCACTATGCTGGAACTGTTGATTATAATATCAACAACTGGCTGGTGAAGAACAAGGATCCTCTGAATGAGACCGTTGTGGGACTCTACCAGAAGTCTAATCTCAAGCTGTTAGCCTTCCTCTTCGCAAATTATGCAGGAGCTGATTCAGGTAGGAATAAACTCAATGTATTGCATTTATCATATTGGGAATATCAATATTTTATATGTCATAGTGAGAACTGCAAGATTGAATAATTTATTCCAGTGTCTCGTAATGCAGTCTAATGAGTTTATAATTGGTTTATTAGCTGAAAGTGGTGGAAAAGGCAAAGGAGGAAGCAAGAAGAAGGGTTCATCCTTCCAAACTGTGTCTGCCTTGCACAGGGTTAGTAAAAAACATACATATGTGTGAATATTACCTGATATCAGAGAGACTTGTCAACTCATTTCACTTGATTTCTGTCTTCAGTCTGCCCAATCTAACCAATTTATGTGTGGTGGGAGATTTGATTTTTCCTAACCAATCATTAAAAATCAATGTGTCCATCTGAATCTAACATTACTTTAAGTCCTCACTAATGCATAGCCAACATACCTGTTTTTTAGGAGTGCAGCGGAGTGAAGTAAAAACAAACAACAATTTCTAGCAACATTAAGAGACATGTCAATTTATAACAGCTTCGATAGCAGTGTTATCTTGTCTATAGCATCCAGCATCATTGTTATTACTCCTTACTGGTTCCGGTACACCACATTACAATGCTTGACAAGGGCATGAGTCCCACCCGTGGCGTTGACTGGCTAATTGTTAATCCCCTATGGCACTCATTGGTCGGTCTTTATTTCAACTAAGAAACGGCTGTTTCATGTCACCATGTCAGACGAATCAGTCAACTCAAAGTGAGTGGAGAGAGCGGAGTCAAATGTCTGAAAGCAGTCAAGTGTTGATGGTTTGTTCATATGCAAACCAACGACTGATACTTCATTTTGCACTGATAAATGAGATACATGTATGCATCACATTAATTATCTTCACAGGAGAACCTGCACAAGCTGATGACCAACTTGAGGTCAACTCACCCTCACTTTGTGCGCTGCATCATCCCCAATGAGACCAAGACTCCTGGGGCCATGGAGAACCCTCTGGTGATGCACCAGCTACGCTGTAACGGTGTACTGGAAGGCATCAGGATCTGCAGAAAGGGCTTCCCCAACAGGATCCTCTATGGAGATTTCAAACAGAGGTATTAGCTCATATGTCAAATATTCAGTCACATACTTTGTGATTCCCCCTAGACACAGTGTAAATATTAATTTTCAAAATATTTCTTCTTTTCCAGATATCGCATCCTGAATCCTGCTGCCATCCCTGAGGGTCAGTTCATTGACAGCAGGAAGGGAGCTGAGAAACTTCTTGGGTCACTGGATATTGATCACAACCAATACAAGTTTGGACACACCAAGGTAATTCATGAAAGAGAACAGTTCAACAGTAGTATAAGAAGAGGAATACTCAAGAAGAATCATCAAGACAGTAAACCAACTGAATGATGCCACTTATACAGCAGTCTTATCTTAACTAATATTTGCCACCATAAGCTACTATTTTCACCACACCAAATAGGCCTGTAGCAGCAAATCCACAAGTGCACTAAATTAAGCAAGGGTTCATTTAAGTTCAACTTTTCATTTTATTTCTTCATTCAAAAGTTAGACACTTGCTTTTAAGTCCTACAGCGGGAGTCCATATGTGTAACACCTTGTGAATATTTACATGCTCCTTAAGGTGTTCTTCAAGGCTGGTCTTCTTGGGCAACTTGAAGAGATGAGGGATGACCGTTTGTCACTCATCATCACTGGAATCCAGGCAAGAGCAAGAGGTCTGCTGGCCAGAGTGGAATTCCAAAAGATTGTTGAAAGGAGGTTAGAGGAATCAAGAACTTCAAATGAACTGAAAACAAGAAATGACAACGATTATTTTAAATAATCTTGTTTTGTGTAACTGGTAGTGATAAATTTGGTTGAACTTTGACAGAGATGCACTACTTGTGATCCAGTGGAACATCCGTGCCTTCATGGGGGTCAAGAATTGGCCCTGGATGAAGCTGTTCTTCAAGATCAAACCTCTGCTGAGATCTGCCGAGGCAGAAAAGGAGATGGCCAACATGAAGGAAGAATTCCTGAAGCTGAAAGAGGCTTACGCAAAATCTGAAGCTCGTAGAAAGGAACTAGAGGAGAAAATGGTCTCTCTTCTTCAAGAGAAGAATGATCTGCAGCTCCATATCCAGGCTGTAAGTCTAATCACATCATTCTTATATTCTAATGTCAAAATGGTAACATAACCGAACAAATGAAAATGAATAAATGATACCTTCTGTATATGATAATAGTGTATATCGCAATGTAACATTTGTTAACAAAGTTATCACCATTTATGACCATTTCCATTTAGGAGCAAGATAATCTTGCTGATGCTGAGGAAAGATGCGAAGGTCTGATCAAAAACAAAATTCAGATGGAAGCAAAAGCCAAAGAGCTTACTGAGAGACTGGAGGATGAGGAAGAGATGAATGCTGAACTGACTGCTAAGAAGAGAAAGCTGGAGGATGAGTGCTCTGAGCTGAAGAAAGACATTGATGACTTAGAGTTAACTCTGGCTAAAGTGGAGAAAGAGAAGCACGCCACTGAGAACAAGGTATGACAATGACTCAGTTATTTCTAGGGCTTTTCCACTGACACTTTTGGCTTAGCTGAGTCAAAGCATGCTGCACTAATTTGCATTTCCATTACAAGTTTAAACTTGCCAAGTTGTGCTGAGGTGGCCCTGAGATAGACCATCTCTGTAATAGACCAAAGGATGTCCGATCCACCTCCAAGTGGTTTTGCAGTGACGTAATCTATCAGATATAGACAGAGAAAAAATAATTCAATTCACTGTGCCACTCAAAAGTGATTTGCAGCTACCAGCAGCCTTTAAGGTGGTGGAATATTTCTCTCAGTGCCTGAGTTGACATCGTGAATCAGTCCACACAACTTAAATGTCAATGTGACAACTCTGATGACAGAGATGAGTGCTGACCAGCAGCACTATGCCTATATTCCAATACATTGCAAGCAAGCTGGAGGAAGTGGGAATCTGCTATATATTCATATAGTGCTGAGAGAAAATTAAAACCCTCAGAGATCAGTAAAAAAGTTGCTGACCACAATAACACCAGCAGGGTGGACAGAAAAAACATTCTGCTGGGTCACAAGCACAAGGGCATTATCAGTTAAAGACACACCTTCAGCGGGTAGCCCTGTTGTATGGAGATGCCGTGCTGGGCTGTCTTGCAATATCAAGCTGAGTCAAGTCAAGCCAACACATGTGAATTGAAAAGGGCTTGATTTTTCTCAAATAGAACAAGTAACACATTTTTAACTTGTACATATTCTTCAATACTTATCACTAATTTCCTAGGTGAAGAACCTGGTCGAAGAGATGGCTGCTCTGGATGAAATCATTGCTAAGTTGACAAAGGAAAAGAAAGCCCTACAGGAAGCTCATCAGCAAACACTGGATGATCTGCAGAGTGAAGAAGACAAAGTCAACACTCTGACTAAGGCCAAGTCTAAGCTGGAGCAGCAAGTTGATGATGTAAGAATTCTACTCCATATCATCGCAGCCTTAGTTCAGACTGTTTAGTGAGATCATATACTCCTTGCATGTTGGGGGAAATAATTTGACTCTCTTGTCATGCTATCGTCCAGCTTGAAGGTTCACTGGAACAAGAGAAGAAGATTCGGATGGATCTTGAGAGAGCTAAGAGGAAACTAGAGGGAGACTTGAAATTAACCCAGGAGAGCCTAATGGACCTGGAGAATGACAAGCAGCAACTTGAGGAGCATCTGAAAAAGTAATCACAATATTCTGCATCTGATACACAAAAGCTGTACAGATACAGGCAGAACAGATTATTCTAATTCTATCTACTGTATTTTACCACAGGAAAGATTTTGAAGTCAATCAGCTCAACAGTAAAATAGAAGATGAGCAGGCCATCACAATTCAGCTTCAAAAGAAACTGAAGGAACTCCAGGTAATAAACAATCAATGTTTTATGGCTCAAAATTGGTAAAACACTTAATAATAAGTAGTGACTAAAGAGCCAAATCTTGCCTTTACAGGCCCGCATCGAGGAGCTAGAGGAAGAGCTTGAGGCAGAACGAGCTGCCCGAGCCAAGGTGGAGAAGCAGAGATCAGATTTGGCCAGAGAGCTGGAGGAGATCAGTGAGAGGTTGGAGGAGGCTGGTGGAGCAACAACTGCCCAGATTGAGATGAACAAGAAGAGGGAGGCTGAGTTCCAGAAACTCCGCAGAGACCTTGAAGAGGCCACTCTGCAGCATGAAGCCACTGCTGCCACTCTCAGGAAGAAACAAGCTGACAGTGTTGCTGATCTGGAGAGCAGATCGACAACCTGCAGAGAGTCAAGCAGAAACTGGAGAAGGAGAAGAGTGAGCTCAGACTGGAGCTGGATGATGTGGTCTCCAATATGGAACATATTGTGAAGACAAAGGTTGGCTAAACTGACAACAAATTCTTGCTTATGTTGACTTTGCACAGATATGTGGGTAAACTGGGGATATTTAAAATGTTTATTTTAAATCTAGACAAATTTAGAGAAGGCATGCAGGACCATGGAAGATCAGATGAATGAATACAAGACCAAATTTGAAGAGGCTCAGCGCTGCATCAATGACTTCAATATGCAAAAAGCCAAGCTTCAGACGGAAAATGGTATGCTTTTTTCTTTATTAAAACTGTTATCTAATAATGTGTAATTGATAGCTGACAATTTTCAACTTTTCAAATCATGAAGAGTGAGAAAACCAGACAAAATTACACTAACAATAAAATGATGCATTTGCCAACACTAGGTGAGCTCTCAAGGCAACTGGAAGAGAAGGATTCTCTGGTATCTCAACTGACGAGAGGAAAAATGTCCTACACTCAACAGGTGGAAGATCTAAAGCGACAACTGGAAGAGGAGACCAAGGTGAAATAATATTTTAGTGCACAGTGACATCACTTGACAATAATTCCTAGTTAATGCGATGACAGTGTTACTCATCTGTATAACTGTGTTTTGACAGGCCAAGAATGCTTTAGCCCATGCAGTGCAGTCTGCTCGTCATGACTGTGACCTGCTCAGGGAGCAGTATGAGGAGGAGCAGGAGGCCAAGGCTGAACTTCAGCGCAGCATGTCCAAGGCCAACTCTGAGGTGGCTCAGTGGAGAACTAAGTACGAAACTGATGCCATCCAGAGGACCGAGGAACTGGAGGAGGCCAAGTAAGACAGTTTGAGATTCAAATTTATGATTTAATATGTATTTCCTAAAGAGACATTTTACTTCGTCTTGCAGATCAGCTTTTTGTTTGTGTTATGTTCCTACTAAAATGTAAGACGAACAAAAAGTTTGTCTGTTAGATGACCAAGCAGCCAGTCATATTGGTTGACTTTTTTATAATTAATCCAACAAGCGCAACTGCAGGAATATTAATTGATTTGAATGATTGATTTCTAAAGGAAAAAGCTGGCTCAGCGTCTGCAGGAGGCCGAGGAGGCTGTAGAAGCAGTGAATGCTAAATGTTCCTCTCTGGAGAAGACCAAACACAGGCTGCAGAATGAGATTGAAGATCTCATGGTGGATGTGGAGAGGTCTAATGCTGCTGCTGCTGCTCTGGACAAGAAGCAAAGAAACTTTGACAAGGTGAAATATGACAAAATATTTGTGAGCACCAAAAGTATCAAGTGTTGATGTAGCCTCTGAACCTTTGAACTAGCAGAAATATCAAGAATTAATTTTCAGTTTGACTTCTTTGTCTTCACATTTACAAACAATCACATCTTGGAGCTGCCCGGTTCAACTCAGCCCAGTTGCCAGAAAAACATGTTGGCGTTGTACATTTCTGCAAACCACAGATGCATTACATTTGTACATTTCATACCTATCACATACAACGTTTCTAAACTGACGTAGTATATGAGCTGACTTTGCAAACACCTAGGCAAGAAGACTGCAAACCACTGCAGACCACTGTTAGAGATCAACAAACAGCGACCAGTGGCCTCATTTGCAGCAGCTTTTGTCCTACCAAATGTGGGTATTTTAAGCCAAAACATAATCTTTTCCCAACCATGGCCAGGGTGGGTTTGTCCCTTAACATAACCACATATTACCCACAGCATTGTTTAACATCAAGTCTCAACCTATCTGCTAGATGATGACATACAAATGTAATGTATCCTTGGTTTGCAGAAACATCCAATTCCAATATTTTTTACTGGCAATTAAGTTGTATAATTACATGATACTACAGGGCAACCTCATTGAAGCAGCTAGTGAAGTTTATTGCTCAAGCTAACCTTATCAGGGGTTGCTAAGCCACACATTTTAACCAGCAATTTAAGTTTTCTATAAAAGGTGCACACAGTGGCTCTTAGAGGGGTGAATCACTCCATCAGTCCGAATATGTCTATTTAAAAGCTTTTGAGCACATTTGTTTAGGGTTAGTGTAGGTGGTCTCCACCTTGAAGTTCTGTTTTCAATAATGGGAGAACTTGATTCATACAAGGCAGTCACGCCAAGCCTGCAGTCCTTCCCCCTTATTTATCTGGCACATATACACTTATTGCTGGCCTTTTTATTCACTGTAGGTCCTGTCTGAATGGAAGCAGAAATATGAAGAGTCTCAGTGTGAGCTAGAGAGCTCTCAGAAGGAGGCCAGGGCTCTGAGCACTGAGCTCTTCAAACTGAAGAACTCTTATGAGGAGTCTCTGGATCATCTGGAGACCATGAAGAGAGAGAATAAGAATCTGCAGGGTAAGATCTACTGCCATGATTTGTGTCTAGGTTTCTGCAGATATACTTAAATCGTAAAAGCCATCTTACTCACACTGCTTGACATTCTACAGAGGAGATTTCTGACCTCACTGAGCAACTTGGTGAGAGTGGAAAGAACATCCATGAGCTGGAGAAATTAAGAAAGCAACTGGAACAGGAGAAAATGGAGATTCAGTCTGCTCTCGAGGAAGCTGAGGTACAGGCCATCTTTGATGAATGAAACATTTTCGAGTAACTGTCTGCTGTTATGTGTAACTCTGTACCCTCCTGTCCACCAGGCCTCCCTGGAGCATGAGGAGGGCAAGATTCTCAGAGCCCAGCTAGAGTTCAATCAAATCAAAGCTGATATTGAACGCAAACTAGCAGAGAAGGATGAGGAGATGGAGCAAAGCAAGAGAAACCTGCAGAGGACGATTGACACCCTGCAAAGTTCTCTTGAAGCTGAGTGTCGCAGCAGGAATGAGGCCCTCCGTTTGAAGAAGAAGATGGAAGGAGACCTCAATGAGATGGAGATTCAGCTGAGCCAGGCTAACAGGCAGGCAGCTGAGGCTCAGAAACAACTCAAATCTGTCCATGCACACCTGAAAGTAAGCTAAAAAAGGGAAGGCTCACTTTCTTAAGATGTTTCATGCAATTCAAACTAATCCTTAAGATTAACGTGGTTGATATCCCATTAAGGATTGCCAAATTCAGCTGGATGAGTCTGTTCGGGCCAATGATGATCTCAAAGAGAACATTGCGATTGTGGAGAGACGCAACAACCTGCTTCAGGCTGAACTGGAGGAGCTCAGGGCTGCTCTGGAGCAAACTGAGAGAAGTCGTAGACTTGCTGAGCAAGAGCTGCTGGATGTTAGTGAAAGGGTGCAGCTGCTGCACTCACAGGTGAGACTGAACAATTTATTGCAATAACTACAGATGACTGAATGGTTTCTTGGATGATTAAAAAAAACTGAAATCTTAATTATTTCTTTGTGCAGTAACACACATTTTCTCAAATCTCACATCTAAAAAATATGTAGAACACTAGCCTGATTAACCAGAAGAAGAAACTTGAGGGTGACACATCCCAGCTTCAGATTGAAGTAGAGGAAGCAGTACAAGAGTGCAGAAATGCTGAAGAGAAGGCCAAGAAGGCCATTACTGATGCTGCCATGATGGCAGAGGAGCTGAAGAAAGAGCAGGACACCAGTGCTCACCTGGAGCGTATGAAGAAGAACATGGAGCAAACCATCAAAGACCTGCAGCACCGTCTGGATGAAGCTGAACAGATTGCCATGAAGGGAGGCAAGAAGCAGGTGCAGAAGCTCGAGGCCAGGGTAAGAGAAATGTGCCAAAATACAAGTGTCACACATTTCTGCAAGTACATCTGTGGGACCAACATTATTACTTTTTTTTTTTAAATAAAGCTGCAGTATCACATTTTGAACTCCAAAACAAGTAGACATGATCATCCTATCACCATTCCAGTCTTTCACTTTAAACTCTGAGGAAAACGAACCTGTCTTTATTTTACCAAATGATCAAATTCCTCCACCAGGTAGTTGCTAACTTTGTCTTTCTGCTGTTTGATTATGAGCAGGTAGTGCACAGTGGGTTTATCAGAGCTTTGAGATCACCATAAAATTAAAGCTGTAGAGCTGCAAGTTCGGCTGATAAATGTTAAAATATATTTATCAATACAGCTTTGATCATGTGGACCACTGGATTTCTAATATACCATTTTCTGATGTTTCCAGGTGAAGGAGCTGGAGAATGAGGTGGAGTCAGAGCAGAAGAAGAGCAGTGAGGCAGTGAAGGGAATCCGTAAATATGAGAGACGCATTAAAGAGCTCACATATCAGGTATCAACATGCAACATTTACTATTAATAGGCACCTTCTTTATGCATGGATCATCAAATTATTATGACTATTCTCTATGTTCCACTATACCACATCTACTTTTCCAAATTGTTACGTTGTCAAAATGTTGACACTAATAGGATGCACCTTATTAAACTACTTAAACTGTCTCTTTCCTGCTCCCTTGATTTATACAGACTGAGGAAGACCGTAAGAATATGGCGCGTCTGCAAGATCTGGTTGACAAACTGCAGCTGAAAGTCAAAGCCTATAAGAGAGCTGCAGAGGAGGCTGTAAGTGTGGGCTGGAAAAGTCATGTGCTCTACATGCTGTTGCTTTATTGATTCATATTTATTCCATTTCCAAAATGTAAATTTAGGCTTAAATATACTGTCATAGATCATAGCTAAAGCTCAAAGCAGGTTTAAAATTACAGCTAATTACATTTTGAATTTTGGCAATGAAACATCTCAGCGTTCACTTTGACCTTTACGACAGATGTTTTTATCCTTTTGACTGTAGACGATGTGGCTAATTAAATCAGTCCACGTTCATTGCCTCTTGCAGAAACAAAATAATGTGGGTTGTGTTTTCGTGAATCCTTTAGGAAGAGCAGGCCAATACTCATCTGGGCAAGTTCCGTAAACTGCAGCATGAGCTGGACGAGGCAGAAGAGCGAGCTGACATTGCTGAGTCTCAGGTCAACAAGCTCCGTGCCAAGAGCCGTGATGTGAGCTCAAAGGTAAGAAGCTGCACTACGCTTCATATACTGTCCTACTGCCTTCACTAAATAGCACAGTATTTTTCAGCCATCCTCAACATTTCAATGTAATCCATTTAAGCTGTGTTTTATTTGTAAAGCAGAATCAGCAATGACAGAAATATTGGGCATTTTTAAAAACAGTAAATAAACCAGACCAGTCTTCATATAGATCCATTTTATTGTAACTTTTTTATGGATTTGGTAAGTTGTATTAGTACAATTTAATATGTTAGTGGTAATGCAGTTTTTGTCCCATGGAAGGCAACATGACAATTTAAATGCTAATTATAGCAAAAAGTTTAAATTGCCATTATTTAGTTTATTATAATTGCCATACTTTTCTGGGCATGTTATGCCTTATTAGTGAGCTGACAGTAAAGACAAAAAATGAGGGTAGAGAGAGATTGTGAACAACAAACAACAAAGGTCCCCTCCCCGGCCAGACTCAAACCAGGGACCTAACATTTAGTTTACCACAACACCCTTAAATGAATATTCTTTACAATAATAACTCCAGCAGAATGTTTTTTTGTGAATGCAGAGACATTATTAAACACTCAACCAATCGGCTGAATGTTACTAAATTATATCTATATCTATGTGTGTGTGTGTGTGGTGTGTGTATAGTTATATAGTAATAAAGACAATGTATGCATGTTCCCACTTGTTAACAGTGTCTACTGCATTATTAGCTCTCACATGAAACATGCTAATGTTGAGGTTTTGTTGGTATACCTACCCACTCTTTAAAACATCTTAATTGTCCTCCAAATACATTCAGGGCTACATTGTTTAGATTCATCTCATCCCACAAATTCAAAATTTCAAATGGTTTATTCTGTAAAGAAATGCTATTCATGTAGAGTTACTGCCATATCACTAACTTGTAACATCTTTAGCCAAGTTACCTTTGGTAACACTTGTTGAGTCTTGTTGGTCCCTTGTCACTAATCCATCTCTCTTTGTCTACTCTCTTATCATTCTTCATCACAGAAAGGGCTAGATGAGGAGTGAAACTCACAGACGGCCACCTAAGACCTTTGGGATCTCCTGTGCTGTAGTCCCCTTTGTCTTCCAAGTAACTCTGTAGAATAAAGCAAAGTGCATTCAATTTAATGTGTAGAGTCCTCATTTATTTCAACCAGGTAGAATTGTTCACATAAACCTGGAGAGGCTGGGGCAGTGAGGATACCTGTTGTATAATGTGTATTTTAAAATTCACCAGCTTTACAATACAATACAAATTTACAGCACATTTAATAACAACAGTGTTGACCAAAGTGCTGTACAGAAAATAAGCATGACAAAAATACAAAACACGAAAAGTTTGTTAACAAGAATTACGAACACAAAATTCAGACCACAAAGAAACCCGCTATCACACAGAGACTGAGAAGGTCAGAGAAAACAAATGGGTTTTTAAACAAGACTTAGACTTAAAAACAGGCACCCTAATGTATCCTAATGTAGCTCCATACTATGGAACTACATTAGGGTCAAAAGTTTTGTTCTTGAAAAAATAAAATTTGAAACTGAAAATTCATGTGTTGATCTTGAATTTTGAAAAATGCAACAATGAATTCAAAATACACTTTGGTAATTCTTTTTAATAAATAATTTATTTTCACTTTTCACTTCCATATATATTTTAACTTTTGAGGCATTATTTTTTTCAGTTGCGTATTTTGTCTTTTCAGATTCAGATCTTATTTTTTACACTTTCAAATCTTATTTTTTCACTTTCAAATCTTTTTTTCACTTTCAGGTCTTTTTTTTTTCAGTTTCAAATCTGTTTTTTTGAGTTTCAGACTTTTGATCCTTTGGCAGTGTAAAAATTGATGCCAGTGACAAACTTCCATTTAGAAATCTACCATTTAGACAGTACTGAGCACCAATTGCTGTATAAGAGCGATAAATTATCCCAGAATTTGCAGATCAACAGCCACATTTTAAGTGCCGATTTCCACATAGCACTGTGAACGCAGTATAGTGTCCACTTCGCTTGCGATGATGGCGTCCGGTCGGTAGAGTCAATCTGCTGGAGCCCATACATCCAGCACACAGGTGAGAAATGTTAACTAAGTTTTGGGAAATCAGGACAAACATCAAGGGGTCGTTTTTGTGACAACATACATTTTTTGTGACGTCTTTTAAGTGGCGAATTTGTCAAAGCTGGAAAGTGTGATTGTCCACACTTTGTTGATGCTTCCGCATCCAGCATATGTGTCACCTGAAACCTTTGAGCTTAGGGAAAAGGAAACAATCCTAAAACACCTCCCTACTCACCTGACCTGGCTCTTTCTTCCCCAAGCTTGACCTTGGGGGGAAAAATATCACCTGGAGCCACAAAAATCACCTGGAGCCAGGTCAGATGAGTAGGGAGGTGTTTTAGGATTGCTTCCTTTTCCCCAAGCTCCAAAATAAAATAAAATAAAATAAAATAAAAAATTTGAAACTGAAAAAAAAAAAAAAGATCTGAATTTGAAAAGCTAAAACATGCAACTGAAAAAATAATACCTCAAATATCAAAATATATATGGAAGTGAAAAGTGAAAATAAATTATTTATTCAAAAGAATTACCAAAGTGAATCAAAATTATATTTAACCTGAAAAAAAGTCTCATACACTTACTTTTATTTTTTTTTCCAAGTACAAAACTTTTGACCCTAATGTAGCTCCATATACTGCCACCTTGTGTTGACATTCAGAACTGTTCTCCGACTTTCTAGTGCAGAATGTTTTTTCCATTGTTGTCCCTACCTAAAATATAATGTCTAGGAAGGACTTTATGACTAGATTAGGGTTAGTATAGTACATCAGTTTGGCAATATATTATGGGAACAACATGGCTTTTTTTTGGAACACTGTGTATCAGTTAGTAAAATTCACTTTCTGATCACAGCAATGACACTGTAAATCTGTGATTACATTTTTTTTTAAAAAAAGAGCAGCTAGCCCTCAAGGAAATGCATTCAGAGGTTTCTCCACTTTGTCCGTAATAAACCTTGGGGAAACATGGATTATAATAGTAAATCTATGGTAGTCAAATATCACTTCTAAGGAAATCAGTTTTATTGGCATTTAAAAAAAAAGTAGTTGCGAGCAGCCTGAAAATGACTTCATGTCGACACTGCAGAATGACAGAATCCCAATAATCAAAAAAAAAAAAAAAAACAAAAAACAAAATTTGCTCTATTGTGTTGTATTAACAGAGGTGTTCTTACTAGGCTATCAAGAAAAGTTATGGGGTGTTATGTTCATCTGTAAAATTTATACAAGCCCAAAAGTGTAGTAATTACAAAAAATATTTGATCTTATTCAGCTGTATAGTTTTATAGAGTCTCACAGTTTTTTTTAATACAAGTGAAAAAAAATCTGTCAGTGATATTGCTAGTATTCTTTCTTTACCCGTTTTCAGTACAAAACAGCTTGTTCAATAATTTTCTCAAATGAAGTGTCATTTTCCTGGTAAAAATGCATTAATTTTGCTGCAAACGATTGGAATGCTCTCACAGTATGGAGAGTTTTAATGTAATATTTAAAAATCTAATATAACTGGGTGTAAAATGAAGTGTAAAATGTCTTTTCAAATCACATGAGATCAGTTTTGTAATCTCATAAAGAAGTGGAAATGACATAACAACAAAAAAATGCTGGAAGATACCATTTATCTGTAGATAATTTAGACTTCTACGGGCATTTTAAATGTATCCTGATAGATGTTTTAACCACAGATATCCCATTATATATCTATTTGTATGTTTGGTAATTTATAATAGTACTAGATTAGACATAATACTTATTATACACTTGAGGAGAGGCTCTAACCTAACACCAAATATACAGTATAATTCACTGACACTGTTCTCGTCAATTCCAATGGATGATATTTTTAGATTAATTGCTATTAGATTTTTAAATAAATTATTACATCTTAGTGGTAAAATCTTCCCATGTTATCACTGTACTCATTATATTAGTCAAATTAATGCAAGCTGCAAGCAAGCTGTATAACTTTGGTTCAATACATGTGAAGAGTCTGGTCTCATGTATGCATAAAAGTAGAACATAGTTCATTGATTCATAAATAAGTTCAATGAATATTTGCCACACCATATCAATATATGATAATGTTGTGAAAAATATTCATTTTGATAATGTTATAATATATTCAAACCAGTTGCATTCAAGTATGTAACACACAGTAAATCAATGTAACGCTGAGTGTTATTACTGCTCCAGCTAACATGCAATCATTATAAACTCAGCTGTCCTATATAGTGAATCAGAATTAGTAAATTAAAAATAAAACAAAATACAATATAAACAAATAAAAAGCTGATATTAAGGTGTACTAATTGAAATCAAACTAACTTTAATCAGGAATGTTTACACTAAATCTACCTTGTACTGTAGCTGAATTTATGACAGGCTTACCGTACTTCATTCTCCCGCAGCAGCATAAAGGGGCAACTGATGCTCAAGTTCTTACACTGTTAGATGGAGCAAAGTGAAGGGTGGATATCAGCTTGGCACTTGTTTAGGGCTGCATGTTGACCTTGATCTCACATGGCCTCGTCCTTCCAAGGCTTTAGATATCTGCGGAGGGATTACAACATAAGAAATAAACTGCATGGTGTTATTCTTTGTCACCGCATGCTAACACTATCTATGTAAGCCATGTCCTTGTTTATGTTCCTGCTGATCCCTTTACTTACCAACCTTTTAAAATCATGACCCTTGTGCTATAGATTCCTCTTTGTCAACTGCTTAACATGTACAACTATGGTGATAAGACGTACTTGATGAATAATTAGCAGACATCAGCAATAATATCATATCAAGGTGACACCATTTGTTCTTTCCATCAAAGATTTGAGCCGTCAACAGTTGGCCTTACCTTAGAGGAGTCTGGTTACAACTCTGTTCCCAAACAGTGAGAAGGGGATGAAAGCCAGGAAGGAGACACAAATCAGTAGGTTTCCACAGGGATTTGGACAGCTGAGAATGAGAATGAGGCCAACAATGTGAAAGCAAATTCTGATGAACTCTTACAAGGTCCACTCGTTCTCATTTTACAGCAGCATAAATGGTTTCAACTGTTAAGTGGACAGATAACTATATTCTATGAAAGAGGGACAAAACAAAAATGAATGTTCTTTTTTTTCTCCTCAAAGCAGTGCTTACTTGAATGTGTTTTGATGCATGTTCCATAACTGTAACTGAGAAAAGGCTATGGCAGGGAGTCAAAAGGAAATCACTTTGTATATACTGCATGAATTCAAACCACCACCATCAAATATTACATTCAATAATGGGATGAAAATGAAAAATGTATGCAACGTGCGGTCTAGAATAAAGGGTAAAGGTATATTTTCAGTGCCATGCACCTGTTACCCTTCATCCATCATGATATCAGATACTGCACTTAAGCTATACCACTGCCCCTCACAATCAGAGAGAAAAAAATCCAGACAAGAATTTCACAGGGTTATCTTTGTCCTCAAGGCCAAAGGAGAGGGAACAATGCCATGACGACACCATGAGACAAAGGGTGTAGACCTAGCTGGGCACAACAGTGATGAGTGATAATTCGAAGTCCCTGACCTTAGCTCTCACTCTACAACAGCTGCCACACTTGTCTCAGTAGAGGCTGTAGAAATGCATTTCACGTTCACATGACTGACCTTCACTGAACTTTATCTTTTTGATTAAGAGTGTTAACATGGCAAGCCCAGAGCTGCTCTCAAAGCACAATGTTTAAAGAACTAATCTTATAAAGACATTAATCTTTCTTGTCTATCACCCGTCTGTTTGAGATTTAGAGGAAAAACACTGAATCGACTGGTACTCTGAGGAGGAAAGGAAGAATCACAGAAGTGGATTCTGTTTTTTTCTCCACAGTGTGAATTTAAATTGGCTGTTCGAAACCTTGCCATGTTTTAGTTTTTCCAGTTTTCATCATCTTACCCAAATCAAAATATACTGCATAACCATAACAGGTTAATGTTATAAGCTCACCAGTTCATTCCATTCATCATTACAACATAATAATTAACCTTACTTCACAAAACAAGACAGGGTTTAACACAATTTGAATTAAACATTTAAATTACCTTTCAAAGAATTACTCCTTAATATGTAAAATACTAAATAAAAGTAATATATAAAATAGAAGTCAAAAACTACAAAGCTAAATACTGAAACAATAAAATCACTTGAGACTTAATTGAATGCAGTCAGTAGCTAGTGAGACATTATATAAATAAAACAACCTGTTATAATTTATCTGAATAAAAGAAAGAGTCACTTGATATCAAGCCTGTCCCTGACCCCCCTCCCTTCCCCACCCCTTTTATTGTACCATGTATTGTCCTCCCCTTGTTTGTCACAAGGTGAAAGCAACAAATAGCAGCAGTGAAACCTTTCTCCAAAAATTCATCCCATATTTGGTGGATAAACAACCTTTATTAGTGGAGGGACGGCTGTTGCAGCTACGGGGCTGCATCTCTTCATTCGATTTAAGTTGAGAGTCAAAGGTAAGCAAAACAATTATATCTGGGATATGGTGAAGTAAATAGAAAATGTTTAGTGTAATTTTAAGTAATATATTTTACATGTAAATCATGTTCTTTGCTGGTGTGAACACATGGTAATGGTATGGTAGTTGTAATGCAATAATGTTTTTTTCTGTAATCCTGATTTGAATAGCAAAATCCTGACTGACCATCGTTTCCTTTGAACTCCAACCAACCCCAGGTAGAAGCCACTTTTGATTCTATCTGAAAAGTCTTAAATCATAATGACCACACCCTCAACTTTAGTCAGGACTTACAGTCAAGGTTGTTTATGTACAGTTGTTTAAGTTCAACTGAGACATGATTTAAAAGTCAGTTGCATACTAGACAGTTTATACTTATACTGTAGTACTGTGCTGGTAACTTGTCATTATTGCACATGTGGTGTGCTGATGCCAAATGTATTGCATGAAAAGTTATGATAATAAGTCCTGCTGTACACACTGTGTAATAAATCTGAATTTTGCCTATATGTTAATAGTAACACTGCCATCATTCATGGCTCAACATTTGTAAATTTGTAACAGGTTAAAAAATGGGTGACGCCGCCATGAAAGAGTTTGGGATAGCTGCTTCTTATCTGAGAAAGTCAGACAAGGAGCGTCTGGAGGCCCAGACTCGTCCATTTGACATGAAGAAGGAATGTTTCGTTCCTGATCCAGAGGTTGAGTACGTCAAAGCTTCCATCACAAGTCGTGACGGTGACAAAGTCACTGCTCAAACTGAATTTGGAAAGGTAGATACATTTCATGTTGTGCAGCAGAATGCTGATGTACACATTTCAAGAGAAGCATCTGGTAAGGTTACGACCAATTTGACTCTAAAATGTAGTATTTTCTTTCCTAGACTGTGACAGTGAAGGAGTGTGATATACACCCTCAAAACCCACCAAAGTTTGATAAAATTGAAGACATGGCGATGTTCACCTTCCTCCATGAGCCCGCTGTGCTGTTTAACCTCAAAGAGCGTTATGCAGCATGGATGATTTACGTAAGACACTAAATCTGTAACATAAAACCTTACCTTCATTCATACAGCATTGATTAATGAGCAACATCCTTATGACTACCTGACACATTATTGTGTCTTTCTATTATCTGTTACTCTTCTCTTATTATGGCAGACCTACTCTGGGCTCTTCTGTGTGACTGTCAACCCCTACAAGTGGCTGCCAGTCTACAATCAAGAGGTGGTTGTTGCCTACAGAGGAAAGAAGAGGAGTGAAGCTCCTCCTCACATCTTCTCAATCTCTGACAATGCCTACCAGTACATGCTGACAGGTAAAACGTCTATTTTAGCCTTCATTTTGTTCAAAAGCTCTGATGTCATTCCATTTTTCACTGATAATTTGAAAATCCCTTCTGCTGACAGACAGAGAAAACCAGTCAATCCTTATCACGTAAGTCACACAGAGGGAAAAAAAAATTCTCCAGTAATTAAGGGTCATGGAACTTGGACTAAAACTTTCTGTCTCTATTTCAGTGGAGAATCTGGTGCTGGAAAGACTGTAAACACCAAGCGTGTCATTCAGTACTTTGCCAGCATTGCTGCTGCTCCGAGTGCGAAGAAAGACCAAGCTGCTGAAAAGAAGGTGTGTATTATATACATATTTCTTAATATAATACAATAAAACATCAATTGTAAATTATTTAGTTTAAATACATAGGTCTGCCAAGTTCTTCCTCAAAGTGGCAGTAACCCTCAAGTGTCTTTATTTGACAAACTCAGGGTACCCTGGAGGATCAAATCATTCAGGCTAACCCTGCTCTGGAGGCCTTTGGGAATGCCAAAACCATCAGGAATGACAACTCCTCCAGATTTGTGAGTATTTGTGGGATTGCACATGTTAATTACTGAATTAAAGGGAATCAGCTGGACTAAAATAAGTGGCTCTCTTCCTCTTAGGGTAAATTTATCCGCATTCATTTTGACAACCGAGGAAAGCTGGCCTCTGCTGACATTGAAACTTGTAGGTAACATGGTTTATGTAGCAAATTTTAAGTTCTTACTTATGAACTTATATACCCCAATATGCACCACAATAACAATGATTTCTCTCACAGACCTCTTGGAAAAGTCTCGTGTGACCTTCCAGCTCAAAGCTGAGAGGGACTACCACATTTTCTACCAGATCTTGTCTCAACAAAAGCCAGAACTTCTGGGTATATAAGTGACAAAATTGCTGTTAATCTCAAGAGCCATTGAAAGTTATTACTGTATTTCAATACATTAAGATATTTTATAACACTTTTTGTCATTCTCTCCATAGAAATGTTGCTCATCACCAACAACCCCTATGACTACGCCTTCATCTCCCAAGGAGAGACGACAGTAGCCTCCATCAATGATTCTGAAGAGCTGATGGCCACTGATGTGAGCTGAATCTTTCAATCCTGGTCAAATATAGATTTATACATCAACTTCTACTACGCTAGAAATGCTTTTTTGATCTTTTAACTTTTTCAGGATGCCTTTGATGTGCTGGGTTTCACTCAAGAGGAGAAGAATGGCATTTACAAGCTGACTGGTGCCATCATGCATCATGGAAATATGAAGTTCAAGCAGAAGCAGCGAGAGGAGCAGGCTGAGGCTGATGGCACTGAAGGTGAGAGATGGTTTTTGACACAAACTACTGTACAACAGTTCTTAAGGAATCGAGGATAAGATAATGATGAGGACCTTAAATGAAGAAATGACTGAATTAATACCGTAACTTCTCAACAGTTGCTGACAAAGTTGCATATCTGATGGGCTTAAACTCTGCCGACCTCATCAAAGGTCTATGTCACCCAAAAGTCAAAGTAGGAAATGAGTGGGTCACCAAGGGACAAAATGTCGCTCAGGTGAGAGAATATCAACGTTTCAATTCAATTCCCAAATAGGTCCAGAAAATCAAAGTAAGGTGTATTCATATATTTCCATGTTAGGTATACTATGCTGTTGGTGCACTGTCTAAGTCAGTATATGAGAAGATGTTCCTGTGGATGGTGGTGAGAATTAACCAGTCCCTGGACACCAAGCAGCCCCGTCAGTACTTTATTGGTGTACTGGACATTGCTGGATTTGAGATCTTTGATGTAAGTTTGTGAAAAGAATACACACGCTATATGAAGAAGTCTTTGGTTAAGGAGAAATTATAATGCCTCATACTGTTGGCTTTACACATTTTTTCATTACAGTTCAACACCTTTGAGCAGCTGTGCATCAACTTCACCAATGAAAAACTGCAACAGTTTTTCAACCACCACATGTTTGTGCTGGAGCAGGAAGAGTACAAGAAAGAGGGCATTGAATGGACTTTCATAGATTTTGGGATGGACTTGCAGGCCTGCATTGACCTGATTGAAAAGGTAAGACACTGGATATTGCATGTCCAGACAAACATAAAAATCAATTGAAAATACAGTGATTTTTTTTTTCTTCCAACCACTGATATTTTGTCCCCTCAGCCCATGGGTATCATGTCCATCCTTGAAGAGGAGTGCATGTTCCCCAAAGCCTCTGATACCACCTTTAAAGCTAAGCTCTATGACAACCATCTGGGGAAATCTGCCAATTTCCAGAAGCCCAGAATTGTCAAAGGGAAAGCAGAGGCTCATTTTGCCCTGATCCACTATGCTGGAACTGTTGATTATAATATCAACAACTGGCTGGTGAAGAACAAGGATCCTCTGAATGAGACCGTTGTTGCACTCTACCAGAAGTCTAATCTCAAGCTGTTAGCTACCCTCTTTGCAAATTATGCAGGAGCTGATTCAGGTAGGAATAAATCCAATGTATTGCCCTGACCTCCACTGGGAATGTCAATATTTTATCTAATGTGTCATAGTGACATACTGTCAAATTGAATAATTTATTCCAGTGTCTGGTAATGCAGTCTGATGAGTTTATAATTGTTTTTTTTTAGTTGAAAGTGGTGGAAAAGGCAAAGGAGGAAGCAAGAAGAAGGGTTCATCCTTCCAAACTGTGTCTGCCTTGCACAGGGTTAGTAAAAACACATAAATATGTGTAAATGGCTAATTTATACACAAACCAACACAACCGACACTTAATTTTACATTGCTAATTAAGAGATGCTTATGTGCCACAACAATCACCTAAACTGGTTTTAATTACCTCCACAGGAGAACCTGAACAAGCTGATGACCAACTTGAGGTCAACTCACCCTCACTTTGTGCGCTGCATCATCCCCAATGAGACCAAGACTCCTGGGGCCATGGAGAACCCTCTGGTGATGCACCAGCTACGCTGTAACGGTGTACTGGAAGGCATCAGGATCTGCAGAAAGGGCTTCCCCAACAGGATCCTCTATGGAGATTTCAAACAGAGGTGTCTGTCAGATATATGGATGGGTGACAAATTAAAGGAAAAACAGTCTTCATAGCAGCTTCAAGGTGCCTTGTCATAGATTCTCTGAGCACACAGATGAAGGGATGGAAACCATTCTACCATAAAATATTCCCTCATTTAATATTTTGATGATGTAGTGAAGACTGGTGTCTAATTCGTTGCTCCAAAAATCTCCAATATGTGTTCAATTTGGTTGAGATCCGGTGACTGTAAAGACCATAGCATATGATTCACGTAATTTTGATACTGTTGAAACCAACCACCAACCAATCTTCATGCCCTGTTTGCATTTGTTATGTATCTCTATTTAACTTTTGCTTTTGTTTGTCACCTAATAAACTATTCTACTAACTACCAGTGATAGATATTTAGTTTAACATATTTTGTTAGTCTTATACTTTATAAAACATTAAATATATCAGAAATTGTTCTTTATCTTCATCACAAAGATACCGCATCTTGAATCCAAGTGCTATCCCTGAAGGACAGTTCATTGATAACAAAAAAGCTGCAGAGAAGCTTTTGGGCTCCCTGGATATAGACCATACTCAGTACAGACTTGGACACACCAAGGTAAGCATCGGTGAAATACATTTTGGCATGTATCATTAGCATATGTCTTAGTGTGAAAAGAAAATGTGCAGGGTGACATAGTATTCTGTTGTTTTTTTTTTGCCATTTTCAATTGACCACAATTCTATAATTATAAGCAATTGTTAGATCTGTTTTTTCAGCTACGCCTCCTTTCATTCACAATATAACTATCTATGTGATAGCTTTCAGTAATGTTTTTGTAATGGGCTAGGTCTGAACCATCATCTTGAACACACATACACACTCTCCATAATAACTCTCCGTAATTTGTGCTTGCTACTGTTCGCAAAATTCAGGTGTTCTTCAAAGCTGGGCTGCTTGGTCTGCTAGAGGAGATGAGAGATGACCGCTTAGCTCTCATCATCACTAGGATCCAGGCAAGGTCACGAGGTGTTCTAGCAAGAATTGAATTCCAGAAAATTGTAGAACGCAGGTAAGTGCACAAAATTAATAAAAATCCAATCAATTTCATTATCATGGGCACAAGCAGGGTCAGTGGAATGAAAAGTGGAATTTAAGATTATGGCTCTCTGCATCAATATCTCACTATACCAGAATTAATGAATTGGACACAAACTAAATCAAGTGAATGATACAAAGGCATTCTCCAGGTGCCTTCACAGATTTAAAGGTGACCTTTCATTTCTCATACTGAGGACTGACTTAATGTGCATACTAAATACAGATAAATTTGTATTAAATAACAAGTACAATACATGCTGAAAACAACTAATTGTACCACTTGTATTGCTCTGCAACATTATAACATCTTTATGAATCAATGTCCACAGGGATGCACTACTTGTGATCCAGTGGAACATCCGTGCCTTCATGGGGGTCAAAAATTGGCCCTGGATGAAGCTGTACTTCAAGATTAAACCTCTATTGAAATCAGCAGAGACTGAAAAGGAGATGGCCAACATGAAGGAAGAGTTTGCCAAACTAAAAGAGGCTTACGCAAAATCTGAAGCTCGCAAGAAGGAACTTGAAGAAAAAATGGTCTCTCTTCTACAAGAGAAGAATGACCTGCAGCTTCAAGTTCAATCTGTAAGTTTACAATTTGTCAGCATAACAAATAACAAAATCAAACCATGCCAGCTCTGTCTAATACTGTACCTTTAAAATAATAACAGGAGCAAGATAATCTGTGTGATGCTGAAGAAAGATGTGAGGGGCTGATCAAGAGCAAGATCCAGCTGGAGGCAAAAATCAAAGAGCTGTCAGAAAGACTAGAGGATGAGGAGGAGTTGAATGCTGAACTGACTGCTAAGAAGAGAAAGCTGGAGGATGAGTGCTCTGAGCTGAAGAAAGACATTGATGACTTAGAGTTAACTCTGGCAAAAGTGGAGAAAGAGAAGCACGCCACTGAGAACAAGGTAATATAAAAACTGAGATGTGCTTTACAGACATTCTTTTTAAGGCTTCTCTGATTGTTCATGCTCAACTTTTTTCATATGAATTATTACTTCTTTTGTATAGAAATTGGCACATGGGTCTGGGATTTTTGACTAAAAATTCAATTTTTACATGCAACAGGTGAAGAACCTGGTCGAAGAGATGGCTGCTCAGGATGAAATCATTGCTAAATTGACCAAAGAAAAGAAAGCCTTACAGGAAGCTCATCAGCAAACACTGGATGATCTGCAGAGTGAAGAAGACAAAGTCAACACTCTGACTAAGGCCAAGTCTAAGCTGGAGCAGCAAGTTGATGATGTAAGAACATAGAAAACAAGGGTGTGTTGGCATGTTTCAGTGTCACTTAAATACAAACATTGAATATTGTGGATAAATTAAACCGAAAGGCTGTAATTATCATCCCCTACAGCTTGAAGGATCCCTAGAACAAGAGAAGAAAGTGCGTATGGATCTTGAGAGAGCAAAACGGAAGCTTGAGGGAGACCTGAAGTTAGCTCATGAGTGTGTCATGGACCTGGAAAATGACAAGCAGCAACTCGAAGAGAGGCTGAAAAAGTAACATAAAAACAACATTTGTGTGCACATGAATAGATTTAAAACTTAGTGTCAGCTGGTACATTTTTCATTATGCTATACCCACAGGAAAGATTTTGAAATCAGCCAACTCAATGGCAAAATAGAAGATGAACAAGTGATGAGTGCCCAGCTCCAGAAAAAATTGAAGGAGTTACAGGTAATATTAACTAAGAAGAAGACAGTCAATTTTCAAGGATGTGATATTTGGCTAATGCTGATTTTGGTCTAGGCCCGCATCGAGGAGCTGGAGGAAGAGCTTGAGGCAGAACGAGCTGCCCGAGCAAAGGTGGAGAAGCAGAGAGCAGACTTGTCCAGAGAGCTGGAGGAGATCAGTGAGAGGTTGGAGGAAGCTGGTGGAGCAACATCTGCCCAGATTGAGATGAACAAGAAGAGGGAGGCTGAGTTCCAGAAACTCCGCAGAGACCTTGAAGAGGCCACTCTGCAGCATGAAGCCACTGCTGCCACTCTCAGGAAGAAACAAGCTGACAGTGTTGCTGATCTGGGAGAGCAGATCGACAACCTGCAGAGAGTCAAGCAGAAACTGGAGAAGGAGAAGAGTGAGCTCAGACTGGAGCTAGATGATGTCGTCTCCAATATGGAGCAGATTGTGAAGGCAAAGGTATAACACTTGTTTAAGCTTTTTTCTACCTACTAGTTGATGAACATTTTATTTTGTTAGTCTAAACCACCTTTTATATGTTTGAGGTAGGTTATGTGAAAGTGTTTATATTTTTTCTTTTCAGAACAATTTGGAGAAAATGTGCCGGTCTCTGGAAGACCAGATGAATGAATATAAAACAAGGGCAGAGGAAGGACAGCGTACCATCAATGACTTCACCATGCAGAAAGCAAAGCTTCAGACTGAGAATGGTATGACTTTGATTTAAGCAGTGTGTTTTGTGTGGGATATAATGAAGTACTCATTTGGTTCTTCCATCAAAATTAGGTGAACTTACAAGGCGGCTTGAGGAAAAGGATTCCCTGGTGTCTCAACTAACCAGAGGAAAACAGTCCTACACTCAACAACTTGACGACCTAAAAAGACAGCTAGAGGAGGAAGTCAAGGTAGCAACCAAATACCAGTGAGAACTTGGTACAGATGTTGGTATAAAGATGCACTGAGATATGCCTCCATTTCAGGCCAAGAATGCTTTAGCCCATGCAGTGCAGTCTGCTCGTCATGACTGTGACCTGCTCAGGGAGCAGTATGAGGAGGAGCAGGAGGCCAAGGCTGAACTTCAGCGCAGCATGTCCAAGGCCAACTCTGAGGTAGCTCAGTGGAGAACTAAGTACGAAACTGATGCCATCCAGAGAACTGAGGAACTGGAGGAGGCTAAGTGAGTAAAAATGTATTTTCACTCCAACAATTTGACAAAGTTTAAAAGCAATTAACCATGAATGAATCCTGTCATAATGCAGAAAGAAGCTGGCTCAGCGTCTGCAGGAAGCCGAGGAGGCTGTAGAAGCAGTGAATGCTAAATGTTCCTCTCTGGAGAAGACCAAACACAGGCTGCAGAATGAGATTGAAGATCTCATGGTGGATGTAGAGAGGTCTAATGCTGCTGCTGCTGCTCTGGACAAGAAGCAAAGAAACTTTGACAAGGTTAAATTTAAAAATCATTTGTCACTTTTACTCTTTTAGTCGAAGAATGACAGTGTAATTTACCTTGAAAAACACATATTTCAGATCTTGGCAGAATGGAAACAGAAGTATGAAGAGTCTCAAACAGAGCTGGAGAGCTCTCAGAAGGAAGCCAGGTCTCTGAGCACTGAGCTCTTTAAACTGAAGAACTCCTATGAAGAATCTCTTGAACATCTGGAGACCATGAAGAGAGAGAATAAGAATCTGCAGGGTAAGGGTGACACCAGCTCACGCCTCTATTTATGAATTTGTTGTCATGAGTAAACCAGTGATAATGTTACACTTTGTTTCTCAGAGGAAATATCTGACCTCACTGAACAAATTGGTGAGAGTGGAAAGAGCATTCATGAACTTGAGAAGATTCGAAAACAATTGGAACAAGAGAAGTCTGAGATACAAACAGCCCTGGAGGAAGCAGAGGTGTGATGAATTCAAAGTGCTCATGGTGAACCTTAAGAACATTTTTTAATATTGGTAATAACTTGAAATATATTTCATTTTCATTCTTATTTCATCACAGGCGTCACTGGAGCATGAGGAAGGGAAGATTCTCAGAGCCCAGCTTGAGTTTAACCAGATTAAGGCTGAGATTGAGCGCAAGCTGTCTGAAAAAGATGAAGAGATGGAGCAAGCAAAGAGAAACCAACAGCGTATGGTGGATACTCTTCAGAGCTCTCTTGAGGCCGAGACTCGAAGCAGGAATGAGGCCCTCCGTTTGAAGAAGAAGATGGAGGGAGACCTCAATGAGATGGAGATTCAGCTGAGCCAGGCCAACAGGCAGGCATCTGAGGCTCAGAAACAACTTAAGGCTGTTCATGCACATCTGAAGGTTTGCATTTTTTTTAAAGAACACCTTGGACATAGTATGTTATTAATTGATTTACCTTGCTTCACAATAAATGTTCCATTCTTCCAGGATGCTCAACTCCAGCTTGATGACTCTCTTCGAGCCAATGATGATCTAAAGGAAAACGTTGCCATCGTTGAGAGACGCAACAACCTGCTTCAGGCCGAAGTGGAGGAGCTCAGGGCTGCTCTGGAGCAAGCTGAGAGAAGTCGCAAACTTGCTGAGCAAGAGCTGCTGGACGTTAGTGAAAGGGTGCAGCTACTGCACTCACAGGTGAGATACAGCAATCATCAATACATTAGTGTGTTTGTTTTATATTCACTGTTTTCACGATGGAAATATCACTATTAATTATTAATTTACTTTGTCAAATTAGAATACTAGTCTGATAAATCAAAAGAAGAAGCTGGAGGCTGATACTGCCCAGCTTCAGACTGAAGTAGAAGATGCAGTACAAGAGTGCAGAAATGCTGAAGAGAAGGCCAAGAAGGCCATTACTGATGCTGCCATGATGGCAGAGGAGCTGAAGAAAGAGCAGGACACCAGTGCTCACCTGGAGCGTATGAAGAAGAACATGGAGCAAACCATCAAAGACCTGCAGCACCGTCTGGATGAAGCTGAACAGATTGCCATGAAGGGAGGAAGGAAGCAGTTGCAGAAGCTCGAGGCCAGGGTGAGTATAAGTTGGCTCTTTGGCTTCTTGCATCACTCAAATATGTAAAGTCAATAGCTGCTCTAGGTGAAGCACAGAGGTGCTGGCTGACTGTTTTGACAACATTCTACAGGTCAAGGAACTTGAAAATGAGGTGGAAAATGAACAAAAAAAGGCCAGTGAGGCTTTCAAGGGACTGAAAAAGTATGAAAGACGTATCAAGGAGATTACCTATCAGGTAACTTTGAATGTGGAACAAAGCCTGTTTATGCTTTGAATATTATATTCAGAATCAATATGTACATATTATTATTTACTTTTTTGCACAATTTAGTCAGAAGAAGACCGAAAAAATCTAGTACGTCTTCAAGATTTGGTGGACAAGCTGCAGCTTAAGGTCAAATCCTATAAGAAGGCTTCAGAAGAGGCTGTAAGTAAAATTTAAATGCAAAACTAAGATCTTACCAGTGAAACTATGCATTATGTGAGCATATATAATAAGTACCATACATGTTGTGTTTGTTCTTAAGGAGGAACAGGCCAACAACAATCTAACCAAGTATCGCAAGATTCAACATGAGCTTGATGAAGCCGAAGAGAGAGCCGATATCGCCGAGTCTCAGGTCAACAAGCTACGTGCCAAGACCCGTGATGTGGGGTTAAAGGTCAGTATACACATATTGCACCAACTAGGGGTGCACCAATATGAATTTTTTCAACGGATACCAATAACTGATAATTGCCTGTTTCTCATTGCCAATAACCAATATGATGACCGATAATTTCACATTTTTGTTTTTAAAAAGAAGTGTAGAACCTGTACTTAATGTACACCTGCGGGTAAGAAAGACTAAGATGTGGTGAGAAAGTATGGATGATTTAATATTCCATAGCCCTGACATGAAACAGAAAAACAAAGTACAGCTGTGACTCTTCATACCTGTCAACATTAGGCTGTGAAAAAGAGGGATATTTTCTGGGGTATTGGATGTTTAAGTAAAATGACTTTTAATCAGTATCAAATTTATAGTTAACAGTGTGAGAGAGACAGATTACAAAAGCCCAGTGTTACTCGGTAATTCTCAGTAGAATATATAAACTACACTACAGAGTGGAGTCTCGAACAGAGACAAACAATGACAGCTGACTCATATGAACAGGTTGAATGCGCGTCGGCAGGTCCGCTTACATCTGGTGTATGAAATGTTTATATCATTGCGCTGCATTTTTATAAACACACCCTGGTGTCGTCTCAGCATCCCACGACAGACTAGCCTACAACCACCAAGTAGAATAGCGATGCGCTATCTATTCACCTCACACATTAAAACTAAATATGGCAAACACACAGCTGTGTCTCACACACGCACACACAATTTATCAGCTATAATTTTAATAATCGAATAATGCATAATTAGAGAAATGTCTCATTATCAGCCAATAATTTATTGTACATTCCTGGCACATACATTTGAAAATTAGAAAAAATCTGATACTTTGCATGTTCCCCTGATAGAAAAAATGTCAGTGGCAAAAATCTTGTTCACAAGCTGTACAACAACAAGAGGCTAGTCTTTGTTCTTTGGCAGTGGTTTTTCAGCAGGGCACTGGATGTTATTATTACATTTAGAATACTACTCTGAGGGGCCTAAAGGACAAATAGTATAGGCGATATTGGTGCAATCCCTTATGACACAGGGATTGAAATAATACTATGTAATCAGAAAAACATCTTAGAATTTATCTTATATTTTCTTTTTTGTTTCAGAGAGGACTTGATGGAGAGTGACGTTTCCTCAAAAAAGATCAGTTTCTGAGGCACCTGCTGCCTGGTGTCTCCCTAAGCATGTCTTGTTCAGTAGAATAAATGTAATTTGCATCTGAAACTGTTTCTGGACTTTTCATTAACAACAGCTTCCGTGATTCACAATTACAGGGAACTAAACATGAGGTTTTTTGAGAATTAATACAACAAATAACGGGTATGAAATGTTAGAGGGCTTTAATTTGAAATGAGGGCATTTAATTTCAAACAGGAAGTGGCCGGCATACACCCAGACAGACTTTTGTTCACTTTCACTTCCATTATACAGAGCTGGCATGAGCTGTCCCCGTTGTTGCAGTCCAACCAAAAAACTCAAGTAAATACATATAAAAATGAAGAACAGTACACTTAGACACAGTCACACAGCAAAAGGGACCTGCTTTCTCTGAAACTGTACACAAACCCCCTCTACCCTCTTCAGCTTCAGCTGCTGATGTAGCTCCCAGGATGACTGGTGAAGGCTACACAGCCATCGGCCACTATCAAAGCCATGTTCTCCCTATAAAGATGGTTTGTAATACTTCCTATCAATGCCAAATACAAAAGGGAACAGTTTTTTACTGTGGCAGTACCTGTTCCATCATTCTAACATGTAATATTCACTTCAATCAGTCTCTTGTTTCCACCTTCTCCCCATAACAGTGACGGCACCAGTTCTGACACTGTCACATATAAACGTAAATAACATCTAAGTAAACATAAGGTTTGTGTCATATAGACACAGCTGTTCCTCAAACAAATAGATGAAAGGATCCTCTCTTTCCTCCGTCCAAGTGGCTGGCTAGTTAGCTAGCTTGCTAATTTCACCCTGCTATCATGCTACATTGGTACTGTCAGCGTTAAAGCAACGGCTAATGGGGAAACACCAACACTTAATTACTTACTCTGACCAATGGTACAGCTTCATCACTCACTCAATTAACTCATGGACAGACCTTCACGTTTATAAGGTTGGCCTCGCCTCTGCGGTCTAGCCAGAAATAAATTAAATTACTTTTTCTTCTTTTTTTAAATTGGGAAATAAAAAATGGGGCGGCACGGTGGTGTGGTGGTTAGCACTGTTGCCTCACAGCAAGAGGGTTGCTGGTTCGATCCCGGGTGTGGGAGCCCTTCTGTGCGGAGTTTGCATGTTCTCCCCATGTCAGCATGGGTTCTCTCCGGGCACTCCGGCTTCCTCCCACAGTCCAAAGACATGCAATTTGGGGACTAGTAATTAGTAATACTAGTAATTAATTGATAACTCTAAATTGTGTGAATGTGAGCGTGAATGGTTCTTTGTCTCTATGTGTCAGCCCTGCAATAGTCTGGCGACCTGTCTAGGGTGTACCCTGCCTCTCGCCCGATGTCAGCTGGGATAGTCAGCTCCAGCCCCCCCGCAACCCTCAAGAGGATGAAGCGGTTAGAAGATGAATGAATGACATAAAAAATGTACAGAGACAAAAGTCAAAACTGTGTGTTCTATTTCCAAATCTTCTACTGTTATCAAAGTACTGTATTTCAAATAATGTATCTTCTTGCAGCACAGACAGACCTATAATGTGAATAGCTAGTACTCAATCAAATCAATAGTCCTAACTACATGTGTGTGTTAAGTATTATCTATAAAAACAGACAAAAAAAATCTTGCCTTATTTCACCTGCTGTGATTTCACACCAACAAATTAGAAAAGGACCAAAAACCCCAAAATAAAAACTGTGAAACCTGTTAAGGTTTGTAAAATCACCCAGTTTGGGGGGAACTGTCTCAGCAGAAAAAGCAGTGTTGTCTCATTAAAAAACAACTGCATTTCATGCATGCAACACTTTTGTCCCTCTGCCACTGCCAGCCACTAAATAGATAACCACTGTTTATTTTACTGGTGAGTGAAGCAAATCTATCAGCTACTTGCACATTTTACCAGCATTTGGCTGGTGGCTGGTGTTGATTTCTAACCCTGTTTCCATGCCAAAAAGCTGCTGAAAATGTAGCAATGACTCGCTTTATCACAACCAGTTCTAATATTTGTTGGTCTCCAACGATGATCTGCAGCTTGGCAGACATCTCGCCTCTATCACGCCATCCTCCATCCGCTTCACCTCCTGATGACAAAGTCAGTTCATCTACTACGTCATTTTATAATTATACACATGATACATATGAAAGGTGCAAATATAACATATCTGTGATTTGCAGAAATGTACAATGCCAACATTTTCAACAGTTGCCACAATGCCAAAAACACTGCCAACAATTCACCTGAAGGAAAAATGAACCATGATCCTAGAAGACTAAAAAAAGGGGTCTACATGTATTACTACATAATTAATTAAATTGTCTCAGTGAAGACAATGTACTATCATGTTCACTCTCGCTGTTCCCATCATATAAATCTTAACCAAAAACAATGCGGATAATACTTAGTGGTAGAGCCCTGCGCGGGACTGTTTTCTTCATCCCGCTCCCACTGAATTTCTGACCATTACCGCCCACAACCGCAACATGTGTGTTACAGTAGCCTACTTTTGTTGCATTACTGATCCTCTATGGTACACAAATACAGTATAGCCTAGTATAATCACATATCGGAACGACGGGACGTTGGACTAATCCCGCAGTGGGTTTTTTTAGCCGCCCGTTCCCACCCGCAGCAAAGTTCAAACCGCCCACTCCTGCGATATTTACCCAATCCCAATGCAGCCCTCTACTTTGTGGCTTCAAACTATGTAACTATCTCGTAGGAGACACATACTGTACTACTCCACTGTTTACTTACTACATTTGTTATCAGCGAACACTGGACTTTTCCAACCTCATTTATCTGATGTTGCAAAAGTAACTTAGCATCATGATGAGCAGAGTGTGCTCACGCATTTTCTCTTTGTTAAATCTCACATGCTGATAACACCAATCTTGCTTTTTTTAATACTAATCATACTACAGAGCTGGTAAATAATTAGTAAGATGTTTATGGTTTTACCTTTTCTTGAGAATTCAAGTATTACAATTTATTTTTCTTAAAACATGCCAATTAAAAATAAACACACAAAAAAAGTATTTTTCCCAAATTAAATACAATTAAAATGCTTCTTAAGGTTTCTGGATTAGAATTAGATTGTAAAAAATGTGAAATAAATACTGTGCGATTGAAGAAGCTTCATAAGTAACAATGTGATAAAAAGAAGAGACTGCAGAATGATGCTGCCTCAGTCCCTAACTGAAAACGCTGACTAGGCAGAGTACTGCAGCAGAGTCTGCTAGGACCATTCTCAATATTACATGGGTCAATCAACCAATAAACTGCACACATATTTGTACAGAGTTTACTTGACTAGTTGACTAACAGCTTTTCTGAGGAGAAATGTCCACTGCACAGGACACATTGCAGTAGACCACAGTAGTTCTTCAGCAAAAGTGGAATGTTGATGGATTATTAGAGGGGGGATCTGGATAGCAAACATGAGTGAAATGAATGCATGCAAAATAGTAGTGCACACGCTTTTTAACAAATGAATTATGACAGGTTTTTACAGACACACCACAGCATAAAGGTCTGATCATGGTACAGTGGATGCATGACATTGTAAAACAAAAACCTTATCAATAATCCCTTTGAAAATACTAAAATAATACTATAAAAATGCTGTAGTGTGCACTACATAAGTAACTACATAAACTTTTGGACAGAAAATTTCACATCATCCAGGGATGACCCAACCTCTGCTTTTTACATAGCTATAACATTTATATTCCCTTTATTTTGATAAGATTACAGACCAAATGTCAAATGATCTAAATCAATTAAGTTGAAACCACTAACCGTCATATCAGTAGTGGGGGTCAGTCTTTCTCTGGTAACATGCATCTTCTTTTCAAAGCCAGATAAGGGAGGGACATTTGGAACACAGAGAAGAGGCAGACTTGACAAAGATGTCTGACTGACATCAGATAATCTGGATTTAGCGTACTCAGGAATAGAGTCCTCCAAGAATTTAATAAATACCATTTCAATAATCAATATAGGACATTGGCATTAAGAGTATATTGTGGCAAAATTAACAGTTTATCAGTTTTCCAAATTAGCAGATTTTCCAACAGATTATAAGTTTTGCATTGAAAAAAGTGAACAATAAAAGCTTTAAAGAGTCAACAGTACCTTTCCATTATTTTGTCATGTCCTGGTCATTGCCTTATCAGAAGACAAGCAGTACTCAGGATTTGAGTCCACACGGAGGTCCACAGTCTGAATTAGTGGGAAGAAGACAAGGCAAGAGAACAGTCAACTCCTTGCCTCCACCAGAGCTCAACACCCCCTTAGAAGTGACCTTTCACTACAACAAAGAACAAATACTAACAATAGCTTTGCAGGCTCTAATTTCAAACTTAAGTGAGGCAAGGTGCCTCACACCTTCCCTCACGTGTTCACCGCACTGCAAAAGTCAGAGACGCAAGGACTACGGACAGCTGGGAATGAGACCTTTAATGGATGGCCTTTAAAGGCGACGAGAATTCTACTTTGAAAGCAAGCACAGTCAAGACCTGGTGAGATGTGATCTGATAGAAAGGAAGACAGCTGAGGTTCCACTTGCATTACTGGCCAGCATGCTTTGTAGGATTGTATTTGTACCAGAGTTTCATTTTGTCCTAATACCTAATTGTGTCAGGTCAAGAAAATCGTGTTACATTTTTAAGAAAGCTCCTGGTTGCCATCATTCATAGTAGCTTCAGGTTGATAGGCCTCATTGTCCTTCATAGTATGGCACACTTGAGTTTTGTGCAGTTTCTAAAATTTCATCTGAATACAGACTCATTTAGCATATTCTTGCATCAAGATATAGTATCCAGTGTTACACTACATATACATACAGGGCAAAATAGGTTTCTTGTCTCATCACCTGTTGCTGCTGATCAAAGAAAGAATAAAAGCCTGTCCTGACTACCTGCGTCACAAGCTGTCCCCAAGCTGTCCTCTAAACCACCAAGCCCCCAAAGGCAGCCAGCAGGAATTTCACAAGTTATCTTTGTGCTCAAGGATAAAGAGAAGAAAACAATGCCATGTCAACAGAAGCAGGCCAAGGGCACTTGCAACAGGCAACTTTTGGACAGAAGCCTGAAGTATAGACACAATAATATGAATTTGTTTCAGTGCACAAATATATGTTGTGTATGTGGATTGTCATTTATTATATTCATTCTTATAAATTGTTATTCTTTTCTTAAAAATGGAAATTCACCTGTATTGGAGCAATCAAACTGAGGTGATAATATAATGAAAAAATGAAACAAATATCTGAGATTTAAAATTCTGATTATAAAAAATACAACTGCCAACACTGCAGTCAAACTATCTTTTTATTCTTTAATGATAATTAAAAACATAACTAGTTTGTGCTAATTTGAGCAGAAAGCACTACAACTTTTGGCAACTTTTTTACATATAAAACCTTTGTTTGATTTGATCTTGAACTGATCTGTTCTGCATAATAAGGGTATTTTATGCTTAAAAGAAAAGGGGAACTTTGTTTCAATGTCATCAGAATAAATATACACCCTAAAACTATATGAAGACTTCACAGGCACAGTCACTGCCTTCATAATACATTAAAAAATGGTTATGATGATAAATACTGCACATCAAAGAAAAAAGAAGATATCATCTGCAAAACCATGTGCACATCTAACATTTTGTCACCCTTAACTTGACAGTTCTTTAATGGCAGTATGTGGCAATGACCAAATTTAACAATAAAGTAAATGCTCTTTTCAAATGCTGAACTAATTAAAATAAAATTATTATTGAAGTTACTTAATTTCTAACTAACATAATAGTAGAGCACTTTTTATGTCTTGCTATCCTGATACTAATAACCCTAAAAAAAGGACTAATGAAGCAACCAATCTTTTTCACTCTCCTGGGTGAAAGTCCTGTATTTGATCCATTCATAATCCCTCCCTCCATACGCAGACTTCCTTGCTCTTTATACTATTGCAGTTGCTCTGAGTATCAAACATTGCAAGGTATGGGTTTACACTAGAGTTAGATGAAAGCCTAGTGTGTGTGATAGAGATGGCAAAGGATGCCTTTGGCATTAGGATCCCACACAGAGGGGCATAACAAAGCCTCAGTATTTGATGACTTGGGAATAAGAATGGGCTGCCTAATCTATATTTTTCTATGTGCACAGGCCAGGTAAATTGTTTTATCAATGACACACACACACATTAGGGTACAATTACAACATCTGACACCTTAATTGTTCACCATATACAGTACAATTACAAATAGCAATACAATTATCTAGCTTTGTTACTTTATACTTTACATTTTGGTTTGTTTTTATACTATTTTCTTCATAGATGTAATGCAAAGACCTAAACCACAATGCTGGAAACTGCCTACAAAAGACTGATAAAAGGGAGTGATTGTTGTTTTTCTCTCACCACATCCAGTACCTGGATTAGTGTCTGACCCAAAGAGACTGTGTGTATTGCAGATGGGTATCTGTATTGACATCCTAGGAGAGCATTGTCAGTGAAAGTTCCTACAGATTTTGCTTTTTAACTATTTCATAATGGTCTTGACTCTAAAAGCCCATGTGCTTGCAGTCCTGGTTCAGGTCATTGAAAAGTGTCTGTCTCAAAAGGTCAGCTCAAGTAACTGAAATTTCATGTAATATAACCATGAGTTGGATTGCATAGTGTCTGAACAATGTTACTGATGGTAAAGAAAGGACACAATGCCAAGTGACCAGGGTTAGATATAGATAGGCATATATCTGTGAACAGTGGTGAGTGATGAAAAAGGGATCTCACAGCTGTGACCTTGGCCTTGTCTTGCCTATCTGTAGACAACAGCTGCAGCTCTTTATTCTCCCTCTTGAAATGTATTTCACACCCTATCACTTGACAGACTATTGTTGAACTTCAGATCTCGAGATGTTTGATGTCACATAAATCCTGCTTGCCTACTTTATTTACACTACAGAGGCACAGTCTATGATAAAATATTAATAAGACCACCATTATAATATAACACAGTGGATCTAACGTCTACTTAACAAATGGTCCTTAATTACAAGCATTTGAATTAATGTATTTTAAGAAAGAACACATGCCATTAGTGCTGTTCTGGAGCATACAGTATCATAGGACCTATCGTGTCTTGATCATGATACACATTAACAATTAATTGAATCACAATTAATTTGAATGTTATGGATAGAAAGGGATTCTCTAGTCCCTTTTACAATAATGATGTCTTTGAAAGTTTTGCCAAGCATTGATTTATGTAATTCAATCAAAGCATAGAAACTTTTAATAATCAAATTTCCAGAATAAAATAAACTTAATCATCATCAGATATTCTGATGCTGATTATCATTCCAAAACTGCTTAATGTAATTTATGGAGACAAAAGAGAATTACTTGATAGACTGCAGCTTGTCCCCTCTCCCCCACCTCCTGCCTTCCCCTTTCTTTGTCATGTCCAGTCTATCGTATTAGTCTGTTGTTCACAAGGTGAGAGCAACAATAGCAGTCCAAGGCTCTACCCAATTTGGAGAATGCTTTTTGTGAAAGGAAACCTGGATGCCATTTCTCTGATATGCATCCCCATATTTGGCTGACTAACAACCTTTATTAAGAGAGGCAGTCTGGTGTCAGCCACTGGATCCATCATTTCACTTGACAAAGGTTGACGGTCAAAGGTAAGAAAAACATCCACTCAAATGGGAAACTGCTGCTTCATAAGTGAAGAGTGTTTATTGATGATGTTAGAGTTACTCCCAGCTCTATATTGACAGTTGTTACTGCTAACAACATTTTGTAAAGGGTTAGTGAAACATTTTGGTTGAGGAGATCCATTGTGTTACTGCTTTTTTTGTAATTGTCACTTGATTTGTCTCAGATAATTATGTAACATGACATTCTGTCTGCTTCTGTCTGTGAAATACAAATAACACAGATCCCAAGTACTTGTGGAGGGAAACACCTCAGGTAAAATTTACAGCTACATTTAAGTGACTGCGATCATTTCTTTATTATGGAATGCAACAGTTTACCCAATTATTAAGTATCTTGCTTTTCTGTTGATACATGCATATGTCATTCAACAAATAATGCCTTTTCTGGCAATGATTCTGACATTGTCGGGTTGTTGTCACATTTAAAAGGGCCTGAAATCCAATTTTCCTACATGTACCTCCTACAAGGACCTCTGCATGTCTATTGTATGGTGCCAACTGCACTACTGTGCATATGTCAATAACCTTCTTGAATCTTGAATTTAATGTCAAAGGTGCATCCCTTTATTAAAGGAAAAAAGCTAAAGATAAAATGTTTTAAAGAATACAAGTATGCTAACAAGACAATGATTGAACGATTGAAGTATTGATTTTTGTGTGGGGATGTACATTTTCTAGGTTCATTATGTCAAAATAATTTTTAAATATGTTGTTTGTCTTGTATGTGTTTTTGTTAGGTCTTATGTTAATCATCAATGGGTCAAATATGTGTGTACAAAGAAAATCACAGGACACAAAATGTTTTCTTGTTAAAGGTTGAAAAATGGGTGATGCCGCAATGGCAGAGTTTGGGACAGCTGCTTCTTATCTTAGGAAGTCAGATAAGGAGCGTCTAGAAGCCCAGACACGTCCATTTGACATGAAGAAGGAGTGCTTTGTTCCTGATCCAGAGGTTGAGTATGTCAAAGGCTCTATCACTAGTCGTGATGGTGACTCTGTCACTGTACAGACTGAATTTGGAAAGGTATGTACATCATTTCAATTCAGTTCAAATATAGGCTAATGCACATTTAAACCTTTGTTTAAAATTGTGTCATCTCTTTCTGCAGACTGTGACAGTGAAGGAGTGTGATGTTCACCCTCAGAACCCGCCAAAGTTTGATAAAATTGAGGACATGGCGATGTTCACCTTCCTCCATGAACCCGCTGTGCTGTTTAACCTCAAAGAGCGTTATGCAGCATGGATGATTTACGTAAGACTATGGCTTTATCTGTAACTACTTCCTTAATGAGACATCACAGCATCTAAAACCCCAACTGTCTATTCCTCTTTTATTATGGCAGACCTACTCTGGGCTCTTCTGTGTGACTGTTAACCCCTACAAGTGGCTGCCAGTCTACAACCAAGAGGTGGTTGTTGCCTACAGAGGAAAGAAGAGGAGTGAAGCTCCTCCTCATATCTTCTCAATCTCTGACAATGCCTACCAGTACATGCTGGCAGGTAAAACGTCTACTTAAGCCTTAATTTTATTCAAAAGCTCTGATGCCATTCCGTTTTTTACTGATACATTTGACTTTTTTTTTTTTTTTTTTTTAAATCTCTTCTTCTCACAGACAGAGAAAACCAGTCAATCCTTATCACGTAAGTCACGCTGCCAAGAATTTTTTTTTTTTTTATCTCCAGTCGTTAAAGAATCATGGATCGTGGACTAAAACTTTCTGTCTCTCTCTCAGTGGAGAATCTGGTGCTGGAAAGACTGTAAACACCAAGCGTGTCATTCAGTACTTTGCCAGCATTGCTGCTGCTCCGGGTGCGAAGAAAGACCAAGCTGCTGAAAAGAAGGTGTGTATTATATACATATTTCTTAATATAATACAATAAAAACATCAATTGTAAATTATTTAGTTTAAATAAGTTAGTAAGTCGAGTTCTTTTTCTTAAAGCTTTTCAAAAATGGCTGTAAACCTGAGGTGTCTTTGTTTGACAAACTCAGGGTACCCTGGAGGATCAAATCATTCAGGCTAACCCTGCTCTGGAGGCCTTTGGGAATGCCAAGACCATCAGGAATGACAACTCCTCCAGATTTGTGAGTGTCTGTGTGACTGCAGTGAGGCGACTTGATTATCCCTGATGGTTATTTTTTCATATTAGAAATATAAATAAACACTATTTTTCCTCTTAGGGTAAATTTATCAGAATTCATTTTGACAACCGAGGAAAGCTGGCCTCTGCTGACATCGAAACATGTAAGTCAAACTAAATACATCTCTACATCCATATTCCAGGGCACCTATTCGTTTAATAACTTGTGGTGCTAGAACCAATGAAAGTATGTGAGAGACTACTGACAGGATTTCAGACTATCACAGAGCTAACACATATACTAAAGGAACACACAAATACACATTCACATTCAAACCTATAGGAGATTTTGAGTCACCAGTTTGCCTAACCTGCACATAGGAAAACAGAGTAACCAAAGAAAGTTGCACAGAGACAAGGGGAATGTACAGACACACAGAAAGGCTTTTGCAAATTTGAACCCAGGAGCTTAATGCTATAACCTCTGAACCAATGTGCCAATAAAACAAAATTAACAAAGAGTATTTAAATGTTTAATCACATTAAATTGTGGCAGTTCTGACCATTTTGTTTTAGAAAATGTGTTATTTCTGTACAAACCTGTTAAATTTCTTGTAATTAAAGTTAAACCCATGCCTATAGCAAATTATTTTATACTAAAACACAATAACATTAATATACTATACCTCTAACAGACCTCCTGGAAAAGTCTCGTGTGACCTATCAGCTTAAAGCTGAGCGGGACTACCACATTTTCTACCAGATCTTGTCTCAGCAAAAGCCAGAACTTCTGGGTAAGTGTACAAAATAGATAGAATCACAATGTTTGTTTACAATAACTGTTAGAAAATTGTTGCATCACATACATAAAATCAAACATTGCTAAGCAAACACTGCCTGAATTATTTAGTTTTTAGACATCTAGAAAAAGACCACCAAAAAAGACAAATTATTATTCACAAAAAACAGTAATTTAACTGCAGAACACTGAGTTGCTGGTCTACTGCAGGGTAAGTTGGTTTGTGTGTCAGGTAAAGCAGAGCAAATCTCAAAATACAGTGTACACTTACACTGATTCTAAGTTTTCAGGTGGCTAAATACATTTAACTGTGGCCCTGTCCACAGCAGTACTTTGCTTGTTTTCGATACTGGTAGATTTGGTTTATCCAAGGTGATTACAAAGCAACACAGTACATACAATATGCACAGAAGAAACATCAGATAGGTCACACCACAGTGTTTAACTATATATTTTTAAATGTTACAGCTATGGCTGAAAATTACGACAGAAATCAACAAGTTTGCTGATTTTACATATCTCCGTAATTCTAATTAACTGCCAGTGTTCTACCTGTAAGTGATTGTTGTTGAGGCAACATCAAAGTGATTTGGTCTATACATGTGACATAAGGTTATTATTACCATGCTGTACTATGCATTCTATCATAAAATAAATATTTTCTTTTTTGTGACTGTAATATTAGAGATGTTGCTCATCACCAACAACCCCTATGACTACGCCTTCATCTCCCAAGGAGAGACGACAGTAGCCTCTATCAATGATTCTGAAGAGCTGATGGCCACTGATGTGAGCTGAATCTTTGATTCACAACAGCAACATTTTAATTATCAATTTAGATCAAAATAAGAAAATATCATAATTATTTATTTTTCTTTTATTCAGGACGCCTTTGATGTGCTGGGCTTCACTCAAGAAGAGAAGAACAGTATTTACAAGCTGACTGGTGCCATCATGCACTATGGTAACATGAAGTTTAAGCAGAAGCAGCGAGAAGAGCAGGCAGAAGCTGATGGCACTGAAGGTGAGAGAGGTTGTGAAAATGTAACATATTATTATCATCATCATTATGAATATTATTATTATTACTATTAAAGATTTGGTGCAGCATAGATCCAGACTCCTAGCCGTTCCTGAGACACAATAATATGATAAAAATAAAACTTTTCAAATGATTATGTTTTTGCTCACTGCACTCACTTACCTGTTTATTAGTTACAATATGCTAAAACTAATGCAGTGTAATACTATAGTGTAGCGATAAATGTAAGGTTGAAGAGGCAGAGCCTTATGCATATGAGACTGATGCATATCTTAACTTTGTTAGTTGCTGACAAAGTTGCATATCTGATGGGCCTGAACTCTGCTGACCTCATCAAAGGTCTCTGTCACCCAAGAGTCAAAGTAGGAAATGAGTGGGTCACCAAGGGACAAAATGTCGCTCAGGTAATTACTTGAGGGAACCTTTTGAGGTTGGTTTATTGTAAGAAAAAGTTAAGTTTATAAAGATGTTACTAATGATCTTTTCCCCAGGTGTACTATGCTGTTGGTGCACTGTCTAAGTCAGTATATGAGAAGATGTTCCTGTGGATGGTGGTGAGAATTAACCAGTCCCTGGACACCAAGCAGCCCCGTCAGTACTTTATTGGTGTACTGGACATTGCTGGATTTGAGATTTTTGATGTGAGTTTTGAATGGAATACACAACTAATAAACATGGGTAAACATGTTTGTTTAACATTTTTATGCCTGAGCTAATTTTGCTTACTATCAATGTAATTGCAGTTCAACACCTTTGAGCAGCTGTGCATCAACTTCACCAATGAAAAACTGCAACAGTTTTTCAACCACCACATGTTTGTGCTGGAGCAGGAAGAGTACAAGAAAGAGGGCATTGAATGGACTTTCATAGATTTTGGGATGGACTTGCAGGCCTGCATTGACCTGATTGAAAAGGTAAGATACTGGACTATTGCATGTCCAGACAAACATAAAGACTGACTGAAAATATTGTAACTGTTTTCAACCACTGATATTTTGTCCCCTCAGCCCATGGGTATCATGTCCATCCTTGAAGAGGAGTGCATGTTCCCCAAAGCCTCTGATACCACCTTTAAAGCTAAGCTCTATGACAACCATCTGGGGAAGTCTGGCAACTTTCAGAAGCCCAGAATTGTCAAAGGGAAACCAGAGGCTCATTTCTCCCTGGTTCATTATGCTGGAACTGTTGATTATAATATCAACAACTGGCTGGTGAAGAACAAGGATCCTCTGAATGAGACCGTTGTAGGACTCTTCCAGAAGTCTACTCTCAAGCTGTTAGGTATCCTCTTTGCAAATTATGCAGGAGCTGAGTCAGGTATGTTGACACTCACTACATGTAATTAATGTAAATATACTAAAACGTACAATAATGGTTGACAATGATGAACATCTTGATACAGATTCAACCACTGTACAGTTTTTGTACAGCTTTCTGTCAATGAAATGTGAGTGATTATAATTTTTTATATAGCTGATTCTGGTGGGAAAGGCAAAGGTGGCAGCAAGAAGAAAGGTTCATCCTTCCAAACAGTATCAGCTTTGCACAGGGTAAGATATTTATGTTGTTGTTGTTTTTTTTTATTCACATGCTCAAGTAGTGGTTATGTGTCCAAGTTAGGAGTTTAATTATGCACACTTCACATGTAGGTTCAAGGTTTTTGTAAACAGCAAAGATGAAAAGGGGATCTAGGCAAACCAAGACAGAAAAGTTGATAATTTACCAACAGTACTGTGTACATATTTTCCCATGGCTATGATACAGTTACAGAGTTCTGCTATCATATTGAATTAAATAATCTGGGTATACATTTGATTTTACAACAGTCTTTTTTAAGTTATCATGTCAAACACAATGAAAACATAAGGTGTGTTCAAAGTTATGCATTAAAACTTGCAGGAGAACCTGAACAAGTTGATGACCAACTTGAGGTCAACTCACCCTCACTTTGTGCGCTGCATCATCCCCAATGAGACCAAGACTCCTGGTGCCATGGAGAACCCTCTGGTGATGCACCAGTTGCGCTGTAACGGTGTGCTGGAAGGCATCCGGATCTGCAGAAAGGGCTTCCCCAACAGGATCCTCTATGGAGATTTCAAACAGAGGTTGGCATGTGATGGACAAACCCAAATTTATAACTACCAATGACAATGAATGTCTTGTTTGAATTGTTGTGGTACTATTATATGTTTTTTTTTTTTTACAACATCCTACACATTTTATTTGTTGTATTTGTGTCAGATACCGTATTTTAAACCCTAATGCAATTCCTGAGGGACAATTCATTGACAACAAGAAGGCTGCTGAGAAACTGTTAGGTTCTCTGGATATTGACCATAACCAATACAAACTGGGGCACACCAAGGTCGGTATTATATATACAAAATGCATTTTTCATAACATACACTGTATGTTATAACTGAATATCTAATTTGCCTAAAATAAAAAAGGTGTTCTTCAAAGCTGGACTGTTGGGTCTGCTGGAAGAAATGCGAGATGACCGACTAGCACTAATCATCACTGGCATCCAAGCCCGGTCAAGAGGACTTCTGGCGAGAATTGAATTCCAGAAGATTGTTGAACGCAGGTAACTGCTCACAGCAAGGCCCAATTCTGAAAGCCAACTCAAGTCAAGTCAGTTTTATTCATAAAGTTCAAGGAGCTTTACAGTCTGTAAATCTTGTAACATCCTTTATCATTAGACCCTTAACTCATATCTGGGAAAACTCCAAGAAAAACCTATCAACCTATAAGAAAAAATTAAGAAACCATATCCACACAAAAAGCAGTACCTCAAAATGGACATGCGCGCTTCCTTACATACACAAACCAAACAGTACAACTGCCATTGAACCAAATATCAAACATGGGAGAGCACTGTGAGGGGTGAAAATAGATTTAGGTTATATTGAAAAAGACAATTCTGCAATCAGGTTACAACTGGATTTATTTGTTTCATTTTGTACATGTTAATGTGAGTATATGAAAACATGAGCATATTTAAGAAATGTGAGTATCTAACATTGCTGTTCTCACGTGTTGTGTTTTTTATTTCTCAATGAAAAGAGAAAGTAAAAAAAATAAATAAATGAAAAAATAAAAAAATCATGGATTTATCCCTGCTGGAAATGGCTTTATGATCAACTTTTTGTTGTCCACAGGGACGCACTACTTGTGATCCAGTGGAACATCCGTGCCTTCATGGGGGTCAAAAATTGGCCCTGGATGAAGATGTACTTCAAGATTAAACCCCTTCTGAAATCAGCAGAGACTGAAAAGGAGATGGCCAACATGAAGGAAGAGTTTGCCAAACTAAAAGAGGCTTACGCAAAATCTGAAGCACGCAAAAAGGAACTGGAAGAAAAAATGGTCTCTCTTCTCCAAGAGAAGAATGACCTGCAACTTCAAGTTCAATCTGTATGTTCACAATCTGTCAGCATTAGAAAAAATATAAAAATAAAAACATGTTTGCCAGTGTTTAATGCTGTGCCTTTTAAATAACAGGAGCAAGATAATCTGTGTGATGCTGAGGAAAGATGCGAGGGGCTGATCAAGAGCAAGATCCAGCTGGAGGCAAAAATCAAAGAGCAGTCAGAAAGACTAGAGGATGAGGAGGAGTTGAATGCTGAACTGACTGCTAAGAAGAGAAAGCTGGAGGATGAGTGCTCTGAGCTGAAGAAAGACATTGATGACTTAGAGTTAACTCTGGCAAAAGTGGAGAAAGAGAAGCATGCCACTGAGAACAAGGTACCACAAACACTAATTGTTGTGAAATTAACAACAAAACAACTCACTCGTGTTGAAGTCCTTGATAGTAAAAAAAATCCTCTGGCCATAGGTTAAGAACCTGACTGAGGAGATGGCTGCTTTGGATGAAATCATTGCTAAGTTGACAAAGGAAAAGAAAGCCTTACAGGAAGCTCATCAACAAACACTGGATGATCTGCAGAGTGAAGAAGACAAAGTCAACACTCTGACTAAGGCCAAGGTTAAGCTGGAGCAGCAAGTTGATGATGTAAGAATTTACAAGATCAGATGGATTTGTTTTTAACATGTAAAATAATGGCTTGATAAAAAGTTAGTCATTACCACCCACAGCTTGAAGGGTCCTTAGAGCAAGAGAAGAAAGTGCGTATGGATCTTGAGAGAGCAAAGCGGAAGCTTGAGGGAGACCTAAAGTTAACTCAAGAGAGTCTCATGGACCTGGAAAATGACAAGCAGCAACTCGAAGAGAGGCTGAAAAAGTAACTAGTAAATTTTGCTCTATATAAATAAAAACAGATTTTAAAATATGTATCAGCTGATTTAATTCGATCAATTTATTCTTTTTTATCCACAGGAAAGATTTTGAAATCAGCCAACTTATTGGCAAGATAGAAGACGAACAAGTGATGAGTGCCCAGCTCCAGAAAAAACTGAAGGAGTTACAGGTAATAATTTAAATAGGATAAAGAAACTTGGTTAAGATGGTGCATGGACATGAAATTCCAAAACAACGATTCATAGTTTAGTCAAAAATCCAAAAATTCCATTGAGGGTTTTGCTTTCATTTTGGTCTAGGCCCGCATCGAGGAGCTGGAGGAAGAGCTTGAGGCAGAACGAGCTGCCCGAGCCAAGGTGGAGAAGCAGAGATCAGACTTGTCCAGAGAGCTGGAGGAGATCAGTGAGAGGTTGGAGGAAGCTGGCGGAGCAACAACTGCCCAGATAGAGATGAACAAGAAGAGGGAGGCTGAGTTCCAGAAACTCCGCAGAGACCTTGAAGAGGCCACTCTGCAGCATGAAGCCACTGCTGCCACTCTCAGGAAGAAACAAGCTGACAGTGTTGCTGATCTGGGAGAGCAGATCGACAACCTGCAGAGAGTCAAGCAGAAACTGGAGAAGGAGAAGAGTGAGCTCAGACTGGAGCTAGATGATGTCGTCTCCAATATGGAGCAGATTGTGAAGGCAAAGGTATAACACTTGTTTAAGCTTTTTTTCTACCTACTGGTTGATGAACATTTTATTTTGTTAGTCTAAACAACCTTTTATATGTTTCAGGTAGGTTATGTGAAAGTGTTAATGTTTTTTCTTTTCAGAACAATTTGGAGAAAATGTGCCGGTCTCTGGAAGACCAGATGAATGAATATAAAACGAGGGCAGAGGAAGGACAGCGTGCCATCAATGACTTCACCATGCAGAAAGCAAAGCTTCAGACTGAGAATGGTATGATTTTGTTTTAAGCAGTGTGTTTTGTGTGGGATATAATGAAGTACTCATTTGGTTCTTCCATCAAAATTAGGTGAACTTACAAGGCGGCTTGAGGAAAAGGATTCCCTGGTGTCTCAACTAACCAGAGGAAAACAGTCCTACACTCAACAACTTGACGACCTAAAAAGACAGCTAGAGGAGGAAGTCAAGGTAGCAACCAAATACCAGTGAGAACTTGGTACAGATGTTGGTTTAAAGATGCACTGAGATATGCCTCCATTTCAGGCCAAGAATGCTTTAGCCCATGCAGTGCAGTCTGCTCGTCATGACTGTGACCTGCTCAGGGAGCAGTATGAGGAGGAGCAGGAGGCCAAGGCTGAACTTCAGCGCAGCATGTCCAAGGCCAACTCTGAGGTGGCTCAGTGGAGAACTAAGTACGAAACTGATGCCATCCAGAGAACTGAGGAACTGGAGGAGGCTAAGTGAGTAAAAATGTATTTTCACTCCAACAATTTGACAAAGTTTAAAAGCAATTAACCATGAATGAATCCTGTCATAATGCAGAAAGAAGCTGGCTCAGCGTCTGCAGGAAGCCGAGGAGGCTGTAGAAGCAGTGAATGCTAAATGTTCCTCTCTGGAGAAGACCAAACACAGGCTGCAGAATGAGATTGAAGATCTCATGGTGGATGTGGAGAGGTCTAATGCTGCTGCTGCTGCTCTGGACAAGAAGCAAAGAAACTTTGACAAGGTTAAATTTAAAAATCATTTGTCACTTTTACTCTTTTAGTCGAAGAATGACAGTGTAATTTACCTTGAAAAACACATATTTCAGATCTTGGCAGAATGGAAACAGAAGTATGAAGAGTCTCAAACAGAGCTGGAGAGCTCTCAGAAGGAAGCCAGGTCTCTGAGCACTGAGCTCTTTAAACTGAAGAACTCCTATGAAGAATCTCTTGAACATCTGGAGACCATGAAGAGAGAGAATAAGAATCTGCAGGGTAAGGGTGACACCAGCTCACGCCTCTATTTATGAATTTGTTGTCATGAGTAAACCAGTGATAATGTTACACTTTGTTTCTCAGAGGAAATATCTGACCTCACTGAACAAATTGGTGAGAGTGGAAAGAGCATTCATGAACTTGAGAAGATTCGAAAACAATTGGAACAAGAGAAGTCTGAAATACAAACAGCCCTGGAGGAAGCAGAGGTGTGATGAATTCAAAGTGCTCATGGTGAACCTTAAGAACATTTTTTAATATTGGTAATAACTTGAAATATATTTCATTTTCATTCTTATTTCATCACAGGCGTCACTGGAGCATGAGGAAGGGAAGATTCTCAGAGCCCAGCTTGAGTTTAACCAGATTAAGGCTGAGATTGAGCGCAAGCTGTCTGAAAAAGATGAAGAGATGGAGCAAGCAAAGAGAAACCAACAGCGTATGGTGGATACTCTTCAGAGCTCTCTTGAGGCCGAGACTCGAAGCAGGAATGAGGCCCTCCGTTTGAAGAAGAAGATGGAGGGAGACCTCAATGAGATGGAGATTCAGCTGAGCCAGGCCAACAGGCAGGCATCTGAGGCTCAGAAACAACTTAAGGCTGTTCATGCACATCTGAAGGTTTGCATTTTTTTTAAAGAACACCTTGGACATAGTATGTTATTAATTGATTTACCTTGCTTCACAATAAATGTTCCATTCTTCCAGGATGCTCAACTCCAGCTTGATGACTCTCTTCGAGCCAATGATGATCTAAAGGAAAACAGTGCCATCGTTGAGAGACGCAACAACCTGCTTCAGGCCGAAGTGGAGGAGCTCAGAGGTGCTCTGGAGCAAGCTGAGAGAAGTCGCAAACTTGCTGAGCAAGAGCTGCTGGACGTTAGTGAAAGGGTGCAGCTACTGCACTCACAGGTGAGATACAGCAATCATTAATGCATTAGTGTGTTTGTTTTACATTCACTGTTTTCACAATGGAAATATCACTATTAATTATTAATTTACTTTGTCAAATTAGAATACTAGTCTGATAAATCAAAAGAAGAAGCTGGAGGCTGATACTGCCCAGCTTCAGACTGAAGTAGAGGAAGCAGTACAAGAGTGCAGAAATGCTGAAGAGAAGGCCAAGAAGGCCATTACTGATGCTGCCATGATGGCAGAGGAGCTGAAGAAAGAGCAGGACACCAGTGCTCACCTGGAGCGTATGAAGAAGAACATGGAGCAAACCATCAAAGACCTGCAGCACCGTCTGGATGAAGCTGAACAGATCGCCATGAAGGGAGGCAAGAAGCAGTTGCAGAAGCTCGAGGCCAGGGTGAGTGTAAATAATCTAAAGCGAACAACCTAATAAAAATACTGAATCATCAAAATCAGACTATATCAAAGATCTCTGAACTGTAATGTTTCCTCACAATGAAAAAGCCTACACAAAAATATGAAGTATAAAAAACTCAATCTTCAAAATTCATTTCCTTCTCAGATCAAAGAACTGGAATGTGAAGTAGAGGCTGAACAAAGAAAGTCCAGCGATGCTGTCAAGGGAATACGAAAATATGAGAGAAGAATCAAAGAGTTGACTTACCAGGCAAGTTTTAACTCATTTACAAAATTGTGTAACATTGAAAGTGTAATTTCTATTTGAACTACAAGTCTGGTCTTTTTGTTGTTTTCAGACAGAGGAGGATCGTAAGAATCTTGCCCGTCTGCAAGATCTGGTAGACAAGCTGCAGCTAAAGGTCAAATCCTACAAGAGAGCTGCAGAGGAAGCTGTAAGTGCTCTTAGTATTTTCGAGAGACTAAGATAGAAAAAAAAGCATAAAAACTGTCAAAGCTTATTGTGTGTGTTCATTTCCTGATCAAGACAGTGACAGCTATGTGGTAGAGCTAGAAACTACGACCAAAACAGGCGTTTTCTTATCAGCATAAGGATAGAGTTGACTGATCAGCCCTTGATAAACCACATCATCTACCAGGACCCTAGAATTTTGTCATTTTTTTCATGAACATTGAAGATTTATTTAGCAAGGATTTGCATGTATATGTTTACAGTACCGTTTACAGTCAAACATTTTGATGCACTGAAGGCTCAATTTTTGATAAATCAAAAATCTGAGAAACGTAGTTTTTGTAGGACAGCCTGAAGATGCTCTGTAGCAAGTTTGGTGTCAATTGAGCAAAAATTGTGGGAAGAGATAGGTTTAAGAAGTTTTACAGTTTTTGAAAAAAAAAAACAAAAAAAAACAAACAACAAAAACAGTGATGAACTTCATAATTTTTAATAGGTTTAAATGTATAAAAGTTTCTTCAGTATTGGGGCTACAGTTTGATGAAAGTTGAACTTTAGATGCTTGCTGTAGCGCCACCATCAGGACTATTGGCTTGAGTTTACAGCTGAGGATATCTGGCATGAGACTGGACCTTTGTGCAAAGTTTGGTGAGTTTTCACCCATGGGAAGTATGATTTCCTCGGAAGAAGAACGAAGAAGGAAGAAAGAAGAAAAATACCTAGGATTACAATAGTGTCCTGGCAGCTTAGCTGCCCTGACCCTAAAAACTCTATTGTCAGCTGTCAAGTTTCATTACATCAACAACATAAGTGCAGTAAAGTCAAGCACTAGTAAGGATATTGCATTTCTGTTTTACAGGAGGAACAGGCCAACAGTAATCTTACCAAGTTTCGTAAGATTCAACATGAGCTTGATGAAGCTGAAGAGAGAGCTGATATCGCTGAGTCTCAGGTCAACAAGCTACGTGCCAAGAGCCGTGATGTGGGGTCAAAGGTCAGTTATTGATTTTTATCCTGTTTTATGTCAGGAACTCTACATGTGTCTGTTTTGTGCCCAGTCAGAGTTAAAGTAAATACAATGCTGTTGCAATCAGGATGATGTGTTATGAGTAAAATATATAATAATTTATCACATGAAATGCATTAGGATCACAAATAAAACACTAAAGCCCTGTTTCCACCAAAAACCTTTGGTATCGTACCTTTAGAACCAAAAGTAACCCCTATCGATACACTGTAGATCCATTAAGTGTTTCCACCACAGACACTCTGAAATATGGGCAGGGTTATTACTCACAGCTCTGTCCAGCTTCTGCTGTATGTCTTCCTCACTTGTGACACAGGGGGATGTCTGCACCTTGTTATCGTCCACAGGACAGGGTTGGCACACCGTCATCCTTAGAACAAAAAAGAAAACACTGGAGTTAAAGTCTCTTCATGGGATATTCAAATATCCCATGAAGCGGGTTTGTGCACTGAATTTTCTTCTCCAGATGAGGATTAGAGTATATGTTGGTTGTAATACATATACATTTTTTAAACACTTAAAGATCCAATCCTAAATCATATGTCATCCAAGAGAGCCAACAAAACAAATGGAATGGTCGGAGTTGTCATATTTAAGCTGAGTTGACTGACTGCATTGAGCAGCATTACAAGTAAAGGTTCCACCACCAAAGCTACCAGTAGCTGCCCGCAGTCAATGCAGCGACTTACTTACTTACTTTTGCTCACGAGGCAGCAAAACATCCTTTCATTTTAAAGTTAAAGTTTACCAATGCATGAAAAACTTGCCATGGCATGAACAGTGGTTACAGAACCTTCAAAACCAGCTTCAACTAAGACCTGAGCAAGTAACAGTTGTAGAATAATCAACACACTGCAGTGTTTCTAGCTCCACCTTTTAGTACTGGATCAGATTGCTAGGCACCCCAGCAGAATAGTGACCAAAAATGGTGTCAGTTCTATTGGTACCATCCACAGCTTTTCACAATGGAGCCTGAAAAATAACTGTTCTGTGTACCGAACTAAACTGAACTGAACCAGACTGCTGGCCAGAAACGAGGCTTAAGGTATTGTTTATGAACCACTCAGTATCACCAGAACCCATTAATGCCTCTTGTTAAGTAATATACTGTGTGCACAAAACTCTGTAACTAATATGTAGGACAGTGAATTTACAACATTTTGTTTTGATTGTGCCACTGTGTCAAAAAATATAATGCATTTAGAAGTAACATTTTAAATAACAAAGAAATATATTTCACTAATGACTTGTTTTTCCTCTTATTTCAGAAAGGACACGATGGGGAGTGAAGCTCATGGAATGAATTCTTGTTTCTGAGGCATCTGATGTCTGAATAATGGTGTCTCCCTAAGCATGTCAGTTGTTCAGTAGAATAAAGTAATCTGCATCTCAAACTGTGCCTTGGCTTTTTCTGCAGCTTCATATTGGTACCCTTGAACAAAATCCTACCAGTGATGATTAAGTTAACTGGAGTATTTTGCATTTTTATAAAGGCCTTCAAATAGTTAAGTACAGTTACAGTTACAGTTATGGCTGATGTAGCTATTATGACATAATTAAAATGAAGTATCTATGTCACAATTATAACCAACATGTAAAATATGGGATTGTAGCTGCACACATAATTGCCCAACAATTCAAACCAGCATTTTTCATTAAAATCTGAATCTCTGTCTGTGTGAATGGTTTATCACCATGTGAATTTAAGTTTTTATATTTATACTGTGACATACTGACAGACATTCAAGCAGATCAACTAGATTTTTGTATACAGTACACACTCTGTATTATAACATGGTTGAATCTTCCATGAAACAGTTAATACTTAATGAAAAAACTTTAATGTGTTTTAATTTTACCACACAACAAACATGCCTTGGAATCAACAGTTACCAATATCAATCGTTATCAAGGATAGAGTGTTTACTTATCGATAATTCGTACACCACTAATGTCATTTTGTGTTGCACCTCTGACCATATCCAGCAACACTGTTGGGGTAGGGTGGAGGGTGGGGTTCTGTGTGGTCAGAAATACGCTCTGTTTCACACTCAACAGTGCTATCACAGTGTACATCCTGGAGTGCAGTTCTACATCACTGCAGCAGGTTTAGAGTTAAACCATTAGAGTCCCGCTGGACTCGAATGATCTTTACAAAGCATGGTATAATTGGATGCCGGGCAGCTGATGGGTTTCCCCCCCTAATTTGTTTTGTTGACACAAACAGCCTGCAGATAATAACTGCGATCACCGTGAGAAGGGTTATAAAGGGTTTCAGTTAAGTTGTGATAAGAGTCATTGTGCTAAACAGGAAAATCTTTGTGATTGAGCTGTTAATTAAAATAGACAGTGATTATATCCACAGCATAATTCACGTTACCATGTAGTGTTTTTTAAAAATATCTATTGAGATTATATTATGGATTTTTCGATACATCACACAGCATTTTTGAAAAGGTTTCAATACAAGTTTCCTGCAGTATTGTTACACCGGTAACACCTGAACTTTCTTGAGCTTTTTCCCCCATTCATTCTGCTATTCTCTGCTACTAAACAACATTGTCATGTTATAGCCTTGTTACATTTATCTTCTAACTAGAATTAGTTAGTTGCAGTTTACATGTCTGTCCAGATTGAGCCATGACAGTAGTCGATGCTTTGAATATGGAAGCTGCAAAGAAGCTTCAAACTCCAAAACATGGATGATTCCCTCACATCTTCAACATGGCAGCATTCAGCACAGGTTCAACGCGGACACTCAAGATTAGTGTCTCCAATTCAGTATCTTACCAAATATCTTTTCCTCTGTTTTTGAGTTTTGACATTGAATAAAGACCAGAAAATATTGTGGTATCACAGTGAAGTTGATCTTTGACCTTTTTGATGTAAATGTCTTCACTTCATCATTTTATCCTTTGATTTTTGTCTGAAATTTTTGTCCTAATTAGTGAATTCTTGAGTTATGGCCAAAACATGTTTCATGAGATCATAGTGACCTTTGACCACCACAATCTTATCAGTTCATCTTTCCAAGTGGACAGTTGTGCCAAATTTGAAAAAAAAAAATTCCCTCCAGGTCCTCTTGAGAGCTTGTGTTTACCAGAGTGACTGAGGTGTGAGGTCACTGTTACCTTGACCTTTGACCTTCAACCACCAAAATCTAATCAATTTATCCTCAAGTCCAAGTGGATATTTGTGCCAAATTTAAGGAAATTCCTTTGAGGCGTTGTCAAAATATCACGTTCATGAGAATGGGATGGACAAACATATGGACATACAGATGCAAGGACTGACAGACAGACAATCTGAAAACATGCACAGCCACAGCTGTCACTGGCGCAGAGTCATATTAAAAAAATATACTTTATACCCTCAATGTCAATTTGTTACTGTGGTATAAAAATGGTATGGAACATTCATATCTTTTAATGTTTTGTATCAAAGTTAGAAATTCCAGTATTGTGACAACATTATTGGCAAATAATTATGACCTCTTTATAGAGATAGACCTGTCATTGATAATTGTCTGTTATTATTCATATCTGTCATTGACAAACAGACACTATTTGTAATGTGAAGCAGCAATTCTCTTATATCCTTACCTGTTACACTGAGGTACGCTTGCTGAGGGTGTCTCATTCCATGATTTGTGCTGTTGCCAATAAAAGCCTAGAAAGACAGGCATGAAATGCTAAGGAACTAATGACCAAAGGCACTTCAAATATGCAGCATTATTACAATTAAGCAACATTTCTACTATACATTCAAATACATCACAAAAAACTTACAAGAATACATCAAAGTATGGTCACTAACACAAAATGCAACATCTCACAGTTGACTACAATCTTGACAATGTCACCACATATCTCCACAACAAGGGTCATCATGGAAAAGAACACTTTTATCTTTATGTTATAAATCTTTCAAAACAACATTACTCAAATTACACATATTGCAGTAAGATTTTATGAAAATTTTTACATTTATTGTGCATAAATTATGGATTGGGCATATGTCATATTTCACTTAATGAACAACACAATTATCATATAATTCAAATCCTACCTTTTTACCCTGTGTCTCTGTTATGTGCCATGTTCAGTCTTCATCAGAAGAACAACTTCTAAATCTAAAGTCTTCCAGATCTGTGCACAAATGCACCAGCCACAAACTTCATTGTCTGAATGGAGGCCAGCATAAAGGGTAAGACAAGAGAAGGACACATGGAGGCAGGGTCCAATACTCAACACCTCCTCAAGTGACTCTCAGTGAATAACAAGCATTCTAACAATAGCAACCTCATCTAAAACCACAGTTGGCTCAGATTTCAAACTTAAGAGAGACAAGGTGCCTCACACCTTCCCTTGTGTGTAAATGTGATTGCAGAAGTTGGAGGTACAAGGACTGTGAACAGCTGGGAATGGGACCTTTGACAGAGGGCTGAGTGTTCTTCGCCTGGAATAGATCCACGCTAAGTAAAGGAGGTCAGAATTCCGGTATAAAGGGAAAGACATTTTCAACAGTGTATGGAGGACGTTCTGAATGACCTCCTATTGTTACCTTGGCTAAGCAACGTTTCTTGATAAGGTTTTGGTATATCAGGGTCTGCTGTATAACATCCTTTCGAAACTCTGTCATGGAGGTCATCGAGTAACAACTTAAATGCAAGTTCCTGTTCAGCAGTTACCTATTGTAGTTCTTGTGTTACTTCTCAAGTGAAGTCAAGTCATTTTTCTTTATATAGCCCAATATCAAAAATCCTAAATCTACCTCCAGGGGTTTCACGATGTGTACAGTACAAGTCACCTTCTGTTATTAGATCCTCAATTCAGATGAGGGAGAAAGCTTAAACAAGGTCAAAGTGAGAAAAAGCTTAGAAAGAACAACTGAGGAGGTTAGGATGGACATGTTAGAGATGTCATGTGTACAGAAGAGACCAACATAATAAAACTACTGTATAGAAAATCAAGAACTCAGGTATGCGCTCCATTTGTTTGATGGATTACCATTCAGCCCTATAACAACCTGCAATCTTCTACCTGAATTCACTGGTGAACTAACTGTGGTCCAGCAGGAGTTGCTGTCAGAGGCTGTTTATTGTAGTTTCATAAATGGAGACCTTGGTTGAGCAATCTGCCTATAAGTACAGCAACAGATGCACCAACAGATGAACTGAACAAGTTGAAACAGAATATAGCCTCCCTGTACAATTGTAATTCTCAGATATTTATTAAGGGCAAATAGATTTCAACAGAAATTGCTTTTGTTCTATGACTGTGGCACTTAGATATAGAGGGGTAAACTAGTCTGGAGAAAACACCTCTGTTGTGTATTATACGGTATTCCTACTGGCTCCATCTGAAACCATAATCGTGTTCTTTTGTACATATGCATTCAGGTGCCAGTAAGTGTGTAATGTGTGTAAATATATTTCTTGTAAGTGTGCCAGTATGTATGCATCTATCTAAAAATGCCATAAGCATTATTTCACCACCAGCTTTGAGAATTTTGAAACCTCACTTGCTTTCAATTGTTGTTAAGTGCTGTTACCACCCCAGTGCTAAGACTGCATAGTCTAAACTTTGTACTGTGGTATGAAAAGTGTAGTCAGACACATTGTGCTTATCACTGTGGTTTTAACTGCTCCAAATGTGCATAATTGACAGTGAGCGTAATGTTTAACAGCAGAGTTAACTTTGCTTGTCATTCTTAAAACTGATACAAAAACATAAAAGCATTGCACAACTGTGAGTTTTGTGCACATGCATTAATTATGTTACTTTAATTGGATTTGATTTGATTGGAAGCATACTGTGTGGACTGAATTTCTTTCCCATCAGAAGATATTGAGTGTTTCTTCAGAGTTGTTTGCTCTAGTTCAGGAATACACTGTGTGTCCTTCTGGATGCACTTTCTGTAATTTAGTGGAGAAAATGTAATCTTGATTTATATGCAGAATCTGTAGGCAACAATAGAAGACGGTATCTGAAGCTGGTTTTAATTTGTTGCAAGAGTAAACCAATAGTTGACCAATCACTTCTAAGCAGGCAGTCCATGTGGAGAGCAAAAGAGGCAGAACGCATTGGCCAAAATGCAAACTTGGGACCCATGGGCTATTGTCTGACAACAATTTAGATATTTATCTGCTTTTTAAATGTTGTCCAGACCCGACTCAAGTTGCTAATCAAAATGTAAATAATGGGAAGTACATGAAAGGGGGAGTTTTAGCCTGGATATCTACTGGGTACAACAGATCTCAGATAACAGCCGTTGCTCCAAGAAGCTTTATTGTTGTCAGACAATAGACAAAAGGTTCCAAGATTAGAAAAATGTAATGTTTACTTACAGACTCTGGGCTGTTATACTTTAAGTGTACCTCCCTGTGGCAGAAGTGGGAAGGTCACTGTCCATGGTACTAACCTTCCTCCCTCCTTCCCTGTTGCTGAAAAAACACAAACCAACCAAAATCAAAAATACAATATTGGATACAGTGTTTCACCCTACCTAAAAAAGCAACAATTAATTTTAATTAATCCAGTCAACCTTGGGAGAAACAGAGCCAGAGTTTCTAGTCTAGTTTACATCCCAGTATCTCAGATGGTGGGTGTCCCAGAGTAAAAGACATTTTGTTGGGTTTAGCACCTCACAGATGTAAATGAGCACAGATATTTCCTATTACAATATATACTATCCATAACAGGATGTTATTGGAATAAGGATATCTGAGTAAGTTTCACATAAAACTCATATAACTTTATTCATATAAAGGTTTTCTTAAGACTTCACTTGTGACTCTGTTCTGTTGTTTCTTGACTCAGATTCAGAATTGTAGGCTGTCTATTGCTTAATCACCTGTTGCTGCTCCTCTCCATGTAAAGACTTCACTCCTCTGCCATGCGTCATAATCTTCCCTCAGGCTGTCCACTAAATCATCAGTCAGTGAAGGCAGCCAGCAGGAATTTCACAGGTTATCTTTATGCTCAAGGATACAACGCCTTGCCAGATGGCAAGGACAAGGGTAGAAGCAAGGGTACCAATCCATTTTAAACATGGTGGTATGATCTTGATATCACAACTTACCTAATTCAACTACTATATGCAACTAATAAAACAAAGTATATGTTTGTAAAATTATGTTGCCACTGAGATTAAAAAACCATCCTGTTTGTAGTCCTAGACTTTACATAGGCTGTTTATGAAATTCAAGAGATTCAGCTCAGATAACCTTAACAAAAGGTCTCAGTACATAAACTGTGAAGGCAAGGTGTACAAAATACCTAAGTTTATATAATTGGCCTGTGATGAAAAGAGTTTATATTCAGCATCCAAAATCACATTCAAAATCGCATTACAGCCATTCTAAATTTGCACACTGCTGAACTTTTCTTAAATTGTATGAAATCCACCTTTTAGACAGTACAGTTCCACATGCTGACAATAGGTTGCATATAGTAATGCCAATGTGAATATGGTTAAGTTTTGGTGAGCTAATTTTGAAAATGTTTGCTAGTCTGAGAAATTTCAGGTACAGCAGGTAACATTAACACAACAAAGCCAAAAGAAGGTTTGACAATATGATTTACAGACCCCATACTGCAGAGATAAATACCTTTACAGCCACGTGAGCTTCAACTGTTGTCACAGGTGATGCTGGTAAGACTACAGGATATCAGCTCGATTCTAGCCCGACGCAGTGACGTACAGTGTCAGCATGGATTGTGACCAACAATGAGTGTCGTACACTATAATCCATTCACCGTTTCATCTCGTGCAGCGTGTCATAGTTAACGAAAACCAACGCCACGTCTGGGACGCCTGGACGTCCCAACAGGAAGTCTACTGCCTGGTTCAGACCACACCACATTTCTGTCCGTTCTGACATAAGGCTATTCTGGAGTCATAAAATCACGCCGTGACTTGGCCGACAGACATGAAACACTACATGATGGTCCACACCAATTATCCCTGGTTGTCTTTCACAATGTTTGTGATGTCATCGGGTTATTCTTTTCCTATTTTTATTATTATTATTGTTATTTTTTCAGTCACTGTGTCTGTTCATGTGCCAGCCAAAATGTTATTGTAGTAATATAAATAGCACCACCAGATGCAGGAACTACACTTGAAGTAGCGTACACAAACATGCAAGTCACTGAATCCTCCACAACAAGTTCCTGCAAATGTTTCACATTAAAAGCCTTTTTAGAAAATGAAGGGATTCTCTGAACCAAGGTTATAGGGGGCTTTTATTTTTGAAAGAGCTACAAGAAGTGTTGAGTTTGAAATGACGGTGTGATGCATTAAATTTATCAAGGCAAACGGGAGCAGATTAAAAGTAAAATTATAAAAATACAGAGGGAATAAGAAATTACGGCCCGTGTATAATGTAGTCTGTTTCAAATGAAGCTGGTAGCCTCTGCAGTTGTGGCAAGTTAAAGCCCCACCACTATTTTTTAATTTACTTACTTTATATCCTCCAATATGAATAAGTAACATTCTTTGCTAGCTTGATGCTAATGCCAGTACTCACCAGGTTAATAAAGTACATCTGCTGTTTCACGCCATAATTTCTCCCTTTTTACTCTGTTGCGGTAACATCACCGGTCACTGGTACATTCCGGCTAGCTAGTACTGTATGGGCTGAAATATGTGCCACTAGAAACTGAATTTGAATTACATAATTTGAAATTGAATCATTTATATTTGAATTTGAATTACTAGAAACTGAATTTGAATCACATAATTTGAAATTGTATTGTTAATTTGAATCATTGCATTGAAAAACTGAATCTGAATAGTATAATTTGAAATTGAATTCATTTCTTTATATATTCACATTCAGTTCTCACAATTCAAATTCAGTTCTCACAATTCAAATTCAATTTACTGTGACAGACATCCGGGTCATTTAAGGACGAAGGAAGAGCAATCGAGCGCAGATACACAGGACTCCTCTTCGGCCAATCAGCACCTACGTTTTTGAGCACGTAGGAAGAAACGCTTGCTCGCTTTGACCCTTGACCCATACTGGTTTGACCATGGATACGACTGGGACAAATATGGTAATTTGGCATTTTACCATATATTTTAACGACCTTTTTAACTGTTGTTAATGTTACAGCTACTTTGTAGGAACGTTTCGTTTCGTCAGCGAGCATAAACAAATCATGTTTACAATTACATTAGGCGACTAGCACGTTAGCATTGTTTCAGCTATCATTTTAGCAACGCAGCAACGAGTGCCGGAGCTAGTCTACAAGTCACATGTGATGTTACCCATTTAACGGTAGTGTTCTTTCTTACCATGAATGTTTTGCTGATAGCAAACAAGAAATTCAAGTTAGTAGTTGGATTTGCAATGTGCATAACGGCTGACAGTAAAGATTATATCCTTGTACCCACACTGCTGTTGCAAACAGTGCGCATATTTATGATTTTGACATTGATTAAAGTCCGAAGGGGACTGAAATGTACGTTACTGTTATGAACATAGAACATGTTAAAGAAATGTATAAGTTGCAAAAGAAAGGCAGTGTTATACTTGTTACAAGATGTTAATTTCTTTCAGTACATCGCCGGTGTTGAGGTCATGGCCACTTGCACCACGCCTGCTACACACAGCAGAAACTGCAAGTACCAGTTTTAGCTACTTGATTTTAGACAGCTAATATTACATTGTCTTGCAAGGACAAAAAAAAGCATTTAAAAGACATCATCAAGTCATCTATATTTTGAGGTGTTGCTCCTGTTTTATTTTACCCTACAGATGTGACATACTAGTATTGTCAACAAAAAGGAGTGATTCACCCTTTATAGTTAACTGTTTTTTATTACCTAAAGCAGTTATTACACTCATTTTACTTTCATAGGCACAGTGTGCATCATTGGTGACAGCTATGTCAGAGAGCTGCAGAGACTCTGGGAAGCAACCTCAGCATGCCAGGTGTCCATGTCTGCTGGTTTGGCTGGGGTGGACTGCAGAGAGGCCTTCTCTCCTTCTTTCCCCACTCCCTGCGAGGAAGAGCAGCACCAGATGTCTTCGTCATCCACTGTGGCGGCAATGGCATGGGGAAGGTCAGCAGTGTCAAGCTGGTCAGCATGATGAAAGAGGACCTGCACCAGCTTCACCTCCAGCATCCTGGCATTAAGATAATATTTTCTTCATTGGCCCAAAGGTGCAGGTGGAGGCTGGTGGCAATCCAGCAAAGATTGATAAGGCCAGGAAATTTGTTAATAGTTTATGGCTACATTTGTTCACAGTTTAAATGGTGCCATAATTGAGCACCCTCACATTAGACATGACGGGGTATTTTTGAAAGCTGGAGTTCATTTCACACCTAGGGAAATGATATGTTTTTAAGTAAATTAGTTAATTGTCTTAAAGACCACCTCCAAACGCAGTGAACTGCTTACAGTTGGCAGTGTCACTGCTTTTGAATTTGGCCTTTAGGACACATTTTGTTAGGCCTGAACATAGCCCAGGCTGTCATGGCCAATGTTGAGTTTTTGATATTCATCTATAACTTGTTTAAAATTTCAATAAATTCTATTTACATTTGCACTCCTTTTGTCTTTATTTCTGACTGAATCTGACTGTCAACTGAAAAACAAACAAATCATACACTACAGATAAACCCTAAAGCATTAATGTTCAACACTGTCATTGGCAAATAATTAAGCAGTCCATTTCTGTGTGGGCCTGATTATTTTAACTTTGTACTTGAAGGTAACTAAGCACCTTAGACCCAGCAGCAGAGCCTGAGAATATTTTGGAGAGTAACCTTTGTTTGCTGCTCTGTTAGAAGTCTAGTTTTAACACAGAAGAATGTGACTCGATAAAAGGGCTCAAAGTGAAAAACAAACAATTAGCTGGACACAACAGTTTTGAAGCCCCCAAGGTATCACTTGTTCGCCAACTCTGAGAGGGTCTCCTTCAGGCAAAAGGTACTGTGACGTTTTTATAGTGAGGCAAATATAAACATAATCAGCCAATTGTGTTATGTTTTTTTTAGCCTCACTATATAAGCCTCAATACCGAGCAGAACCTTCTCATGTCACAATGTCACAAATAAATAATATCTATTACGGGGCTTAAAACTATTCAGTGTGCAGATATTTCCTTGATTTTCACAAAAGGAGAATCGTTATTCAGTGAATTTTCTTCATTTGTCTTAAAGAAATGTTCAAACAAAACCAGCACGTAACATCAGCTTTTCATTTTTTCTTTACATTTTGCTAAGATAAATGCAAACTTGGGTAAATGTTAAAACATAAATGAAAACATTAAGATGCCATTAATAACTATTATATTTTGTTAAAGGTTTAAATCACCACTATATTTCCACTCATCACAGGAAACTGATGACAGCTTTCAAAAAATGTGCTTTTACTCTAAAGTAAGTTATGTCTGATCCATTTTATATAGCAAAAGTTAAAACCATTACACAAACAGTTTAACAAAATTAAGTCAAAGCTTGCATTCATGAAATCATCACTATTAAAAGGTTACAAAAAGTACACATGAAATAAATGAAAAGATTTATAACAGTAATTATAAAACCTATGAATTAGGACCCAGTGTCATAATTTGCAAAGTCGTAATTTCTTGTGAAACAACTTCTTTACTGTGGAGTAAATATCATATCATTGGTCAAGGCGTTGTAACTTTCCTCAAGTGTCCTACAAGAGAGAAAGATGACAGGTTAAAAACACAGGTAGAAAACATTGACTACAGCCTGTCTTGGTTAAAAAAACACTCATCACCAAAATAATCTTACTGCTGAGTAAGTGGCTGTCATTCATAAAATAGTTTTGTGTTCAAGTTCTGTAGATATTCAACTTTATATTTGAATGTGATTTTAAATTTAACAGTGTACTACCAAGACAATTGGAGTATGAATGTACAGTATGGAATTCATCCACATTAACATAATAGTTGCTATCAAAAGGAAACTGAACTGTTCTCAAAGCTCACTGCCACTGTGGAATCATGCTATGTTCAGCTATCTCATTATGAGAATAGTTTTTCCATTGGTTCTTCACAGACTGTGTGTGGGGGAAAAGGTAGTAATTCTCACTATGATAAAGGGTCTTTGCATAAAATGCACTAAAATGTTAAAGTCGGTAAATACATGTCATGTTCCTTGATTGATAAAATCTTCATTTTCCCTTTTGCATCAGGGGAAGATTAAACTGCACTGGTGTGTCAGTAATTTCACCTTATCAGTAATAGTACAGAGCAAGCTGTGCCCTAATCGAGTACTTGGTAATATATGAAAATTAGTAATATATACAATGAATTTAAATGAATTATGGTCAATAATTTTATCATTTTAAACTAATAAGTTTCTTGACTCTTTGTGAGGTACTGTATGAAAAAGGTGTCTTTATTCTGGAGTCAGTGCTGAAGTGATGACTCAAAGTGTTCACTGCACAGACGGGAAGTCTTGTTTGGAGTCCAGTTCAGTCTTCTGGTGTTGAGTGTCCACTGGTCCAGTCTGTCTGGGTCACCTAGAGGAAAACTTTACACAGACAAATAGATATTAAAATATATGTGTTAGCTACCTACTTCACAGACACCTTTACATGCAAACAATACAACTTAAATTACTTCAGTGTTAAACAGATCATAATCAATTTAATTTAGCAAAACAAAAAGGTGGTGACCATCACAGTCCTCATATTCTGTCTGTGCATTATCTCTTGTTGTGTAGCTACAGGCCTATATCATACTTTTATTTTCTTAATATTTTATATGTGACAGTCAAATGTCACATTAGCCTTTTTTAATTACGTTACACACCTTATTGTAATTTCACACAGTTCGCCACTTTTTAACAAGTTAACATTGCATCACGTTAGCTAACTAACGTGGTGGACCTTTATTTTCAGAACTCACACAGACGCCTTTTGTTCAAAATATTCTCTCCCTAAATGCCTAAATCCTAACACTTCTCTGTCAGGCTCTGACTTCAATGCATCCCGGACTGGCGTCTTGCTTGAAGGCTAAATGTTAGTTGACTGGTTAGCTAGTTAAGGAGCTAAGCTTGTGTTGTATCGTATTGTCTGTGGCTCTGTAACTTGATGTGGATGTTGCTGCTGTGATACAGGTCGCACTTGAAAATGAGACCTCCGGTATCAACGTGATTTTACCTGTCCTAAATAAAGGCTTAATAATAATAAGAAGAAGCTGACAAACTAGGTGGTGACCGCAGACACCGATACCCGCTAATTAGTGCTAACATATAAACGACAAACGATACTAGAATTTCCGAATTTCACTTACCAAAAAACCTGGAGCACGGACTTCTTGAACGGTCTGTTGGTATAATTAATCGAACAGCAAGTCATATTACTTCAATATTTGCCTGAAAACATATCCAGAAGGCACAGACCCGGCTGAGAGGACAGGTTCAATGCCTTGAACATGGACACGAACTGGCTGAGATGACGCCGAGCAGACGGCGAGCCTGAGCTCAGCTCCGCACAGCAGAGCCAGCGGCTAGTTAGCATGCTAGTTAGCCACCCGTGATGGTGCCACCTGTCACTCAAAGTGACCACGCCCTTAATTAATGCGCAATTTTAAACGTTAATAACATTGAAACGGAAGAGATATAACCCCCCCCCCCCGTTGTCATGAAAGGGGAAATTAACTATAGAGACCAAAACCGTCACTCGTCACCCCTGGAGGTTGCTGCTTGGTCAAGGCGAGCAAGCGCTGCTTCCTACGTGCTCAAAAACGTAGGTGCTGATTGGCCGAAGAGGAGTCCTGTGTATCTGCGCTCGATTGCTCTTCCTTCGTCCTTAAATGACCCGGATGTCTGTCACAGTAAACTGAATTTGAATTGTGAGAACTGAATTTGAATTGTGAGAACTGAATGTGAATATATAAAGAAATGAATTCAATTTCAAATTATACTATTCAGATTCAGTTTTTCAATGCAATGATTCAAATTAACAATACAATTTCAAATTATGTGATTCAAATTCAGTTTCTAGTAATTCAAATTCAAATATAAATGATTCAATTTCAAATTATGTGATTCAAATTCAGTTTCTAGTAATTCAAATTCAAATATAAATGATTCAATTTCAAATTATGTAATTCAAATTCAGTTTCTAGTGGCACATATTTCAGCCCATAGTACTGCTGTAGCTAGCTAGTACTGCTATTTTATTAGAGTGCAGGGCACTAGAACTGTTATATAAATGGGGGTGTGCCCATACAAGTTCGCAAAGTTTTTCCTCCTCGCCCGCTGTATTTCATACCTGCTTCCTCTGTGAATAACAAAATGTGGCTGTTGTTGAAAACTCAATAAAAACTTGAATTACAAATAGTAACATAAAGTGGTTAATTTCAAGTACATCGCTTGCATTGTCACCCCCGCTGGCAATGCATGGTATTGCACATGTAGCTGCGTTTTGAGACACAGGCACGCATCATGGTGGCCAATGCATCTCCATGTGTCCCAATGCGTTTGCATCTGCGTGCCTTTGCGTCAACTATAAAATGGCACTTTCTGTCGGAACCTTGTGAGTTGTCCCAGACGTGGCGTCGGTTGCCGTTAACTATGACACACTGCACGAGATGAAACAATGGTGTACAACACTCATTGTCGTTCACTGTCCACGATCCATCCCGACACCGTACATAGCTGCGTCAGGCTAGAATTGGGCTGATATCGTGTAGTGTGTACCAGGCATAGCATGTTTGATTTTCTGTTTGTTGTTCATGACTGCTCCCATTACAGCTGTCACTTTGACCAAAAGGAACATGCTGCTGCAGACAACTGTAGACAACGCCCCAGCCTTTTTGATATTTCCTGCAGGGATGTTACCACACAGAGTAAAAGGGGAAAATTATGGCATGAAACAGCAGAGGCACTTTATCAACTTGATGAGTACTGCCAACAGCATCAAGCCAGCAAGCAATGTTATTTCTTAATAGTGGGCTGTGTCCGAAATCATTCACTACTCACTAAATAGTGCACTAAATAGTGTGTTCGCCATTTTGTAGTGCTGTCCGAATGTTTAGTGTAAATTAATATACCCTATATTATGGACTCATAGTATCCCACAATGCAGCGCAAAAAGTAGTGTACAACCGATGGTCACTAACCAAGCAATATGTACCATGATGCATTGCGGAGGCGCCAATAACAGACGGCAGACAGTTAGGCGGACATTGAGGAGGAGCACCCAGTGCAGCAGGGAAATACATACAAATGTAAGTAAATTTTCGCTGACTTTCAATGATATGTTGAATTTTAACTGTTTTTGTTTAACTGCTGTGTCCAAAATCACTCTACATGGTATGTGCTGCGTCATTATGGCAGAAATCACGGCTACTGATCATGGACGTATTAACGTTAACATTACATGTACGTTAACTGTTACATCCATGCTAGTGATCCAGTTCGCTTTCCTTTGTACAGTAATTTTTGTAATCTCTTCAGGGACTGACGATGATGTGGCCAAATTAATTTGCCTGAGGAGAGAGAGGGACCACTTCTTCTCAGGCAAAAGGTTTGCCGCGGCAGCCGGATAGAAGTGAGTTATGTCGGGTCCATGTCATTGGTCCGACAGCCCATTAGTTCAACATCCTGTTAGTCCGACTGTCCGCGGTGCTGAACGGCTCGCGGTGGGTGTATGGCGCAACCGGCTCTGGGTCAGCTGGGAAAGGCTTGAAGCGGAGCAGGCTCACGGCTTATGTGTTTGTCACTTTCTTTTTCATTTTAACCCACATCATGATCTTTTCCTGACCCTAACCAAGTGGTTTTTGTGCCTAAACCTAACCAGACCTTAACCTAGGGCTGCTCGATTATGGAAAAAATCATAATCACGATTATTTTGGTCAATATTGAAATCACAGTTATTTACACGATTATGTCTTTGAATTTGGAATAGCATTTATTGAACATGTTAAAAAAAAACACACTCTCCTGTTAAATATATAAAAATATCTTGTAATGTAGTAGTAAAAAATAAACTGTTGTACTGCACTCAATATTTTGAAAACAATAATTAAATAAAATACAATAAAAGATAGATACGTCAATAATTGAAGTGGTTCTACCTTTTTTATCAACCAAGTGACGCTGCTCAGCCTCACTCTCTGTCATCTTCACACAGCCTGTATCTCCACTTTCCACACATGCGGGGGCGGGGGCGTAGCAGTTGAGTTGCGCATGCACATCTTCCTCGATTACATGAATTTTGAGATCGTCTGGAGCCAAAATCGTAATCACGATTAAAATTCGATTAATTGAGCAGCCCTACCTTAACCACAGGGCATCATGATGATTTCGGAACAACGGGACTTCAGAACAATGGGTTTAATATGGTCGGAACAATGGGCTGTTGGACCAATGGGCAGTTCCCGTTATGTCAAATTCTTTTGAAGGAGAATATTATTTTAATGTGAATTCATAACAAAAGTAAAATTACTCTTAATCCTTTTACTATATTCCCATATATCAACATTGTTGATGATACTGATAGATTAATTTCTGTTTTTTCAATCCATTTGTTACATTTTGTATTGCTGTAGAGCTGTACTGAAAGAGATGGGCTTGGCTGGGATGGTGAGCCCTGCCCGAGCAGCCAAGAAGTGGGAGAACCTGAAAAAGACGTACAAGGTTTGTATTCATTGTTTTTACCAATAGTCCTAAATAGCGAAAGCATAGATGACAGATCAGGTACTGTTCTCCTTGAGTAATTCCTTTGCTGTATTAAATTGCAATGTGTGCAGGCGGTCAGGAAGCCACCATCAGGGAGTGGCACTGAATCGGGGGAGGCCACGGCTGAGAATTGGAAGTGGTTCTCCCTGATGGATGAGGCAATAGGTGGGAGGCCATCCATCCAGCCTCCATGCCTCATTGCCTCAGCCTGGGGGGAGAACACTTCAATGTCGGCATCAGCCTCCCCCAATTCAGTGCCATCAGAGCCAGGGAGTCAGACTCCAGAGCCTGAAGAGCCAGGGCCATCAAAAAGGCAGAAGAGGGACCCAATACTGGAGCTGCAGGAGCGGGAGGAGAAGAGGGCAGAGGATAGGGCCAAGAGAGCGGAGGCAAGGGAGGAAAGACTTGTGACTTTATTAGAAAAGATTGTCGAAAAAATGTAAATGAAAACAAAATCATAAACAAATATTGAAATAAAGTATTTTCCAGAAGGCACTGGGAGCACTTTGCAGGTTGTCACAGGTATGACAAGGGAGAATTGAGCTATATTGTTAAGAACTTTTTACACTATTAGCAATGGAAACTATTTACATTATATGAACCGTACACCAAAAAACTTATATGATATATTAATGATTGATCTGATTGATGACTGAAGGTTTTTCACTTGCACGTGTCTCAATAGTCATGATCCTGAAGAATGTCGCCATTCTTGAGGCAGACATTATGCAAAATGGCACAGCATGCGATGACCTTCACAGCAAAAACATGGTGCACTTCCAGGGCTTTGAAAAAGATTGAGCGCCACCTCGTCTTCATGATGCCAAACGCCCGTTCAATGACATAACGGGCCTTTGCGTGGTGCCGGTTAAACCTGGCCTGAACTGCACCTCTCACTGGCTCCCTGTATGGTGTGATGACGGCGATGGGCTCTGACATACAGGGATATCCTCCATCCCCTAAAATACAGTAGCCCTCAGGTGGGTACAGATTATGGACATAAATGGGGCTGTTTTTGAGAACCCTGGCATCATGTACTGAGCCAGGGTAACCTACAAATATGTCAATGAACTGACACTGCGGGTCACACACTGCCTGGAGCTGAATAGAATAAAACAGTTTATGATTGAAATAACACTGGGCATCTGCACTTGTGGTTTTATCCTAATGTGGCAGCCATCAATGCTGCCCACAACCCTTGCAAATGCTGCAGAACCAGCAAGACGGTGAAAGGCTGCTCCAACTATCTCAAGCTCCTCAGGTGGTGGAAAGCAGATGACCCTGTTTTTCAGGCTGATGATCTTGTCTGCTACTCTGTGGATGATATCATTGACCGTGGACCGAGGGATGCCAAACGCTCGTGAGACAACACGGTAGGATGTTGCACTGGCCAGCCAAAATAGGAAGACCAGGATTTCCAGGTCATGACCCCAGCCATGATCAATTGGAGAGCGGAAGGACTGAATGAGATTGGCGATTGTGGGCTTGTAGAGGCGGAAGTCGGGTCTCAGATCACTTTGGCCATCAAAGAATATGGCCAAGACTGGCAGTTGGCAGTTCAGGATACAATACTGAGATGGCGGGCCATGCTGGAAAAAATAAATATGAGGTGCGTCAGAAAAGAGACAGGACTAGGGTCACAAAAAATTATTTCAAATCTAAACTACAAATTACAAGTTTCCCCTTCAGAATAATTCCCCTTGAGTCTAATGCACTTTTCTGAAGGTGATTTTTTAGGTTGTTTACACCTGGAGCCAGGTCATGTAAGTAGGGAGGTGTTTATTTATTTAATACTTGGAGAATCCTTCCAGGAGTGCATGGAGGTGGAGAAGGATGAAAAAGAGCGTTAGACTCGAGGGGGGTTATTCTGAAGGGGAAAACTTTTATTTCGTAGTTTAGATTTGAAATAATTTTTTTGTGACCCTAGTCCTGTTTCTTTTCTGATGCACCTTGTAAACACATAAAGATATTAAAACTGATAACTTGTCATGAAATTAAATATGTGAATAAAAGCTATGTGACAATGTGATCACATTGTGATAATAATAGTTATCCATGTTATAATAGAGTACTCTATGTCAGTGGTTCTCAAAGTGGGGTCTGACACCCAGGGGTTTTTGAGGAGGTTCCAGGCAGTCCCCAGCAAAAAGGGGAATAATTTATTTTCACTATAATTCCATCCAAGTAACACAATGACAGATATTCTGGCCATGGGTTTCAATATCTACTACTTCAATATCTATTTCTTTGTATATATATATATGTATATATATATATATATATATATATATATATATATATATATATATATACACATATATATATATATATATATACATATACATATAAATACTGTATAAACACAATATACCAATACAAAACATAGTATAGCATATTAATACATTTATTAATATATTTTAATAAAGAAAATCAATCATTTGAAAAAAGATAGAGAAGGATGAGCAGCAGGGGATATTTGCAGCACAGCTGGTGAAAAAGTGAATATGTGCACAAAGGTGTGCTATACATAATATGCTATACTATGTTTTGTATTGTGTATATTGTGTTTATACAGTATATACATATATATATACACATATCTATCTATCTATCTATCTATCTATGTATCTATCTATATGTATATGTATATATATATATATATATATATATATATATATATATATATACACATGTATTCCACTCTGGGGTTGAGGTGAATAAAAGTGTGTTGTGACCTAAATAACATGCTGTTGCTATCTGCAGAAAGCATGCTTTAATGCTTTCTGCAGATCCCGCATTTTTGATGTACAAAAGCATCCTGTATCATAACTACTTGTGTGCCGTTTGTAACAAACCAAACCGCGTGAAAATCAGGTGAAAATTCAGTGAGTTATTCCATTTTACTTGTGCAAACAGCTCCTTCCTTAATAGAAGTGAATGCACTGTGGAGGCGAAGCGAGACCCAACCAAGATGGCGGCCGGCTGAGACGTCGGCTCAAATAGGCAGCTACTGTACAGTCAATGCGGCGTATGGTCAATGCAGCGTCTATATATATATATGTCTATGGTCATGACGCTAACTTGCGCCGCAGAGCACTATGAGCCTCCGTCATATTCCTGGCTGTGATCCCGGTCAACCCACAACAGCCACGCTTTGCCTTTCCTTTCTGCTGCTGGTTGAAACATGATAATAGGGGCGCCCCAGCGCCCACTCCACTAACTTGAAGTTCAAATGAGCGGTAGTCTAGAAAACTGGTGAGTTTGGTTATATTTTTGGAGGCCGCTGGTGCCTGCGTGTACAGGAAATCTAAAATAACCACTAGTCTACTAGACCTGCTGCCACCCAGGCTACTGCACGTGGCAATTCTCGCGAGGCTAGTGACAGTTCAATTTGGAGAGGCAGAGGAATGTTTTGTTTTGTTTTTTAATTATATTATAATATGGGAGATTTACGAGAAAATACTAATACGGGAGGACGGCAGGAAAGAGGGGTAAAATAGTTTCCCAGCCAAAGCGGGAGACTTGACAGGTATTAAGCATTGTCCCGGTGGTTGGGATGATGCGGAATGGTGTGGACCTAGTGTGTCACGTCTGTCAGTCAAGTAGCGGCATGATTTTATGACTCCACAATCGTGTAATGCGACATAGTGAAACAAAATGTCCCAACACATACAAGCTCACGTTCAAATGTCTCACTCAGACTTTGCTGTCTGTAGCCTATTATATGTGCTGTATATCCATGTGAAATAGAAGCAGGTGGCTATATTTATTTTCGGAAAAGATAGGAATGACAGTAGGAGCTAAAGTATATCTAAAATCTTGCTAGCATGCTAGCATGCTAACGTTAACTAACAAGCAGCCTTTGATATTTTGAATTTAGGTTTAGCAAAGTAACTAAGTACCTATATTCCAGGACTGTACTTACGGTTGAGATAACAATTCTGAGGTACTTGTACTTGTAGCGACACCGTCACTTCCTGGTATTCATGTGCACCGTCATGTCCACAGACCTCTCCTTCCTTACAAAGCTAAGCTACAGTTCCTTTCCTGTCCGCCAGAGGGCCCAAGCCTCAGTGTTCCCGCCTCTACCTGCCGCACCTGCATGTCATTAGCTCATCAGTCGTCATGCGCATTAGCTAGAAGCTCTCTGTCGTCACATCACTGCAGGTCAGCCTTTGTTCTCCTTTTTATTAAATATGATTCATTGTAATGGTATAAACTAATCAATTGCATAGTAGGCTATATTATACAGAGTACAGCCTAGATACAATCAGTTACACTGCCTCAGGTTGCAACAATTAGGGTGAACTAAGGATGGTTGGGATGGTTTTTGAATTTCCTTCTTCTTTTGAGAAGGAAAGACATGTCATACTCCAATGAGGTGTGATATGCCTTTCTATGTAAACTGACCCCAAACCTCTTATTTTGTAACATTTGGGTGATTGGGACAGGACATCTTATCACTGGTTTGGGCAAGTGTAGGCATATATATTGCACAGTTTTCCCAATCATTATTATGAAGCCTGCGTTTCTGTTAAACTTTATTTCTTGAGTTCGTCCACAATTCATACAATACAGAGCTTTCTTTCCTCTCTGTCAGAACAACCCCGTCCCTCTTCAATATCCTCCCTTAATTCTCCCCCACCAAATTTCATTGACCACATTCAATTGAGGTAAATAAATAAATAAAAGATACTGACATCCAAAGCTCATTTGATAAATTTCACTGGGTAAAAAATGTTTGAGCTAAAAAAAACCTACACATTTAGTTGAGGTTATAAAAATTCTTAGGCAGGAGTAGGCAACCTGTGGCGCAGGAGCCACATGTGGTTCTTTAGCCCTACTCCAGTGGCTCTCTGTGGCTCTGACAAAATAAATAAATAAATAAATAAATAATAATAATAATAATAATAATAATAGTAATAATAATAAATACACATGTATGTATGTATATATATATAAAAAATAAATATAAATATACATATATATATCACCTGTACCTAACCTGTGTTTTCCTGCTCTAGTGCGCCACCCTGTGTACAAACAACAAAACTGCTTCTATTTACATGTAATCACCATTATTTAAAACATGAATCAAAACAAATACAGAGAATGTGGCTCCAACACAAATAGTTGATGAGATGATAAAATTGTTTTCAGTCTATAGGCTACACATTTGTACAATTGGAAAATGTAATAATCATTTAAGGGATTTGCTTGTCCAGCTGGCACAAATGGCCTGCAAAAAAGACTAAGCAAAATCCAGCTAGTACATAAACATTTTTATGGTTGATTAGGGTCCTGCACACATGAAGAGGTTGTGAAACACCAAACTGGAGCATCCAGAGCATACAAAATGGTTCTGTATTGCAAGGTTGATCGTTTTTCTTCATTAGCAAATTCTTTTAGCACTGTGGTAGTCACCCAAAAACCCATGCTGTCCCATTCACCCATTCACTCAACGTGTGTTTGGATTAATGGGACAAAGTAAAAACAGCGTCATTCCAAAAACAGACAAAAGCTATGAACACATTTTTAACTGATTTTAGAGCAGTAGTAGCTACATCATAATAATGTTTCCATCAAAGGTTTGTATAATATATTAGCTATGACAATTATGATCTTCTGATTAAAACTAGCTGAAGCTCATGTCATTTTCCTCGCCTCATGCATTGCAGGGTCAACTTCCTGATGAATATTGCCACACCCACCTGTGTGATGTCACACCAATGAGGGCATGCAATTTTAATAATGTGGTTTTACAGCTATGGCTCAGCAAAATAGGTGTTTTTTCACTCATCAGGTGAGAAAATGTACCCTATATAGTTATACTGTCTCATCTGACCTTACATCCCAATCACCCTTAATCAATACACCAATGGTACTATATAAGGCATCACAAAAAATATTAAGACTGTAGATTGTAGTATGGATAATAACATAAAACAAGCAATTCTAAATGATAAAAAGGCTGCCTTTACTTTTGGTTTATTTCTTTATGATATCCTCGTAACTTTTAAAGTAAAAATTGAAATGCATTTCACATCGTCTCAATCTCTGTTAAATAACAGTAAAGGATCTGAACCCTTCCACCACTGCACGACCTGCTGGTACATCAGTAGAAATACTCCTAGCCAGTGGGTCAACTGAAATTCAGCTCCATATGCTTTGGCTGGAAAGCACAGCAGTCCAATTAAAATCATTCAAACATCTGGTACTAGCCAGCAGACTGACATTGCTGGTGTGTATGACAGTAGTGGAAAGTAAGTAGGCTACATCAGTGGTGTATTGGTAGTTGATGATGTGGGTGTACTATAGACAGAAGGGTTTGTTACCAAGAAGGACGTGGGGATACACTCCTGTATATTCCAGTGGCTTTTTAGATGATAAGTGGGTATTCTGTAAACAGACCGAAAAAGAGGTGGGTATACTCTGTAAACCTGCATGTACCCTCCACTCCACCACTGTGCAACATTCACCCAAGAGCTTAGCTTGTACAGTACTTTACTTGAGTGCTTCCATTTTCTGCTACTTTATACCTCTATTCCATGATATTTATTTATCTTTAGATAATACTCAATTTACAGATTCAGATTAATAATATAAATTAGATTTATCATGACGGGGGAAATCACAAACAACCCACCCAGCCTTATATGAAGTACTAGTGATGTACATATTAATTAAGTATAATCCAACTAGTCCATACTCATTGGTGGCTTTGTCACCTTCTACCTATGCCAGTCCTCAATGCCTATGTGCAGTTTCACATACATTGACCACATCAGTGAGTAGAAAAACGTGGGACAGACAAAATGACTGACTGACAGAATGACACACTGACAGTTGCTATGATAATGTACAGCATACCATACCATGACTTAGTCATACCAAAAAATTAGAAAAAAAAAAAAAGAACAACATTGGGCCACAGGGGGAGCCACAGCGATCGGTCACATTTTAGCCATTTTTAAGCATTTTTCTGTTGTTATAGCGCCACCCAGTCGCCAATTACAGTTAATTTCTCCAGTCACCTTGAGGTGTCCTGTTCTACAAACCTACCAAGTTTAGTAAAAATCAATATGGCAGTTAGGCCTAGATAAGAAATTAGCTCTCTAGCGCCCCCATTTTGTTTGATGGGGTCAATAATGGAGGGGTCCCCAGATTATGTGTGGTCATATGACTACAAAGTTGCTTGGTGATGGGTGAAACCCTTGAGATGTTATACACCTTTATGTGATGAGCCACGCCCTCCGCAATATTCATTGCCTTATAGAAGCTCAGTTTTAGTAAGTTTTCCAACTTTTGCCAAGAGGGAACTTTAGATATTGGTCCCAAGATTACGTTCATTGAGTTTCATGCAGATCGGTCAAAATTCCTAGGAAGAGATCGATTTTAAGTGTTTTTCAAAAAATTAAAAATGATGGAAAATCTATGGCATTCGGGGCATGAGATATACCCATTCAAAGTTTGCGATATCAGTCGGTTGCTATAGTGCCCCCCTTTGGCCAATTGATGTAATACTGCTTCATTCGCATCCTCCCATGACCCTCTACCACTGTGTCAAATTTCACATGGATTGATCAAGTCAGTGAGGAGAAAAACGTGGAACAGAAACACTGACAGACACACCCACAGACAAAGTTTTCGTCATTATATAGTAAGATAATGTAACAGACATGATCTGAATGTTAAAAAAAATACTTTCAGTTTTAGTATTTGAAGACGTTTTGATGTAAATACTTAAGTAAAATTCTGAGTGTGACTTTGACTTGTAACAGAGTAAATACACAAAGTAGTAGAAGCCTACTTCTTGCACCACTGGTGTATGACCACCTTTAACACCACGTGACAAAGCTGAATTAATTCAGATATTATTTTCATTATGTATGCTTAAACCTTTTCACCTTTCTTAACTGTTCTTGGTCTCAGTCAAGTTTTGAACCAGATCAAATTTGGTCAACGAGGCTATGTGTACCACAATCAACATACTGCATTTACTGTTGCAAAAACTTTTTTTATATTTATAAATTAACCATATATTGCATGCCTTCTCCATCAAATAGTCAGTCTGCATAGAAAATATCCAAATGAGAGTTGCTTGTATATGACGATACAAAAAAGCTGCAAATTCCTGAACAGACAAATCAGCTCAGTGACATGTTTTGGTGTAATTAAAACAATAAAGCAAGGAGGAAGGAAGTTTGAAAAGTTTACTTTTTGGAGCAATAACTAATCACTTGTTAGAGAATGTGTATCATTGTCTTTGTCATGTTTTTGGTACTTTAGAAACATTGGTAACTCAGTACAATTAAGTGTAATTGTGACTGGCAAACAGTTGTTGCTGCAAAACCTCCAACGTCAGACTTAGACACTTAAATGCAATGATGGAGATAAATATATGACACTACATTAGTACATGTGTGTAATGTAAATTAATGTAGAAGAAATGACACAACCGTGACACCGTCTGATCTTTTGCTCACCTTTTTATTTCATGATTAATATTCACATCACTGGTTAACAATGAATCACAATGAACATCTCTTTCATACCAAATATTCAGAATTGAAGGGGGGAGATGAGCTCTATCTAATAGGACAGATGCCTCTAATAACCAGCAGTTTGTTTGTTGTCTTCTGCATGCTCTTGCTATGGTGTTGTGCCCTACAGAATAATACAGCACACACTACAGTGGATCCACTACACGGTACTGAAAAGTAGACTCTTTGTCTGTTTTTCAATTTGCTTATTTTTTGATATTGATTAATAACCTATTAACAACAAAGCCTGACTAATAAGATCAATACAACATTTATCGTCTACAAAGTGGTACAGAGTTCTAGTTTTGTGCTCTCCTTGATAAATAAACTGCAGGAATATTGGTTTTACTGCACTACCATCAGGTAGATGCTGTTTATGTGGTAGAGGACACAAGTAGAGAAAGCTACTTTTCAGTGCTGTGATGCTGACAAGCCTCTGTAGGTGGGAGACACAGCTAGGGGCTCCAGGTGCATATCTACCAACACTCCCTTTTATTCTTGGTAACCTTTTACACTTCAGGCAATTAGCCCTCTCTCTTAGGACAGTTCAAATTCAAACCTACTGTATGTTTGAGCTCAGTATTCATCGATTTATCCTTCACTTTTTAATTGTGCAAATTTTTCTTTTATCTTCAGCCTTTGTTATTCAAACTGAGAAGATAACTCGGTTCAAGCCATCCCTTAATTCAATCCTGTGTTGGTAGGTATGTCAAGGTGTCTAAATAGGAGCTGTCTAATACAACATTACATTCTAACACATGCCAAAAGACTAAGTCTGGTTAATCTAACAGGAGGGGAGGTGACGGTAGGCGAGAGAAAGGGCTGACCAGTGTGTGTCAGGTGTTACATGTACAGTAGTGCATTTCAAACCAAAGTGGAAACCAATTAAATCTTTCTGTTTTAATCACCCAAAGCTGGCCAACCAATCCTGAAGTGTGTTATTTTGTTTTCTGTGATTCCGGGTTTTCTGTCTGTAATGACGTCATACTGTATATCTGACCATACCAAACACGACACACACTGCCTCCCTTCCTGCCTGTCAATTTGAATCCAGTAAGTAGTGTTTCCATATGTGATCTATCTTCCAAAACAGAACAGAGACAAACCTCATACATGTATTCATAATCTTGCATCTTTAATACATTTTAAAAACATTCTTGAAACTTCAGCAGCCCTTTTCTTGGCGGAAAAAAAGGCAGACTCTGAAAAAAAGGAAAAAGTACACTTTTCCTTTCTTATGCTTTCAACCTTATAATAATACCATTATTAACCTAACAGGTTTATGAACGTGATAGCTTATCTGTCAACATCCACAACACCCTGTTAAGAAGTACGATTTTTTTTTCTTTCTTTTTGTTGTTTGATTTCATTTATTTGAGTTACTTCTGGAGTGATAAAAACAAGGTGGAAACTATATACAAGGGACAGTGTGAGTTACTAGTGGAAGGGAGGTGTTCAAGCGCTGTAACTGGGGAATCAAACAGTTATGAACGGACATCAGAGTGAATCTGGTTATTACCTTTTGTCCAAGCTGCAAGGAGGCAACATTAATTGTATTTCACAAATAACCATACCGGTTACCACTGAGCAGTAATAGCATACATCTAGACTTAAACCTAATCATATCCTCTAAGATTAAATTAAACATTAACTTAAAGGTGCAGTATGGGACTCTGGAGAAAGTTAGTTTTGTTTAGTCTAATTTCCAGGTTGCCAAATACCGACACTTTGTGTTGGTAGTTGGACTGAACCTCCAAACCAAATCGTGCTCAACGGCTTTGAATGAGACTCAGCAATCAGCTATTTTTCTCTAGAATCACATACTGCACCTTTTAAAGGGATAAAGTGGCCCATTGCTCTTCTTACTGAATATCTAATTACCTCTTTTGGAAATGTCATGTGCTATCACTATGGCATACAGTAGGTAAAGTTTAGCCTGGTCCATACGAGACTTTGGAGGCAAGGTCAATATTGATTTTTCAAAATGTTTTTAAGATGTAGTAGATTGGTATTCATTTTTTGTAGATAAATACATAACAAACTTTTTTTTTATGCAAAGATCCTTTGAATTGGGTCACTGTGGCCAAGATTTGCACTGAGCAGGACATATTAGAGTTGAAAAATAATAATCTACATAATGCCATCACCGCTACTAAAGACCTAAAAGGCATCTTTGTCATTTATGCAAAGCAATTTGCTGTTACTTTTGAGCCGACCAATGCACTGACACCACATGACAGATCTGCTTTAAACTAATACTGTACTGTCCAAAATCAACCAGATTCTAATGTAAAGTCACAATATAGCTTCCCACACAGAAACTAAAGATTCACCATTATCCTCAGTTTCAGGTGTTTACCATGCCCACATTACATCCCCTTTGTCAGTTACTCTCTCCTGTCTATGTACTGTATCTAATAAAGGCACAAATGCCTTTCCAAAATACTTCAGATATAATTACATAGCCATATGTGAAGTAAGGGTCATGGAACTTACTCTTATATACAAGGAAAAAGAATAATAGAATTTTTTTTTTTTCAATTGCACGTATGGGAGAAACACTCATCTAAAAAGTGTGAAAACTTCTGTATCATAAGTTATGTTTTTTTTTTTTAAATTCACTATGATTTAGGGCTCGGCAATATATCAATCTTAAATCGATATAGTGATATGAAGCTAGATATTGTCTTAGATTTTGGATATTGTAATATCATAATTCTGCTGTCTTTGGCAGGTTTTAAAGGCTGCATCACAGTAAACTGATGTAATTTTCTAAACTTACCAGACTGTTATTTGCCTTTACCCACTCGGTCATTGTTACTTGCGACTTTTTATCAAAAATCTCATTGTGTAAATACTTTGTAAAACCACCAATAGTAAACCCTACAATATTGTCACAATATTGATATCAAGTTATTTGTTCCAAGATTTTGTGATGCTTGATTTTCTTCATATCAGCAAGTCATTCATAAGTGTAAAACAAAATTACAATCTTTATCATTATCTATTATCATTTCTGGCTGTCTGGCTGATGTCACTCACTTCCTGTATAAAGTGCAGCATTTTGATCAAACCCTACTGTCTGTTTCACAGGCAGCAGGATAATTTGCTAATTGCTTCTCTTTAAAATAACTAACCATACAGTGCTGCAACTGCTGCAAGTTCTCATTTACACTGTTTTAGGATACTGACCAGTGGTGTAGTGGGGGTAAACTCTCTGGCTGTTTACAGTATACCCATCTACTAGCCATACAGTACAGTGGAATCTATAGGACAGTATACCCACTTTCACCTAGTAACCTACCTATCTACCTACTCGTACACCCACCTCACCGACTACCACTACACTACTGATAATGATAATCATTTATAATTACTTAACATGTTGTATGCTAATGCAGTCAAATCTATTCATGACTTTACGTTCTGCCAGGGCTAGCTTTGATGCTAGTCCTCTTAAAAACATATCAAATACAGACAGGCTCCTTTAACTGGCTGTAAACTGACACCTGCCCACTGGGGAAACATGTTTTTGTAGCTTGGTCAGAAAGTAATAACCAGTGAATGTTGACAGGAACAACATGAGGGCAGACTGGAGAGTCGAGTGTTAAACCATCATAGCCAAGAGCACAACACTGATGACCAAAGGTCCACTAAAATCCACTAAGCTGACCAAGATAAAGGGGCACCGATGTGTCGATTGAAATACACAACATAAGATCATCCCGTAACACACTCTTACACTGATCTTCCAACACACATTAAGACTACAACTTCTTCCTCTGCTATAGCCACATACCACTGTCTATACCTATCAAAGTGCTTTCATCCCTTTGTTCTTCTATTCCTGAAGAAAGATTCACATTGTCGTTATCACATATGATCCACACACAAGTCATGTATCATGTTTCACTTTTAGGCAACTCATGGGAATGATTTGGAAGGAACGGTACAATATTAAATATGCTTATATGGTGCTTTTAGTTGCCTAGTCTTCATTGTTGACTATTTGATCACTTGCTCTTTGATTATCATAACTTCATCTAACTAACAAGACTGTTTTGCTCCCGAAAGCACACATGTACAGTACACAGCTGACAATGTTTTACCAATATACAGTAAAGCAACTTTTATATCACTTCAGTGCATCAAGAAAAGAACAAGACTGTGTTCAAAGTGCACGAGACTTTGGAGTTTTAAGGGGAACTGTACAGAATTAATATGACTTTGATAGTATTTAGTGTTCCAGATACAATAATATAGTGTGGCCATCAAAACTAGTTTAAATGAGAACAGTATCTAAGTTGACTGAAGTTTCTCTAATGGTGTAATGGTCTCTAATGGTGATGTAAGGTTTCTCAGTCAGCCTTTGTTAAGTCTCAGAGCCAGACTATCAGTGTTCTCGAGGCTAAGCAGCGCTCTCTACAGGATGGAGGCAGTAGTAACACTTCACACATCTGACAACTACGGCAACAGCCCACAAACAAGTCACTAAGCCTTCAAAGCTTGAGCGAAGACCATCCCAGCCTATAATGCACAATGCATAGAATTACAGTGAGTAGATAGGGCCTTCTCCATTAAGACAACGGTTTCTACTCAGTTTTTTTCAGGTGGGACACATAACAATGCTTTAGGTCTGTAAATCAAAGTCACATCACAGTGTTTTTTAAAGTGAATCCAAAATTTAGTTGATTACCTAAATTACTACAAACAAATTAAAAGTAGATTTAAATCCAAACTAGACCGTTTAAGACATTTTACAATTGTGGAAACTGAGAAAATGAATGTTCCCTTTACTATTGACAAATTTCTAATCAAAATTGATCAGATTTTCTATCTGAATGTGATACCACCATTTTAATGAAAGAAAAAAAAATCACGATGTCAAAGATGGATACCTACTATACAAGTACAGATTTGTTCACAACTTCAAACACCACTTGATGGTCCCAGCTACAGTAATTGCAGGCTGTACTTGGTTCTGCCTTGCTGAAATACTGCTGCATTCATGGCATTTTGGAGCTGGGCAGTTCCTGCTGTCCAGTGTAGAAAAAAAAAAGATTTTTTTTTTTTTTTTTTTTTAAACTTTGAGAGTTTTAATGTTTTCTTTATTCAGTGATATCCTACACACACACACACACACGCACACACACACACACAAAAAAAAGACAAATTGCTCAACAAAAATCTCATAAAAGAAAAAAAAATTAAAAAGCCATTTACTTTCATCTATTTACACTACAGATGTTGAGTAAAATATATGCTAGAGACATTAGATAACTAGAAACCTCAAATAGTTTGGTAGTACTGTAGCTTTTAGTAGTTTCAATCTACTAGACAGTGTCGTAAATAAATCAGTTACTAAAAGGTTGCAAAGAAAATGCCAACTTCAGTATTTGCCATGAATGTAACATTATTCCCTTTAATTGACACGTCTTACCTACGTCTAACTACACGTTACTAACTTCTGCAGTCGCTCTCCATCTCGTGTCATGTTTTTCGGCGGGTAACAGGAGGCGTTCCCAACTAAGATCACTGTATTGCTGTCAGAGAGTTGGAGTGAAACACGGGACAAGGAAACAGACAAGGAGGAGGCTGGGGTGAGGTGAGCCTATGATGAAAATGTCAGACAATGACTATGATAGGAACAACACACCGACACAGCTCATCATTGTTTTAACAATATCAGCATAGACCACCAAAGTACAATAAAGAGTTGGTTTCATTAACAAACAAATGCCTCTATGAACAGCATACTGTATTTACTTTAGGGTGCTTATTTGTGTTTGTGTGTATTATATTGTATGTATATGTGATTTCTGTTTGTGTGTGTGTGTGTGTGTGTGTGTGCATGCACACCAACAAACATGTGTGTGCTTTCCTGTGTATATCTGTGCTTGTGTGTAAGTGTGTGAAGAAAGTTAGCAGGTCTCACAGAGAGGATTCTAAGACGCACCGGCTAGTGGGAGGACTTAAAAGAGGGCGTGGCTCTGTAGCCCCACCCTCTCTCCACTGGGGTGAACCACATGACCAGGAAGTACCACATGCGCAAGAGAAAGAAGGCGCTGTCTGTCTGTTTGTCTGTCTTTAATAGCCATATGTGAACTGTATACATCAGACACAGCTCAGGGTGACTGCTGGGGTCTCTAACAGGAGAGTCTATATGTGTATGACTGGGACTAAAGAATGTATGGGAGGTCTGGGGTCAAGCAATCAGACTGTATGGGAACCAATGAGTTCTAGTGCAGGAGAACAGGGTTGCATGAGATGTTTAGAAACAAGTCTTATTGAGAAGACTAAAGTAAACTGAGCTTATTTAAAGATAAAGGATAAGGGTCTGTAAGTCTTACACTGAGGGCTGCAGTCCTGAAACACCCAGAGTAGTTTGTGGGTTTGCATTAGACTGCGTGAACACAACTGATCAAATAAGTGCCAAAGGTTCAGCTTCATAAGCAGGATATGAACAGTTAAATAGTGCTTTAACACTCATTATCCCCGGAGGTGGGCAATATAATCTAGAGACCTATGTATACACTGATGTTATACCATAAAGTCTGGGTTGCAGGAAGACCAGCAGCCACTTTGTGGAAGCTAATAGGAATCCACATAAAGAATAAAAAATATTATGTTGTGGTGAATTACGGCCCGGTCACGCCAGAAAGTGGCATGGTGGAATTTATTTGCACTTTTTGCCAAATTATGAGGTTTCAGCAGCTTGGGCCTCGTTCAGACTGATTGCCCAAACTGGGTTTTTGGTATATCCAGAATGACTTTAGGAAGACTAGACAGCAAAAAACCCCATGACCAACCCACATTAGGAGGTGGTTTAAATTCCAGTCAGATTTCTACTGTTGCATCTTAGTCCAGATGATCTGGCCGCTCTAAGTGTCCTTGAACATAACACACAATGACGACCTCAAATCTTGAGGTGCTGAGCAGATCCATGCTGATACCTTGTTTCTCACGCTTCTGTGCCGAAAAGCTGCGTCACCAGCATAGCTACGTTACTGACACCTACGTTGTTACCACAGCAACCCATGCAGATAGGTAGGTGATGTCTGGACACACAAATCCGATCTGATTACTTGCAAATAACAGTGCGGACAGTCTGTCTTAAAGATCTGATTTGAGAAACAAATCTGAGCAGTCTGAATGTAGTCTTGGTGACACAGGACCTAGTCGGCTAGTTGGTAAATGAATCTAGCCGGTGAGCTAACCGCTAAGACTCTAACAAGCAGAGAACTTTTTCATTAACAACAGATCCCTGATTTTCCTCTTTTTCTCTGTACCGTACAGTTTACTACCCCCTGGCAAATCAGCTTGTCAAGTTCTAACTTGAACTTGTGATTTGAAAAATGTTCAAGGTTTTACTTCTACTGTGTGAGCGAAATCATTGATTATGGCCATTTCGTTGCAACAAATAAATTCTGCAGTGAAATCTTGCCATTTCAAGCACTGGCGTGACCGGGTCTTTCATCAGTAGCCCATGACATGGTGGATGACACCGTCCACAATAAGGTAAGTGCTACAGGAAATATGTGCTTTCATATATGCTTTGTTGCTTGACTAAAAGGTGCAGGATCTAGCAGATTAACTCTACAGTTAACGCTTATCATGAAGGGTTAATACACCTTCATCTTAAATTTTTATCTCTTCTTCAAGGTTAAATTAACTTACTTGGCATCAAGATCAAATGCCCATGTTCAGTGCCAAATCTTTTTTGAGCCAAGGCTACCCAGAGAAGCCACAGAGCTCTCCTGCCACTTAACACCTACCTTTCCTGATGATTATCATGCTTTGATCACATCATTACATGATGTTCCCGATTGTAATAAAATTCGTCTGAACTGTACTGTCAATAAATGCATCTTTCCTTGAACATAGCACAGGAATTGTCAGACATCCTGAATGCTTCTGCACTGGTTTTAAACTCTATCTTCAGATCTATTTCTATTCTTTAGTTCTATTTCCAAATGTCTCCAATTGTATCCTGTCTACTCTACGTAAGCCCCTGTCCTCCTCCGCTCTGATCACTGCTAACGATGAGCATCATGATATCAATAATTCAGAGATAAAGAGAGGCATTATTGTAATCAATTTTGGTGAGACACTGGTGCACTGATATCAAGAGATATAATGGGAGATAATGTTTGATGAGTGAGCTGTAGAATTACCTACAATGTGACAACGTGCAGTGTTGTAGATACTGTAAATCTGGAAATAATTGCTGGCTGGCTGGGAGGCTGGAATGTGTTGATTTAAAGCAGACCTGACAGTATTTGCCCTGCTGCTGACCGGTAACAGTCCCTCAGCTGGTGAGTGTGGTCTGAGGCTAAGTGGACATGGACTGGGAATGGAGATGGGGCAAATATTAGCATTAGCATAGGTCTGCTAACATGGTTTTAAGATCAAAGTGGTTTTGGATTGTAAAAGCCAGCAGGAGGGACCATAGATAAGACTTAGAAATTAAGCTCTAAGGGTGTTTGTTCATTAAGCATGTTAAAACAGTAATTATATTCATGGGTGGAAATACTCTAAAACTGGCAATGCTCAATATACTCCCATACAGCAATGACTACTGTAGTGGCTTTATTGCATTGGTGTCATTAAATTTGGGATCTGACATTGAAGTCTTCTAAATCAGTGCTCACAAGGGAGTTTTAGGAGTTGAGGAGCTGGTGGAACCCCACACACAAACACAGACAAACAGCAAGTGCTCTTCTCTGTGGTAGGCAGGGTCAAAGGTCAACCGTTGAGAGGTCAAAGGTCAGGGTTGGTAGCAGGAAGCTGGCAGGCGGACCCCAGAAACACTGAGAGGCGATCGGTCAGTTCGGTGCTGCAGTGGGCGAGATGAAGGGCAGGGCCAAAGGGAAGTGACTGCGCCGTGGTAGGTTGGTTGGTCGGTTGATTGGCAGGTCGGCGAGCGCCATGCGTGTCCCACCAAAATCTACAGGACACTGGGACTCAATCTGTTGAGGGAAAGAAATGAGGGAGTAGCCAAATGAACAAGAAAAAAAAGAAAAGATGAGAAAAGTGAAACTCAGACAGAGTTTCAGTTTTACCAGCCAGATGGTCTTTTATTTTACCAGCTGTGATGCAGCTTCATATGAATTATGAGCCAAATTATAAAGCATTACTGTTTTTTATTGTATTAGCACAACAGCCATCCATCAATTAGGCAAGTTTGGCAACCACATGGGGGGGCAGAAGTCTGATCCCTCTGATCTCAGAGAGTCTGGAGGCCATCTGCAGTGCCAGAGATTAATTTATCCACTAAGACTGTCTCATCTTTAGTCTGTACGTCTCTGCATAATTTCATTTAGTCACAAAGTGTCTGCTATTTTTACCATTCCGCTCCATCAGACATGTAGCAGAGAGCACGTATGCACACACAGGTTAGGGTTACAATATCTACCCACTGTCAGTTGTTTCTGTAATTGACTGCTTGCTTAATCCATCAACAGTGATTGTCCAATTGTAGCTTAACAACTGTAACTAGGCATGTCAGGTCAAGCTTTGGATTTCCACATATGCTGAAAATGTGTACAATGGTCTGTAACAAGAGCAATACTGTGTACCTAATGAGTTTGGTGGGTGATGGTTTTGTTCTCACCTTTCACACACAAGTGTAGAAATTAGATTAAACAGTTTATCTGCTCTGACAGAAACTACACACCCAGCTACTGTAACTAACTTACTACCTACAGTAGTAATCCAGTGTTATTTTCAAATTAGCTGCCTCCATCTCCATATAGTATGGACTGCAGGTTACATTAAAAAAATATCTGTACAGGACTGGAACATCTGCTACTTGGCAGCCAAAGTTGGGGTATATCTAGAGTCTAGAGAAACAGCCAGGAGAATACATTTTCCGTTTCAGTAGGACACTATAATAGAATAAAGCTCTTTTGGGTGTAAAAAAGAAAACAAACATTCTGTGGGTCCACTAAATCGGGCTCCTATTCATTGTCTATGGAGCAGCACCAGATTTCATGAATAGCAATGAATAGCTCATGTTCACAATTACTGATTGAACTTTCCTAGGCCATAGACATAACAAACTGTAGTTCCTAATTTAAGTGGCGTTCCCCTTTAATGCATGCAATTGATCAATGAGCTTCGTGGGTTGCTAAACCAGGGCCTACAGGCTAGAAATGTTGTGCTAGGCTAGAAACGCCTTGTCAAAATGTATTAATTCTCAGTAATTTATTGGTTATAGGTCAAGGTCCAGTTAAGATGGTGTCTGGATATGGACACAGACTGTGGTCCATCAATGGGAAACAAATTGGTCATTTTGCTAACAAGCAAGATGATTCCCTCCTTATCCCCCCTCAAATCTCTACTGCATATACCCTCTGTGTTGGTTGTCCAACTGTGTTTTTCTATAGTAAGCTTTCTAATCTTCCACACATTATGTTAGAACAAATAACATTTCAAATGCATTTATATTAATAATACTGTACTATAATACTTGGGCTAACTAGCTCTACCATACAGTACAAGAACAATGCTGCTGCTTAATTCCATGCCTTCTAAATGGATCATCAGCTGGTGACAGCTGGTGGACATTTTGCTCTAGCCTTTTAGCCTTTTGACATATTATTATGTATGTGGCCATTATGTGCATATCTGACGTTTAACAGGCTTACTGTTAAAAAAAAGTGATTAGGAAACATTAAAAAGTCAGCAGGAGATAGAGTTTAAGCATTAGCTTACACTTGCAACAGTTGTCATTTCGGCCAACTAATCTATGTTTGCCAGCTCTAAAAAAGAAGCTCGCTTTTGTTTACTTCTGTCTGAAATCAAAGAGCCATTGTTCCAAAAATTACTGAGAATTTAAAGTGGCAAATCTGCCTGCGTTAACAATGGGAATTCTGACAAGTGTTGACAAGTCGGCTTGTCGAATGGTAGGTTGCCTTCAATCACAGACGAGCACTTCAGTGCTTTTAAAACTGATGGTGTGTGTGTGTGTGTGTGTGTATGTATACACCCACTTGTCTCAGTGATGCGTTTGTCTATGCTAAGGGGCTCCCTCAGTCCATCTCCCCCAAAAGGAGTAGGTGTGGGCTCCTTCACCCCATTCTCTTTAGCGACACCTCCTGGTGCTGTTGCCTTAGCAACACCTGCTGGTCCTGTTGGGGGTGAGGAAGACTTCTCCTCTGTTTTCTCCTCCTGTAACCAAATATAGACACACAAGGGCGCACACACACACAAGGGCGCACACACACACACACACACACACACACACACACACACACACACACACACACACACACACACACAGAACACTTAGTTTTTTATATAGTGACTATTTCATGCTACCACACCATCTTGTGGTGCCAGCCAGTAAAAGCACAGTGAGTCAGCAGAAGCAGAGACATTAACTCTCTAAATAAGTGATTGCGTATAAATTTGACCTTGTGTCCGTTGGTCTGTTCGTTGCCTGGCTCCACGTTGTCCATGGATCCAATCTTAGATTTAGTTTTAATGTTTTGCTTATGGGACTCAATTTTCACATCACCTCCACCTGAGGTAATAAAGACGGTTTGTATGAGAAAAAAAAAAGAGCTCAAATAAAATTATGAAATAAATACAAAAGAGGAGAATAAAAGTCCGACCTGGCTTATGTTTGATGTTGTCCTTTGAGCCACATTTGGACGTCACCTTGCTCACATCAACCTTCTTATTCAGGATCTGCACCTGGGGAGGAGGAAAGATCATAATGTAGCGTCTTTTTACTAACTCATAAAGACGCCACATCCAGGACAATGCAGCCTATACTTCAGCGTCCGCTCTATCCAGTCTGGAAAATCAGTCATCCATTATCACTGGTGCATTTATAGAGAGGATGACATTCTGTACAGCACAGCAAAGGCTGGACTACATGCTTCATTTTCTACTTTGACCTGTTTTATTGTCATTAAGGTGCCTTTTTGTTTTGTTGGGCTGGTAAACGATGCTTCATTTATGCATATAACCATGAACAGGCTCTAATTGGAGGATGGCAGTTATTAGACCGTCGCCACATCATCAGAGTCTTTGTTCAGTATAACGAGCAGTAATCTGACAGCACCTGGCACAGATGGATTTTGAGAGTCAGTGACCTGCTTGACAGTGTGTGATAAGATCAATCACATTTACATATTTGATGACAGACAGGAGGACCAACAAGTCAATGACTGTGACCCTCAGTGCTGTTAAAATTTTATTAGCAAACAAACCATGATTAGTTCTGATTGCCCGGTTGACATCAGAGCCCTCCCTCATTAGAGACTGCTTGACAGCTTCAACTATTAATGACCTGATTTAATAATACAAACACAAATATTTGAATTTTTAACAGCTAATTTAAATATTCATGATGTCATTTCAGACTGAGGAAACACACCAGTGACTTCAGCAAATACAGAAAATTTGCATATTGGTGTCAGTTTATAATGTGTTTAGCCTTCTGCAGCACAAACCCATGAGATATTGTATAGTACCCTTGTGCTGTAGTATTAACACCTTATAGGACTGTATTTGCCTACTCTATGTACCCTTACAATAGAAGGCTATTTTATACACAGTATGGAGCAAATGTATAGAGCTTGTGTATATGTTCATCCACTTTAAGCAAGTTTCTTAAGTACTCTCCTTTTATCTCACTTTTACATGTGTTCTTAATGTGTTAATATTAATATGTAAAAAAGCAATGAATTATATGTAAAACAACAGCACATAAAAAGTATACAGCACCTAAAGCAATTAAGACAGGTAAAAAAATAGACAAGACAAAGTAAAGATAAAAATAAACATCTAAATAACAATAAAAGTACAATGGTTGAGAGGTATTGGTGGGATTAATCACTGAGGCAGTGACATTTTTTTTTACTGATCAGCCACAACGTTAAAACCACTGACGGATGAAGTGAATAATACTGATCATCTTGTTACAATGCAGTGTGCTGGGAAACCTCGGGTCCTGGCATTTGTGTGGATGCCACTTAAAATGCTGCACCCACCCAAACACTGTTGCAGGCAATGGCACTCCCCAAAGACAGTGGCCTCCCAGGAGGACATCGCACCATGCTACCCTGCAAAGGCTGCTCAATAATGGCCCGAGGAATATGACAAAGAGCTCAAGGCATCCTGTACTTGGTCTGCAACAGTGTTTGGATGGGGGGTACATGTGAGTGGCATCCACATGAATGCCAGGACCCAAGGCTTCCCAGCAGAACATTACATTGTCACCTGACACTGGTTTTAAAGTTGTGGCTAATTGCTGTATTTTCACATGACAAACATGACATTGAAACTGAGCAGCAGCTGAGCTGTGTGCTGGGTTCAGCCTACAGCTTTATTTCATATCACTACTTGGACATGATCCATTTCCACTATACCCTTTTGCATTTGGTTTAATTGATCTGAGACAGCAAAGTGGTGACTGTGAGGGCAGCAGATGGAATATGATAGTGCAGCAGGTGTTAAGAGCAGATGGGAACAACATCTGGAAGGGGGTGCAGAAGGACCTGTGGTCGGTTTACTTTGAGTGAAACCAATCCAACATGCAAACAGAGGGAGCCATAAATGTGCTGATTACAGTGCACTCATTTTTTGTTAGTTTGAAAATATTTACTGAGTAAATACAGCCCAATCAGGTGTAAGAGGCATAATATGCATCCAGCCATGATGAACAAAATTCACATTTACCAAAAACAGGAATTCCTAACAAGATTGTTTTGTGGCTGGGATAAAAAGAAGCTTCTCAATAGGTCACACTTTTGAGCAAGACAGCCTGAATGAGGCTGAATTAGCATAAATAAGAAATGCATCCACCCTAACCAGAGTCTCCCTCCAGCTCCAGCAGTACTTACATTGCCACCTCCAGGGACATGTTTGATATTGTCCTTGGAGCCACAGCGAGACGTGACATGGCTGAAGTCCAGCTTTTTGTGCACTATCTGAACCTAAAGACAGGCAGGCAGACAGACACACAGACAAGCAGGAAAGTGAGGAGGGAGGGTGGAAAAGAAAGAAAGAAAGACAGAAAGAAAAGAAAAGAAAGGAAGGAAGGCAAGTAGAAAGGAAAAAGGGATGACAGGCAGACAGACAAGAGCAGCAGAGAAGAGCAGATCAGCTGGCAGCTTCAGTTAACAGGAAACAGAGTAGCCTTGCTCTGTAAGTATGGAAGAGGTTCTGTCATTCAAATCAAATGATTCCTCCTACACAAGTTCAATGATTATCAGCGTGATGTGATAGCTTTATCAGCACATGGCACTGTAAAAATGGTTTTGGGACATTATGCAACAAAATCACTGTGGTTCAAAAAGAGGGTGCAGCTCATTTGACTGATTCTTCAAAGACATGTTTGTAAAGTCTTACAAAAATCAGTGCTGACATATGAATAGATGAGGGTACTGACTGAATAACAACAGAGCGCTTCCATAAACAGCATGAATTTAAACTGATCAAGCACACGACAAACACTGAAGGGGAAACAGCACATGCAACAGAACATTACATAGAACACTTGGTGACACTTTTGTGTTAAAACATGCTGTTCTAAGCAGAGAAGCAACTGCAAGGGACTAATACAGGGGTGTGGGAGACAAAAGATTTTCCTTTCAGGTCGTGGAGCGTTCTACATAAACCTATGAGCCTGTTGTTCTGCCCTGATTAATGACTGATGCACAAACTCTAAGCCCATGTTGCATGGTTGGGTTGGCCAGGCTGTCTGGATTTTCTTAAAGCAACACACAGATTTCGAGAGTTCAGTGCAATGGTCAGCCCAAATATTAAGTGATAAGCAAAATAACTTGCGTCATGTGTTGAATGCCATTTCTTTGATATTTCTGCAGAGAGGGTAATAATACAAAGACACCAAAAAGAGCCAGGAAACAAAACAAACAAACAAACCAAACAAGCCGATAAACATAACGCAACATAAATGATTGAGCAAATAAATAAATATGAAAAATAATTAAAGACATTAATAAGTTTCAAAGGGACACCATAAATACAACAAATACAAAAAGGACAAATCAAGTGATCAGTAGGATTAAAATGACCTGCAGTTCAGCAGTGCAACTGTACTGGAGATAAATGTGAATTGATGTCTGTGTTTTCACAGAAAGATATCTGAAGCATGAATAGTATCCAGATCCAAGTCCACATCTCAGTCACTGCTAAGTGTCTCTGGTGCCATGATGTTAGTTATGGATGGATTACTGGATGGGTCTACTGGGCACAGGGGGTCCCAAGGTGTCAGGAGTCCCCCCTGCGTACACCTGCAAAATGTCACTCAGATGAACATATACTGAGCAGAATGAGACTCAAAATGACCACAAACCCATACACGAAAGACCAAAAAAGAAACTAAATGACTTAAAATAAGAAATAAAATGACTACAAAGAGACATAAAACCACAAAAGAATCAAAATGACAACAGAGGCACAAAATAAAATAAACCAAAAGACTGCAAAGAGACATAAAATGACCCAAAAACGAAACAAAATGACTACAAAGATAAACAAACAACCGCAAAGACACACAAAACTACAAATAGACGCATACGGATTAAGAGAAGCACAACAGCAACAACAAAAAGAGGTCAAACCAAAAGTCAATGTGTCTTCCACCTGTGTGGGAGAGGTTGTGGGGTCTCCTGCGTATCAGTGCCCAGGGGCCCATTGTCTCATAATGTGCCTATGATGTTAATAGGTACAAGCTTGTAGTTCATCACTTTTATTGCAGAGACTGGGCATTAGGCAGACTAACAGAAGACAGAGGATACTCCTCTCTGTTTGCTTGTTGCAATGATCTCCTCGTCCCAAACTAGACAGTAAAAACAGTAAACCATGAGACCTGGTAAAGTCAGGGTCTTTAAGCTGTTTTCAGTTTGGTGTGTCTCACTTAAGAATAAATTTTAGTTGTATCGCCAGATTGGACTCTACCCCAACAAAAGGAGTTAACCATTTTCAGGACACATAAAACACTGGCAACTGTAAAAACAAGAGCAGTTTTCCTTAATCTCACTTGTAAGATGATGCTTGTTGCTTGCCGCTCAACATAATGCACAATGAACAGTCAGCATGCTGCATTGAAACTATTAACCTACCAGGGATTTAAATCTCTCAATTCTCCGCCCCTAATGCCTATTTCAACTGTTCATTTTCTAACAATCTTGATGTATTGCTTTAATCAAGCAGGCTCACATTTATGCATCGGTCAGTTGTTTGTGTTCTGCCACTGAGGAATTAAAGGGACCCCCCCTTCTCTCTGCCACAACATAACTCCTGCTCATTGTGTTGTGATATCAGTTTCATTGCCTCTTTGGTTGTATTGTAAAAAAAAGCCCTGCAGCAGACTTCTGACGCCATCCTCTATTCTCTCTGTCTCTGTCTTAGCCTCTTTCTCCAGGATGAAAATGGCATGATGACGCAGGTGGCACCAGCAAAGGATGACTCACTGAGCAGTTAGCACACGTACGCATGAGCATGTGCGCACACACACGCACGCACGCACGCACGCACACACACACACACACACACACACACAAAACTCAGTAGCCTCTAAACAGAGTCTAAGTTTTCCTCTATCTATTTTATTACACCTGTAGTAGTAGTTGGTTCGTCATGTCTCCTGAATTTGTTGCTAATGCAAAGAGGGGCACTGCTGGATGCTGAAAATGTTTCCCATTATTGCTCCAAGTGTAGGAAAAGGACTAAATGAAACTAAACCAAGGAAAGGTGACCATACTTCATACCTCATGACTGAAGACACACAGTCATTTTACTGGAGAGATCCTTCTCAGGATGACTTTTGTGCCTTTGTGCCTTGTACTCTCTTCATCTGTGCAAACCATCTATAAGCATTTATGTGAACCTATTGTTGCACTGTCATCCTTGCAATGTCCTGTAACGTTGCTGCAGTGGACAAATCTGCAACTAGCATGCAAGAAGTGAACGAAACCAGAAAAAGCCGTTCTTTTCTTGTTTGTTTGTTAACACTTCCAACAATGCCATTTGTGTATTATTTGTGTCTTGCACTGCGTCACACACAGTCAGTGAGCCTGCAAACCACAATGTTTCAAATTTCATGACTTATCTGTGGGGGTTTGCAGTGTTGTTTGCAAGAGCGTGTAGACTGGCACAAAAGGCATGAGGCCATTTCTGTGTTATACAGCGACATCTGTGGGAGTATCCTTTAGTCGCACTAAAATCAATGTACAATGATAGTCAGGCCAAAGAGAACAAAAACACATTAACACACTTTGACTGACAATATTGTGAGCAACCTGGAGCCCTACAGGGTTCTGTCACAATTCCCGTTCACCCTCTACATGTTGGACTCTAAGTTCTGCCAAATGCAGAAGTTCTATGATGACTCGCAGCTGTGTGCTGCATCAGCAAGAGGATGGAGGCTAAGTGCTGTGGACATCATTGAGAGCCAACCATGCTCAAGATGTTCTAACAGTCTGTGGTAGCCATTGCTGTTGTCTTTGCTGTGGTGTGCTGGGGCAGCAGGGTGAGGGCAGTTGCCAACAGAATCAACAATGCAAACTGGCTCTGTCCTGGGGGTGAAGCTTGATTCTTTGCTGGTGGTGTCAGGGAGGATGCTGGACAATGACTCTCATCCTCTGACCATGTGATGGTCACACCGGAGCACCTTCAGCCTAGTCCGTTACCACCACGTTACAATGCCACAATAGAGGCCTTTCTTCCTGTTGCAATCACAACTTCACAACTCTACCTCCCTGCCTACCAAACTACCTAAGATCTACCTCATGCAGAGAGATGAACAGCAGAGACATGAGGTGCTAAGTTGGTTCCAGCCCCATATAAGCTATGTTCTGCTCTACTTACTTAATCTCTCTCTTTGTTTCTGGACTGCTAGATTAGACGTACCATCCAATATCAAGGCATCATAGAAGCATTCTGAACACACACTTACACTGACCTATACTTCAGGTTTGATTTTGTAAATACATATCTATATCCAACCCACCTACACTAATCCTTACCATTAACCTGTTAATATTTTTTGAATTATATTATTAACCTGTAGCACCTTATTGTTATTTTATATTCATATCTGCACTCTTTCCTTCTTTACAATGGAACTGCTGCAAAGCAATTTCTAGTTCTTTCTGATCACTGCAGCAGCTTCAATCAATTTATTTTGTACAAGGAGTAACATCATGTAAAATGCATCATCGATCCCCACTGGGGTGTCCTTTGAAAGTGTTGATATAAAGAGATGTAGATGATGATATTGTTAGAAAACAGATTGTAGTTTGGCTGATGCCTTGAACAGTATATGAAGCTCAGTGGAGGTAAATGTTAGGATGTGATGGAAATGGAAATGGAAATGAGAGGAAACCGTGGAGTGTAGATTGACCCTATCAAACCAAAGCTATCTGCTGCAGAATATACAGAAGGCACTTTTCAAGCAAAGGTAGAGCTAAGCTGTAAAAACTAATCAGAGCTCGAATTATAGAAGAGAAACCTGTTTTCTTATCTCTATGTAAAATGTAAAAAATGTTCACCTTTTTGTTCCAGGTTTTGTGACCTAAAAGAGGGGCAGCGACAAGGACATGATCCCTCACTGGCATACAAAAAACTGCTTCTTGTGTATGATAGGATGGCTTGTCTCTGAATGTCTCTGTTTCAGTAAGTATCTCTGGGTAACACAAGATGCAGTAAAACCAGGGAAGTATCAACGGCTCCCAGAACCACTTAGCTACGCCTCATAAAACTGCTGCTGTCTTGTCTGTACTGGGCTCTTTTCACATTTAAAAAAAATAGTACTACTATTTGGAGTATCCTTAGTTATGGTATTCCTCCTTTAGTTTGATATGTTCCATATTTTATTGCGGTACCACAGTTGCCCTCTAGGACAACCACCTCATGTCTACCTCTCCGCTAGGTAGGGCCCTGCTGTTCAAAACTGATTCTGTATCAGAATAGTCGGAATTGGGAAATCCCATCTTTTGCTATTCAGAATCACCTAATCTATCTTACTTTTGTGCTGGTTTGGATTGGCTTCCCCTGATCCAGATAAAAAGTTTTCAAAAGGACCAAATCTGGATAACCAGTGCTCTGAATGGAACCACATATCACTGTGTAGGCAGTCTGCCAACAAACACACTGCAATTACCACTTATTGCTGTAAAGACTGCCATGAGACTAAAACTGAGATCTTGGAGATTGTAACTTTAGATAATTTTTGTTTGATATTGACAGCTATCTAGGGAATTATTTATGGGGACAAAATCCTTTGTTTTCACTTTACTGTACTAACAGGATTAATAGGTAGCCTAATGTCTACTTTATTATTACCTGTTGTATTAAATGCAAAATATAAATAAATGTACAATTTATAATAATAATAATTTAATGCACTTTGTTCCTGAAATCCACCCAAAATCTAAGGTATGCCGATCCTACTAAAAAGTTTTGAACAACACATACTGAGAGTTTTATCCAGAATAAAACCAAGGCAGGATTACATGATCTAAACACTTTCAGAATCCTTTTTTCTCTCTTGAACAACACATTTTCAAGATTTGATCTTATTCAATAGCTGAAATCTGATCCGATTACTTTTGAACAATTGGTCCCTGATGATACATTTAAAGTGACTGGCTCTAGGGAATATTAGGAAATGTAGGGGAATTCAAAATGCCAGTATTCTGTAATTACTGCTTGTTGCCACAGTGATAACTGTTGTACATGAAACAATATCCACAAAGAAAATTGGTTTAGATACATTTTGAGACTTTATTTGCTCACATGAAAAGAGTGATGCTAGAAATGTTCCTTTCAGTCTCCCTTGAAAAAACTGTTGTTTGGTAACAGTCAAAATGAAAGAACTGCGGACTGATATTTACTAGTTATATTTATATATAACTAGAATAGGAGTATAGTATTTACTATAGTATATACAGTATTTATACTTTATACATAGTATGCTCATATGTTAGATTTTTATGTGGTGTTACCACCTGTAAACAGCAAGGGTGTGGTGTGTTGTGGGTGGATGTAGAATGGGCAGTGTATGTGGTGGCTACAGAGAGAAGGTGGGAGGATGTGTGTGTGTGTGAGGTGTGAGGGTGTAGATGGTAGGGACTCACTCTGGCCTTGGCGGCAGGGGTGGAGGGGTCTGATGCCTTGTTGTTCGGGGTGGAGGAGACCTGGGGAGACAACCACCCCCTTGGTCAATACAACCTCCAACCAACCACACACCACAACACAACGGGTCGGAAGAGCAGGTGGAGGGGTGGGGACATGGGAACTGGTGGGGTTAGCAGTTGGACCAATCAGATGATTGTATGAGTTGTTACAGCCAATTAAAAGGGAAGTGTATGATTGTGTGAGAAATAAGAGCATGGTTAAAAAAGAAGCAAAGTGAACTGAGCTATATAATCAAATTTACTTGGCAAATGTGTGGGTGTATGAATCACTGTAAATGATTGATAGTAGTAGCACTAATTAGATGTAATTATGGGCCAATCAAATGGGAGGATAATAAACAAATATGTGTGCATATGTCTGTAGCACTGCCAATCAGATGCACTGTATCAGATGGGAAATGGCAAATGAAAGTGAACTGGAGCAGATGGAGCACTTTTCAAAACATGACAAAAAATTACATTAGATTAGTACCAATACATTACAGTTTGTCAGTGACAAGAGTTGATCAGAAACAGCATGTAAAAGAGTGTAAGAATAATTACAGAACCAGAAAACAACAGTCGAATGTCACATTACTGGAGTATGTAGTATTGTTCAGACAAACAACACCAGTACTATACTTTGGATGGAAAGGTTACTAGACCAATGAGCTCCTGTCGAATGGAAAATATTAAAATGCATAATAGACAAACCAATATTAGCATCACTGGAGACTGCATGAGTCAGTGCCACTTATTGTGATGCAGGGCGGCGATGTGTTTGTGTGCGTATAGTGGCTTCATTCTGACAGACTGACAAAAAGAGTAGGAGCATGTCTCTGAAAGGGAAGAGAGACAACACAGCAGGAACAAACCTGCTCCAGCAAAACACAGTACATCTGCCTGAGAGAGTGAATACTGCCCAAACATTACAGTTTGATGCCGACAACCAGAGGCTCTGCAACATTAGGTCAATTTCACAAAGCCATTTGGAGGGCAACCGCAGCTCCTTCTCTATGCTGATCTAATGTTAATTGGCCATGAGCTCATGTCTAAATGATACAGGTTGTGGGAGTGAGGAATCACTGTGAATATGAAACAGGGTAAAAAGGAGCATGCATGTGGTTTCCTGCATAAATAGGGCAGAGATGACGTCTATGCTGGAATGATAAATCTTAAAAGGTTTGTAAAGGTTGTCTACCCAGCCAGTTACAGCTATATGCACTGCTGCCTGCCTGCTGAAGACAGTTAATGAAATATTAATAGATGGGACAGAAAGATACTAAAGAAAAAAGATGAAAATTAACCCATTTTTTAGAGCACAGAAAGAAAGTTTTTACTTCTGCACCTCTGACAAATGTTTATAACAACGTATAAAAGCAGAGAAGATTGAAATGAAGCAATTCCAGAACTATAGGCAGATCTTGGGACATGAAAACTTACAAACACCAAGAGAGGTACGGCAAGAAACTATAATGCATCAGAAAAAAAACAACAAACCAAAAATATGACAGTAATGGCTGAGAGATTAAATTAAAGCCAATTCGCTGTATCAAATGTAATGGTGAGTTATATGCGCATATTTAAAAACAACATATTACCTCCCCTAATTGAACACATTACAAATGCTAATTGGAGCAATATTGTGAGCAGGGCATGTCCTCCCCTCTCCACCCACCCAAATCTTATCCACTATTATACCGCTAATCACCACAATACACTGTGCTGTTTGCATTGTATGAGAGGTCCACAAATGTGACTCAGTCCAGTGCATTTAGTAGAATCCATGACTGAGCATGCAGTGATCTTCTATCGGTTTCAGTTATCAGTTATCATCTGTATGAGGATCTAAGGACCACATTCTTAATGTTTTCATGAAATCTATTTACACACCAGCCTTGCATCAAGACCAACAGTGATTTTCTACAGAAAAAGCCACTTTATCCGCAGAAGATCTGCCACACAATATGCTGTTACAAATGCTGCAGACTCAGTTCTGCCAGGTGGTATCAGTGGGCGGGTCCTCAAAGTATGTGTTGAACAACTAGCTATGGTGTTTATTATGATATTCAACTTGTCACTGGCTCAGTCTGTCATACCCGTGTGCTTCAACGAGCCCATCATCAGTCCTCTGCCCAAGAAAACAAAACCAACATGCCTGAATGACTACTGCCCACCTCTGTGATGATGAAGTGCTTTGGACGGCTGGTTGAAGATTACATCTGCTCCTCACTACCCAGCACACTGGACCCACTACAGCTGCCTACTGTTCCATTCTGATCTACAGAAGACATCACAGATGACATCCTCCACACGACCAGTAGGATAGTGGTAGTTGATGAGCTGGGTGTAGCACTAGGTAGATGGGTAGGTTACCAAGGAGGAAGTGTATACTCTTCTATATTTCCCCGTGGCTTTTTGGCTGATAGGTAGGTCTACTGTAAATGGCCAGAAAAGAGGTGAGTATACCCCGTAAACCTGCAGATACCCTCCACTTCACTACTACACAGCATGATATCCTACCTGGACAAGAAAGGAAGCTATGTGAGATTGCTTTTCACTGACTAAAGTTCAGCGCTTAACACCACACTTCCCCTTCAGGCTCGTCACACAGCTCAAGGAGCTGGGATTAAACACCCCATTGTTCATATGGACCCTCGACTTCCTGACAGGCACACCCCAGATGGTGAGAGTGGGCAGACACACCCGCATCCTTAACACTGGGGCACCCCAGGGCTGTGTTTTAAGTCCCTTGCTGTGCTCCCTGTACACACACGACTGTGTAGCCACTTCAGACTCCTACACCATCACCAAGTTTGCTGACAACACAGCTGTGCTGTGTCCACATCGCTGTGGGCCTGACCTGAGCACTGTATCAGACTGTATTATCTTAGACGCTTGAGGAAATTTGGAGTATCCCCTTATAGACTGAGAAATTCCTCCTGCACCATCAAGAGCAGCCTGACAGGGAACATCACTGCCTGGTACGGAAACAGCACTGAACAGGACCGCAAGGCCTTTCAAAGAGTGGTCTGTTCAGCTGAACACACCACAGGCCTGTGCTACCCTGCATAAAGGATGTTTAAACCAGACACTACAAGGATAAGGCTCTAGCCTCAGGCCACAAGAACCCTCAGTGAGGACACTCCTTGAGAACCCACCACACCAATCACATGCATGTATTTATTCTTCTTCCTAGGTACTGGCAGGATTAAATTTCACTGGGATTGTACGTTATATGATTACATGTACAAATAAAACTGATTGAATTTTTTCACTTGAAAACAAAGTGAAGAGGTGTATTGCATTGCATGTTGTCCAGCAGAGAGCTGCACAGATGCTGAAGGGGATGTTACTAGCAAAATTCTCTGAAGGTGTTGACTGCTATGCTAATTGATGTTAGCAAGGCTAGAATGTTAGGCTACAGGATGGAAACATTATGCATTCATTTAAAAAGAAAGAAAGAAAGAAAAAAAAACTTCCACATGACCACTAACAACAGTATTTTGTATATTTTGTATCTATGCTGCTCTCTGCTGGACAACACTGAAATGCAATAAGCTCTTTTCATTGTTTTCTGTGTTATGGTTTGATTTTGTTATGGAATGGAAAAGACATGCCACAAAAAAAATATTATTATTATTATTGAAGGAGCTCTATATGACACTGGGATCACATATATGATTCAGAATGTCTGCACATGGCTCTCAACATGGAGGTGGCTGAGCCAGCTAGCAGCTAACAGTGCAAATATTGTAAACAGTGCTATCAATGACAATAGTGCTGTAAGACTTATTGGAGTTAGCACGGGGAAACCAGAGGGTGTGCACTACGCTTCTACGACAACGCCCTGCCCATATCAATGATAACTGGCGTATGAGCACAGTGCAGAGCGGCGGTAATTAGCTAGCCAGTGGGATATACATAACAAACAGAGAAGCTCGGATTACAACACACACAGACTAAGCGCAACCTCATTCCCTGCTCAGGACGCCATTACTCCACCATATCTTTACTTAGGAAATAGTTGCTGCTTAACATGCGTTTGTCATGTAACTAGCACACAGTAAATGTACACATTATAAGGAAATATATAGAACAATGTGCATTGTACATCACTTTTTCTACTTTCTTTGGCTCCGATGTGTTTGGTCTGTGTGGCAGCTGCACCCCTTCCTGTGATCACTCACTATATTTGATTAGAGCCAATCATGCATCACAGCTGCTGCCACTGAACTGTATTTATGATTATTTTGTCAGCTGTTATGACTGTAAAGTAGTAATTTCATTAACTTTGCAGGGCAGCAGCACTTTGTTGAGCAAACTATCAGGATATTATTCCTCAAACAAGTTGAGATTTAACACTGTTCATGGACTGATTGATTAGCATTTGTTCTGACAGCAAGTCTTGTCCCAGTGTAGAGGAAGCCCTCTGACTAAAAGATGTTATTATGATGTACAGCACATAGCAGCTATTTGAATTACAAACCAACTGGAGCCCAATCATTTGCTGATACAAGAAAATCATTCTGCAGCATTTCAGTAATCTTGACAGGTACATCTCTGTTCTGAATTATTCATAGACCTCTCTTGTACTGTCTGTGTGGTCCTACCTTTCCTCCGCCAGGCTGGTACTTGATGTTGTCAATGGATCCGATCTTGGAGCGGATGTTCTTCAGGTCAGGTGTCGGAGCGTTAATGGGCCTGGGGGTTCGAGGAGCGCGGGGCACCGGCGGCTTCTTCTCCATTGGGGTTTGCTTGGGCACTGGGGGTTTAGTGATGACACGGCGGCGGTGAGTGTTTTCACCATTAGTAGAGGCAGCAGGAGTGGTGGTGGTGGCTGGGCGAGGACGGGCTACACAGTAAGGAAGAAACAGTGACTTAATCCAGTGTATAGACATAAATGACCTAAAATAAATACACTAAACATTCACAAAATTAATATGTGCAACCATTTTATTTCACAAGTCATGAACAAGTGAACTAACGATTAAGAGGAGTAAAGAGGAAAGAAGAGGAGCTTTTGGTCTTACTATTCATCACTGAGGTACTGGTATTGATCAACATATCATGTTTACATGTAATATAATATACCAGTGATCAATGATATGGTTATTTGTATAATTGGAGAGTAAAAATTAGACATTGTTTCCTATAGACACTGTACAGATTAAGCCCCAATTAACCCCAAATTGGGAATCAGGCCAAATTTCTGCCAGATCAATTGTCATTTGATGTCCAGTTTGATGTAGGGGGTCACAACGCCTAAATAATTGTCTGAGTAATTAACTATCTGGATGACAGACAATGGATGGATTTCTCTCATGTCACTGCTGTCTGCAGTTTGTGCAGATCAATGATCATATGTCCTAACTGCTGTAATATAAAACTGAACCTTGTTGTCAGACCATACTGTCTGTATCTCTCAGACCTTTTCCTCATTTCATCCTTGGTACATGACAGAACGTAATGCTGCCTTTCTCTCTCTGTCATCTTCCTTACATCATGGCTGGTCAACTGATCCATACATGCCAGTATAACAGTCACAGGTTTATTCTGCCCAGCTTTAGAGGTGCTCAAAGCAGCTTTGACTGAATGACCATATATAGATTTTCTATCCATAGCCTTTATTTTATTATAGTGTCATTTAGAATTCCATAGGAAACATAATAAAATAAGTACTGTTTCTGACCATTTGTCATTTCTCTGAGGTTGTTACCTGTAGTTTTGGGTTTCTTGGCCTCTCCTGTCTTGTTCTCGGTCTTGTCATTCTTGTTTGCTGTAAGCAGGAAACATAGAAAACAACTTTATAAAGAATAGTGACACATGATTCTGATAGCCTTTACCAAATACCTCAACACTCATATAACTCATATAACTGCAGCAACACTAACACTATGGTAAAGTGAGTCCTCATTTGTGAAAACCTGGTCAAGCCAGCTGTTGCTTTGATTTAGATGTGCATCTATTTGTGTTATTATGACACCGGTACTTGGAGCAGCCAAAAAGGACAAAGAAACACTTGCATTACAGCAATAATTTCTCACATGTCATATACAACATATAAGTTGGCAAAGAAGGCCTATAAAACAGTTTCCATAACAGGTTTGCTAAGAGGCACAAATATTTCAACTCAAAATGTTCCTGACTACAGTCTCACACAATTTGAAGCAGTTTTACACTATGCACATTACTGCACAGGGAAAGTCAGCGCAAATTATACTGTAACACATTTAAAATGTTAATTCTTAAGCTTTCATAAATAAAAAAAAATGTCCTCCATTAGAGGATTGTTCTTTGTTGACCCTGACTATGACCAAATCTGTCATTGTACTGTCTCACTCCAAACTCAACTGAAAAATGAATGTTTTAAATGTTTCCATCAACTTTGAAGCAGTTAGCTGTTTTTAGCAACAAAGCTCTGATAAACCCAATTCTGGATAACTGGTAAAAAAACCAAGCATTTAGCAGAGCAGAGCGTAAATAGACTTCTTTTCATTGGTGGTCAGTCACGAGTCAAAATTAATGCTACTGTCGCTCCATGTGTGTTAAATGTAACTGAAAAGTGTTCTCAGCTCATCGAATAATATAATAATCAGTAGCCCAATGCATCTATATTTGTTGCTATAGGTCCCTTAGCATCAGTTTCGACACATCTGGGACAGTGTGCCAATTTCCATTTGTAACACACATATTGTTTTTTCAAAATAAACCTCTGTGTTCACAGGAAATGTACAGTTTCCACTTTTTATTCACATTCAGTGTTTTTTCAAAATAAACCCATCCCCCCTGACCTTCTTCCTACATGGACTTTCTCATTTGTTTTTTTGCTATATCGGTTGCTCTGAGCATCTAATAATGACACAGACCAATATGTCTCATACAGACTCTGAGGGGTGTCTCGGTTCCTCAGTATCAGATGCCGAGGGACATCGACAAATGTCAGTATTTGAGGAGTTGGCTAGAATGGATTGGTTTTCCATAGCGACTTTATAAGGAGATAAAGCAACATGGCCGTGGGGTAGTTGGTAGAGTTTTTCCCCCATGTGGCTCAGCAATAAATGCAACTATTCAGCAAACACTGAGATGTTCCATTATTTGTTGTGATTTATAAAAATGTAGAAACCTGGAGGACTCTGAACAGCTGGAACTTGTCAACTATTTTTCTATTGCCAAAAGCACATCAAAAGTAAAAGAAGAAGGCGATTGGCTGTCAATCTAAAGTCTTGATATGCCGACAGAATCCTGCAGTTGGCCGCTCACTTATTAGCTGTCAAATGTTCCTGACTGATCAACTGTACAGGAGATTTAAAGGCCTCTGGTGAGTTAAAAATTGTGTTGCAAGCCATCTGAGCAAAAATGAGTCATTTCACCATTTATGGAGGAGTGACAACGTGTCCATCACGTTGATAAAGTCTTGCTGCATGTAATGCTGTCATCACATGGCAGAAGCATTATGAATTCTGACTGAACGGCTGCCATCGAGGCAACAGATACAAAAGTAATGGAGTTCACTCATGCAACTAAAATGAAATATGCACCTAGCAGTACATAACACCCAGCACTGTGAACTGGGTGAATGAATCATATTCTCTGAGGGTGCTGAGCTGAAGTGCACAAAAAGCAGACTATCATAGCTCTGACTGAGTCATAGCTTCCTCTCTGGGAGAGGTGAGATACTGTTTGTGATGTGCGGATAAAAATACCAGTCTGGTGTTTTCAAAAGCCAGCTCTTGAATCCGATAAAGTGTAACATATGGTAGCAATTCAGTTTGCCTGTTGCCTGGAGTGGTGCCAGTTTACATTGTGAGTCATTTCCAAGCTACCGTAGAGAGTTCAGGTCCTGTTGTAGAGGTCATGTTGCACTTTCAACACTATGAACTAGCCAGAGCAGAGTGGAGATACTGTCTGTGACAACAGTGTTCATATCACACAATCGGGGACAGAGGGCCGGGAGATGCTGCAGATATAACAGAAATGAAGATATTGTGCAAACTGTGAAAGTGTGTGTGTGTGCACGTACCAGCAGGTTTACTTGCAGGAGTTGCAGAGGAGCCATTCTTATTGGCAGTCGCACGGGGTGTGGGCGTGGCCTTTGGCACAGGTGGGCGTTTCTCATTTTCTGCAGTCTGGAAATCACAGCACACAGACAGATGAGCTGTGGGGGTGTTTATTTGACTGTTTGTGAGTATGAGAGTTTATCTGTTTGTCTCCATGTACTGTCGCTGCTGTGTGCATGAAGGCGATGTTATCCAGTTTTCCGGTGTTATGAGAGGCCAGTCGTGCAACCATTACATAAGTAGAGAGACAGAGAGACAGAGAGAGAGAGAGAGAGAGAGAGAGAGAGAGAGGGGAAAGAAACAGTAGACAGACTTATGACAAACAGGATGGGAGAGAAAGGAGGAGGATTTATGTCTCATAGTTAGATTAACAAAAAAAAAAATTATAGCTGGGTCGGGTCCGGGCATTTTTAAGCAATTCTGAGCAACAAGCAGAAGAACTGGAAGACATTTAGGAATTTAGCAACACAATCTGCCTTTTGCATCTGCTGAGGCTTGAATTCACAACCTCTGAGACTAAGGATCAATTTCTATCTCACTGAGCTAATTAGTCAGTGACAATTCATGTGTAGCTTCACAAATTGTTTAAGCCAGATGCGCAGGTTTAGCAGCCGTCCATGCATGGAAAAGCAGATTTCAAACCACTGTAAAAAAATTCAGTTATCGAAACAAAAGTCTGAAAATACACATATTGAATCTAGACAGCATGGAGATGTTGGTAATTTGTTTGTATCAATGATTGATTTGCTCCATAAGTGAAAAACTGATGTTTAAAACTGCCATTTTTACATTGACTCCAATTGTTCACATTACAGCAAAATTCAAAATGCTGTCAAAAATTTCAGTTTTTGAGATAAAATTCTGAAATTTGCCACACATCATCTACCATGACTCTAGAATTTTTTCATGAACATTGAAGATTTATTTAGCAAGAATTTGCAAGTATATGTTCACAGTATCGTTTAAGGTCAAACATTTTGATGCACTGTAGGCTCAATTTTTGATAAATCAAAAATCTGAGAAATGTAGTTTTTGTAGGACAGTCTGAAGATGCTCTGTAGCACGTTTGGTGTCAATTGAGTAAAAATTGTGGGAGGAGATAGGTTTAATAAGATTTACAGTTTTTGGAAAAAAAAAAAAAAACCGGGGTGATGAACTTCATAACTTTTAATAGGTTTAAATGTACAAAGTTTCTTCAGTATTGGGGCTACAGTTTGATGAAAATTGTGAAGTTGTAGCGCGTATGGTTGATTTGTTATGAATTTTCAAAGTTTTGAATTTTAGACGCTTGCTGTAGCTTCACCATTAGGACTATTGGCTTGAGTTAACAGCTGAGGATATCTGGCATGAGACTGGACCTTTGTGCAAAGTTTGGTGAGTTTTCACCCATGGGAAGTATGATTTCCTCGGAAGAAGAAAGAAGAAGAAGAATACCTAGGATTACAATAGTGTCCTGGCAGCTTAGCTGCCCGAACCCTAAAAAAAAGACAGCACTACTGCCTGAAGTTGTATGCCTCCGTGCACCGGTCAAGTTGCACTTCACATCCATGTCTGTGAAAACATGGATGCTTCACATATTTTTCTCCCCGGCAGCCAACAAGATTTATATAGTTAGTACAGTTTCAAGATGGACACCCAGGACGAGTGTCATCAAATAAATATCTGACCAAATGTCTACCCTTCTGCTCCTGAGAAATGATGTTAAGTAATGGCCAGAAAAGTGTTTTTGCAGAACATTATGATGTCACAGTGAAGTTGACCTTTGACCTGTTGGATATAAAATATCATCACTTCATCATTTTATCCTGTTGGACATTTCTGTGAAATTTTGTCATAATTAGTGTATGAATACTTGAATTTTGTCCAAAAACATGCTTTGTGAGATCACAGTAACCTTGACCTTTTACCTTCGGCCACCAAATTCTAATCAGTTCTAATCAGTCCAAGTGAATGTTTTTGCCAAGTTTAAGGAAATTCCATCTAGATTTTCTTGAGATATCAAGTTCACAAGAATGAGACTGATGCAAGGTCATGGTGGCTTTGACCTTTGACCTTTAACCACCAAAATCTATGCAGTTCATCCTTGAGTCCCTGTGGACAGTTGTGCCAATGTTGAAAGAATTTCCCTCAAGGCGTTCTTGAGATATTGCCTTCAAAAGAATGGGATGTACAGACATATGTATGATGGATGGTCACTGATGTCAGTCTTACAGGATCATGTAGGTACAAGAGCTTAAAAAGCCATGGTAGGAAAGAGATTTATGACATATGATGGTGGGAATGCATCGATTGTTTCATAATGGGTTGACATTTAAAAAACAGATAGTCAAAAACACAGCCAACACATACACATTATCAAACAATGTTGAATAAATAAGCTAATTTCACATGAAAAATATCTTTTAAAAAAATATTACTTCAATTATCTTGTTACTTTATATAATACATCAGAATTTCCTCTCCAATATCTATTTTATGTTGCTGTGGAAACATCGACAAATTTCTCCTTCAAACACCTGTATTTATTCAAGTTTCCTGCCATAACCCACATTTTACAGATTACATTAAATGCATCATTATAATGTTAGAATTTACCCTAAGCCAATGCTCATTCTTCCTAAAAAAATGTGAACATATTTATAATGAAACTCAATGCAACCTCCGTTAGCTGTTGGTTGAGGCTGCTAACAGCTAACAGCTAACATTAACTAGCTCTTGTCCTGTTGATTTCAACACAGATTTGTTGCTCACAAAAAATACGGTGTGTCCCCTAACGCACTCAAAGTGAGATGACTGCATCCTTTCTTTCTGAAGTCTATGCAGAGAAGATCTGCTTTTCCCAAACATGTTTTCTATTGTCTATTGAGGACAGGACGCCGTCTGCTACTATCCATCTCATCACACAACAGTGAGATCACAGAGTCTATGTGCCAAACAGTCATTGTATTCTTCATTTACCTGCGTATTATCATTAAGTTTGTGGCCGTTAGCCCGTGCAATATTGATGTGAAACAACAGAAAAACACCAGCCACTGCCTTCGGTGAATGTCATCTTATTAGCAGATAGGCCCTTGGCAGTCAACAAGGCTAATATCGTCGGAAACTGATGTTCGACCAATTAATCAATGCATCTCAATACAATAGGTCAAACATCTAAATCGGTAGACAAAGGGCCTTCCTCATGTTCCAACTTATATCTTCTGGAGTTAATGAACTATAATACTTGTTAGTTACAGAGGGACACATTATGCTCAATTTGCAATTGTAACTCAGCTTAGATATCTACAGCCGGGCCCTGGAGTTGATCTCCACCGACTGCAAAACTTAAGGGCATGATGGGAAAAGACAACATTACATTTTAAAGAATCCTTTCATTTTTTAGTTTTAATGTAGGGATTTACATTTTAATAACCTGATTTTGCACAATAAAGTTTTGTGTTGTTGACAGAATAAATGTGGTCAATGGTAACCTTTATCAGATGGACAGGCTGAACATATTCAGCTTACTAATAACTCTCACAGCTGCACATAATCTATATTAGTTTTAGTCTAAAATATGAGAAATACTGATTTCAATCTTGAAGCATCAAGTAATACAAACAATGTCTGGCAATGTCTGGGATGTGAGGATTCTTAAAATAACATCTGGACAGACATTTAGTTCTAACGGTCAGAATATCTGACAGACTAACTTACAAGTCTTGTATTTCTGCTCTGTGTATTTTGACGATTGAATAACATTTTGTATTTCTTTAGACTCAGAGGAACAGGCCTGGGCAGCTGATTTATACACTGTGGTAAACTGATATGATGGGTGCCTTTAATAAGGATTCTAGCCCATAATTATATAAAATAACTGAGTAATATGGAGGTTAATCCATAAATGCTGTCATTATGATCACAGATAGCTTATATAGCTTTTCATAGCCTCATAGGTCATACAGAAAAACATCATTAGGACAACAATCATTACTGAGCACAGGCTGAATAGACTGGCCCGATAACATTTTATTAAATTGGGAGCAATCTAACAGGAGGTAAATATTTCTTTGAGTTCCTGTATGAGCCTGCTGGAGACTTTCCATCTTAACTGCACCTTATTTTAATAGAACAACATATTTGAAAGATTAATACCAAAACATTATTTGTTATAAATAACAGTTGATGAGATTAAAACAAAAACAACACTCATCAGCTTAGCTCATATCCTCCAGCATTGTCTGTGGTTGATGATTAACACCAGACATGCATGTTGGTATACACCAAGTCCACTTTCCCAAAGTATCCTAGATAAACAACAGCACTTCAGGGCATTTGGACTTAAATGTGATTTTGAACTGTGAGGATATTTCACTAGTCTACAAAAACACAGACTGTAGTAAGTAAAATCGTTTTAAAAATGGAACATATACAATCAACCAATTTGCATAGGAGAAACAGATCTTCCCGTGTGTATTATACTCACCTTGGCAGCCTTGGTGGAGCCAGTTGCTGTTGGCGGCCGCTTGGCGGCAGTGGGTGTGGTCACCTTGGGTACAGGGCTTTTTTTATTGGCTGAGGTGGGGGAGGGGCGTTTGGCCGAGGTGGCCTCGCCATTGGTGGAGAGGGTGGATGGGCGGGATTTGGCTGAGTTTGGTTTAGCTGAACCCACGTCAGGCTGGTGATAATGAAATTAAAAGAAGCCATAATACGGTAAAATAGCAGAGAGGAGGGAGGGAAAGAAAGAAAAGGACAGATAGAGATTGAGAAAGAAAAAGTAGAGATGAAATCACTGATTGCAAATGACAGCGTGATATGGCAGCAGAGCCAGCAACCATATGACAATCATAAAATAAAATCTAAAATCAAATAAGCAATTTATAGCAACTTTAGAGAGCTCATGGGTCGTAAATTATAAAATTATAAGCCTCAAATCTGATGAAATGAGCAGCAGTCCAAAAGTAGCATATGATATGGAAATCAGCTCTCAGATATTGGACACACATACACAAACATTGAGAATCTAAATGATGAACATAATATTTAGTGCTAAGTACTTCAAGGCGCAATGGCATATTAAAGTTCATCTGTGCACATTCAATGAAGAGGCAGTGCTGGTAGTTTTTGAGTGACTCAGTCACAACTCGCAGTGCTAGCTGCTGAACTGCGGTAGCTTGCAAGGTAACTGCTAACAGGCCAGCAAAATAGTTGTATAAAGAGAACTGGATGTGGCACTGAGGCATTGTGGCAAGCCTCCACAGTGCCTGTTTAGTGAGGGTGCATAGATGAACTTTGCTGTACCACTTCCTGTGCCTTTAGTATGTTTAGAAGCGCTCAATATTATGTACATCATAGTGACAACACACAGGGCTAGTTAAACTACTATGGCTTGCAAGCTGACTGCATACAGACTAGCCTAATGTATCGAGAGAACTGGATATGGCGGTGGAGGCAGGGCCCAGTTAATTCCCATCAAAGTTACACAGTAGTGCTTAAAGTCAATTAAGTTTAACTTCCCAGGTAAAAAGTTACTCAGAATTTTTGCATCATTCAGCCCACAGAGCAGGCGCACTACAGACTTTGACTGGCCGTGCGGCTAACTTAGCCCTCTGCTCACTTGAATGGGGACAAAGTGATGTAATGGAGCAGCTCCTCTAGACTTTTAAAATGTTTTAAAACCAAATGGATCAAATCCTGATGGTGAAATGAGTCATTTCACAGGGGTTGTGATGCTAACAAACGGCTCTTTGACAATGCAGATTTTTTGTTGCCCACGTGACAGCCCTGGAAGTTGTACTTACACAGCGTGGCCACCATATAAATTTGACTTTGAAGCGTGGCGGTGTTCCTGGGGCCTTAGCTAGCCAGATGTGAGCTTGCACCAGTCAGCCACAAGAGCTCTCTCAGCTTTCATCTGTTTTTGCCATATTGTGATGTTTAACCTCTTTTCAGTTTGCAAGCTTGTTAGCTTGGTGACTAATGAAACAATAACTTTATATAATTTAGGGACTGTTCATTATTCATGAAGGGGCAAGGGATGGTATGCTAATATTTTTTTAAGGACTGGGGAAGGATTTATGTTTTTGTGGCTTAGAAGAGGGGCATACAAATTTACATGGTTCCATTTTGTATTTATTTTACTGCAGATATTTAAAGAAAACATGCCTTCAGAGCCTTCTGGATTAGAAGGCATGTTTTCATTCTTTTGCCAGAATTACACTATATATCATTGCCAGACTATGTAAAAACAGAAATAATTGTAAGAATTACAATTTTTCATTTTTTTCACAATAACAGTTAAAATCTGAGGCTTTTTTTCAACTCCAGGACTTTGTCTTCGACCTTTAAATTTACATTCACACATTAAATTGTAAGTTTAAAAAAATGGTGATGGGAGGGTTATGCATTTTCCCCAAGTTTTTCAAAGACAAATTTGTGCCCTCCGCTCCTGTCTCATAGCTCTCTAAAAACCAGCTTCTTTTGCAGCACAGTTAACCCACCATAACCTAAAACAATTTCAACAATTGATTAATTGTTTATCAACATTCCAACTTGTCCTTTATGAGGATATGATGCTATTCTTAGTTGTTCAAACAAAACAGGTAATTTGATGACATCACTTTGGGGTTCACTGTGACAAACCTCTTTTGCTGTTTTTTGGTATTTCATGGCTCACTATGTGGTCGGCGAAATGCTGCTGTTGTCTACAGTGCAATCTAAATAGGTGGAGTAGGACTCGCTGACAGACATATTTCAGACTCAGGATTTGCATTATGCCTGGTAAACGCTACACGCTGGTACTCACCAATTATCCCCGGTCGTCTTTCACGGCGTGTGTGATGTCATCGGGTTATTCTTGTCCTACTTTTATTACTTTCACTATTATTTGAGTCACTGTGTCTGTTCATGTGCCAGCCAACATGATGTTGTAGTCACCTAAAAGTGTCAGCAGATGGCAGGAGCTACATTTGAAGCGCCATATATAAACTATCAAGCTACTGTATCTTCCACAGGAAGTTCTGACACATGTTTCAGAATAAAAGCCTATTTAGAAAATGGAGGGATTCTCTCAGCCGAGGTCATAAGGGGCTTTTACTTTTAAACAAGTGTTGAGTTTGAAATGACGATAAAAAATAAATATATAAACACACAGAGGGATTAATGAATAATGGACTGTCTATAATATAGTTTGTTTCAGATGAAGCTGGAGCCTCTGCAGTTGTGGTGAGTAAAAGCCCCGCCGCTATTTCTTAATGTTATTACCTTATGTCCGACCGTGAGGATGTAGCATTGTGTGCTAGCTTGATGCTAATGACAGTAACGTTAACTCAGCAGGTTGACAAAGTGCCTCTGCTGTTTCACACCATCATTTCCCCCTTTTACTCTGTGTGGGCAAGTGTTCCATAACTTTACTTTTGGAGACAAAAAAAATGTAGGCTTAGCGCCCTGTGGTCCATTGCCCAATAGGAAATGTAGAATACTCAAAAGTACTTTAAAAGTGCTTGAGTTACTTTTCTCAGGGAGTAACGTTGGAAGTACTTTTAAAGTAACTAAGTTACTTTACTCAGGGAGTAACACAGTAAAGTAACTGGTTACTTTTTTTTTTTAAAAAAGTAACGCAGTAACATACTTTGATTATTTTTAAAGTAACCCTTACCCACCTCTGGTCACAGCTAATAAGCTATTATAATTAGCTTCCTGCATTTTGGACTCTCTCACTTTCCATTTCCCCAAGATGGTTTGCTAATGGTCAATAGTGGGAATTTCCATGTCAACGTTCAATAAATTGAAATTGACACAAAAGAGTTGCAAAGATTTAAAGTGTCTTTGTGAGCATATTTGTAAAATTGATTAAAAAAAATCCATTTAGTTGCAAACTTTCACCCATCTAAAATGCAGGTGTGAACACACACACACACACACACACACACACACACACACACACACACACACACACACACACATGAACACACTCAAGAGACCAGCAGGAGTAGTAGAAGCGGTGCACTGGCTGAAGTAGAAGATGTCTGTAATTTTTGCTATCAGCCTGAGTATCTGTGTGTGTGTGTGTGTGTGTGTGTGTGTGTGTGTGTGTATGTGTGTCTGTGTGGGTCTGTGCGTGTGTGAATGGGCAGGGCTTTGTGTGTCTAGCTCAAGGACACTTGAACAGGCTGTTGTTGGACACACCAGCTGTGGCAGGGTTCAAAACTGTGACCTTTGGGTGACGAGGCTGTTTCTGTGACCACTGGACACTTTCACTGTAAGTGTGTGAATCTCTTTGCAAGATATGTGTGTGGACAGCAGTATTCTCTGTGAGTGCATGTGCGTGCATGTGTGTGTGTGTGACCCACCTTGCTCTTGCTGTCAGGGCTCGGCAGGGTCTTGCTGCCGTTGCCTGTGGGAGACTTGGCTGTCCCTTTCCCTCCCTTCTCGTCCTTCTTCTCGACCGGCTTCTTCTCCTCTTCTTTCTTTTCATCTTTGTTGGTCTTCTCCGGCTTGTCTGCCTTCTCTGCCTTCTCATTGGCCTTGTTGTTCTTCTCGGCATTCATCTTTTCCATCTTTTCCTCATCTTTGAGAATCTTCTCAGACTTCTGGTTCTTGTCTGGGCCACTGTCCTTCTGCTGCTGTTCTTCTTTCTCTTTCTTGTCAAAGGTGTCCAACTTGTCTGTCTTGCTGGACATGATGTCTGTCTTCTCCTGCTTGTCCTTGTTGTCAGATTTCACTGTGAGAGAAAGATTGTCATCATCAGCATCAAAGCTTATTTTACCCCAAATTGCAAAAGAAAAAAGTCTTCAAAGTTGTCATTGTACATCCACTATAAAATGTACATAATTCTACAGTACATGTGCTATACCATTCACAATTTCACAGTTCATGAACAGCAGGATGATTGATTGGCACTGGAGGCTGCTGTATATTGAGCAAAACTGGTCGGATCCACAATTTATTTCGGATAAGAAATCTGATGTCGGAGTCTGATCTGTACTAAATGCTGACCAGACGCTGTTTTCTTGTTGCTCTGTTCTGTTGTTTTTTGTTTAATGTGCTGTGTCACAAGTTGCCCTGTTGGGACATTACAGGTCTCAGCCTGAGTCTATGTTTAAAATTTCTATTCATGAAAAATGCTTTTTTGTAAGTGCAAATAAGTTATTTGAAGAACATAAGCCACAGCGAAAAGGCATGCAAGTCCTCTACAAAAAAAAAAGTTAAATGTTCCAAGCAATGATTCATGTGACTTTTGGCAGATGAAGGCCAAAAAGTTCAGCTGTGTGTATAAAATTACCCTGATGATCAGTGCTGTGTGGCCCACAAATCAGGCACACGGGAGCTTCTGCTACTTCCGGTTTAGCACTCCATTATAAAATTGGCAGAAAATGATTCAATCCTGTGGCTCTTCTAGACTTTTCCAATGTTATTAGACCAAATGGATCACATTCTAATAATGAAATGACTCATTTTGCAGGACTTGAGATGCTCAAAATAATGTATCCACTGATTTAGAAATGTCTCTTTCCCAGTGTAAGTCTAAGTATTTTTGGGCCACAGGGAATCACATGGCAGTTATATTCAACTGTTTGGCCACTATGAAAATTAGCTTCAAAGCCCCTTGCACTGCCTTAGGGCCTGGCTGAATCAATCATCGCACTTCAGAGAACTCAACACAGTGGCATTGAAACCCCACCACCAAATAGCATCTTGGCTGTGTAATTGCATAGTGACCCAGACACGCCACCACACAAATAAAAATCATCATACATTAAAGGTAGTAATAGTGACTGATGCCATGCTGCCATTTTCTGTTTAAAATTCAAAGCCCTTTGGCATTCCATACATGGTCCAGCCACACACTAGGTTTGGACCTATTCTGTTTTGTTTCTAAGGTAAGGTGTGGTTAGTTTTCTAACTGGGTTACACTACTCCTGCCTTTTCTCTAGAGATGCAACCTCATTATTTGCATGACCACAAGAGGTAGATGAAGACCCTTTCAGGCATTTGAACAAATCAGTCTTTTGACTGTTAAAATTCCTTACATGCTGTTAAATGTAAAGGTTCCTGTGTAATCAGCACTGCAGCCAGATCTTATAGAATGACATCCAACAGACCTTTTGAACTTTTAAAACTAAAGCACAAACTCCAAAGTCAGACACCTGACTAATGAGACACAACCTGACACTTCTGAGGACAGACTGTATCTCTAAAGTGTAAGAACAGTTTCTCTGACAAAATCTATTATAGCAAACAAACACTGTTATTGCGACTGCACTTTGGTCATTTATAGATTTGTTGGATGATTTTATGTAGGTCGCACCAGCAGATGATTCTGGGTCTGGTTAGTAAACAGGTCAAGCCCAGTTATTCCATTGCCCTGCATTACACAAGTGCCCACAATGGTCATGTTGTATCTATAAAATCCACATCAGTGAGGTCATACCCAACCCTGATAGAGGAGGTGAGAGTTTATATCCTGGCCTTGATGATAATGCACATTTCTCACCATTTTTATGAACTCAATGACACCTCTGTCTCCCATTTCTCTGCTGTACATGGTGAAAATTGGTGTAAATTCAGACCTATAACTATAAAAAATATCCTGAGAAGGCCTTACTGTTTGTCAAACACACGACACCCTTTACTCTTAGACCTCCATGACAGCAATGGTGCAGGATATCTTTATGCACATCCTCACATGTGTGACTGTGTCTATGTTTGTATGACATACATAAAACATTTTGTTTCATTTAATTTTTCAGTCTTACATTGTGTTCATGTTAGGGTCTGCTGTTTGGATGATGATGTTATTTGTCCTATCCAATTAGTAGCGACTGACATCCCCTGCAGCATCAGAGGGAACCATGACATCTTTTTCACTCTACACAGAAGTGGCAGTGGTTTCAGTTAATTTTATATTTTTCATTGAAATATTATACAAATGTGGAAGACTTGCACAGATGTCTGTCTTCCACTCCTCTAGTGGTTTTTGTGTGAATTTGTCTAGTTTTTCTTGCTGTGGCACAGAAAGATGACACATTATTAATCCTTAGAGTTCTGATGAGAACAACACCGGACCTGTTTGAATAGCTTAATAAATATGAGATGTGGTCATTGATGCAGAGGTCTGAAGGCTAACATGTCTTGGAGTGACATTTAGTCCTGATGAAGGCACTAGCATTACTTCTGACATTTACAGTAAGTAAGTTTACTCTTGTTCTTCTTAAAGGGGTATTTCAGTGATTAAGTCATAATGTCTGTGGACTTGTGAGAGAGATGAACAAAAGAAGCATTCAAAATGGTCAATGCGGCAGATGCTGTGATATCCTGACTGTTAGTCTTTAGGGCCTGTCCCAATATCCACACTTCCCCTAGAAATACCCACTTGCACTTGGTTGTGCACGTTCACGTTTAGGCTAGTGGTGTCCCAAAACAGAATTGAGGTAGTGGAAGTGGTTTCCAACACTTAAAACCCACCCTAGATTCCAAGGGAGCCCCGACCCACACTTTCAACGAAGTGGAAGATGAAACTTCCCAGAACACCTTGCAAAGTCAGCAACCTCGGCAAGCTTTGAAAAACAATTTGTTACTGTATGATTGGAATGTAGGCTATACAAACAACAGATGGTTGGACTAGTGTAAACTTATCAGCAACTTGGTTGAACACAGCGTCAAAATATTTAAACAAATCAACTTACCCAAACAAAATCAATCAGAACTAGAACATGTCATAGCTCCACTGATCCATCAGACGGAGAAGAATAAACATAGCACACACTACAACACAAGCGCTGGAGCCAGCATTTTCAAACCTGAATGACTACCGGTATCTTGCGTTGCTCATTTCTCATTTCTTAGAGAAAGAGCTCTACCCTAATATTTCTCACTTCCCTCATCAAGGGTTATCTTTCAAACGAGGGCACTCAATACCAAGTGGAAGATTTCAGGGGTAGAAATGGGATGGGGCCTTAGCATGGGTCAAACAGACCCCTAGAAAGTCAAGTTGACATAGTGACCAAACTGTGTAACTACAACTTCTGGGTCACAACCCCCACAAAATTACTAATTTTACTATCAGATTTCAATTCCTATTTCAAAAGTCTAAAAGTGCTGAAGGATTAAATCACTGTATTTCACTGTATTCAAGTTAGTGGAGGGCTAATATGGATGTTAGCCATTTAGCCAGTGAAGTCTCTAGTGTTCATGCTCTATGGGCCTAAAAATGCAGAAAATCCAAGTATGGGTTTTGGTTTCAAGAAATACTGAGCAACTTTCATAGGAATGAACAGGGCCCACCCCCAACACTGTATCCAGGTCTCTTTATACAGCCATGGGATTCCTACAATTCTCATAATGAATCTCAATAGCATCTTTCCCTAGACCCTCTCTCCCTGTCCCAGTCCTCTAAAATCCATGTCCCCTGTTACAAATCTGTATACTCCAAGACTAATCCAGGATAACCTTGTTGACGTAAAGCTCATCCAGAGCCACAGAAGACATTATAAACCTGTTTATAAATGTTCTCCTAATAATGAGTAAACTAAACTTCATGGGTACAATATGTGGAGTACCTCTTTAGGGATGTTTTAGTTTATATTTACTTGTAACTTAATTTAACTTATGTATGCAAAGGGGAATTCTATTTCTAAAAAAATACTTATTTCTTAAATCAGAATTTAGATTACAGTGTTCTTCATTTTTGTGTTATCATTAAAACACCACACAGGGACATCTCTCCTTCTCAGAGGAAACACTAGGTCAGACTGGGTCTATCACCAATGTAGCCAACAGCTGATTCATGGGAAGAGCACAGTATGAGAGAGAAAAAGAGAGAATAAGGTGAAAGATGAGGGAAGAATGAAAGGGTTATGTGAGCAGAGGGGGACAGAAGAAGTTCAGGAGGTTGAGGGGGTTAAGGACAAACAGGCGGCTGGGCTGAGGGATGGTGGGATGGGTGGTGGGGGAAAAATACAGGGGCTCTTTGTTGCCACTCAGACATCTCTTACATAACAGTGACACAGGACAGGCCTATGCTATGCCCAAATGTCCCCTCATTTCCCTCTGTGCTGACGTTTGCTGTGTGATATCGGCTCTATCTCCTCTGAAACCATGCCAATTTGCTGCCGTTGTGTTTTCTCCAGCAATCAACCGGTCGACATGGAGCAGGTCCCTCTATGACTGCCATTAAACAAGACACATTTTGTTGTTTTACTGTAGTTACAAACTTGCTCAACCTGGAGCCCAAATCCAAAACAGGCTGTGATTATGAGCATTGAGAACAGCTCGTGTGGTCATGCAGGAAACAGGAAAAAAGCTTAATTAATTTTCAGTGTTCAGAGTTACTCTCATTTGGAATTTGGTTATCATCCTGCACTTCTGTACTCACTCTCTGTCTAATGCTATTGTTTTGTCGTGCTTTATTAAGCTAGAGTGAAGTCAGTTCCTGCTTTGCAATGTCACGCTGATGTTAATGCAGACTCATCACTTGCTGCAGCTGCTTCACAAAGCCTCTCTGTGACACCTACTTGTTTCATGAATTTTAATGTCCTTGGTTCCAAGATCATTTGCAGTGTTTTGGTCCTGTCTGATGTTGGTGTCTGACAGAGAAAATATGCATCAATATTATCCATTTCATTTTCAGGAAAGAGGTCTATTGTGTATAACGCTCATTACAACTGTAGCTCTTTGTCTTTTTCCGAAGGCATTCTGCCCTTAATCTGCCCTGGGTGGTGTGGCAAATTCTACTTTGTTCTTCCTGCCATAGACAATCAAAATAAAAGCATTAAACAACACCGCTTATTTAGTATTGGTGTGCTTAACAAGTGGCTGGGATGAGAATCAGCCAAGTTTGAGGCCGTGGTCCTCAGCCGGAAAAGGGTGGATTGCCCACTCCAGGTCGGGGGGAGAGGTGTTGACGTATTTCGGGATCTTGTTCACGAGTGAGGGCAGGATAGAGCGGGAGATTGACAGGCGGATTGGGGCAGCGTCAGCAGTGATGCAGGCACTTAACTGGTTTGTTGTGTTGGAGAGGGAGCTTAGCAAGAATGCAAAGTTGTCAATTTACCGGTGGATCTACGTTCTAACCCTCACTTATGGTCACGAGCTCTGGCTAGTGACCGAAAGAACGAGATCGCGAGTACAAGTGGCCGAAATGAGTTTCCTCTGCAGGGTGGCTGGGCTCAGCCTTAGAGATACAGTGAGGAGCTTGGGCATCTGAGAGGGACTGGGAGTAGAGCTGCTGCTCCTCCACATCGAGATGAGCCAGTTGAGGTGGTTCGGGCCGATGTCTCCTGGACGCCTCCCTTGGGAGGTATTTTGGGCATGTCCAACCGGGAGGAGACCTCGGGGCCGCCCCAGGAAACGCTGGAGGGATTACATTGCCTGGCTAGCCTAGGAACGCCTCAGGGTTCCCTCGGAAGAGCTGACGGAAGTGGCTAGGGAGAGGACTGTCTGGGCTTCTTTGCTGAGGCTGCTGCCCCCACGACCCGGACCCGGATAAGTGGAGGACGACAAGTACGAGTGCTTAACATTGTCGGACCTATGATTGACAGTTTTTAAAAAAGAATCAGTATCTATGCAGTGGAGCCAGAGATAGCATTAGACTGAAACATAGTTAGACAAAACATACTCAAGTAAAAGTCCACATTATAGGTTGTTTAAGCTTTCAATCACATCCCATTGCTCTTCAATGGACTTAAAGATTATTACTGTTAGAGTAAAATAACATTTTCCTCTCCAATTTCTGAGATTTCAGGAGTGCAGTAAAAAAGAAGTCTGATGAGGCCAGATGATCAGAAAGGATGTAACCTCCCAGGTTACACTCATTTATTTGGAGGAGAAGATGGACAGTAAAATTAGTAACCAAACTGTCTTGTCCAAGCCAATTTGCATTTCCTGGAATAGTGAAGGCATGACCCGCCCTGCTCACTCTGACTGGCTAGTACTCATTGCCTTTGTCTGCTGGGTTTATTAGGTCCGGGCAAGTGCAGTGAGATTGGTTAGGATTAGGGTAAGAATGTCATGGCAATCAGAGGCATAATAAGGCAGAATAGATGGGTCATGCCTTTGCTATCCTAGGATACGTTAATTCACGCCCTGTAAGCATCAGCCCTTGTAACACAGAGATCGCACTATAGCGCTGCTACAAAGTCCCTTCTTCATGCCCCATTTGCATTTTACACAGAACCAATCGACCGAAGCATCACTCCGCTCCCATGTGTAATATTAGTCTGCATCCCGGGATCGCAGAATCAAAATAACATGTAACACAACTGCATCTATCTCAAGTGTGACATATAATGCACATGTCGGCAGTGCTTTCTGAACAAAACAATGGCAGTGACATGGCAATAACAATCATTTACTGTCCCTGTCATATGGTGGCTGATCTCGTCCTCTGCTTGGAGGGTAAGGAGCTCCCAGACCTCATTGTTTTCCCAATTTGTAGACATTTTCAACTGCTTTTGTTCTTCTTTGAGTAAGCCAAAAACAGCTGCTAGTCGCACACGTCACCATCGTCAGAATGTCACACTAGTTCAGCCCATAATCCCATTCTGCCAGCCGTCCAATTTATGTTGTATGTTTCGGCCCTGTTACTACCTCCATTCCCAGCTCAACTCTGTCCCCCCATTCTTAAATTGTACCTTTTATACAGAACAGTGAGACAGCATAACAGTGCAATATTCCTGCCTTGTACAGGCAGCATAAAAAGGGACCATCAATCACAATTTACAAAACAAACTCACGCTTCAACTTTGAAGAATTTGTAACATTTCAGGGTGCCCCAACATGAAAGGTTTAGATAATCTGGATACATTTGTTCTTGGTAACACTTTATATTACACATATTCACCATGAATTAGTTGCCTATTAGCAAACATACCCTGGCTCTTTATTTGTCATAATAAAGCAATTATTAAAGCCTTATTCTACATGACCATATTCTACAACTACTCAGCCAAGACCTCTGAGCTTCCTCTCAATACCCCCTAATTACTGCTTATTAATAGTTAGTACAGACGTTGTTGTCAGTGTATTACAATCTCGATATGCTTTGCTCAGCATGGGCCTTATAAGATGGTAGTACAAGAATGATCTATTTTCAAAACCAAAACAGTCCCATGGTGGAATTCTAGCACAGTGGCCTCTAGTTTTTCCGAGGTGTAACCCATAACTTAAGAAAATGGTCTGTTAATTTGAGAACAGGAGGCGACTTTAGAATAGGGAGCCTGTGTGGGTTACTAAGTGTTCTAGTAGAAGTTCTAATCTTCTAGTGAACTAGTTATAAGCAAAACCTAATTGTAGAATGGGGACTGTATTTTGAGTTAAAAAGACTTAATCTTATGGTCCTGGTCAAAATTGCCCAAGAATCACCTCATAAGCAACTGTCTATACCACATTGTGAACCACAGCTATATTTAGAACGCACCAATAGCCTATCTAGCATCAAAAAATGGGGGATGTATTCAAAACTAATGTTTCAGAGAGCAGGGCGAGTGTATTTTACACCACTCGTAAATGGAGAAAAAATGTCTGCTGTTACACAATATCATGTTTATATATCATGTCATGAGGTTTAATCTGCATTCAGAGTGGTTTTGAGATATTGAGTTTCCGAGTTTTTTCATTTCACATGGCAAAAATGATATTAACATTTTTGTTTTCTGAATTAAAAAGTCTAAAAATGCATATAACTTAAAAAAAACACCTCTCATGTTAATAAGTTGTCTTAGAATAAGGTCAAAAGAATAACTAAATTTTGACAAAAATGTCAGACAGAACCTCATAAATAAGGTGCCAATAAAAGCCACATTGATTTAAATATATGGGTTTTATTATATGACCATTTAAAACCATTTCAACCATCAAACACTGTCCTCACTGCTACTGTATGTCATAGAAATATTCAAAACTGTTATCTAACTATTAACTTGTAACTATTAACTAATAGTTAAACATTTACTAACATTTAAAAAAAAAAATGCAAACATAAGACTTGCATGGGGGACCCTGCATGGGGACCCAGAACAGTCTCAATGTACAGAAATTTGTAGCACCTGTAAGTATCAGATTCTTAAACATTTTTAATTTAGTGCATTTTGGGTTACTTAACAAAGAGCCAGTCAAAAGAATGACAGTTTGGGTATTTTTTACTGCTATAAAATGTCAAAAATGGGGCAAATTTGACCCAAACTGTATCTAAGGTTAATTTAGAATTCCACAGGCACAATTAACACTTGTTATTTTGTGTTTTGTGACATAAGAATAGATCATAAAAGTTATTAAGGCAGAGTGCCTGTTCTTGCAGTATTATAATTCATGTACAACTTTCAAGCAGTAATTAGGAGGTTATAAAGAGAAAACTTGTAGTTGCAGAATGTGTTCATGCAGAATGAGACATTAACAAGCATTTTATAATGACTAATAAAGAATATCTAGTTAATGGTGAATGTGTGCACCTTGATATAAAGTGCTATATTGCTTTTCTTTACAGCCTGTCCATTGTCTAATTGCCTGTGTCTTGCCTTGTCAGACTCTAATGTAGTTGTGTTGTCATATTCCCAAATTAAAGCAAAGATATGTATATATATATATATATATATATATATATATATATATATATATGTTACCATAATTGATAGAAAGACTGGTAACAACAGCAAAAAAATCCCATGAACAAAATCATCTTTTGACTTGGCAGGTATCTGTATTGCCCATTGAGCATAGAGAGATGGTATATTGGTTTATTTTCTGCCTGTCTCACAAAATCAAACTCAATGAAACCTTTGGAAAGTGAGAGAACAATAGTGTTCAACAACAGCATGGATCTCACCAGGGGAAATGAGAGTGATGGGCTGAGAGCAACACCTAGACTGAACCAATTTTGTATCGTATTTCTACAAACAATATATTCTGGCTGAGTAATTTGAAAGATGCTGTACTCACAAAAATCTAAATATACAGTAGACACTTTGATATTCTGATAGATTCTATTATTGCAGCTTCAGCACACACTGGTGGCTGTATTACTTATGCTACAGTAGTTTACATCACTGTATCACTCCACCCTGCAACACCAGCAATATGACTCACCCAACATGAAACTGCTGGCTGAGAACACAGAGGATGTATCTAATACCATGCTACGATACACAGCTGCTGGCAACCAGCTGTGTGTGTGTGTGTATGTGTGTGTTTCTATGTGTGTTTGTGACAGAGAGAGAAATGACTGCCACGTAAATCAGAGCATGACAAACGTACACAGACATGGAGCTGGTGCAAGGATATTTTACTGCAGGCGGCCTTCTCAACACGCACGCACACATGCACACACACACATGCCGGCCCGCGCACACATGCACACACACATGCACACACACACACACACACACACACACACACACACACACACACACACACACACACACACACACACACACACACACACTCACTCACTCACTCCCTTCCTGTCTCACACGGACACATAAACCCAGTTTGAGTATTGACAGCTATAGCTCCTGCTTGCTAGCATGATAACTATCAAGCGTCCACACTGACAGATAGGACGATCAATAGACAGTCTGATAGACACAGTAATAATCCACATGACACTGCACAGACATAAGGTACACACAAACTGATTATATGCTGCAGTGTATGAGAGACAGTTTTATTTTTGCTTACTTACATTACTACATAAATAACAATTTGTTACTCATTATTACTCACTATTTACTGCTGGGATTTTTTGCAAACAGTAAAAACACATTGGATTTTTTCATGATAAAGCTTTATTTCTATTGAGATACAGATAATTATATAAGTTATATAAGTTACAATAATAATGATATAATTCTTTAGGTCCCCTCCACTCAAAAGTGTGCTTTTCTACTGTCTATGTCCCTAAAATGTCTGCCCTTGACTATACTGACTTGTATCACTGCCAAGATTGTCACTAGAGATGTGTTGTCATTCCCTGTACTGAAGGGGGCGATGTATGTGCATGATTACGGACTTCATGAATATGAAATCCAGTTGCTGTCTAATATGGGAGACACATATCGACAGAGAAACATACTTTTGCCAGTTAGCCTACAAGTTACCAAGCTAACACGCAGCATAAATAAAAGATGCTAACTACACTTGTCATGCAGGTACGTCTCCTAGTTGCTGATTTGGTGCAGTCTGTCTGAGGTAAAAATATGTATGACTGAAACTCTCCAATGTTTCCTGTAATGCTAATGCTAACCATCTCAATGCGCACTGCTCATTCACTGTTTAACCAAGCACTAGCAGCCTTGGAGAATCGAAAGCATGGGTACTGCAAAACTACAGTAAGCCAGAAAGAGCAGATCTGGTTCCAGCCCGTTTTCTGATTTTTTCTTTTTTTATTTAGCATTATGTGGGAAAACAATTTAAAATACAAATATTGGTATGAGTACTTTTAAATTCTTTAAAACCTGTCTGGAGAGGAACTTTAAGATCTTCTTGAAATCTGACCCTGTATTCGATATTCCATTGAACAGAAATTGAAATGCAAAACTTTTATTTTTGCTCCCATGTTTCACAGATTTAATTCTAGGATCTAAGATTTTTTAAACGGACTCAAGTGATATATTTCTCTCAACTTTTGGTCACAGATTTGTTAAACCTGTGTTAGTGAGCACTTCTTACAGAGAATCCATTTACCTGACAGGTATGGCATACTGTATCAAGATGCTGATTAAACAGTATGATTACAACACAGGAGTGCCTTGGGATGGTCACAGTAAAAGACCACACTAAAATGTGCAGTATGATCACAGCACAATGCCACAGATGTCCCAAGTTTTGAGGAAGCATGCCATTAGCAATCATGTTAATTAATCTGCATCTTAATATGCCACAACTGGCAGATGGATTGAACATCTTGGAAAAGGAGAAGTGCACACTAACACGACAACATTTGAGAGAAATCTATTGAGAGCATGAAAAAAAGTCTTAGATCTTTAACTTAAACCTGTAGAAATGGGATTATAAACAAAAGTGTTGCTTTTAAAGTTTTGTTCAGTATATTAAGTCATGGCAACATCACTGACTGTATTTACATTCAGTAATTACCTCTCTGTATACTGAAACAGTTTTCATTGTTAGCAGTGCAGTCCACCATTCCACCACTAGATTCAAATTGCCTTCACATGCTCAAGGGATACTGCATGTCTGTAATCCAGGGTAATTTTATTTCTCTTAAGTAACAGGCACACTGTTCACTGTTCTCTCATTTTACTCTGTGTCAGAGATGTATTATGTGTCCTACTTCTGATGACCCACATTATAAGTATTTAAGTGGCAAAGGAATGGACACCTTTTATTGTAAAGAGGGTGCAGGAAACACAATGTATTTGTCACTGTGTTAAGGACTAACCCTAACTGTTCATTACAAACTGCCTGCAAAAGGAGGCATGGACAATACAATGGTTTCAGCATTTTCTGACTGCAGACAAGTTTGAAATATTGAAATATTGCAGGGAGTAATGGAACCATCAGGAGCAGCCACAGTGAGCTGTGAGATGAAGAGCTGCAGGCGACAGGCTGCACACCTCCAACCTCTCAGCAAGGCAACCAACTTCACTGTGTCCTGCTGCTGTGTGGAAAACTACTCATGCTGTGTACAGCATCAAATCAAATAGCAGTACCAGTTATTACAGACTGGCTTCAATTAAACAATGCATGTTGGTTTGACTGCACTGTAAATAAATACACTTGTTGATCTTCTCTTATATTTCCGACAACGTAGCTGCCCAATGTGAATGATACTGTTTTAAACCCAGTTAAACCACACTTGCTGTTATCACCAGCAACAATGTATGTAGCTGCAACCTCTGTGGCTAAAAAAGTCAGGCAACATGGAAGTGCCAAAAACTGCAGTTCATCTAATGGCCACTTAAGGCTGGCTCCAGAAGCCAGTCAATCCCCATAGACCCCAATGTTAAAATTTCCGACTCTAAAGCAGAAATACACATGTTTACAGCCTGGTACAAGTCTCTATAGCTAATTTCCCCCCTCATCACAACTGAACAGGGGGTGAAAAAAAAAAGATCCATCCCTCACTTCTCCACAGCTCCAACCATTCATCTGTTATGCGGTCACTTCTGGCTCCAAAAACACAAGATGGTGACAGCCAAAATACCAGTCTTGAGGCTTTAAAACGGATGGGATGCTCAACTTGCTTTGCCTCTGGGCCACTTTTGTAAAATGACAGGAGGCCAGGGGCCAGTCACAGCAGCAGAGTTTAGTTATATGCAAGGAGTTTCTTAGATCTGAGAAAATTCTGGGTTTAGCCCGGATCCTATCCTGACAATTTTGATAGGAAAAAGAAAAAAAAAAAAAAGCGTAGCATTAGATACATCCTCTGTGTTCTCAGCCAGCAGTTTGATGGTGAGTCATATTGCTGGTGTTGCAGGGTGGAGTGATACAGTGATGTAAACTACTGTAGCATAAGTGATACAGCCACCAGTGTGTGCTAAAGCTGCAATAATAGAATCTATCAGAATATCAAAGTGTCTACTGTATATTTAGATGCTTTTTATGAAATCTGTGTGAATTAACTTATTGTCATTATGAATCCAAAAATGGTCGGGGGACCACCCAACACCCTATCACAGGCCAGATTTGGCCCACTGGCTGTAAGATGAGCATCACTGGTCAACAATAATATGTTAATAATTAAGGGAAAAACATTATGCACCAGTTAAAGCAGGTGAATGACTGAGACCAGAGTGAAGTTTGTTACATTCCTCTAGGCCAGCATGCAAAACTTTATCTTAATCAACAGAAGGCAAAAATGACGTTATTGTTTAAAGAAACATGACTAGACAACATTCTTTGCTTGGTCATTAAATGTGCAGTGTGAAAGATTTAGGGGTATTTAGTAATGAGGACTGCAGATTGCAACCAGGTGAAACCAGAAGCCAAATTACCCACAGAGGTCTCTTCCTCTCCAAAACAAACAGACTCACGGATTTAAATCAGTAGAAACACTCAATAAAGCAGTATTTTTCTGACACTCTCGGCGTGGAGGGGCTGCTTCCTATGGTGGCCAACACAAAAACACGAATGACCCTTTCTAGAGCCAGTGTTTGGTTTGTCCGTTCTGGGCTGTTGTAGCAAATATGGCAGTGAACATGGTGATCTCTGTGGACAAGGACCCATTCCCTTTGTAGATATAAATGGCTCATTTTAAGGTAACAAAAACACTAACAAACAACCATATTTATTTTATCATATTCTATTTCTGCCAGTATATCCCCCTATATCCTACACACTAGATCTTAAAAACAAAGACCTTCATCAAAAGTTACAGTAAGAATCCAGCAAATTTGCTTAATGTATTTGTTAAATGCATTTCTCAAATATGTCTTACACAGTGGTACACTGTGATTTGTGTCCAGAAGAAGCAGTATAAGGTTTGAAACTGTGACACTGCCTGCCCAGTGCCCACATGCACCTGGTGCACCTGTTCGCCTTCCCTCTTCTGCAACCACACATTCACAAGCTGCCAACAGGCTACCAGCTAGAAGTGAATGTTATGAGTTCAGCGGTTTTTCTGTGTTTGGTGATTTGTCCCTCTGGATTTGCTGCATGGGCAACATGCTCCTAGAGACAACTTTACAGGAAGAACAGGGATCACTGATTCCAGCATAAAGAAGTATGTTAAATCTGTTTCATGAACTGGTTGTGTATTATCATTGTTTGAGTTACCTGTTAGCTCAAGCTTCAAGACTTACACTTGCCTACCCCCCCTCTTCAGCTGTGTAATTCTTTGTATGTGTATTGTTGTGCAGCTGTGATCTATTTCTATCTATTTGTGCTAAATGAACAAACTGTGTACTGTCAGTGTGTGTGTGGGGGCGTGTGACTTTAAAATCTGTAAGATCCACGTCAGGGGAAGCTATTCACCTACACACGTACCCATGTGCATGCGCGTGCACGCACACACACACACACGCCATGCTAGAAATAGCTGCTCTATATTTGAATGAGTACAGTCACAGTCAATGTCTAATCAATGTCCCTGCCTTCCTCTGTCGACTGTAGCCTGAAAAACAGTACACATGGCTGGATGGATGGATATACATTATGACATACGCAGAGAAACATACAGTTCATACTGAGTATAAATGGATAGATGATCCCACAGTGAGGAGAGTGGGGAATTAATACATTTATAGATGGCTCCTTTCTCATAAACGTTGTTATATGGAGCCATATAAAAGACGTCAATAATCCAAACCAGCGTTCATTTTAAGTTCTAAGCCCTGGGCTGGTCCTCTCATAATCCTCTGCCAGCTCTCTTCACACACTTTCCCTCTTTCTTTTTCTGTTACATCACCATCAAACTCAACTTGTGAAAATCTCCTTTGCATTTGTCCTAGAATTCATCAAAGGGTCATTTCAAAGAATGCAATAAAATACGAGGATGGGATAATATCTGTGTGACATTCATAAAATGAAATAAAGTGATGATGTGAAACCTGGCAAAACCCATTTTCTCATATTGATTTACCTCATTAAAAACCCCATTAGAGGAGGAGACGCGATTAAAAGAGGTTTAACCTTTAAGATAATGGAAATGAAGACTTGTTTTCCCAAACCTTGTTCCATATGCTTGCTCTGAATCAACTATGCACACCACAGTCATGATGTGCAGACAAAAATACGTGTGATATTACCGTCCGAACTTTTCTAGAACTCACTCATCTCTCATCCCTGATACAGCAAAGTCCAATTATCAAAAGGAGCCATAAAAGCTATTGTTGTGACAGGAGCCTCATTAGAAGGAGACTCACCCACATTTACTGATGTATATCATATGAGGAATCCAGAGACTATGAGCAGTCTAGTGTTGTGTTGTGTACTAAAATAGTACCGTGGTACTAGAGTATTCCAAACGGTACTATACTGCATTTGGAAAATACCGGTACTTTGAAATTGATTCGATTAATTAATTTAGTTAATTTATTTTACTCATTTATGCACAAAAACACCTTTCTTGTTCCTATTGGAGCACAGATTGCACAAGTGGTGTGTATGACAACACCTGTATCAACATTCGCAGCTGGCACATGTGAAAAAAGACAAGAGAAAGTCTGCCTCACAAAGGGAGACAACACGAGACAACACCAACTTGGTGAAACATTTGAGCAACCAAACTGTGACATCTGTACCGAGGTACTTTCAAACCACAATTTTTTGGTACCTTTACACCCCTACTATTTATTGTTCTAAAGGTTTGTAGCCAAAAAGACTTTTCCTCAGGAAAAGTACTGAAAAGTATCGAAATTCATATTGGTGTGGGTACCGAAACAAAGATTTTGGTATCATGACAACACTAGAGCAGTCTGAGCACAGCTCTCACCATAGAGGCAGCTGAGCTGGTGGCTAGCAGCTAACATGCTAACTCCATAAACAGCACTAAACAATGGCAACAGTGCTGACAGAACTAATAGTGTTAACCAGGGAGAAATGGGAGGGGAAAATGGGTGCTATGCTTCAGCAAAGACACTGCCATGACATCAGTGGTAACTGCTGTATGAGCACAGTGCAAAGCTGCGATGATGAGTTAGTCATTGGGATTCACACTTGAACTAACATGCATGAGTGGCTGGACCAGTGTACCACTACCAAGTGGCAACCTCCGGGGCTGAAAAATGAAATCAACACTAAAGTGCCAAAAACTGCAGCTCCTTTCATGACGACTTAAACTGGCTCCAGAAACTAGTCCCCATAGACCCCCATGTTAAAACGCTCAGCTTTACAGCAGAAATAAACAGTTTCCCAGTTCATGACAACTGTAAGGGGGATGGAGTTTTTATTACCCACCTGTCCACCCACATTTTATTAAGACTTAAAGTTCCGCATATTTAAGGGTTTGGCTGCTTTGAGTCACAACATATCGCTCCACCAAAGCTCCATCCTCTTGTCCAAATATGGTCACCTCTGGCTCCAAAAAAAAAACCAACAAGATGCCAAAATGCTTAACTTGAGGCCTTAAAAACAGGAATCAACAAACCCATGGGGGATGTCACAATGGCTACGTCCATTACTTTATACAGTCTATGACCACAGCACACCATGCAGAAGCTCAGACAACAACACAAACAGAGACAGAGAAAGATTTCATTTTCTGCTCAAGTGACCGTCACTTCACTACATCTTTACGTAGCAAATAGTGGTTTGCTGCGATATTAATGCTCCAAATGTCCTACGCAGAGCCTTTAAGAGTTATACTGGTAATTAGTTTGATTTTGGTATTTTTCCTTTGAGTTATTTTCTTTATGATTTAAATATGAATAAAACCAAATGTATGAAGTTCCAAATATGTTGCATATTCTGTGTGTATCCTATTTGTGCACTATTTTTTGATGACGTACATGCAGGAACAATGTATAGACTTAAGCAATCTTTCTCAATCATCACTTATGACCTATACTGTTAGTGTGTGGTGTTGTATTTATCTGCAGAGACTCTGCCCTCTGCCTGGATCTTCTTATTTTCTTCTTAATTTCTGTGTTTGGGATGTTTATGGGCATGTGCTTCCACAGTGCTCAGGTGAGGTCAGGGCTTTATAAAGAGGTAGCGACCAAGTGTCAGACCATAAGCAGCAGGTATCCAAAAGCTGAAAATAACAAGGCAAAACGCCAAAAGAGACTGAATCTGGGGTTGGCTTTTACTTTCTCTTTTGCTGGGGAGTGTGTTGATATACAGTAACTGACAATTCTGCATTGTATACCTTTAATAAAACTGTATTCCAAAACTAAGGCCAACAACTATCACATTAAAGATTGTACTCAGCTGTTTGTGCTGTCTCTTATGTAGATTTTGCAACAGTGCAAGATGTTTCTCAGCAGCTTAGATGAGAGTAAAATATGCATACAGAAGCCTTTAACTAGCCAGGCCCATTCACAACCTGTGAGCTGCTATCACCTGTACTTATTTACATCTCCAATGAAATTAACTTTCATTAATTAAAGAGGCTTCAGATGGTGACCTCGAACTAAAATAAAATAGCACAACATATACCTTGATTATTCTGACTAATATTCCATGTATTAACATGTGCAACAGTCCTTTAAAGTCAGCTCATTAACTTGACCACTATCTCAAGGAATACTTCACCCACAAAATGACCATTTGTACATCAGTTAGTTATGCCATGTTACCTTGAATTTGTGAAGAAAACTTTGTTTTTCTGATATGCCTCTAAAAGGCAAACATATTCGTTTATTGATTGATTGGGGACCATGTTTAACTACAGCAAAAGCATCTTCCAAACACATGCATTTTCATGTGAGCACAGATAGGTTTTACTTTCAGTTCAGTTTTAAAATGCAAGGTCTTAACGAAAATGCATGTGCTTAGTATACGATAGGATAAATGAGACTTGGTTTATACTGCACGAGCTGTGTAAGTTTGCTGACTGATATTTCAATATAGCTTTGTTGTTAAATGTGGTTTCCAATCAATCAAGAAATCAATATACTCACAGTTTTCCACAGAGGCATGTGAGAGCAACGAAGTTTTTTTCACAAATTCAAGGTAAAACTGCATGAATACTTGATATATTGATGATCATTTTGTGGCTGAAGTGTTCCTTTAAATTACCAAAACATTAAATTAATATAACTGCAAATGGATGTCATTTTGACAGAGAGGGGCTGTTTTTGTATGATTCCCTGAATTATACAAGTAAATTTTAAAGCCAGGGCAGCACGGTGGTGTGGTGGTTAGCACTGTCGCCTCACAGCAAGAGGGTTGCTGGTTCGGTCCCTGGTGTGGGAGCCCTTCTATGCAGAGTTTGCATGTTCTCCCCGTGTCAGCGTGGGTTCTCTCCCTCAGTCCAAAGACATGCAGATTGGGGACTAGGTTAATTGATTACTCTAAATTGTCTGTAGGTGTGAATGGTTGCTTGTCTCTATGTGTCAGCCCTGTGATAGTCTGGTGACGTGTTCAGGGTGTACCCTGCCTCTCGCCCAGTGTCAGCTGGAATAGGCTCCAGCCCCCCCGCGACCCTCAAGAGGATGAAGCAGTTAGAAGATGAATGAATGAAACAATGATGATGAATTTTAAAGCCAGCAAAAGGAGGAGCACAGAGAATCACTGCTCTTCTGCCAAAGAGAAACACAAATAAAACAGAATGGGTATCCACAGGTAGATAACGGTGGTGGGCAGCAGCTGGAGTGGTCTCATCAAGACTGAAAGGAGGCATGTAAACAACATTCAGTGCTACTGACCTCTCCCAGCCACAGCATGTTCCATACATTGTTTATGTGCTTTCTACCAAAGTGGCGACTGGCAGTGTGGCAGCCTGGCATTGAAATTCTAGAATACACCACTTTTCAAACACAGCTAATGTTGTTAAAAGAAGGCCCAGCCAACAACCTATACTAAGCCAAATGCCACTGAGCTGTGATGCCATGGACGTGCTCAGGCGACGTGCAGCAGCAGGAAAGAACTGCAGGCACTCATGCGCTTAGCTGTATAATGATGACATTCTCATGCCAGACAATCTCTTATGAAGATAAGGCAAAGTAACACAAAAGCTGGAGCAGTCCTCATGTTCCAGTCTGATGGAACTGTGACATTTCTGTATTATCGGAACTCTGTAAGAATTATGGAAATACAGGTCATTGCAGGGACTGTCAGCTCTTCAGTATGATCTAGTTATGAGCAAGTGGCTGGAATTTAAAGCTTGTTTTACAGGTAAAAGCAAAGGGGTTAGAGTGTAGCAATATAGCCTATATAGCTTGGCTACACTGTGGCTAATGTACACCTTCTCAAAAAATACACTCCAGGGCTATGCTGGCTACAGAGGTACCACTTAAGGACATACCACTGAAATGTGACCAGCTAACCTAGGCTGCTCTGGACTGTCTGATAAATGAATCCTCATACAGCAGCAACCTGTATTATGCTCAGAGACAATGTTTCATGTTTAGGTGGATGGTAAACATACAAAGTGTGGGACTGTGACACCAGGATTGAGGGTTCGCATCCACGCTCCTGTGTGTGAGTGAGTTTAGACAACGAAAGCATTTGTGTAAGTCTGGGAAAGATTGTGATTTTGGCTAAATGTTAATAAAAAAAGTAATAAGGAATAATGCAGTAGTCACTAGGAGTGGATAGTGGTGTCAGTCAATTATTTGCTGATATGCTCAGTATCAACATTTGCGACATGCCACGTTTTTTAATTATCAACATTTCCTCATTATGTCAACATTCCCATTCAATTCAACATAGCAATATGATCAGTGCAGCAGCCATTTTATGTGACCATTGCCAATGCAAACTGTGACTGTGGTAGCAGGCTAACTTCTGTATAAACTGACTTGCAGCAAGTCGTGAACTCACTGAAGTGAGGTTCTGCAGTAACAACCAAACAAGTGGAGTAGTACGAAACATAGGAAAGCGTCCATGTGCACTATCGCTATTGATTATAGGCCCATACTATGACGATCATCAACAAGAGACGGACAAAAGGAAAATGCTGACCAAAACGAAGTTTTCAAACTAGTGAGTTGTTGTTTTGTTTAGTTTTTCTCTAACCAGTCAATAGCAAGACACATATAACTGCTGAAAGCTGCGTTGGTGGTTGCTACGAGCAATAGCTTTATGTTTTTTACATGTTGATCGAAAAAATTGGAGGAAGTTATATCTGCAAACTGGACTTACAAACAGAGTTCTGGAATCACCTTAGGAAAAATTAACCTGGTGCTTGTGATAATCTACTCTGTATGTTTTTTTTTACCTATCCCAACAGACACATACAAGGAGAAACCCTTACCTGTTGCGTTCAGATTACAATCTATGGTGCTGTTATTGGATGTTCCTGCAGGGAGTGGGACAGGAAGTAAAAAATTAGTCTCGCAGCTCCCATGATGCCTCTTAGGAGGTGGGGATGATGGCAATACAGGTGATGTCATCAACGGGCATGACATCATTGTCGCCACTGCAGCTGCAGCTTCTGTGCCATCCGTGACTGTGAGTGAGCGTCGGACAGCCACATGTGGGTAGGGTGCCCTGGGCGGGCATGCTGTTCCCATCAAGGCAAAATTTGGTACATTGGGCATCATCACTGGCAAGCCTCCCATACCGGTGGGGTATGTTCCAGCCATTACCGTAGGAACAGACAGGTGGGAACAGTCAGACATTGCCCTTCTCACTGCAGTCCGCTGTGGCAGTTCACTGCTCTGGCTAGGTTTTGTAGAACATGATCCCACTTTTCCATCCTCAACACAAATCAAATCCTGTGATGGGCCATGAATTGCAACACCACCTGTTACGCTTCTGCCAGGCGGGATACATGACCCTGTCCTCCCCTTTTCAGTATGGCTCAAGTTTTCTCGTTCCACTCCACTCTTGTCTACATCACCCACCCCAACACAAATGGTAGCTGAGGGTGGAGGTAGGCCTGCTCTAGGCCCTCCAATGGCACCAGCTTTACTTCCTGTTAGGTCAGCAGCAGAAGGAGCAGTACCAGCAGGTTGCATATCAAAACTTTGTTTTCCCAAAGATGGCTTGAGCGTTTGATTAGCTGGAACTGAAACTGAATTTTCCTTTAGATTTCCCTGTAGGTCTCCAAATGTAGAGGACATAGCAGATTTCATCTCATCCTCTTTATTTCCAGGACTTGATCTGGTACTTCCAGTGAAGCAAGTGTTCAATGGGTTTCCCTCCCCTAAACCCGAGGCCTGGTTTGGAGGAAGAAGCCAGCCCTGGCCTTGGGCAGACACTTGAGATCCCTGGATGTAAAATCCATCTTTGCTGCCTGAATGCAGATTATTTTGTCCAAAGTTAGAATTCAAGGGTTTACGGTCTAGTGCAGAATTCGGTGAGATGGAAGGGGAAGGTAATGAAGAGGAAGGGGAACAGTGGGAAGATAGGGGGCTGCTGGGGCTTTGTCCTGCACTCCCTAATGCCCCCACTGCCCCTCCCACCCTACGTCCATCCTCCATTGGCCTACCCCCTCTGGACCCCTCATCCTCTATCTTCAGCCCTGGCATCTTGAAGCTCTGTGTTCCTGGTGCCTCGGCCCCCGTCCCAGACAATGTCCTCTCGGTCCTGCCTTGCCCTAATTTCACCTCGCCTTCCGTCAAAGTTATTTTGGACCCCCCCTGTGTTGCAGCTGCAACCTGCCCCCCCAGTGCCATCTGGCCTTGGCAGTGCCACTCAGTGTGCCGGGCAGAGGCAGGGCTTGAGGGTAACAGTGGAGAGGAGGCCAGGACCGCAGGGATGTTGGCACCAGAGAGGGTAGTGGGAGGTTTGTGTTGCTGTTGCTGTTGCTGATGCTGCTGCTGTTGATGCCCACTGGAAGGTTGTCCGTACCCGCTGCTACCACTAATAATGCCAGGCTGCTGCCAGGGCGAGCCAGACAGGAAGGACATTCTCCCACTCTGTTGTCAGGTCTTGTTGTCTTGCTCTTTTTCTGGCTAGGGCTCTTGTCAGTCTTTTCTCTCGTATTTACTCCTTCTTTGTCTTTTTTTGTAATTTTTGTTCTTCTTTCTCTCTGTCTTCAGTTTTTCCTCCTGTCTCCAGCTGGTTTTTGTCTCCAGTAAGTGTCGTTTTACTCTTGTCCAGGAGGCAGAAATGTCCTCAGCATCCAAAGTGTTATGAGCTTGGAAAGTAGAGGAAGCACTGCATCCTTTCTTTTTTCAAGCCTCAGAGTTGTGCGTGAGTGCAACTGTGCTGATGTGTGTGAAGTGCATGTGTGTGCGTGTGTTTACAGGCAAGGCAAAAAGAGTGCGTGTGAGAGTGAGAGTGTGTGTGTCTGGTCGTCTCAGCTTCTCTCTGAGCACTGCACGGATCAGCTGTGGGGCTAAATTGCACCTTGCTCTCTCTCTCTCTCTCTCTCTCTCTCTCTCTCTCTCTCTGACATCACACAGTCACATGACAGCCCGGAATATTCCCTCATTCGCTGGAGCAAATTTCAGCATCTAGCCCCTAGCGACAAACGTGCACAGGCATACACACATGAAGACACATGATGGCACGCACACATGTACAGTGGCAAACATGCACACAAACAGATCAATGGCTGTCACAGTTACTCAGCTGCCATATGACAGCCGCTGTTCACATGTTGATACAGAGTGGGAGACACAAGGAGAGATTAGTGAGACATCACTGAAGACTGTAATCATCCTGACTAGACTCTGATTGGCCTTAAAGAAAAAAAAATCAAAATGTATACTTCGAGGCTATAATTTACCACACTGACGTCACGCGATGATACTGTGTGTGCACCAAACAACTGTGTGTTCTGAACCTTGTGCTCTTGTCCTGATTAATTTGTGCCTTCACCAAAATTACTTGGTGCATTTCACATTTTCACTTTGCAAAGTCCCTATTTTCAGCCACTAACCATAATTATCTTCATTTGTTTGGTTGATTACATTGATTAATTTGATTAAATAAAAGATCTCATTGAACAAATCTGTGTCAAAGTTTAAATTTCATGTTGCGCTAATGCCTCGACTGATTTCACTGCAACATTTTCAAAGTTTCAAAGTATTTTCAACTTTGGAATTTTGTTGTAATAGTTAGGGTTAAGACAACTGGAGCTGACTGTGTAAGCTCTTGGACAGAGGTTAGCATCCTACATCTGGAATTTGTTCATCTTTCAGTGAAAAACTTGGGATGGGTAGAGCTTAACCTGCTGAAAAGCTGCAGAGGCTTACAGTGCAAGGTGTTAATAAAGATATTAACTAATGGGTCCAATGCTCTCAAATACAAATTTGAGCCCTACTGCTGTATACTTTATAAATTATTATATTGACTATTCACAACCAAATCTCAACCAAACAGCCAAATATTTTAACACAAGTGCATGTTTTAGTGTGAACTTACTCAACTTAACTTTGCATGTGAAAAAAAAAATCTCGCAACAGCTGTGAGTCACAAAGGTGAATTACATTTCTTTGATTGTCAAGTTATGTTTCAGCTACAAAGGAGGTCTTATAATTAGCAGTTTGATATGTGGCTTTTCAAAGCAACTCAAGGCAGCTAACAGACATCAGTCACAAAAAATACAAACAGGCTCAGTGTCTTTTATATTAACATTGAACAGTGTTAACCTGCAGTGTTGATAATCAACTTGAATGGCTTTCAGCTGGTTTTATTTTCTGAATAAAATGATTATATTTGGTTAAGCTAATTGCTTTTGTTCTGTGGACTGACAAAATATCCTCTGATTTAACAGTGGAAGCAGCTGCAGACTATTAACGTGCGAGCTAACTGTACACTTTTTGCTCCAAGTTTGCTTACACAAGATCGCTATACATTTTTTCCCAGGACCTAACGACCAACCCAGGCTTAAAACCCCAGTGAATACTACAGACACATTAAATCAGTCAGAACTGCAAAGAGATCTAAATGATACATGGTAGGCACCCTTAACTTTTTAATTAGCCAAGTGCCAATATTAAACTCAGATAGGGACCATCTTGTATTGGGATTATTCCAGAAGCAAAACTGCATTCCATGACTTAAAATAAATTGGGACCAGGGCCTAAAGTTGTAGGGCGTGCCCCTTCCCTACTTTCTACCCCTACTCTTGGCACTCTTGCTCAGACCACACCCGAACTCGGCCTTTGAACTCTGCCTTTATTATGATCTCAAATACACATCTGTACATTTTCATGACTGCATTTTGCACTGTTGTGACGCTATCACTGTGGCAAAATCTGTCCACAGACAGACAGATGGACAAGTAGACATATAAACACCTGCCAAATTACTCAAAACAGTGTCTGTGGTAGTTCTTGCTACAGCAGTGGTGGTCAACATGATCACATTTTGCCATGACGACAAACAAGGTGCTAACAATACCAGCCCCTCTGTCACAGCTTGTAAAAAGCACCGCTGTGACCCAACTGTATGTTGTGAGCTCTACACAACTGGTTATTATGGCACTGCTACCATTTGTAAACCACTTGTAAGTAAGGCTAGGATAGAGGGATACATGTAAACTGGACATTTTAGTTGTGGAGGAAAGAATCATTGCCACAATTGCCCTCTTTCTATATTCTCTGGCCTTCATCTAACTGTGCTTGCCAACTGTTACATGTGGTCTGTGATGGTGTAAAGAGTCATCTGTTGCGATTCATTAGTTTGATTGCTCTGCATGGCTGTATAATGGTCAAGACATAAAGCAATTGCCATGGTACTCCTATGGTAATGACAGTCCTATAACACACCACTAATTAAGACCAAACACTTCCCTGGGTCACCTTATTTAATAAACAGAATATGACTACAAGAAGGTACAGTGAGCTGAGTGTGACATAGATTTCAAACTTCACCCTGAAACGAGACGGAGCCTTTCCATTCCAAGAATGGTGCAATATCCCACTGCACTCCTCTCAGGATTTGCACCACAGCTTTGCAAGGAGGATTAAATCTATTCTGACGGTAAAGGGGTCTCATCATCCACCCAGCCTCTCCTGTTTCCACTTTTTTGCAGAGCACTGACTTTCTGGAATTGGCTACGAAATTGTGTGCAGGAGCTAACTCGCAGTAATACATTACATCTACTTGTTAACAGCTACATTCTAGGCATTTAACTGATGTTGTTTTACAAAGTGACCTGATGACGTTCTGTGCAGCACTTATATCATCGATTCCATGCTTGATGCAGAGAGCATAAATTGGCTTCAAGGAGTGCAGCCATCTGGAATTTAGTATTCTCTCTTGACAGAGTATCTACTAAAACTGACAATTCCTCTATCTACTTACAGCATCGAGCAACCTTTCCAGAAGACCAAGGACATGCTCGCACAATATGTAGAACACGCATGTTTACATACAGTAAAATAAAGGCCGGGTAAACTCTAATTCACCTCAGCTACTGTATTACCCGACCATTATGATGAAGAGACTGATGTATCAGCATCTATTCATAAAATCAAGTATCAAATACCATCTAGTTTGTATTTTAGACCAATGTTTAAAATAAAACACAATAAAAATCTGACTTAACAGTTAAAGTTATGGATGGAAACTCATGTTCTGGCTGTAAACTGATGACAAGAAACTATCTGCGACCACGTGTCCACAAACATTACCAGTAAAATAGTATAGTTTTGTATTGTGTTAGTCCCTGTATTTCAACATCTGTCAATCACATCACCTAAATGTCTCTCTGACACCTGACTTCTTGGCTGGTTCTGAATCAGTGTCTCTCTTTTCCTACATCATTTTTTTTCTTTAAATCCTGAATCATTTGCACATTTAGTTAATCATTTAGTTTCATCATGTTTCTGTCTCATATCTTCATTTAGTCTGGAACTCTCAAAAAAGCCTCCAGTTTAAAAGTCCAACAGTTCATCATGTAGTACTTTAACTTGCACAGTGTTAATTACAGCAGTTCTGGAAATTAATATGATGGTAGTATAGACTGTATAAAAGAAGTGGATAAAGCCTCCAGGTCTAAAAGGTCAACGTAATCTCATTCCTATGTGTCATATTTTGACCATTTTTGACCCTCAGCGTGACATGATGACACCTTGGGCAGCCTTAGAGAATAGGATAATAGGTCAATAGTAAAATACATAAGTCAACTAAGAGGAAGTCAGTTAGGTTTAGGCAACAAAACTACTTGTTTAAGCTTTGAAAAGTGTTTGTCATGTGAGTTAACTCACTCAGTTTCTTTTCCTCCGCTTAGTAATATGCTTAAATTCAGCGGGTTGTCTCGTCTGATCTGAGGTCGTATTCGAATGGGCTTCAAGTGGCGACTGATGTGACAAAATAACTTTTTCACAAGGGACACGAATACTGGTGCCCTGGGTCAAAGTCCTGTGTTTGTTGGACACATCCACCTAACCTCCCACCCGCCCTAAGTGGAGTCTTGTGCACATTATGCTACGCTTGTTGCTCTGATCATCTAATAAAGCCGCGGATGGTTTACATTCAAGTTGTCTGAAAGCCTGGTGTGTCTCATATAGATGCTAAAGGGTGCACCTGGCATTATTACAGTGACGCTGGGGACACCGCTCAATTGGCGTATTTTGACGCCCTTGGAGTGACACCAGGTATGGAAAAATGAAGCCGGTGTGGAAGTGCCTTAAACTCGGCATTCTTTCTAATGGCCAGCAGAGTGTGACTCCACTGGCTCCAAAAAGACGTTTGACTGTATAGAAGTCTTAGAGAAAAGGCCCCGACTTCTCACTTCATATATTACCTCAGTAAACATTTTCCTAATCAGTTTATGGACTAAATCACTAGTTTCAAGTCTTCTTCATTACAGCATGATGTTCATTTTGTAGATCATGGTCCCATTTAAGTAAAACAGGCAATAAAGCAGCGGTGTGTTTTAGGGCGTAGCTACCTTGTGACTGACAAGTACCAACCATACTAATAAAAGCTCCACTCTCCTGTCCAAATATGGTCAGTTCTGATTCTTAAAAATCAAGATGGCAATGGTCAAAATGCCAGGCATAGTAGTCCACAAGCAAATGGGGGATGTCCACTTCTTTTATACAATCTACAAATGGCAATGCAGGTTATGAGCTATGGAGTTTACACTTGATCTAACTTAAACTATAAAGCAGCAAAAAGTTATTGAATGGCTAAAACAGTAACATAGGGCTCATCGCATGTTTCTTGGTTTTGGTTACATGGGCTATGATTTGCCAGATTATTTATTTGATGTCCCTTTGCTCCATGAACGAAACGAGCATTTGACAAGTGTTTACAGTGTGCCTGCTAGCCACAGTGGGAGGATTTATTTGATTTAAGACCGCACAGCACAGCTTTGCAGAAACACAGTGCACAAACACTTTTACAGAATTTGTGAGGTGGGTAAATGTTATTAACCTGCATTTAGCCGCCACTACAGCCCTGCACATAACTCTATAGTATGGTAGTATTCTGCTTTTCACGTCCTTTGCAATCAAAAGCATTGCCAGCTAAAGAGTGCTGGTCCTGAACTAATATCAGAACCTTGGAGTCTTTAAATGTTAAAAGTCAATACAACATAAAGTGTTCAGTTCTCTCAGAAAAGAAAAGAAAAGCCAAACAGAGGTAGATAGACAGCTAATACATGTGCAGACAGTGGTAAAATAACTTGGGCACCTTTGGGAATCAGCTGTCAGTGAGCCATCTTAGGGTCTCGACCCCGCCTTTGAAACACTATTCTAAACAAATGCCTGATGAAAAATACTGACATCTATCTGAAGTTTTTCACTGCATATGACAGCTGACTGTCTCCCACCAACCTCACTTCATTCACCCCCAACACACCCGAGGCCAGTGCCAAAATAACAAGAGCAGCTTGTCAAGCATGACTGAAAATGAATGAGTATTATTACATAATCCTCCATAAACAATTTGTCTACTGTAACCACAGAGGGAGAGGCAGCCAGAGAGAGGAAGGGGAAGACATTAGAGTGTTGTTCAGTTTCAATAGACTTGGAAAGGGTGGGCATTATGTAAAAAAAAACAGGCAATGCTTCTTTTAAAAGTTTGGGTCAGGCTCAGGTTTGTACTAACATTCAAACGGGTTGTTGGGTTAAAGCAGAGAAATTTGTAGAGTTGACAGTTGATGTTTTGGCATTTTTGAGAAAGACGAGCAAACCTGACACTTGGAAGACACAGAGGACTGACCCCACAGTGCCCATTTCTCTCCTTCACAAACTGTAATCACTTCCATGTGATAACGATCAAATCAGATAGAAAGAATCTGGCTGGTGAAGCTAGCGATTTGTAGTTTGTTCATTAGGTCTTTGTTAAACTGTCATGTTTGAAAGGCTGTGGCAGTGACCTTTAGCTGATACTCCTGCTGATGTCACTTCATTGAGAGATGGTGTTTCTCTTTCCAGTTCAAACTGCTGTGGAAATGTTTGCTCAGCTAGCACAAGTTTCACTTGATTTTTCCAGAAAAGCAGGCCTCTATTTATAACCACAACCCTGTTCGATCTAGGCTGTGCATTTTGCTGGTTAAATCACCCTAATCTGTATGTGGGTTTAATCCCTGTAGAGGATGTACTGTTAGTTTAGAACCCACTATTGGTTTGCTAGCACTGAGCCTAAAGGTGAAAGTGATGGTCTTTGCAAGGTCAAACACCAGGGCTTTTTAGAGACTGACACTGTTTGCACCCCCCTTGAAAGAAATGGACACATTCAAAGCCTCAGTAATGTCATTTACAGTGTAACATGAAAAAAGTTGATATCAATCATGATATCAAACCCCTTATTATTATTATCATATTTTTTTTGTTTTACTTTTATGTGGTACACATCATGCTCTGATTTGCTTTGGGGGGATGTTGCTATAGACAACATGAGCCCCGTATACTGTATTTATTTACATTTGTTTTGTATTTGCGCCATTGAAAGTATGTTGAATTGGCTGGCAGCAGCTCCTTTTTGCAGTGTTTCCATGGATGTACACCCATCAACCACTGGGTTACTCTGATACTGAAGAAAACTTAAAAACATGATGATTCTCAGGCAAGTTCTAGGGTTAGAAGGAGCTTCTTCTTCTCTGATATCTAAGCAGATTCATGGACAATTATTTGCTATGGACCTCAGAGATAAAGATGTCTTTGGAAAATGTATGTCACACCAAATCTAAAAATATGTGTATCAGCTCTGACTGACTCTGACATCTCTGAGTTATGACTCTCAGAAGGAGTAGCATTTCTGGCATGAATTGGGGCAATCAGATACTGAGGCCTTAATTACCTCCATGAGGTGTGTGTCACAGCCTCTGCTGTAGCTCCAACTGCTGACAGTGTTGTTAAACAGGAATCACTGGGCCTAACTATGACAACCAACTTTCTGATAGATATCATCAACCCATTAAATGGCCCTTATCTATGATAGTATAAGTCTCATAGATATTGGTCAGTAGGGGCCTGCTACACCTGCTGGTAGGAACACAAGGCCGTTATCAGCCCAATCAATAATCATTACCAGTTCATTACTGTAGGTATCACTTTCCTCAGGTTTAGGCACCAAAATTATGTAGTAATCTTTAGCATAGCAGTAGAGGGAAAAAATCTTCAAGGGTCCAAACTCAAAATAACAAAATTTGTCTCTTTATTAGCATGGTGATTGATCCTTCTCCATCGGAGGAAACCTCATACACCGATCTGGAATCAGTGGTTGAGGGAAGTGATGCAACATCTCAAACTTGAATGGCTCTTATGATAAATTTATTAAAATCTGGAATCTATGTATGGAATATATAAAAGCTTAACTCTAAACTCGCACTTTATTGATAACTAGTCCATACCCGCAGATGTGTTATGTATAGAGGAATAAGAAATCAAAAACAGTATATTAGAGGAGATGCAAAATCAGAGCACTGTAAATGCACTGTGTAATAAATATGAATGTAAGACAAACAATGCACACTGTATTTAGAAACATGCTTTATGGCAAAATACGTGAAGCATAGTTTTGGCTGACGGCACAGAGGCGTGCGCGAGGCTGTGCGCAGGCACACAGGCACACAGGTACGCACATACACACGCAACACGGAGGAAGACTGAAAGAAACAGTGCAAAGTGCACAGTGCAATGTGTAGTTTGTAGTGTTTGTAGGCTAATGTCATTAAAGTGAAAATACGTAACAGCTGGCTTGCGCACAAGACACAGACACGCGTTCATTCAGTAAAATAAGTGGTTTCGATCGGCAAGTGTTGGAGAGAAAGGCTTCCCAGCCAAACTGTGGTCCCAGTGCAGGTGTTTTCGAAGTGGTGTCTGCACATGTGCAGCTCGCACTGCTAATGGTGCTTCGCTTCGAAGTGGTCTCCGCGCATGCACAGCTGGCGCTGCTAATGGTGCTCACATTATGAATGGGTAGTGCACAAAAAGGCGAATATGAACATTAGAAATGTGGGAAAAATGCAAAAACGGCATCGTGGCTGTCTGCACATGACCAAGATGAAAACCTATGTGCAAGTTCAGAGAAGTAGGTCAAAGCAGTAAGGAGGAAAACGGATGATGACACAGACAGACAGACAGACAGACAGAGGTTTCTCCATTTAATAGTAAGATAGTAGGATAACTCCAAATGAAGTAAGTCATATTTACTTTTTGTTGTATATCTTCTTTTAGCTTATCATAAGCCCTGATCGGCCTTTATGTGCAACTGTGTGCACCTTTAAAACTCCTGTATGTATGTAGATTTCTGTATTTGTGCATATATACACATGGGTATATGTATGTGTCTTTATTTAACTGTTTTTCTTTTGTAATTCTGTATGGCAGTTTATATGTTGTTAATAGACCAATAAAAATATGTGGGGGGTTTTTTTAAAAAAAAAAAGAAAAGAAAAAGATCACAACTGTTCGTAAATATTGGGACTTGAATCCTGGTCTCCTGGAAGAAAGTCCTGTGTTTGTCCCTTGTCCTTTTCTGCCAGAAAGTCCTTTCTCATATCATGGTCTGATGATCACCTTCTCAACCTAGAAGTAGGTGTTGCAAGTCCCCATTAAGGCGGAATTTATACTTCTGCATTGAATCAATGCCTCTCCTATGGTGTAGGCTCTGCATTGAGGTAGAGCCTACGCCGTAATCTACGCCATAGCCTGACGTGCACCTCCCCAAAAATGTAACTACACGTTGCGGTGACGCAGACCTCCTGTTTATTTTTGTAAGCTGAAATCATTTCTCTCACTGGAAACAAAGCTTTTATTTACTTTAATTTCATATTAATTTCACAGATAAGACAATAGAGCCTCCACAAAAGCATTTTAAGTCTTAAAATAAATAATTTATCCTTAAGGGATTTATATTCTGGGACTTATCCTAGCTTCATATGGGCAGAGGAAATCTCTGCTTGTCACTAGGCTAATTTAGGCTAATTTAAACAATGTAAAATGCTATAGGCTTTTGCTAATAATGTTAGCATGTTATATTTATTTGGAAAACGTGTTTTGTATAAGACAGTTCTTTTGTCTGTGAACCTTGTAAGCTGTGATGGAGCCGACTTTTGTAACACTACCTTTGTTAAATGTTGCTGTTGTCCCTGGTTTCATATGAGAAGAGGAAAAGTTTGCTAGGTGTTAGGCAAATTATACAATGTAAAATGCCAAAGGCCTGTGCTAATAACATTGGCATGTTGTATTTGTCTGGAATGTTGCAAGTTGTAATGAAGTCAATTTGTGTGCTGGTGTCTGAAATTGTCTCTATTAAGCCATATTTTATGTGTGTTTTGAATCAACTAAACTTTACAGCACTTCACAGAAACTCCACCACCGACTTCTGTTTTGAAGGTGTAACTGCTCATAACGGCATAGGCTACGGGGTAGGGTCTGCTGCACAAGTAGAAATACCGCTTAACCAATATCTACGATGCTAATCACCACTGATACTGTAACAGCCATTTATCGGCCTGATAACAGGCTGCCCACAAATCCCACAAAAAGACCCAAACCATAAATTAAAGTATCCAACAAGTACTGCATGTGTATCAAAGCTTGATATATCTACTTTCTCTGTGCCACAAAGCTCCATTGTTGTCCCAAAAACACATTAATGAGCTACACTGGTGTACTGAGTGACATGTTCCTTCTTTGCCACGAACACTGTAGTTTATTTTGACTCAATCCTAAATACATCGTCTTGCTGTCCTGAACACTCATTAGAGCACCAAGTGTGAATGAAAACAGTCCCCAACAAACACTATTTCCTCCTATTTAAGTAAGGTTTGATAAAAACTACAGTGCCCAGCTGTTTTAGAACATTACTTAGGATTCTGTAAAAATGTACATCTTCAGTAGGAACCAGTGGGGTGGAGTTTGTGTGCCAGACAAGATAGTGAAGTTGGAAATTATTGAGAGATGAACAATGAACAAAGACATTGTATTTTTGTGCTATCGGGGGATTTGTTAATAATAAAAAGATACAGAATAAAACCAGCCTTATTCTTTCAATTTATTAATATGATGCTGGTTCTGTCCCGACAGACAGTACTAGACTGAAAATTCTCATTAATTCACCAGTTTCTCCAACTAAATCACAGCAGCACAAACGAGCCAGTGCACACACTGCCAAGAAACAGAGAAGATCTTAGAAAATATCTATTTCTGTATTAAACATATTCAGATATTAATACAAATCCATATCTCCTTCTCCACAGCATTCTGGCTTTGCAGTTGCGCATTTTACTCTGAGTTTTGTCCTTTATTTTCATTTGTTCTCTAATATGATTTGACTGTGACTGTTTTGATATCTTTGTATTTTCTATATTACTGTTTGTATTCAAACTATTTTTGTCCCATTATTTACAACAGTTCTGAGCAAAATTGACTTTAGATAAGAAAATGTTTCCCAAATTGGCTTTATACACACAAGTAGAAATGGTAACCCATATATTTTAGTCCCTTGCTCCATTTTTCTCCTATCACTTTCCAGACACAGTACTTCTTTTCATTAGTATGCTAATGGCAGATGGCTTTATTTTGCCTATGAAAGGGCAGCTGTAACTTTAGAAAGTCTGGTGCAAATCATATTTGAAAAGTTGATTACAAATGTGATGCTGTTAAATATGACTCCTAAAGTGAAACTGTAAAAATTTCTAAAACTAAAACTTTGGCAACCTGGCACCGAACCAGCTAGACCACAGAGACACTCGGTGGGATACAAATAGAGGAAGACAAATACAGTTAAAAAGCAGGGGAACAAAATGACAAGACATATATTTAGAAAATGCAGTGGAAGTCAAATGCGATACTCTTGCGGCTTTCTGTTCAGGCAAAAAAAAAATCACAGAGGTCACTGTGTAGTCCTCCTTTTGAAGGTCACAGATTGTTGAACATCAGCTGGAGATAGAGGAAACGGAGAGAGAGGATGCTACAGCTGGTTGCCCATGGCGCTGGGCAGAGAGAGAGAAGGGGGGGGGGCAGAGGTGTGGGGAGGGGAAGGAGAGAAGGAGGGTGGAGGATCTTGTCAGAGCGTTTCTATTTTTACTCTTCGACCTCACTGACTGTCACACCCAGTCCACCCCTTCCCTATCCCTCCATCCCTCACTCGCAGAGTCTCTTTGTTTCCACGGTAACCGCCTCCCATGTCTCCCTGACAACGCGGCCCCCCACCCCACCCCCCAATCTCCAATGCAGTGATTATTACGGTGCCGCAGCGACACAGGGAGTCTGGGCAGGAGAGGGGAAGACGTGATGTGGATGGAGGAGACAGAAAGGGCAAATAGACAGAGGATGGAGGGAGAGGAAAATGAGAGGAATGGAGAGGGAAAAGGAAAGGGCAAAGAGAGAGGGAGGGAAAAGCAGGGAGAAGGAAGATGGTGGATGGAGGAATCCCAGAACTGATAAAGATGATATATGATGACGGGCAACAGATGAAGGTAGTGGTGACGGAGAAAGGAAGGAAAGGGGAATGGGAAAAAAAAACAAGGGGGAAGTGGGGGCAACGACAGAGTAAATAAAGTGACTACAGAGAGAAAAAGGGTTGAACTGACAGAGGAGTGGGAGTAGAGATAAAGATAGAGATTGGGGTGAGAGGAAGGAGAAAAAGGAGGACAAGAAGAAAAAAATAATTTCCAAAACCTTCCACTAGCCCACTTCTTAATGTTGTTGCTTTAATCTGGTCTGTCTGTCACTCTGTGGTCTGAAATTGGTTTAAAAAGGCTCAAATACAGCATCTAATTAGAGAACTTAGGATCAGAGAAAAAGCGTGCTGACTTAATGTTGCTAAAATCAAGAAAACATAAATGATAAGGCCTACATAATTACTTCAAGCAAAAAAAGCGCAGATTGACAGCTTCTCCTGGCCTCTACATCGCAGTTTATATTACGTGTCAATGAGTCAGATTTGGCAGGAGAGCAGGAGGAAGCAAGAAGAACTTACAGGCATTCTGGCAACAGCAGATGGGAAGGAGTGAAAGGACAAACATTTATTATAAATATACAGTAGAGAAGACAGACAGGTCTGAAAGGAATGGTACCAAAAGGGGGATGAATGAAATAAAAGATAGCAAAGAAGAGAGAAACACATCTCATTAGGGTGTCCTTAATGAGATCATGCAGTTTGCTGGTGTTGGGCTCACTCATGAGGAAAATTCTACGTAAAGAGAGACTGTAAACCGGGTTTTGGTAACCCACCATGCACCAGCATCATGCAGGGAGAAGCTGCCTTATAGATCCATCACATGCAGAGAAATTAGATGAGCCTTCACGAAGAATGAGCAGTCTAATATCTAGGAAGAGAATAATGTGACGAGAGACTGAACTGAACCACGATGGGTTTTCCATTATCCTTCGAATGCCATGATGAGAAATAATCCTTTAGACCTGTTATTCAGGTCAGAAACTTGCTAAATCTCAGATCTCATGCACCTTAAAGGAACACATCAAGTAAATATCTTCAACCTATGTCTGTTAAAACTCAATTCAAGTTGGTCATGAACCAAAAATGTTTGGACAGTTGTATCTCTACAGTTGGCTGTAAACCTGTTCAAACAGGCCTACAGGTAACAATCTATGTTTGCTGATTGTGTGTCTTCTAGTTCTGATTCTTCATTTTAGCATGAGAATCCATTACTGACCAGCAGTTCTTACTCACACCTACATTTACTTAAACTTCTCATTCCTTAAACTTCTCATAGCATTTGAACACACCGTAAAAAGGATCTATTTATATGGAGGCTGTACTTTTAAAAGCACTGCAACACAATGATAAGGTACAGAAGCTTTGGCTAAAAATAAATCTGGACATACTGACTGTGATGGATTACCTTACCTAGTGACAGTCAAGGACTGAAACATTTGCTGCTGTTTTTAGTCACTCTATGGATCTTTTGTGGCTTTCTAGCCCAGTTACATTGGTGTGCAGGTATCTCCTCTGCCGTCCTTTCTTGTTTGTCTTCAACTTTAAACCTTCAGATATCAAAGGGTATGTTTTTAAAGTCTAACAACTATTTTATTTGTGGTGGACAGGGTCAAAAGTTTTTCCAAATCACTCAGGGAGGCTCAAGGAAAAACATTTGTAAAAAAAAAAAAAAAAAAAATTACAAACAAAGCCACACCACAGCCACCCCTCCTCTAACAAATTAAGAACAGTCCATACAAGCTTTCTGGTGTGACACTCTCTCTGAACGACCATTTTTGTCCAGAAAAACTTTATTGGCCAAGATATACCAATACCAATATGTGCATCTGCAATAAGCTAATATTCACCCTGGTAAATTTATCAGTCTAGCTCTATAGCCTGCTAAACTAGTGTATGATTTGGGCAATATTCAACAGTTAGGCTGCAACTAATGTTCATTTTTACTGATTGATGATTACTCTTGGTAACGTTTTTGATCAACAGTTTGGTCTATAAAGTGCCAGAAAATTATGGAAAAAGTAGTGACGTCTTCTGTCTTTATGTTGTTAGTTTTGTCTGACAAACAGCCCAAAGCCAAAACATATTCATTTCACAAAGATACAAGACAATGAAACCAGCAAATCCTCACACTTAAGCATTTGAAAATTGTTGTAATTTTTGCTTGATAACTCTCTCTAACAACCATATGAAATATTGAAACCAAATACATTAACTGATTTTTTCAGCCTTACTTAACGGTAATGTATCTTCACATTTTAATAAAAGCTAGAGAAAAGATGTGTTTCTGCAAACAACAGATACATCACATCCGCACATTATTATGTGGCAGATGTGCTGTTACTTTACATTGCTTTACATTCCAACAACCCTGTGGTTGTTAAGTGCATATGTGGTTAGGTTTAGGCACCAAAACCACTTGGTTATGATTGAAAAAGTTCATGTTTAGGTTTAAAATACTAACTTTGGTGGCTGGAGAAGCCTTTAATGTTTCAGTGTTTCAATTGCTTTTTGTGACACTATCCGAGGTGGAAAAATGGTGGTAGGTTGATTAAAAAACACTCAAGTTTGGTGGCTAAAAATCCAGTGGAAACACAATGATGACTTGCTCAAAAACATCTGTTTTTGTTGTTTGTTCTCAAACAGTGGTCTGCAGCTTTGCAGGCATCTCACCTAGGTGTCACGCCATCCATTATCTTCTCCTCCTCCTGGCGACAAACTCAGCTCATATACTAGGTCACTTTAGAGATGTTGATATATGTATGAAATGAACAAATGTAACATATCCCTGGTTTCCAGAAATGTAAAATGCCAACATTGTATTCTGGTGACTGGGCTGTTTCCTCACAAAACTACGTCAGTTATCATATAGATGCAGGAAAAAAAATACAAATGTTTACATGGGAGGCATTACATGGGCATTGCTAAATATTGGATTCACAACAATTTGGAAATATTATTAATCCAGGTGCCGGTCTGTCTCACGCTTCTTAGCACCCTTTATTTGCCACCTGAAGCCATTTCCACACTGGGGATCAATAAAAGAGTATCTTAATTTTAATCTTTTTGATGAGCTCCAGCAGTCTGTGATCAGAGTTGCAGTTCTCCCTGCAGACACCTGATGGAGCCAACAAGCAGGGCTGAGACTCAACAACCCCCAAGCACTTTACAACCGACACACACCGAAACATGATTATCTCTCTGCAATGTTAGACAGCCAACCACAACACACGTTTGTCCCCAGAGATTATCTCAATTTATAGTATTCACTTTGATTCAATCTCACTGGCTCAGTCTCAAGGACAAAACCAGGTCACCACATCGCGTGTGTTTGGATTTCAGTCACTGGCAAAAGATGGTTACTCCTTTGCTTTGCCTAGAGAAGAATGCTTTCTCTGTCTCTCTCTCTCTCACACACACAAACACACACAGAGGCTTCTATATATACATAGACCCAGGTTTGACACCCCATTTTTCTTCCCATTTTACAGGCCACACACACATACGGCTGCATGGTAAAAAGTGAGGGTGTCCTTGGCTTATGTAAGGGTGAAATAGTCCCAGACATCAATATTGTATGCGAAAGAAGATAGGGGGATGTGAAAGCAGAAAGCAGGTTTATAAATAGAGACACAAAGAAAGAAGAGAGAAATAGACACAGGTAGAATAATAGAGTGACCGAGCAGATGTCTACCAAACCTTAAGGAAGCAGTCAGCTGTCAATAACACTATTAGAGCCCGTCCACTGACTTCCACTCACACTGCGCCATAACAGAAGCACTACACCTGCACTGTTTGGGCCAGATCTTACAAGTGACCTAAAATGTTTACTATGAAGGGACAAAGTATGGTAATTTAAAATGAAAACTTTGAGAAACTACCCAGTTCAAATGTTATCATCCCATTTAATATGAATCATTGTTGGTTATGAGCATCATAATTATGGGTTAGAATGGTCTTGCTGGCCTGGCTTGTAGTTTTAGAACGCTGTTATCAGCTTGTCACATGGCCGGTTTTTAGCAACCTGGAATCAGTTTAGATTTTAGCCGGACAAAAACTTGGTGGGTGCTTTAATAGCTCAAGTATTAAGCTATTTTCATGAATAATTTCTTGAAATGTAGATAAGGCAGCATTTAGGTAATATCAATGATAGGAAATCAAATTTAAAAAATCATTATTAAGCAGTTAACTGTCAAATAAAAAATTGTTTTAGTAAAGGGTGCATTCGGGGAAGACTCAGTGGAATTACAGTCTTCACGGTTTTGTACTGGATACCACTACTGACTTAAAGAATATCTGTTTACAACTGTACTGTTTGATTTTCATGATGAAACATCATTAATTATCTATGTTAAAATCACAGGTGAAAAAAAAGGTGTTTCTAAAGGTGGTGCTACACATCTGACACATATTCAGACTTTCAAAGTAAAATGGAATGTTGTGTTAATTGTTTGTGATATATTTGCAATGAACTGAAGAACAGGATAAATACTGTTAACGCTGAAAGCAGAATTCCACAGTAATTCAAACTTCATCAACAATTTTCAACGACAAATTGTTGAGATTTTTTAGAAGTGCTGTGCAGAACCACAAACTTAGTAATTCCCACTTTATGGGCTAATGAATATTTAAAGCCCAATTTATACTGGACCAGAATGTCCGTTTGAAAAATAACACAATGGATTGTGTTAATAACCTCCATTTTTCAAACCACAAGCGATTGTGCTGTAGCAGCACCAGATCTCAGTCAAGTGCAGCGCTGAGGGAGGACCAGCTACAGAGCAACATATTCACCCTGGGACAACTTAGTGCTGACTGAATACACAAAGTAGACAGCCCTGGTGGTGCAGTTCTCTGCAGCAGAGACAGCCTTTCAACAAACACAAAGACACACAGACTTAAAGCTATGAGGTGAATAAAGAACCGCAGAGTTTCTCTAAAGATTTACCATAATTTCTGCTTATTTAGACGGATGAGACAAGTCGTCTTTGTGGCACCTAAAGGTGCGCTTGCTATTGGAACATAGTGCTCATCTGTCAAGTATACAACCCCCCTCATATCCCTGAACTGACAACAGTCCAACATCAAGTCATGTTGTGTGAAGTATAACAACTATTTTCCAAGCAATAACATCTGGTCGACACTGGGGGGCATGCCATGTTAAAAACAGCTCAGAAACATAATGACAATGATACAATTCATTCATAACTTCATTCATCTGCAGCTTTTACTGGGTGCAAAGTCATAGTGCTACAATGCCAGTGCCTCAGCTGTCACTAGCGCTGATCCATATTGACCATAACAAGGACTGTTATAAAGGCCTGTGTAATGTGCTATATAGATTGCACATTCAAAAGCTTTATATCCACATATTATTTACATACAGCTTCATCTAGCGGAGTAGGTCATAGTCATTTCCATTTATTAAGTGTCTAGTTTTTAATCTAAGGACTAAATTGGAGTTAAAACATTCTATAGAAGCTACGACCAGTTTAGTGTCACCTCTCCAAAAGGCCCTAATAGACCAACAGACAGCGCAGACAAAACAGGAAAAGCGTATATGATAACAGTATCAGTGTCCCAATAAGCCATATCAGTAAGTTAGTATGTATAATATCAAGACCGTGGAACTGGCTCAGCTAAATGGAATGGAGCCACCATTAATGGTAATGATTCCACTTTTGCTTTTTCTGCTTTCACAAGCCAAAATGTTAGGAGAGCAACTCCAACTATTGATGTCACTGTAACATATTTGTCCTGTCATCTTGAGATTATTCAAACATTCACTTGTCTACATGTTACATCAAATTTGGAATGCATATCCAAATAGTCCTGCAGTATCGTCAAAGAAATTGGTGCAAAATCAACTTGAGTGTAGCACATTTAAACACATTTAATAATAAAATATAAACTCCCAGTCACCAATACATACTGGAAATAACACCAACATTCAGCACGTCCATTTTTGTAAACATTTTGCAACATTACTCATCTCTCTGCTGCAACATGCTGACATCTAGTGCCCTCAAGCATAATTAAATGGCCTCAAGTGCTAAAAGGCAGCATAAGGCCTTGGAATGATTCTAAAACAACCACCACACATCGGTACACCTTTGTTCCAAGGTACCTGAGGTGCCTTAATTCCAGTATACTGGCCGGCCAGTCTACATCATTTTTTTAATGCCAGCAGATTAAAGGAACACTTCACCCCCAAATAATCATTTGCGTACCAATGACTCGCACACTGAATTCTTGAAGAAAACTTTGTCTTTCTCACATGACACCATAGTGAACAAAGAAACGAAAAGATGGAGAATATTTTTGATGAATTGAAGTCATAGGGATCCACGTTTAATAACAACAAAACTATCACAAAACTCATGCAGTATACCCCAGGTCTCATTAATCCAGCTGTATCCACAGTATTTCCTTAACAAACAGTCCTCTCTGACAGGGAATTGAAACGAAAGTGAAATTTATTGATGTTCTTTTCAAAGCCAGACTCAATTGACAAAATTAATAATTAATTAATTAATTCATTCAGGAGCTGCTTGCCTACCGCTGCCTTAGTCAATTAGTTTGTTTGTGTTACTGTGTGAATTTGGCACATTTTGTGTTTGCCATAGTTTTGTTTTTGCTAAACCTCTGCCCCTTTTATTCAAATTCATCAAGAATTTTCTGTGTGTTCGGATTCTTCGTTCACCAGAAGTATGTAAGAAAAACAAAGTTATAGTTACAAATTCAGTGTAATATGAGGTGAGTAATTAACACAGGTGGGAATAAGGCAAACATGTAAGTCCTATGCAAGTCTCAAGTCTTAACCTTTAAGTCTCAAGCAAGTCCAAAGTTATTGTGATGAGAATCAAGCAAGTCAAGTCAAGACCCTGCTGTAATTCAAGCTAGGGAAGTCAAGTCATTGCTCATGTGAAGCAGGTCATAAGTCAAATTCTGATGATCTGATCAAACGTTAGCTAGAATGCTAACATCTGAACAGCCACTAAACTAATAAGTTAGCTAGGAAGACCTTTCTTTGCAAGTTTGTAGTGATGGATGAAGTTGGATGTTGTGGTGTCAGATTTTTAAGCCGCAGACACTGCGTACCACTGTTCACTTCTCACTACTGTCACTGACAACACAATAGTTGAATCCAAATTTTATTATATTTGGTCTAGCCCCCGACATGACAGGCACCTTATGCTATGGCCTCTACTGGTCTGCCGTGTCCTACAGGTTGTCAGGTTTGTGCACATTTTACTGGGAACCAACCAATCATGTTTCAAAACCAAAACTTTACAATATCTAGACAATGCAAATATTTACCTAAGCAAGGTCAGGTCTTTTCAATTCATCTGTCTCAAGTCTAAGTTAAGTCTCAGGTCATGAGTACCAAATCAAAGTCAAGTCGAGTCTTTTATCAGTGTTAGTCATGCAAGTCTCAAGTCCTTAGACTTGTGACTCAAGTCTGACTCGAGTCAAGTCATAAGACTCGAGTCTTAAATTATACAAATGGTCAGTTTGTACAAGGAGGAAGATAATATGATAATTTTGTTATGCTATGCTAATGGCAACCCAAAATAAGACAGGATGCCCTCTGATAGTAAAGCAACATAAGACAGTGGCAACAACTCTTGTTCTTTTTAAACAAAAGCCTTGTCCTGACCTGTGCATAATTTCACACTATTAAAGTTAAACAACTATTCATCACAAAATCATATAAATACCACTGTGGGGTCAGGGATGTCCAACATCCCCAACAAAGTTGAGAATAAAATACACAAACTGGAGGAAAAAAAAGAAACTTGTCTTACCTGTTGTACAAGGTCACATGATTGGTGGCATTATGAAACAGACAAAAGGAAGGGGGAGAGAAAAAAAAAGATTATGTTCAACCAGTTTACAATCAGCTTCAGTGCATTAAAGACACTTATCAACATCAATTCAAACAATGCCTCAGCATTACAACTTCTGAGACAACATGTAAATCATGAGTGTGCTTCAAAAATCTAGTTAGAATTTCTGGAAGTTACAGGGTGTTTCAGAGATTCTACTATGTCAGAAAAAAGCCTACAGTGTCATACACTGGAAGTTAGAGCTACCGGGTCAGATTGAATTAATCGTTTAAGAGCAGTCAACACATTTCACCAACAGTTTTGAGTATTGGGTTGGGTTTTAGTAGTGACAAAAGGCTGACGGGAAACATCGAGAGAATCACACTGGGGAAAAAAAGCTTCACTCAGCAGACTGTGGGATGCCACCAGAGACAGTACTCAGGAGTGAAACTCAGCATTATCAGGACGAAGAAGCATTAGGTCTTCTCAGGGTTTACCCCAGTGTACAAGAGGTCAGGCGGGCCAAAAGGGTAGACATTAGACAGCTAGATACTACATGGCTGCTACACTCATGGGGATGGTCAGCTATAGCTGTTGCAGTTATGTCTTACACCTAACCTGTTTAGACTTGTTAAGAGTCTGCAGTTCTGTGTGTTGAAATATCAACTGGGGGAAACCCTGATATCTGAAGGTGATTTTATTTGTCATTTAGGATAACATATCATACAAGCAGATTCTAACCTTGACGATGTTTTGACCAGGAACAAAACCTGTAAATTGCTCTGGATCTTTGCATTGCAGGATCAAGGACACAAGTGGTTAAAAAATAATCAAATTTTTTGATTACTGTTACTATGAGTTTGAAGGTTTATTTTTAACCTTGAAAATATACTTAGTGGCTACGGTAATAGGTACATCTGTACAATCTAATGCAATCCAATACAACAATTCTGCAGATTTGCCAGGTCATAGTTGGTGATGGTGTTGTAATGGATTGCAATGTATTCAGATGTGTTTGTAGTATTCTGCCCTTTAATCATGGATTAATCATGGAACTATAGTCACAGGTGGAAGTATATTGGCAGGGGACGATATCTAGCAAGGGGAAAGAGATTTTTTTTTGTCAAACTATAACTCTTGACAAATAGGTTCAGATCCTTTATACTTAAGAGCTGACATGACAGCTGACTGGAGTGTTTCTGAAATATTAGCTTACTCTCATCTGGTCTTTAGCGGATAGCATGTGTCAGATTTGCTGCCTAAACCTGAATGTCCCACGGTCTCTTTCAATAAGGATTTCTGCCTCTACAAAAAAATAATCTTCGAGGCTCTAAATGTGGTTACATACATTATAATCATATGCAATAGCAACACAAAATATAGATACAATATACATAAAAACTGGATAAGATTGGATGTGCCAACCAACCTCATCCATGTTTTACATTACTGGCAAACCAATTCACTTTTCTTAATCACACCCAAGTATACTTTTGACTTATCCACCACTACAATAATTTGGTTCAATACATCTGATTAACTAGTGCAACTATAACTTTCTGGACTATGAAGCTGAAAGGCATTAGCAAACTAGCTTTGCCATGCAAGGACCCAGGTCATGTGTGTTTCTACAGACAGAGAGGAGATAGTGGGAGATTACACAGGCAGCTGACAATCAGACAAAACAGGAGACAGTTGAGCAAGCAAGGATAGTAGAGCTATCAGAAGCAGCAGGTCAAGTGATAAAATTGTTATGATCATGATAACAGATACACAGAGGCAGGCAGAGGGGAATCAAATCAGACAACTTTGCAGATTACTGTTGCAGTTTTGTTAATATAGGGCCCGACCAGCACAGCACATTTGTGTCCCATACTCATGCTAACAGTTCAGAGGGGTGATTTATCTGGACACAAATGTTTCTCTGGTATATTTTATAGATAAAAACATATATCTTAGAGATTTTTAAAAGTAATAAAGAGCAGATTTGTGAGTAGATGTATTGTAGATATGAACCAGATTAAAACTTGAACTGCTCTACATTTATGTGTCGGGCCCTGGTTATTACAAATACATAAAAGAAAGGATCAAGCACCAAGCAGGCCTGGTACTCAATCCACAGACAAAGAGCCATGCATACAGGAAGACATACAGTAACTACTTCCTGCTATCCTAGCCTACAATCACTTTGTTCAAATTTGCCCAGTGTTATTCATAATCTTCCCTGTAGTTCACCAACCTTCCAGTGGGGGGAGCTGTGGCGACGAGGACTCCTGGTGCTCTGAGTGTGCAGGGAGAGAAGGAGGGGCTGCGGGGGTGATGGATGGAGGGGGGGTGGCTGTTGCTGGGCTAAGGGGCGTGGCTATACTTTTCAGGGGGGTGTCTGATGATGATGTGGGAGTGGCTTCGTTCTTACAGGGAGAAACTGAAGAACTAAGGGTTTTGGCTAAGGTGGTGGTGGACGCTGCTGTTCCAGGAGCAGCTGCAGTCGTACTGGGTGTGGCTGTGGAGGATGTGAGCGTGGCTGAGGGGACGAAAGGCTTGGCATCGGCGTTGAGGGCTGAACCAACTGCAGTTGTTGGTGGGCATGTGTATGTGGCAGCTAAGGGTGATGCGATGGTGGACAAAGTGGAAGTAGGAGGAAGGTCTGGAGTGCTCTGGGAGGGGTTCAAAACAGAAGTGGGTTGTGAAACAGGGGTGACAGTTTCTGTCGGGGTAGATCTAGTCAGGGGAGCCGTAGCAAGAGAGGGAGTGTTGGTGATAGGAGTGGTGGTCTGTGAGTCGGGAGTGGAGCCGGGAGGGGTCTGAAGGACTGAATCCAGGAAGGAGAAGGTCTGGGAGACTGGGCTCAGATTGTCCCCTGTCATCAGTGCTAGACTACCATCAACATCCCCAGCTAAACTACTCTTGTTGGCAACACCAGCCGTTGCACTTATGTTAGATTCAGGTTTGCTGGTAGAAACTTTCTCTTCATTTGCTTTTTGACCATCTTTAGCAGATAAAGGGAAATCATCTACACACATAGGCTCGTAAGAGCGTGGAGATGAATCTGTTACAAGGCTAGCATGGGAACTATTGATGAAACTTGTGGGAATTTGTGCAGGGGCAGAGGGTAAGACAGGGCTGGGGTTGGAGTCTGGAGCTTTGGAGTCAGAGGGACCAGAGTTAGCAGTTGTGACCTGTGTGGGAGAGATGGGCTGCTGGGGCACTCCCCACTCCTCTGGAAGTCTTGCCCGACTCTTAGTCTTCCTGCCTTTCACTCTACCCCCTCCTCCACTCTCTCTGATCTCCCACTCCCAGTTCTCCTCCTCATCTTCGTCCTCCTCTGCATCCAGACCGCCCTTATCCTGCATCCCTTGCTTGTCTGATTGGCCGATGTTATTCTGCTGGCTATCCAAGAAGTCGTAGACCTGGTCGTGGCCCTTCCTCTTCTTCTTCCGCCGTCTCTGCTGTTGCTTGCCAGCCTCGCCCCCCGGCCCCACTCTCTCAGGGCTGAGGGGTTCGGAGGCGGAGGACGTGGGAGAGCTGTCGTCCATTGAGCCGCTGGGAGAGAGGACGGGAGCTGCCGAGGGGGGGAGGGTTTTTATAAGAGGAGGAACCAATCACATACTGTGTCAGAGAATCACCTGCCAAAAACCATCAGATTGTGGTTACCATAGGTGGTTTTCACTACTTCTTCTCTAACCTGTTTACTGTTTCATGGCAGAAAATGGGCGTAATGGCTGGTCTTGTAAAAGATGTGAGGTCCATACGAGTTGAAGTGGTATTTCATAGGAGGGGAGCTTGTAGAGTTATCAATAACTGAAGATGGATTTTTGTTTTTCGTAGGGATAGACTAATGCAGAATTAGCTGATCCCTCTTACACAGTGTCAGACAAACTCATGGATACCATTTTTTATGTTCTTGCATGTAGTTTGCAGTCATGTCAAATAGGTTATAGTTAGGACAACAGTGGGGGACTTGGAACCAGACTAGTCCTCGTGAACGTGTCAGTATTTGTAAAGAGTGAGGGTGTGTTTAATGCAGTCTCGTGGATTTTTTCACATGTAAACATGAGGTAGTTGGAAATTTGAGATTTCCTTATTTTTCCACAGAATGTCCACATCATAGTCATATGAAGCCTATTGTGGCTCCAGAGAGAGCTGCGTGAAATATGATAAAAGTCCTCAAGGGACGTCACTTGAGTCAACATCGGTTTGGTCTAAACACCTCAAATTTGAAAATGAGAAAAAACTGTAGGTGTGGAGACTGTAGTAATTTTACCAGACCTCTGAAGCATGCTTTTCATCTCTGCCGGAAGCTAGCAACTTGAGGCAACGTTAGCCGTGAGTAGCGTCATAGACCCAAATCTCAACTTGCATTATTGGTAATGGAAATGCCAGGTTTTGACAAGGACAAAGAAATGTGTGAAATAAAAAAGAAAAGAAAATATCTCTGGCTCTGCTGCAATGATTTCTATCTTTAAAAAAAAAAAAAAAAAAAAAAAGACTATTTTAAGGTAGCTTCTTCGATCTAATAGATGACCATTAATTAATCAAAGGTACGTCAAACTCCCACACATGGTGCCTTTGCTTTGCTTACAGAGATACTGTAGGCTTCTATGAGTTTGTCTGACTCTGTGTAACTGGGAAAATTTTCATTCAGTAGTCATCAGTACAATCACAGAAAGGCAAGTTCTGTGTAAGCTCTTAATACATACATAATGTCTACCCATTTCATCCCCAGGTCATTAAATACTGATTCTTTGTCACAGCTGTAAAACATGGTTAATGTTATGAAACGATCAAATTTAGGTTCAAGCAATAAAACTACTGAGTTGAGTTTAGAAAGAAGATTATGTTCTGGCTTAAAGGTTTTTTTTTACAGAATGTGAAGGTAAGATACATAAATACGTCATGTGAGTAACATCAGTGTGCGACAACCATACACAAAGTACATGACGTTACATTGAAACAACACTGACTTCTGCTTTTACATGGGACATAGGTACATAAGTGGTGTAATTATACGCTAAAACAAGACTTACTTTTGGTTTCTCATGGGCCAAAAATTGCAGTCTCCTGCGTGAAAGTTTTATTTGACCCATTCACCTCCCCTCCCGCCCTGTATGGACTTTCTTGCACTTTATACTATGTCAGTTGCTCTCAGGATCAAGTATTGCTGTGCATAACCTCACACTAGAGTTAGTTGAAAGCCCAGTGTGTGTCAAAGTTGTTACTGTAAAGAGTGCCCTGGTGATGTTAATACAAGCAGAGGGGTGTGACAAAGCGTCGGTATTTCGCCCTGGTAATTAGAAAAGGCTGACGATGCATGCCAATTACCTGACTACCTAAAGCCACGGCTTAGAAATTACAACAGATGGCGCAAAGTCACGAGTGTGATGTTCTGCTTGTGCAGAATATATGCAAGGTGTAAAGTGTCTTCCCTGGATGGTAACAGCCATAGTAACCACAGTCTAACTGCTTTTAGGCTCCTTTTGGCAAAACCTTTAAAACACTTTCATAAAATATGATGTATGTGATGGTGCCTACTTTTATAAATCATTCAAACTGTAATTTACTCACCTGTTAAAGACTTTCTATGTTTCGGTAAAGGCTACCTTGATTGAATATGCATGATCAGTTGACATAAAGAAAGATACTTGCAGGTGCTTTTTAACAACAAAACAGTGGTTCAGCACTAAACAGCGGGTGAGAAGAATTTGTTTTATCTGCTTGGTAGTGTTTCATCTCTGCCAGCGTTAAACTGGTTTGAATTAACTGGAAATGTACATCTCACTTGAAACAGTGTTTTCATTCAGATTTGCCAAATTGTTAGAACTTTCTAGGACCAAAGCTCACACACTGTATCTACATTTTACATCTTTAGAAGAGGCCTTACACAGGTTTAAGATCCTCACTTTTGGATATCATTCAATCATTCTATATTAATACCAATCAATACCATATAATAGGAGGAAATAAATATTGAAAGATCCATTGGTATCATATTGCACATTGCAAATGAATGGAGTCTGTAGTGGAGTGTGTTTTATGATAGCACTTTTTTTGGATAAATAAGTTTGATTCACCTCTTTTTAACATCATCATCATCATCATCATCATGACCCCAGGGGCAGAGCTGGTCTTGTGTAGGAAGCAGGCACACAAAACAGCAAAACAAACAGACTGGGAGCAACAGAACTCTGAAGCAAGTTAAAGTGGAAAAAGACAACTTTTCAACCTTTTCCCCCCTCGTGTTTTCAAGTGGTATTGCTGTTGGCATCACTGGCATAAAGATTTACCAAACAGAGTTTCCACAGTTACTTCGGTTGTTTCAGGGGATAGTAACTGTAAAAAAGGACACTGATACTTTTTGGTAACTGTGGATAGATAGTGATGGCTACTGGGACAAACTAAAGTGCTGTCTTCTTTCTGTTTTGGTTGCACAATGGCTGATGCACTTGCTTTGTGTTGTAAATTAAGCCTTCATTTTGCCAGGAGATCGTACCTGGTGTCAGAATTGCATCTTGAAAGTGAGGCTTATAGGGAAAAGAGTGTGGATACCGACCAGAGCTCGACAGGATCAGACTGGATCCGATGGGACCTGACCTGTCAGGCTGGGTTCAATTAAATATTTACAAATGATGTTTAGGTTTGGGTCTGGTTCAGGCTATGGCCCGAACTACTGTCTGACGGAAGTTAATAAACTATGTCACTGCTTAACCTTAGCCAAAGATCGGTATACTTGCTAAGGGCATTCTGGCCTTTCCAGCTAACAGCAGCAGCAAACAGAACTTAAGCGTTGGTGAGAGACCAATCAAACAGAGGAGGACAGCGCTGAAGCCATTCTCGGTGGATGATATTACCTTCCTCTGCAATAACTCCTAATGAACCTCAATGGATGGATTATGTAAATAATTCAGAGTTTTATGGGGATGGTGACTACACCAATAGCATGACTAATTTCTGTTATTAAGAAATGCAGATGACATTGCGTATTCAATGTATGTGATGTGTGTGTTAAAAAAATCTACCTATATAAGCCGATATAAAACAATGCCTTTTGACAGTCATTTACAAAGTGCTACATGTGTGATTAGGGTATATACGCAAGCTGTAACCATGGTAACAACAACAGCATGACAGGGACAAAGTCAGTGCTTCAGTCAAGTTACATTAACTATATTGGGTTCGGGTCAGGTTCCGGTTGTGTTCAGACTTTTAAGAAGGAACCAATCTAGTTGCACATGGTGTCATTATTCTATTGCCATCACATTGTGCAATCAACATTTACATCATTATGATAACTCAAAGCAAAAGAAAACTTGTCTATTTCCACTTTACCAAGGTAAATGAGTCAGGCACATTTTGAATACGCGTTAGCATGCATGAAAATAATTGCATGCATGTCTGAAGACTTCTGGTGATAAATGGATCATTGTCTTACATGCAGAAACACTAAAATGATCCAAAGTGCACCATTAAAATATGGAATGTGTTACACAATTACAACACCATGACAAACTATGCACATGCAAGCTTTAAGAAACAACAGAAGAAATGCAGCTTGCACTAAAATGATCCCTTCATTTGTCTGTTCCCACTATCTTCTCTTGTTTGGAAAGGAAGTCATCACAGTTGGGTATGGTTTTTCCTCTGAAGAAATATTTCTCAATTATTTCTGACAAGCACTTCATCAGCTCAGGGAAAATGAGAGAGAGAAAGATGAACAGACAGATAGAAACAGACAGATAGAGGGATAGACCGTATAAATAAAACTCTCTGACCTATACACCCCTCTCAGTCTGCTCATCACGTCCTCTTCCTGTCTAAATTATTATTCCTCTATCTCAGTTTTCATCCTCCCATCTCCGCAATCTGTCTTACATCACAGGATGTTAATGTGAATCCAGACAAAGGTGTGTTCCCCTCTAAATCTGGCACCTTTCCCTTTATTTCTAAATTGATTGATTGAATTGAAGTTGCTATTTTCTCCAGCTGGCCTCCAATGCTTGCCCAGCTATAAACAGCTCGAGGACGAGGTGAGGCCAGGGCATTATCATCTATATTTAATGTGATAAGGAATTTAATGGGAGTACATCTTAATCTAGCGTCTGGCAAACTGCCAAGGGAAACATTAATGTTGGAGCACTGGCTGCCTCAAACACACTGCCTATGCAAAAGCGCTGTGTGTGGGAGTTAGGGGGGTTTCATCTCACTGAATCCCACTGGCACCTGCATAGACAGAGGAGCAGGTTTGTAAAGGACTTCACGTTTCAAGCACTGAAGCACAATTTGAGAAGAGGCGACACAGACAGAATAGAGGGCTGATTGGTGGATGTATGGTCAGGGTCCTGCACAAGATTTATTTCTCCCCTATTCTATAAGCCTTAGACAACAAAAAGGAACCTGAATTGTTTCTACAATCTTGTAAATAAAAACTCATTTTAGACATAAGATTCCCATCCAACAATACATTTATTTTGGTTTTAGTGGAATCATTTTGCCAAATAGAGCACAGACTAAGCTAAAGGTTTTCTCTTTTTTTTTGCTTCATTAGATACCCAATGATGTGAGACAGAAAGAAGCAGAAAGACATGACTTGCCATGACTGAATGGTTCTTTTTGCCTGCCAACAGGAACAAACTACTCATACTCAGCTCATACTACAAATGCTTAAGAAAGCTATAAAGAGAAATACAACAGAGAAAATACACAGCCATTAAGACAGTTATGTCTTTCTTGTAACACTTCTTTGGATTGTTTAATGCTAAATGTCCCTGTCAGTGGTGTAGATGTCAGAGGACTTTGCCTGAGATTGCTCTAATGAAGTGCAAAAGCAACTGACAATGGCAAACAACTTCAATATCCGTGGCATTACATTACTGTTGGGATGAGTAGATTTTTTTCATGGCTTTTTTTCTGGTATTGTGCATGCTGACTCGATTTCATGGCTTACTGGGACATTTAAATAGTGCAGAGCCATTGTTCATGTTATTAGTAACACCTATAGTCCCTCATTTTGGATATTATACTGCTAATAACTAATAACATCCTCAACAGGTTCCATGCAAAACTATTGGCCACCTTTCAGTGATTTGCATCATATAAAAGTTCCCAAGGTTCTAAGTTCCATGGGTCCTATGTTCCCAAAGTCCAATGTTCCCAGAGTTCTAAGTTCTCAAGGTCCTATGGCCCTGTGGTCCTAAGTTCCTAGCGTCCTATATTCTCAAGGTGTAATTTTTCCAGGTTCCTAACTTACCAAGGTTCTATGTTTTCTGGGTCATATGTTCCAAGAGTCCTCAGTTTCCTTGCTTCTATGTTCCATGGGTCCTGTGTCCCCAGAGTCATAAGTTCCCAAGGTTCTATGTTCCCAAGGCCTTATGGTCCCAGAGTGTTAAGTTCTCAAGGTCTAATGTTCCCAGGGTCCTATGCTGCCAAGGTCCTATGTTCCCAAAAGAAATATTCTGTTTACACACATAAACCCTCCTATTGTGATGAGGTCAAATTTGACCCAGTTCAAGTTAAAATATTTCATAAATAAACTAGCCTGACCCTAGACCTCTTTCCTAATCCTAACCTCTTTGGAAATGTTAATCGTCAACTGCTATCTATTGCCTAATGTTAGATATTATTTTTCTCCTTTTTTCATCTTTGTTTTTCTCCCTCTCTTTTAATTGGTTAATTAACTGGCTGACTTACTGTATTTTTTTTATTTAAATTTGGGTATTAAATATGTTGGGAGTTCTCCATACAAAGAGTGACTATTGATGCACCCTGGTACCTCATCGGGTTGAGTATGTATCATCAAGGGTGAGTGCAGTGCTATTTCATGACTCTCAGTTATGCTTATTATTGTCCCCAAACGTAACCCTAGCCCCTGTCATATTAAATGAATACAGAACTAGGGGAAAATTTTTTGTGTTTCTATAGGTGCTATACAGAGCTGGAGAACATAGGACCCTGGGACATAGAACCTTTTGTCATGATCACAGTATGTGCCATATAAATCTGTGGAACATAGGACCCTGGCAACATAGGATTGACCCTGCTCTGACGGATAGCTGGAGCTAGCAGCTAACAGCTAATCCTGCACTATTGCACAGTATTCTTCTTTAGATGAAGAGCATTTCTCCCTCATTACTTTTGTGTTTGTTGCCATTTAAGGCACAAAACCAAATTTCAAGATCTACTTATACACTCTGCATTGCACTAATGTGGACCAATTCCTGTGGTAACAGGTTAAAGATTGCATACTTTACATAACATCTGACAAAACCCCCCAAAAGATCTGGCAAAGTAACATCAAAGATTGGGTTGCTTATCTAAAGCTTACATTTTACTCTTCATTGTTGTCATCCAAATTATGTAAGAGGGTTGGTACATTTCCAGAATGTCTGCAGGTATTTTGCGTGATGGAACAGTTAGCTAAGCACAGTACTTCAAAATAGTAGCATGTGGTTACATCACTACACTCTCTTCCCTGAAAATTGAATGGGTTATCTTTGCGGTCAAACAAATACAACTCCAATTTTCATTCTAAAGGCTCAGTGAAATTTGTGGCAGCCATTACAGCAGCCAATACTGATGCTGTTGCAATCTGTCCTCAATTCATCCCTGGTTTCTAGAAGACGTGTTGAAATTTCCTGTAATAAACTAGGATAGTAACTGTTACATAATAGCCAGCCTGTACCGCTAGTTGGTTTTAAGCTAGCAGGGCTATCTTTAGTTCAACAACAAAACAGAGGAGGGCAGAGATAAACCCTGAATAAGAGCTTGCTGAATGTTTTATGAAACTGAGATGCTGAGTCATTTTCAAAGTTCAGTTGAGGGTCCTTTGGTTAAAATCTTTATTTCCGCCCCTTTCTCCCACCAGAAGCTTTTATGCTGGGAGGACTAACGCTGAGTGTAAAATTATGTTCAGATAATGAAATGACTATTTGCAGCACTACATGCATGTCTCCATTACAGAATCTGAAAGGTTGCTTTTGGGCACAATAACACAGGAAGACTGCGAAAGAACTTGTGCTGCTTTGTCTGTTTAATCCTCCTTTGGGTTTATGTTTTTTGTTGCTCCGCAGCAACAAAAGAATTCAGTTAATATTCTGCGGTTAGTCACTCAAGCAGCTATTGATTATTATTATTAACATTTCATGATAAGAGGCAACTAAAAATCTTATAGGGAGCACTAAATTGTCTATGGGCTGTTTTTTTCTTCTCAGACTGTTGTAACTACAGAAGACATAAAACTACAGATATTCCCGTGATTGTAATTAAAAAGGGTCCCATCTGTCTGTTGATCCAGTTTGTCAGTACATGAAGACAATAGCAAAGTGCATAGAGCATAAAGCCATGAGGCAACCAGTGATGTCCGAGCAAAGCTGGAATTATTCCATCTACAGTGAAAACAATTAGAAAAGGCTGCCCTCTGCTGCTGAAAACATGTGATCAGACTGTTACTCTTCTGTCCCCACCCTCCTGCTGCCCTGCTACAGGACCCCATGCCAGTGTTCTATAATAATTAGCTTAATATTTAGGATTTCATTAAATCAAATTCAAGATATGACCAGGATTTAGATTTTTCTTTTTCAGCCAACCTTTTTTTAAACTGTGCTCAATCCAACCAGCATCCCTAAAAATATACATGAAAAACCTGCTCACTATTTTAGTATTACGAGTTTCAGTATTCAGCTGAGATGTCTAGAAAAGTTTATGAACCCCAAACCAAACATATACAGTGACTGCCTCCTCTCTCCTCATTCTCCTGACTCCACCGTCCCATGCTGCCACCAGCACACAGTAACACATGCAAACACCCCTCTCTGATACCTGCAGAGTGATCCATAGAGTGGATTCCTGGGCCACCAGAAGAAAACACCTCACTGGTTTTAAATGGACTGCTTCCACTGGTGTTGCTGGTGGTTTTGTTTTCCACACCAAACATGCCCAAATTCTTCTGGGTGTCCATAGCTGAACCCATCCCAGTCTGACCCACAGTGGAGCTCACGCTGGTCTGGAATGGTGGCAGGCTAGACCCAGTAGTTCCTCCCATCCCAGACTGAGAGAAGCCTGATGGAGAGACAGAACACAGAGATACATCACCAACAGACAACTCGCTCTAGAACGATTGCAACGTGTTCTCACTCCCAACTGGTCACATATTTCTACTTGGTCAATGGACTTTCACATCTACATATGGCACATTAGGTATCCTGGGTGCTTCTGTTGTTAACGTTCTGGGATGCCGTGTCAATTTACGCTTGTTAAATGCATTGTGTCTTTTCAAAATACACTTTCCTTCTCAAAGGACATGTACTGTTTCTGCTTGTTACATGCATAGTCTTTTATTAAAAAAAAATCAAAACAAAGCTACTACATGTAAAATCTGAAAATGTTTGATTAGTTCCTCCAGTTGTTGTATCAAAAACTGTCATCAAATTGCACCAGTTTTCACTGTGTGTCAAAGTTTTCTACCAACTGTAGCAAATGCTATCAGAATAATTTGAAACATAATATAATCACATACAAGCTCTACATTTAGTGGCTTGAGGTATTTGTTGTAACCGGGGTTATACGGTTCCTTACGGTAGAAAACATGCTACCACAATGTCATGATAGCTGAATTATGGACATTTTATGGACATAGTATTTTGTAATCAAGGTACTTGGGAAACAAGCCATAATACTATAAAAGGTAAATGTGTATGCAGTACTTATACTTTCATTGCCAAAACAAAAGCCTAAATCTGAATAACATCACACATAGAAATCAAAAAAAAAAAAAAAAAAAAAAAAAAGCTGAGCTATAATATGAGCTAGCTCAGTGGTGCTAGATAAGGTGGCAGTGGATGCATGCTAGTTCTAACATGATAGTGCTCACAACAAGGTCTGTGGATTGTATCAATACATTTTCGTTATCTGGTTTGACTGACCCTAACACTGGCCATCTGGATAACAGGCACTGTACTACAAAGCTGGTTATCAACCAGTTCAGTCAACTCTGGGTTTTCCTACCCAGCCACAAGGGTGTTCATATGATAGAGGCGGGGGAATAATCAACAAGCGATATCTTCAGAACCATGAATGAAGAAGGCTGCTTCATATCATGTGAGATTAAACAGCACTGAAAGTGTGTCCGACTGCGAGACAGTAAAATATCGGTGGTGAGGAATGTAAACGTTACTCTGTAATCTTGGAAGGAAAAATGCAGAAATATTGAAAATACTTTCCAAAAATTCACCATCGGCTGAGACATAAGTTATGTGTAGGTATCACTAGGCTATATGCGACATTAGTATAGAGTATTTTTTGCTGTTTATCAGACTAATTCTGCTACCGAAGTAAAGGGTAGAAAAGTAGCCTTGTTAATGACTGATGAGGTCTGTCTAAGCCGTTTAACAGTGTGTGGATTATTTTTCTAATAAAACATTGTCTTTTTTTCCATAGTTCTCATCACACGGGTGTCTCATGTTATTTTGAGCTGCAGTAATGGAATCAGAGTGTAAAAATAGCAACACTATCACTGCAGACTACAATCATTTTTGCATAAGTTACAATATTGCTAAAATCATGTGTTTAGTGTGTCAGCAATCTTTCTTTTGTTATAAGCTGTGTTTTAAAACCACAGGAAATAGAGCCCTGAAACAATGACATGATTCTAACTATAAACTACTCTTTTTTTTACCTGTCACTCCAGACTTTTGTTTATGTTGGGATGCTTATTTCTTCAGTGATCTGATTGGTCAGAGGTCGGGGTGTTGACAGGCTGTGATCTAATACTCTGAAGTTAACCCTCTCTGGAGCAGGTTAGCTGCTCAGCATAAGTAACCACAGTGATTTATCCTGGTAAAAAGAGAACCAGCTTTGTAGTGCTGAAAACCCAGAGCGAACCCTTATGTTACCTAGCTAACAAAAAAATCCTGCTTCATAGTACAGGCCTTGGGTCATGACTCCAGGAGAGAAACATTGCTGTTAAGCTTTTCAAAAGTATTTTTTAGCACTTTGAGCACCACAACTGAGTGCAAGCTAGTTCCATTATTTTGGAGACAAGGCAGGCATCTCTACGACTGATATCTCCAACACTTGATAGCTCACACCAAAAGTATCGAGACTGATAAATAGCACTACAGGTAAGATGGAAAATATGTATATTTCATTCTGGGGTGTTGTTGATCACTTCATAAACTCAGATCTGACTGATGATGTCGCTCTACACCTGTCTATAAAAACTAAAAATTGTCTATATAAATGTGGTGCATAGCTTAAAACTGAAATAAAGAACAATGAACAAAATATTGTTATAAAAAAATTTGATGTTATACAGTATGCGTGAAACATTTTGATTTATCAACATGTGTCATATTGTGATATATATTGATATTGAGAAAAAAGTTTTTGTCCAGGCCCTACAAGCAGACAACAGAAACAAAAAGCTGAGCATGTGTGGTATAAACAGGAGTTTTGGAATAACTTAAAGACAAATAAAGGACTGGCAAAACTAGTGGAGCGTAAACATCCAACAACAGTGCCGATTTAATACATAGTAGAGCCAAATTGAAACCATCACCACACTATATCTAACTTCTTATTTTTTAAATTATTCATTATTCATTAACCACTAATTTCATCCAAATGAGTTTGTAATTTTGCTCTTTCAGAATGGTCAGATATAAACAGAGAGGAGAGAGAATATGATAGCCTATCCTCTGTAGTCAGAGGTCAAAATGGCACAGGAGGTGAAAAAGTAAAGTGGACCTAGAAATGAGTCAGGCATGCTGTTGTCCTTTGTTTGTTCAGGCTCCATTGATCTGTCTTCCCACCCATCATAGGACCTGAAAAAGGAGAGAGAGAGAGAGAGAGAGGGAGAGAGAGAGAGAGAGAGAGAGAGAGAGAGAGAGAGAGACAGAGAGAGAAAGAAAGAGAGAGAGATGGAAGAGTGACGAGAGGAGGAAAAAGAGGAGAGTGACAGAGGACAGTGGAGGCAGACAGCCAGATACAGAGTCAAAATGTGTGGGAGGAGTGACAAAAAAGAGGTGCACAATCAGGAGGAATGAGGAGCAGAATGAAATGAGCCAGTGGGACAGAACATAAAAATAAATGCTTAATGTTTGACTTTGGACGTTTTGACATGGCACACAGCAGGAAAACCAAAGGTGTTAATAATGAAATGAACAATGGCTGAATTCCATTTGGCTGCTTTAGTTTCAGGGTCCTGGTATACTGCCATAGCTTACTGGACACTTGAATGGAACACAGCCATATTTAAAGTCCAGGAACAGCAAAATCAGTGATTTCTTTCTTAACACATTATACGTGTTAAAAAAATGTTGAATACATGACAAAATGGGAACTGTGTTATACTGTATTGTGGAGTAAAAAGTTTAAACGGTTTTTCAACATTTCTGTGTTCAGGAGTTTTGGGGCGGGCCTGAAATCATGGCTCGATGACGCATTGGAACCATCCTAAACATAACTCCTCCCCTACTGTATAAAAACTATGTTACTACTAGCATTAGAGCGATAAGCATCAGCGTTGCTGCTGTGGGTCTGTGCTCTGTGCTAACATTAGTTGTTGTTAGCTGCTGAATGAGCAGCTGCTGCCAAGCTCTCTCATTCTTCTGTTCAGACCATGTGTGTTGCCCTACCATAGACTGTGTGTACTTGTGCTCCTGCTTTAGCTGCTAAAGAGTCTGTTGCTGCGCATCAGCTCGTACTTCGGCTCAGGGGGTGTGCGTGCTTTGTGCTATTGAGTTAGCAGCTAGCAAGAGTCTATCACTTTGCAGTGGCTTGTTCCTAATCTCAGCTCCCTTAGCAAACACATCCCTAGTGTCTGAAAGCAGAGAATACTGCTCATTTTTTGACAAATTTGAAATCTTATGTTTTATGCTTGGCAATTGTTTAAATTATTCAAATGTGGCTGGGTGGTTATTATCACATTTTTCTGTGATGTGATGAAATCATTACACATATTTGTTTTTGTTTTACCCGGACATAAATGTTATTTGTAACATTTCTGGTTTTCCTAATATGACGAGCATGAAAAACAAGATGTATGAGCAAAATTTGGCATCACAACAAAAAGGAAAGAAGAATCTTTGAATAAATGTTGATGGTGACATGCATCCTTCCCCTTCTTCAACGCCTAACACTAAAGACACAAAGCCTCCACACACTACTACCACATAACAGGTTTACTCTTTTGTTTGTCATTTTGTTGTGTATATATTGATGTAAAAACAGTAGATGGAAACAATAACTGATTCTTTTTAATAATTCTCTAAAAATGGCACAACATTTAATGTTTAATATGTTTGTGTTGAGGATTATGTGAGAAAACATTGTTCATTTTGCTATTCACATAAAGAATGTTGTGGGTACTACAGTTTTCAGTACACAAATCTAAAAGGTGACCGCTTTTCTGGCCTCACAGGGGTGTGATTATAGTGTTATCTTTCGAGTGACCTACAGGGGGAACTACAGCTCCCATGGGCCCCTGCAACAACAAAACTATGCTCAAACTAATATGTAAACTTCTTTTATACTTAAGTGGGAAAACTGTGTGATAAATGACCAGCACTCCCTCCACCCTCACCAGACAGGTAGTCAGAGCTGAAGGCAGGTTGTCCTGGTGGGTCTTGGCGTCCCCCTGATGACATCATTGATGACATCATTCCTGGACCTAAAGGAGATAAAAAGCATTATCAGCCTCACTGCCAATCAGCAAACAGAAACATCAGGTTAGTTTATTCTGTCAAGATTTACACAGCTCAAATTATATACGACATACATTTCTAGCTATGAAAAAACAAAAGACTGAAACACAGACTTCGGATGAGTGACCTACATATTTCTGACAAACACAGACTGCATCCTGCAGCATTTCTTTTAAAATTCTCCACATAGTAAAACTGAAAACTGCACCTGAATCTGTCACTCTGCTCTGTCAGCTGTTAAACCATCAAACAGGTGCCATGTCCAAAAAACCAGCCTCTGCAGCCTGTTAGTGTGTGTGTTGTGTACATCTTTTGACGGTGAGGCGAGCAGACACAACACGTCGCTGAGGGGACTATCACCATGGTTACGCAAGGAGAGGACGACAGCATCTGCGGCTCCCTGGGCAACGCTTGCTGTCTGTGGATGTGTCTTAAAGGATCGATGCATATGTGCCAACCGCTGAGGCACACATACCAAGACACACATAACACACTCACACAGCTCCCTCACACACACACACTATTGATAAATACATTTACAAAGTACATGTTTGATATTCCTGTTAAAAGTAGGGGAGGCAGGAGGAGGAGGGGAGTTTCTTAAGGGCTGCTGTATAATAACAGAAATCAAAAGGATGATATGACCCATTGACCAAAGTAAAGAGTTGCACTGCTGGCTCCATTGAATCCCATTAAGCTGCACAGATATAAAACATACTATGACCATAAACTATTATCATACTAATAAAATATGTTACCAGCTAAATAATACAAATTTTTACTACATAATGGGGCATTACATGATCAAATTGAACTAAGCCCTACTTACACTGCTTTCCTGGTATCCACTCCATATCCATATCTATGTAAACTAAACAAGACCTCAGAATTCAATGAACACCTGTCAACAGAAACTAAACAGCAGGAGCTTCACAAATGAGCTTTCAGTGAAAAAAAGCTTTTGTTATGGATTTCATGAGATTACTCTAGTGGCAGTTTAATTGTGTGAGGTGCACTACCCTATATTTCATTCTGTTTAATTCATTTTTTATTAAGCCTTAAACTCCTCTCTCATCCTCTCTCTGAAATGACAGACAGAGGGTCCTTGCTGTAGCTCTGAGAGGCTGTCAGCAAATAGTTTCTTGGGCACAGAGAAATGGAGATCTGTGTGGGCACCTGAGGCCCTAAAAAAGAGGGTGGATCACAGGGAGTACCACCAGTTGGTCCAGGAGCTCCACCACGATGATAGTCATTTCAAGAACTGCACTTAAATACTTCAATGCCTGCTGTTTTCTACTGAGATCATGGTAACGGCTGTTTGTAAAGTCATATAGTGCTGCACATCCAGTGACAGCTACCACTAGTTTCTCCTCCATTGTTCACCAACTGTAAACTTGTTATCATAACCACCACAGAAGGCCAACCTCTCAAACCATCCAATTAGAGAATAGGAAAAAAAACGGAGATGACGTGTGGCATTTTTCCTCTCTAAGTTGAAGCTCTGTTCAACTCCAGGGGTTCAGAGCGCTCTGGTTAAAAAAAAGCCAGGTGCCTCAAGCACAGAAATATGAGGCACATAGCAACGCAAAAACAACATGCAAAGCGCCTAATTCTCATTAAAAACAATTACAAAAAGCCGCCCCCAGCTGCTTAAATGTGTTGTGTGATCTGGGGTGCCAGGTTTCAGAGGCAAGTTAAACAGTGAGTAATCTACTTCATGTAAAATGCTGCTTCAAAGGCCAGAGTACAGTTCAGTGAATAAACAATTAAAACTTAATGTGGTCATATTCAAAAATAATGAACATTGTGCAAAATATTGTCAGCCAGCCTTAAATCAATAGTGCTGGAACCCTATTGCTAAGACACTGCCAAAACTTTAGATTTGTAAATGGTCTGTAAGTCAGAGGAATACTTAACCTGCTTTCTCAATAGCTTCCATTTTAGTTTGATGTGGTGATGACAGCATTAATACACAGGAGTGGACAAGCTTGGGAAAATGCAGATGTAATGATGTTGAGCAGTAGAGTGACAGAAAAAAACAAACAAACCCTCAAACATATTGTTGAAATTACATTTATTTTTCTTAAGACATCTCAGTCTGTTCATTATCTGTTTTGTAAATGGATTCATGTTTGCAACATCTCAAAACTAAAAGCGAGGAAACGTTTGAAGGTGTTGTTATGTATATGTGGCTCATGAACTAAAACACCCCTGCTCTAAAACATTTATTGGGTCTTTATAGAGCCGGGAGTGTAAGACAGCACTGGTGTGTCAGGTTCACTGCAGAGCAGCACTTTCTTAGATCTTAGGAAGTTTTGATGAAATGCCTGAGACAGCTGATGATGATAATGTTTTTGTGCTACAGTAGCATGCTGAGCACAGAGGACACAGCCATGTTGCTCTGACCACAGTACAGTGGTCTGTAATTACTATGCTTATGTTTGTAAGTGCCATTATAAGCATTTGATGTTTGAGCACTTTACTGTTGAATTTGAAGGAAATCATATTGCATTATAAACAATTCAGAGATGTATTCTGTAACAGTGTTTCATATTTTACAGCCCTATTACATGCTTTGTGTGTAAATATTGATAATAATATTCACCATCTTGGAACCCACCAGCCATCGGTCCGACGAAGAAGCCTCTATGGACAAGGACCAACATTTCGGGCTGATCCAGTGTAGTCAGGAGATATCTGCACATGATGCAGATAAATTCAAAGAAAAGCTTAAGCTACTTTATCATCAGACATCGCTGAGGGGTTCCGCAATTGGATTTCGGCCAATGTGTTCCACCTCTCCACACAGACCACACACAGACTCTTCCGACCAGAACTCTTCCGATTATCATGGCTACCAGATAAATGTAATGGAGTGAATACATATGTCCCTCTGAGGCATAGTGGAACAGAAGTATAAAGTAACATTAAATGGAAATAATCAAAGTACAACTGCCTCAAATTGCACTTTGAGTAAATGCAAATAATTTTATGCAGCCAGCTCCAACTTCCTGTTGAAATACTTACAAATGAATATCTTTATCTATACAATTTGTTCAAATGAGGGACACTCAGATCAAGTACACTGTGATCATAGTTTCCCATGCATTAGCCTGTTGCTGCTACATAGCTGATATTATAAGGTAGGTATCTGTCCATGGTCCTGAAATACCAGGGGGAAGATGGGCAGTGAAGCCTACAAAACTCTGAGTGAATTATAATATTACTTCCTCCTTTTGAGACACGTCTGAGACCTGTTTTCTACCAATGTATTTAAGGGGGATAAGGACACATATTTCTGGCGCTGGACCAGTATCAGTGAAATGGTGGATATTATGAATAATTAACAAGTCTGCTTTAATTGTGAGATTACGCACACTGCATCCAGTGTGTACTGTAAGTGTGTTTATGAGAGCAAGTGTTTCTTTATAGCTTGATCTGAACTGCTGAATTTACATCCAGCTGAAACAAAACACACACACACACACACACACACACACACACACACACACACACACACACACACACACACAAACAGCAGACACAACAACTGCAGAGTCATTCTAGACAGAGCGTCACAGGAGTCTTTTCTTTCTCTGTCTAGTTTTCCTTCTTGCTTATCACTCTTCAGCTGCCAGTCGATCTTTCTGAGTCACGTCTGTTTTCCTGTTTTTCTCTCATCACTGTCACACTTTCACTCAACAGTTCTTTGTGTTCCTCATTTTGCTTTCTTTACTTTTTGTAACAATATCTAAAAAAATCTTAAAATTGCATTTCAGTGCCACTCCATGTTTGTTTAAAGGTGTTCCAATCAGTTTTAACATCATCACCACATTAAGTTGAATTTATTGGCATTGCAATACAGACATTAATGTTTATTGGAAGAATTGTATTTCACATACACCACCCAGTTATTTCATGAAATTTCACATTTTCAGTAAAGACAAGGAAACAAACGATGCCACACAGGGTGAAGCGCAATTCATCGTACCATCACCTTTGTGACAGAGGATAGCTGTGATATACTGTGACAGTCAAATGCCAAGAGCCGAAATTTTATTTAGAATAATTTACACTATTTATAAATCTATAAAAGTCAAGGGTTTTTTTGTTTAGTTTGAACAGATGACTTTGCTTACTATGAAGACAACTGTATCACATTTCTAAGGTATAGCTACACCTGGGACTCTATTTGAATGATTTATAGCACATGGTTTAAAGTTCTTGGCTCAAGTGCATTAATGTTTGTCGAACTCCACTTTGCTTGATAAACAGTGCACAATTGAATGCAAAGTAAGGCACAAGAGACAAAAGGGTTGTACTTAGTCTCTTAATTAATCATAGGATGTGTTTTAGGTGTAACATGAATTTAACCAATCAGAACATCAACTCCTGCTCCCTTTAAAAGCACCCGATGCACTACTATTTACATGGCGGAGTTGGCAAATTAGAGCAGCATGGGGGTTTCGGTTGAGAGGAACACAGTAAGAGCAGTGATGTGAATACAGCACATATCAATGGACATTTAAGCAGCAAAACTAAGAACTGTAGTTATCAACTTGACAGAGGAAACAGAACTATGATTTTAGCTTCTGAAATAAAGATATGCTGCTCCTTGTGCGTAAATTTGTGGAGTGTCTCTCATAATGTGGAGTCATACAGCAGCTCTGCTCTGCTCTCTGCTATGTTCACTTTTTGGAAAATGTAATTAATATTTTTTCTGATTAATGATGTATTATTACATCCCCTGCAACCCATTCCTGTGTGTGCAACAAGCAGGGTCTATGCACTCTGTGAACCCATCTATGTAGCCGCATCTTACTATTTCAGCAATGCATCCTTTAATGGTCGCAAGTACATTTGCTACTTACATAACATGGGCACTGTTCAGGAAAAATGACAACTGCATCAGTCTGAAACTAGCAATGACAGTGCACTGTGCTGGATGTAAGACAGCGGTCACTGTGGCCACAAGAAGAAAATGCTAAAATAGTTTAACTAACACAGTAGAGAGGAGTCATAAAGTAACCAAACTGACACATTAATGTCAATCGCACAGAAATGTCGACCTAAAGTTTGCCAACATTTGCTGACATTAGCCACCATAAGCAGCAGGTCATAACAGACCACATAAAGCTGTAACAGTAAAGCCACTGAGTGTTTTCATTTGTAAGAGTTTGTAAGAATTAGCTTTTTCTTCTTTCAAGAGTTACATGGCCTGGATTTAACACTTGTTCGGTGAGTTGGCCAGACTACAAAATTAAAACTCCTAGCTGAAATGTGGTTACTGTATCAGTACTTAGTCAAAGGGTTTTCTAGTAAGAAACAAACCTCTGTATGTTTTTGAAGTCTGGTGTGATGCAGCAGAGAGTGGGCTGTCTTTTTACCATTTACAGGGCTTGGCAGTTAATTGTCACGATAAATGTCAGACAGCTGATAGATAGAAAACACTTTTAGAAACCTGCCAGTTATATTTCTAAACACATCTAACAGAGTTGTGAAGTGGCTCATTCCGTATTTCTGAGTAAATAACATTAGCTAAAGCAGCTTGAGTGTATAGCTGCTAGGGCTGGGCGATATGGAGAATATCAAATATGATATTTTTGACGAATACCTCAATGTTGATATTGTGCCAATACTGTAGGGTTGACTATTGGTGCTTTCGCAAAATATTTACGCAAAGATTTTTTACATCACTTTATTGTAATGTAGCCTTTAAAACCAGGTAGAGACAACACTTAAAATATAGCTCAACCCCAGGAGCTGCTGACTGTTTTTTTTTTTTTTTTAAACTACTGTTTAGCAAAACTAATGTTTATCAAAAGCTAATGTAATATCTCATGCAGGAGCAAAACTTGTCACTTCAAATAAGCCTATACTAGCTGAGTTTAGTTGTTTTTCCCCCCTATAATGACTGGCTTGCTTGTTGTTGTTAATTATAATCTTAATTTCTTTTTTTTTTTTTTAAATGTATACATAAATTTGATTATGCTTGACCCAATCTTCTCTTGTTCAGTACTTTGTAGACAACCAATAAAGGCCTAGTGTTTAATTTAGAGAAGATAATCACAGTTTAAGTAACAATCATAATGTTGGTCCAAAACTTGCAAGTACATATTTTACTCAAATCATTAAGCCCTAGTTTGTGGGAAATGTAGTCTTAAATTTCAGAGACACTAACACACTTAACAAAACACTACTAATGATGTTTTATTGACGCTACACATACATACTGTATATACATATGGGCAACAGAGGCACAGTCTCAATGTAAATAAAGAGATGTACAATATAGGCCAATATCTGGATCCAGCTGCTTTACTAGTAAAAAGTTTGCTCTTTTAGCGTCCCTTTACTTTTTGCTTTTGTGCTCTACCACTCTCTCAGACATCCCCATAACACACACACACACACACACGCACACACACACACACACACACACACACACACAGACATGTGCGTGCAGGCACAGTCAGAACCCAGACAGTCCTCTGAGGACAGCAGCCAGTATCGAGCCTCAAGGTCAAACACCTTCTTTTTTTCAGACATTATTTTTATGGCATTTCTGCATCACTGGACTAGAAGCTCTCTGAAACCCACTGCCAGGAGAAACAAGTCAAAATATACATGTGGGGAACCACCACAAAAATAGCTTTTATTGCGTCGTTTGAAGAAATACAGTTTGATGGGCTTGGAGTCGCCACTGTGCCTGACACGGACTGGTTGTACGTTCACGTCATTGCTCACTAACATATTACACTGCAGTGTTTGGTAAGATGCAAAGTTGACCTTCTGTTTTAGTTCACCATGTCATGTCATCTTCAGTTAAAATAGAAAGATAGGAAAATGGATAAAAAAAGAAGTTTGGGCCTTGAGACGTGGGGTTTGTGTGCTTTACAAAGAGTGAGAATAGAAGACACAAGAACATCTGAAAAGGTTGTTTTCACAGGCACAAGGCACGTAAGTCAATGTGCCAAGGCCGTACTGTAAGGCCGTTTAACTGATGGAGATTGAAGAGTATGGATGCTCGGGATTCGTTCACAACTTAAGTTTCATGCCATCAGTCAATCAAACAAGCCAACAAACACTGCTTCGTTACCTGGCACTAGCAGTGCATGGGTTGGAAGTCCGTGTGGTCCTAACACTTTGCCCTACCACTCTATCCCAACAACATTTGGGACATGCTACCTCTATACGTGCAGGGTTGCCAACTTTGGTCAGAGGGCCGGAGTGAGATTTTACCTTGTGACGTAATATCTGCGTGGTCATTACGTGGACACCTGGAAAAGAGTTAATATGCACATGTGGCAAACAGAAGAAACGAGTGTACATGTGAGTGTGAGTGTACGTTTACATATTCATATCTATAGGCCCAAGCCCCACGTGTCCATAGATGCTCAATATTTATTTTACAGCGCAGATCAAGGTAAATTTTTTCAATCTGATGGTAGTATTGATCATCTGCTGAAGAAATCCACTTATATGTCATGCTGTGACAAAAAGAATGATTTCAAAGGGGGTTCCAGGGGTCCTCCCCCAGAAATTTTGAAAATTCACGTGGCAAAATCCTATTTTCATGAAATTTCATACAGAAATAGATAGATTCAAGGACTTTCAATGACCTGTGTACATTTATGCATATTTTCAAAAACTTTCCAGGGCCTTGAAATGATTTTTTCAAATTCACAAACTTTCAAGGATTTCAAGGATCCGTGGGAACCCTGTTGATTTATCATGTTTTGTGTGGACTTTTGAGACTCTGTCATAAAACATGGTAAATGTTTAGCATCTGTGAGGCCCCAGGAGAAAAATGTAGGCCTTAGGCCTACAGATAAGTTTAAGTAAGAAAACTCAAGGTAAACTGCCATTTATTTCTTCTGCTAAAGAATGTAATTTAAGGCCATGAATGATCATGGCACGTCACTATACATGAGCAGTTTATCAATTCTATATAATAAGATCAAGCCCAATTAATGTAAAATTATATGCTGTTCCCATGTTTGTCCACTAGATGGCTATAGAAGGCAAAATCGCTTAAAGTGATACCCCAGCATTGTTGAATCCATAGCTCTAATTTCTTAGGTCACGGAATGCTGTCTATAGAAAAAACAACGAGAAAATTTGGTACAACATAAGCTGAATACCAGTATGGCAGCGAAGGCTAACCCAATCGGGCAAAACCGAAATTATGCAAAGCCCCATGAGACCTAAACTTGCTTTCTGAGAATAGTATGCGGTCCAGTCAAGCCACACAATGGTCTGGACGTAACAAAAAAGAAAGAAAAAAAAAAGGGATTCAGCAATGGTGGAGTGAGAGAGTGACATTGATGGTGAAAGAGTGACAGTCACGCTAGATGCTTGAGAGTTGGCAACCCTGTACGTAAATGCACAAAATGGAGGGGTAAGGGCTAAGTGGTAGGGACACGCAGTGAACTGGAATTGAGCCTTGAAGTGCACATGCAAAGTATTTTACAATGGATGTTTTTTTTCTACCTAATTCATATTACCATATTTGACAATAAAGCCTGCAGTTGAGAGAAATGTGTCTTCCCTGAAAGCTCACAAGTCAGTGACTTTTTATGACAATGTCTGTTGTCATGCATTTTCCTATCTTTAAAAGTGGCCCTCTGAGTCATTAAGCACTAGTTTAAGGTAATGATTCATTTCAGCTTCACTCCGCTTTAATTTCTGTGGTCATTCGGGTTCATTCACTTACCAGAACATTGTCCTAGTTGTGAGCTGCTTGTGGGACCATTCTCTAACACGCTCAGCAGGAGAGAAAATCTGACAAGACTGCACACTGAGCATCCATACTGTTGAGGATGATAATGAGACATTGAATTGCCTAGTCACTTTGACTGAGGAATATATCAATGATTGCAAAGCAAATTAAAGGGTCAGTTCACCTAAAATCAAAAAGACATTTTTTCCCTCTTACCCATAGTGCTACTGTATTTATCAGTCTAGATTGTTTCAGCAGAGTTGCAGAGTATTTGAGTTATCAGCTGTAGAGATGTCTGCCTTTTCTCCAATTTAACAAAACTAGATGGGACTCTGCTTGTGGCGCTCAAATCTGTTCAATGACAAGAGGCTCATGCTTGTGACAACATGAACACAATAGCGTCCTCCTTGGCTGAGAGTAATGTTTGCTAGCTTGGTAGTGCTATGTAAGCTAGCAGTATATGTGCGTTTCCCTCTGCACAACAATATGGCTGGCGGGTGTAGTTTGGTAGAAAGGAAATAGTGTCTACATAAAGCTTCTCACAATAAGCTCTATGGATTATCTTGAGTAACTGGGTCATGATTTCTGGAAAGACACATTGCTGTTGAGTTTTTCAAATGTGTTTTTGTGCTTTGAGCACCACAAGCTGAGTGCCATCTAGTTCCATCATACATACTACATCTCTATGGCAGATATCTCCAACACTCAGTAACTCACACCAAAATAATCTAGATTGATAACTAGCACTACAGGTAAGAGAAAAATAAGAATTTTTGATTTGTGGGTGAACTGACCCCATAAAACCACATCATTGGGCCACACTATTGCACTGGCTGACATTTACGAAAATGCTAATTGTTAGACTATTCCTTTAAGGGTCCTAACATAGCCCCAAACTCAAATGTTTCCCCTCAGAGGTCAGAGTGCAGGGCTGTCTGCTGTGCAGTACCTTTAAAGTGGTTCTGGCCTTGCTGAAGTGCACTGTGCATTGATGGACCACAAACTGTGGAGGTACCAAGGCCGAAGCCACTTGCAGGTCACCACACAGCAAGAGAGCAGCTCTCTAGATGATGGTAGTCAGCCTGTGGGCAAACCTTCTGCCTCTATATTTAGATAAACATTTTATGGGTCAATAACTGTTGGGCAACAACGTCAGTATCAAATTGTTGCATTCAGTGTAAATGTTGTGCTCTTATCAGTATTCTAAGTACATGTTTTATATCTTGTAATAATTTCTATTTTGGTCCTCACCTACATCATTCCTCTTGCTTTTTTTGTCTGTTACTGCCATTTTCACCGGGCAACAGCAAACTCATTACCATCCATGAATGATGCAGATATTTTGATCTTTACATGTTTGCACAGCAACCATTTGGCTAATCAATGTAAAAGGCCTGCTGAAAATGCAAGGCTGGGTACAGTTTTCCTGTAATCTGATAAGTGACATTTAGGGCCCTATTTAGATGGTCTAAAGCAGATGGCGGAGGGCGCATAATCCATGTCGCAAGTGTCATTGCTATTTAGACCAACAAAAACCTGGTCTAAAGTCAACGCTGCAGTATTTGGCTGTTAAACACATTAGTAATATACATCTCTAGGCGGGTGCACAACGTGCGTGCACTCTGCTCAGACACACACAGAGCAGCCACACATATGCAAAAGATAACAAATAAAAATATGATTACAATGTGAAAGGTTATTATTGTGTGCGGGCTCGGGCAGAGAATCTAAGCTCTAACTCTTTCCAGCTGGTAGGTCCGCCATCTAACTAGCTCTCCGCCATTCGCTACAATCGCGCCTCTTTTAAAGGGAATGAGAGGTGACACTCTGATTGGCTTATCGAATGATACGCCCAAAACACACCCATGACTAATTCACTGAGAAAAACCAACCCTTTAAGACTCTCTGCCATGCAGCACAGTCTAAAACTGCTGTCTAACTAGCAAGTGACTGGGACACACCCATGCGCTGCACGCCTGGCTCTTCGCGTTTTAGACCATCTAAATAGGGCCCTTAGTATCAACATTCAAAGGAGCTGTGATAGAATTGAGGAGCAAATCCATAGTCATAGATTTTGATGCAAAGTTAAAGATATACTATGCAGGATTTTCCTAAAACACAATGTATAGACTCACATAAAAGTAATCCCTTTCAGTCATTACTTGTGATCCACTCTCAGTGTGTGGTGGTGTATCTTTCTGTGGAGACTCAGGTGAGGTCAGTGCTTTATATAGTGGTAGCAAGTGAGCAGGTGCAAGAGTGTAAGCAGCAAGCATCCACACAGCACCAAAAAAAATGTAAATATAGCGAGAGGAATCACCAAACGTGAGTAAATCTGGTGTAGACCTTTACTGTCCCTTTCAATGGTGAGGGTGTTTACAAACAGTAATTGACAATCCTGCAACATATACCTTTAAGAAAGCAGCATATTGATTCTTAATATTCTTTCAGAATCTAATCACGCTAAATAACCATTCACTAACTAGTCCAGGGACGCCGCTCATCTTCCAATAAAAGGAGATTGTGGTTGCAGGTCATTTTTTGTGAACACTTGAAAAACTAAGAACCATTTCTCCCGTTATTTTCCCTTTGTTTAGACATTTTTTCCCACAATATGTAAAAAAAAAACAAAAAAAAAAACAAGGGGAAATCCCATCATTCTCCATCACAATCTCCTGATGTTATCACGTTGTTCCAGGCCCGTCCCTGTCCCCAGTGTCACACAGCTGATATTGCCGTGTATGCGTTTGCTAATGCTGAAGTCTCTCTCTTCAAGCCAAGGACAGAGAAGGTGAATGTCAAACTGCAGCATCCCGTCCTTACTCACAGCTGTCACTAACTCTGGAGAGAGGCAAGCAGTTAGAGTGAGGGACCGAGGGAAGGAGTGAAAAGTAAAGGAGGGATGATGAAGGCAGTGGGTAGCAAAGGGAGGGAACATGGTTTTCCATTGACCAATCCAAAGTAACTATATGTGTTAGTCTGTCTCTCAATACTATGTTACTTTCCTACCCTGCCTGTGTGTAGTTTTTTGCATTAGTTTACACAAACAGCAGGAAATAGGGCATTTGTTGGGGACTATTTTCAGCAGTGGATTAACACAGATTTGGTGCTCTAGTGAGTATTTGGAGCAGAAGGACGGTATATGCGGGATTAAGTCACATAAACTACAATGCTTTCATGGTAATGACAGAACATGTCACCTGGTGCGACAGTGTGGCCCAATAATGTATTTTTCATAGTTACTGGACAACAATGGAGAAATAATATCAGGATGTCGATAATCAGAGAGTACTTGTTAAAATCAGTTCAGTGGGATTTGTTGACAATTACATACATTTTTTATATTGACTTTTAACAGGCTTTGTAACCAGAATGCTCTGAAACAGAACTGAAAAATAAAACTGTTTCAAGAAAGTACCAAATGTATATGTTGTTTTTTGACTTTTTCTTTGTTTCTCCATGGTTTTGGTCTGAAATGGCCACATTTCACTGCAAATCAACTGTTGGCAAGCTAGTTCGCCAATAGCCAACAAGGTCACAATAGTTGAAGAGCTATTGTGACTTTGATGACTGACTAGCACTAGCATTCCCATCTAGCTATTGGCTATCTGTTAGCTCGCCCACTACAGTAGTTGCTATCCAACCCTCCGAGTCATCCCTGCGCCACCAAGCTTTGAGCATTGCTTATTTTCAGAGACAAATTTAGTGATGTCACTGCAACCAGACCTTTATCCTTTAATTATCTAACAAGAGTTTTAGGAACAGGACCATACCTCAACTGTGCCACCTCCAGCATTCCTACACCTACCTTACCCCTTCTCTTTGTTCACTCTCACATTCTGCGCCTCTCCCTCCAACCACCCTGTTTCTTCCTCTTTTTCCTTCTCTCCACTGGGTCCTGAGGGGTGGAGGGTCCACCATGACCAGGCGCTACAGCAGATTCCCCACCAAAGCTTACCCTCAATACAGACAGCAACTGGAAAAGCTAATAGCAAGTTTCAATCCTCACATACACAAATCGTTTTTCATATAACATCTTGCTGGATGGGGTAGTCCTTGCTTGTAAAAGTGCAATTCAAAGCCAAACCCACATGCAGTACATATATTAACATAACTAGCAACAAACCTGGTTACAAGAGGTGATGTGAGATAAGACACTTTTAAAAATGACACTGATAAATTCTAATGTTTCTTTGTTCAGTGTTATCATGCAATGTTTAACCACCTATATCATGCTAATACTGGTTTGATAGGGGGAAGTGAGGGGAGGTGGGAAGAGACAGCAGGGGGTTCAGCGAAGGATGGATGATAAGTTAATTCATTATTGTTTAGATGATGGATGATGGGATGCATGAAAAGCCAGCACCATTTACTAGATGAATGAATGAAAAATGAATGATGGAGAACAACATAATGATCTAATGTAGCAGGAGAAAATGAAAGAGAAACAGAGCTGTATGGAATCAGGCCATGAGTAAATGAAGGGGAAATAAACACATGGAAACAGAAGCAGAGGGAAGCAGAGGAAAAGGTAAATGATTCTTCCCTCTGGGTACAGACTTTGCTCTGGTCCTGACAACCATTAACAGCATAACAACACACTCCAGATGCTCTGTAATAATGGTGCAATCCCATGGCCATTGAATACATGATGCAAATCCAGTTACTGTGACTAGCAGACTGGAACTGGTGGTACCTCGAGGGGTACTGCCTCTCCTTTAAGCTAACCAATGGAAGCCAGGTTTCCATCCAAATGTAGAGCAAATTTGAACCACTTTCTCAGAAAATCTGTAAAAGAAAGTGTGAATTATGTGTGTTTCCTGGATCTTACTTTCCAGAAGGTTTTGCCAATTTGTGTCTAACTTGAGCCAAACATTGTGCTGTTCATAGACATGAAAGCCCAACTACACCCTCGGACCCTGCTGAAACCCTCTCTACTAGCAAATTCTAAAAAAGCAACAAGGGGAAATGCATTTTATAACTTGGGTCTTATTTTGGTAGTTTTTGCTACCAGAAATATTGACATTGCACTCACCGAGTTATTTGCTGAGATTTGACTGGCAGTGAGTAAGTCACAGAGATGTGGACTCGAGTCACATGACTTGGACTTGAATCAGACTTGAGTCACAAATCTGATGACTCTAGACTTGATCCAACAAAGTCAAAAAGACTTGCAACACCAATGACTCGTGACTTTCCTTAGACTTGAGCCTCAAAAAGCATGTTGTTTGAAAAGTGTTCCGTGAATCAAATAATTTTCTAAATTAACTAACAGTGATGTTTTTACCTCCCAGCAAGTCGACCCTTTCCCTGATCTTTGTTTTTTGAACCAATCCAACACCATCCAATCAAGTTGCAGGAGAGAACCAGGAGGAACTAATGTTATGTATCTGAGTGCAAATAGAAAACATGTTACCAATGATAGTTTCCTTCCTGTGCAAAAATGACGCAACGGTCGACAAAAAAACAAACTGCAGTATGCAAAACAGGCAGTTCGAAAACAACAAAGATTCAACAACTTTCAACTTTGATCGACATTCGAAGTAGCACAAACATCAAGGCTAATATTAACACAGTTAGTGAGTTAATGCTCAGCTAAAGTTAGCTAAACACTTAAACTTTTTAACAAACTTGTTTTAACTGATAAATACAACTATTAAAAAGCATTCTTGATTTTTGTAAAATTAATGTTGGCATTACATTTTGTGAAGAGCAGATTACGACCTGTTTAGGACTCAAAACTCAGAGTTCAGGACTTGACAGTTCACTTGGGATTTGTCAGTCTTAACCTGTCTCAGTACTTGCCTGTCTTGACTTGGGACTTGGCTTGAGCGCACAGATTTGTGACCTACTTATGACTTGCAAAACAATGACTTGGTCCCACCTCTGCAAAGTGAGTTGTGTTATACGAACCCCAGGCTAAACTTATTTGGACCTGAAAATGAACAATAACATTATTACTTAGTTTGCTGTAAACAACCATCAGGGCTTACAGACTACTTCCTGCTTCAGCTATGACCTACTGCACTACTTGTGTGTACTGTTTTCTGTACAATGAGGCATTTCAAGTGTGCACACTTTTGTTTTACCTCCAGATAAAATTACAACCTGCCGGACTTTGTTGTACTGATGTTGTCATGTTTCCACATCTCAGCAATTAGTTTGGTGAGTTCAATGTTAGCATAACTGAAAGGAGTGACGGCCAAGATTGCAAAATAAAACAAAAACTTTATGATACAGAATTATCCTTGAATTTCTCAGTCCCAAGCTATTACATTACAACTGATACTACAAGTCATAAATTAAAAGCTAAACCCATTTAAGTGTGAACTCTACACACAGCTCAGATCCTCTGTCTGTCCATCTGTCTCAGCTGTTCAGGATGTCAGATGGGTTCATCTGTCAGTCTGTCTGTCTGTCTGTCAGTCTGTCAGTGTTGGTCTCTGGAAGTGCTGTAAAAGCTTCAGTTACATCATATTCACTTCAACACATCTGCTGAACTCAGCAGCACGTCCTAATTATTGACAGTGACAGCTAAGGTGTGTGTGTGTGTGATGACCTTACCAGAACTGCATGTGTGTGTAGATGCTATCTGCTGATATTGATGCTTCACTGCAGACACTGCAGTCACATGTGACTGCAGTGTCTTTTACTGTATGCACACACACAGACACACACACACACACACACACACACACACACACACACACACACACACACACACACACACACAAACAGACATTAATGCAGACCCATGCACTTAGGAAAGCAAAAAAACAATGGCTCAGATACACACACATACTTGCTACTGCAGAGTGGCTGTGTCTTACACACACACACACACACACACACACACACTCTCTCTCCCCCCTGCATCTCGCTCACGCATACGTACAGTGAAAGTACACACACTGCAGGGATGTGTTCTCATGCCTCAGCAGACACACCTCCTTCCCAGCTTGATAAAAACACAAGCAGACTGCAGTAGAACTTTGCCTTTACTAAGCTGCTAAATAAGCCACAACTATATATCAGTCTTGCTTCATCTAAACCTGGATGATCTTAAATATAAGGTCAATTAAAGTTTAAAAATGATGAAACATGAGGAACTTCTTTTTAAAAATAAAGTATTACAAATAAAGATGCTCCCCAATTCCAATACATACAGTGAAAATGTCATTTTTGTCTGGTATAACAGTATAAACAATGTGTGAATGGCAATACAAAAAGTGTTTATAAAACCACAGTGTGAAAGCAATTTGTATTCCTACTAAAACATTTGGGCTTTTATACAAAAGAAACTATTTTCTTTTTACCGAACTACACCCACCAACCATATCACTGCACAGAAGGAAATGTGCATCTACTAGGCCTAATGGACAAGGGGCTCTTGCTCATGTCAGTGTGAGATGTAAATATTAATAGCGTCCTCTGTGGCTGAGCTGTAAGCTCGCTGTAGCTAGCTCAGCGGTGCTAGGTGAGCTAGCAATACATGCACACTGGATTATACTGAGGTTTTTTTTTGTTTTTGTTTTTGTTTTTTGCGCTTTGAGAACCAGCTAAGTGCCATCTAGTTCCATTATACTGGAGAGAAGGCAGACATTTCTGTGGTTAATATCACCAACATTCAGCAAGTCACACCAAAAATAATGATAATGTAATTTTGATTTTAGGGTGAACTATTCCTTTAAGGCTTAAAAAGCTCAGCTAAGGGGCGTCGGTCGCTTAGTGGATAGAGCAGGCGCCCCATCTACAAGGCTGTTGCCGCAGGGTCCCGGGTTCGACTACAGCATTAGGCCATCAGGCCATAACCTGCATGTCACTCCCCCTCTCTTGCCCCCCTTCACACTTGTCTTTCCTGTCAATTAAAGGCTAAAATGCCCCAAAAATATCTTTAAAAAAAAGCTCAGCTAAATACCTTTACTTATCCATCCATCCCCATAAATGTTGGCTACACATTAACTTGTAACAAGCCACATATTTATACCAGGGATGGTGGCATCTCATGCCAGTCAAACCAGAAGAATAACTGTTGTGCTTTAGCAGTTCAGTCACACCAATGACAATTTTCTTACTAAGAGTATTCTTTACGGCATAGTCTACCTCTTGGACTGACAGGTCCTTTATGTCGCAAGTCAAAATACTATGTATCTAGTTTAAACTCACAGGAAGGAAACTGCTTGATTTTTGCCAAAGAGCAATACTGTAGGTGCTGCGCAAAATGAGCTCACAGAAGAAAAATGAGGCTGAACTAAAGGTTTGCCCTTCCTGACACTGAGGACAGATGAGCTTTGGGTTCTCCATTCAGTTCACATAGCGAGAGTCAGGTTTATTACAGCCCTTCATCACAGCTGAGGTCTCAAATGACTTCACAGTGTCCACATTATTAACACTGAATGAAAGGAAAAAGCACAACACTTTGCACTACAGAATTTGAGACACAAAGATAAACAAGGTACAAGATAAGAAAGGAATAGGAATAGGAATAGGAATGAAAAGACATAAATAGACAGAGTGAGACAGAAAGGGTGAGTATAAGTATGTTTGTTTCTAGTGATTCTGTTCCTTCTTTTATGTCCTTTGCGCCTGCATATTCTCGCTAAAAACAACCAGATCTACAGCCCAGCTAAAAGTAGCCAACATGTGCTGTATTCAAGACTCATGGACTCTGGCCGTGTTACAATGCCGTCAAGTAAACATGGATTCATGAAAGCTTTTGGTAGCTTCCTTGGGCTTGCACACCTCACAGTCATCCTTCTTCTGGCCAGAGAAGTTGAAACAAACCCCGGCCCTGTGCCACAGCCCTGCCTAGCCCAACCATGGCAACTAGCAACGACACAAGAGCAGCATACCTGGACTCCGCCGCTGATGGCTGGGCTCTCACAGCAGCTACCACAACAACCAGCCCTGACTCTGCTACTGCTGGTTGCCGTCTCACAGCAGTTTCCTCAACAACTAGCCTGGACTCCATCGCTGTTACCCCTGCCGTCATAGCAGCTGCCCCGGCAGCTGGCCTGGGCTCCCCACTGCTGGCCTGGCCATCGGAGCAGCTACCACTGCAACTAGCCTGGCCATCGGCCAGGGACGGCCAGTCCCGGCAGCTACTACAACAGCTAATGTCAGCCTGGACCCCAGCGCTGCCGGCTGGGTCATCACAGCAGCTACCACAACAGCTAGCCTGGGCTTCACTGTTAACCTGGCCGTCACCACAGTTACCCTGGGGTCCCCCACTACTAGCTACGCCCCTGGGTGACAACCCAAGATCAGCTGCCATGACCTGGCCGTCCCAGGTGACAGTCCACCACCACCAGCAGCCTCTCCGGTGGGTGGGCACCTGCAATGGAAAGCTCAGCAGCTTTCCGTGACGCTCCCGGGTAACAACCCACTTAAATTAAATAGAGTGGCTCCAACGGCTGGGTTAAATGTACTAGGATACAACATTTTCAGAAAAGACAGGTCTGAGGGTAGAGGTGGAGGGGTGATGTTCTATGTTAAAGAACACCTAAAGTGTAGACAAGTACAATGGTCGTGTGAATAATCTTGAATGTATTGGTCTCAGCATCACCCTCTCCCCACAAACGTCTGTCACATTAATTGGAATTTACAGACCGTCATCAGCCTCTCCTGTTTTTTATGAAGAACTGCAGGCTATTCTTAAAGAACGTAATTCTAAAAATGAAGTTATTCTGGTGGGAGACTTTAACGTAAATTGGAACGATAAAACAAACCGAAAACGTCTTAAAGCATTAACAAACAGCTTTGATCTTGTTCAAATTATTAAAGAGCCCACTAGAATAACAAACTCGTCAGAGACATGTATAGATTTGGTCATCAGCAATTAGCATGAAACCGCCCTGAGTGAAATAAACTGGTCTGAGCACCTCAGGTAGATGACAATTGCAACGCATTCATGACAGTTATTCAAAAAACTATGCCTGGCTTTGTGAAAAACATAAAACATAAGCCGAGGAAAAGAAATCACCTTTCCTGGTTGAACAGTACAATATGGTCACTGATGAAACAGCGGGATCATGCTCTTAAGATAACCCTCAAGATAAATTAAAACACATAATAGAGGCCTGTTAATTTCACTCAGGAACAACGTAACTAAGGAAATCAGAACCGCAAAGGCAAATTTCTTTGTTAATGTTATAAGGAAGAGGAAGAGGCAATGCCAAGGAGATTTGGTCAAACATAAAGAAATTAACAGGAAACAATACTTCTAACAAGAACATCAGGGAGCTGCAAATAAATGGAAATCTAACTCATGACTCAAATGAGATTGCAACAGCCCTGAACACATATTTTATTGATTCTGTAAAAAATCTGTCCACTGTCTCCTGTTCACAAATCCAACTTGCAATGCCTCTGAACACCGCTGCTCCGGTTTTTAATTTAAATTAAGTCTCTCAGCTGGATGTCGATCGTGTGGTCTGTGGTTTGAGAAACTCTAAAGGCAAGGATACATTTTGTATGGACACAATGTTTATTAAAACGCATAAATCACTCATTGCTCCAATGACCAGCATTATTAATGAATCTATAACAGACGGTACATTTCCAAATTCATGGAAATCTGCAGTTATCACTCCAATCTTTAAATCAGGAGACCCTGCAACAATCAGTAATTATAGACCTATAAGCATTCTCCCTGCAGTTTCCAAAGTAGCTGAAAGACTGGTGGCAGAGCAGCTCATTAAACATCTGAATGACAGTCCTTACAACCTAAATCCAATGCAGTTTGGCTTCAGAAAACACCACTCTTCTGAGACCGCCATTTGCTTTTTTTTTTTTTTGAAAACTTGAAGTCTAAAATTGACACTGGGGCTGTCATAGGAGCTGTTTTTCTTGACTTAAGAAAGGCGTTTGACACTGTGAATCACCAGATCTTATTAACTAAGCTGTCATATTTTAACTTTTCTGTAAAAGCACTGCAATGGATAGAGTCATATATTGGGCAGCGGAAACAGTGTGTTAGAGTTCATAATAAAACATCCACAACTTCTGAAAACAATCTTGGTGTACCGCAGGGCTCGGTCGTGGGACCACTTTTGTTTAGTCTGTACATTAATGACCTGCCCAATTGTTGTCCGTCAAATGTAGCTTTCCAGATGTATGCTGATGATGCAGTTGTGTATGTGCACGCTAAAACAAAATGCAAAGCTGCACAAGAGTTATCAGCAGCTATGTCTAATGTGTCCAACTGGCTGAGACTTTCCCATTTACATCTCAACGTGTCAAAAACTGTTTGTATGTTCTTTTCTAAAAAGGCAAATGTTGATGTGGCTGCTGATGTGCTTGTCCATGGAACAAAACTTGAAGTTGTACAGGAGTTTAAATATCTAGGAATTATTATTGATTCACAAATATGCTTCAAACAGCAAGTAAAAAAACTGTGAATACAATAAAATTAAATCTGTCAGACTTCAGATACATTCAAAACAACGTAACTATTGATTCTGCAAAATTATACCTAAGTGCGATAATCATGCCATAGATGACCTATTGTGTAACAACTTGGGCACTGGCATGCAAGTCCACACTAAAGCCTGAAACTGCATATAAGCAGGCTCTAAAAGTCTTAGACAAAAAGTCCAACTCGCGCCACCATTGTAACATCTTGAAGAAACATGAACTGTTGAGTTGGGAACATATAATAACATATGCAGATGCCACCTTAGTCTTCAAAATTCTCCATGGACTAGCTCCACCACTATTAAAAGAATTTCTGAAGACAAACACAAAGAGGTCAACCAGAGCAGGGTCGAGAGGTGACTGTCTGGTCCTTTTCAGGAAAAGTGTTTTTCGGCAGTCAGTTTTTTCATATCAAGCGTCTCACTCATGGAGCACAATACCAAGTGACACACGTGACTTATTAACCCTTACATCTTTCACTAAGCATCTAAAAATGTGGTTATTGGAGAATCAAAGCTGCAATTACAATGAATCCTAAAAGCCATTGGATATGCTGTATTGTCATGTGTACTGGATGTAAATGATATTTGTATTGTTCTTTGTGTATCTGTCTTGTTGTTGGGGATGTTGCTGGTGACAAGCCAGTCTAGTGACCTTGTATGCTTACATACATTTGTTATGTATGCAAATTCTGAGAAATAGTGTGTACATAATTTTATCTATGTATGCTAACCTGTGCAATAACACCTGCACACACACATCTGTGTGTGCAAAATATGTGCAATAGGGCAACGTGCAATATACAACAGCACTTCAAAACTTAAGCACTGTAGCACTTAAAGCACTTTAGCAATCTAGCACTTTAACACTTGATAATCCAAATTCCTATGGTCACGTCATTCAGGTCTGTTATGAGTGACATGGTTTATTGTCTGTCTAGACTGTTTATTGTACCTTTCATTTTTAATGTCACTGTATTTTTCAACTTTTATTGCTATTGTATCTCTGTTTTACTGACTGTACATTAACATCAACCTGCTCAAAAAATAAATTAAAAAAAAAAAAAAGACAAACACAAAAGGACAGAGGATGAAGTAAATAAAGGAATGTCAGGGACAAATGAAAAAAAAACAGAGATATAGTTGTTTAAAAAAGAGAGACTGGGGAATGGTGAGCTCCTGCCTTGTCTCAGACGATATATCTCATTGATTGGTAGTGATTCTGACATGTGCCCTGACCATCCAACTAGATATGCCAATATGTCAGTCTGGCAAGTTATTATGTCAGAAAGGTTTTATATAAATAGATAACTTTTTTCACCTGCGTTCATTTTATATTATTGTTCACTGTAACACATTGTTGTTGTACTGTGAAGCCAAACACAGGTTTGGGGATTTTCAGGTCCCAAAAGCCGATTATTGCTATTCTCTACCTGTCCACCAGATGTCCTTAGACTTTTACACCTGCTTCGGTCAGATGACCCCTTCAAACGCCCACTTACCTGTTTTTGTACCTTTTCCTCTTCTGCCCTGCGGTATCACTCTAAAAGTAATCCACTGGTTCAACATAAAAAAGATAAATGAATAAGGTAACAATCTGCATCTTTTTTAAGTAGTTCCAACTCTGACATTAATGATTAAATCCTGTAGTTCTTTTATTATTTGACAAACTCAATTAGTGTAGTACAACCTACATCATCTGTTCTAACCCCAAAAACCCCTGAAGTTGAACAAGCTTAATAATCATCCAAATGTTCTGTGTTAGTGGTCAAACTACTGTATTTTATCTAAGATATTTAATTATATTTAATTCCATCCTACAGAAAAAAAAAGTTTCTGATTTTGACTAACTTCTTAAAATAAATTGTCAATTGACTAAAACATGTTAATGAAACAAACATTTTTATATGCAGAAAAACTTCTTCATTTTTGGCATTATCCACTAACTCCATGAATCATATAACAAACCTATTTCGACTCATTCCCTGCCAGATCATCAAAGTTGCAATGCTGCTTTGTGCCTTTGCTTTCAAGCCACCAGAACCTGAACCTGAACCCATCTACATCCCTACTCTGCATCTGTACTTAGCAAACTGTAAACATATGTCATTGAGTTAGAAAGTCTAGATCAAATTCAAACTTGTTTGTTGCAATTTAGCTATAAATATAGCAGCCTTTACAGAAAAAAGTGGGCCCAGAGTTAGTCCTAGGGGGGTCCCACATTGGTCCCTGGGTTAATATCTTATCACATGTGAGTCTGTGGTGCAGTGCTTATTGGGTTGCAAGTCAGTGGTAAGAAAAAAAATTGAGAAACCCTGTGGTAAAACATTTGCTGTCAGCACAGTCATTTCCTCTGTATACAGAAACATCCATATGGCACATACAGAACGTAGCCTACAGTCCTGTATAGACACCAGTGTATGAAATAGCCACAAACAAACACACAGCTGGAGGATGTGTTCCTGCTTTTGATAATCATTATCATACCAGCTGTGTATGGGCATGTCAATGACTATGTGAGATGATACGACAGCCTGATAGTTTATCATAAAGGATTAAAAAAAAAACACACGCAGCTCTGTTTGGTGTGCCATCTGTATTTGGCATCATAAGTATCAAACTACTCAACAAGATCTCATCTGTCTCTGGATCCATATCGCTACCTGTTTTCAATCCATAATCTTTCTGCCATTTCATTAGCATAATGAATCTGTAATTGGTATAGAGCATAAACATAATTCATCAAGTTTTGACAAGCTGTTGAAGTTTTATCGTCTGGTCACACCACGGTCATGTAAGGTGATATCAAGAGCCTTGTGATTTAAACTGATCTATAAATGTCATATTAATGTGGCATAATAATCATCTACACAGGCGTGACAACACCCTGCATCTAATCTATTCATTATTTTGTAATATGACAACAGGTTTAGGAAAGAGAGTATACTGTATCACTGCTACATTACCTACGAACTTATAAAACACAATACTGTGAAGCAAAAAAAATAAAAAATAAAATTAAAAAAAAATACATTATTTATAATAGCCAGTTAGCATAATTGCTTCTTCAGACGAGGCTGATACAATCTATGAATAATTCATATTCTTTCTGGACATCAGTTCGTCTAATTAAACTCCTCTTACATATCAGGGGTAGTTCCATTAACTGCTTTGCCTATTAAGATGAAGAAGACAAATCTATGAATGACATGAATGGGCCTAAAACACAAAATTCATATTTACAATTAAATTACAATGCTCCAATCTAAGTTAGCATTCAAAATGCTAGACCAATGTGACAGTGGTTCAGGTGGAGAGGAGCCATAAAGTCAGCAAAATAACTCATTAATGTAAGTTATACAGCAGTTTTAACAAGAAATGTAGTTAAAGAGGACCTTTTATGCTCATTTTCAGGTTCATACTTGTATGTTAGATTTCTGCTAGAGCATGAAGCGACCCTGTCTGCTGTCACTGCTCAGTGTTCCTGGGTCTTCTGTACCTCGGTGTCTTTGCACTGTCCTTGCAGCCGGGAAATGATGCATCAGGGAATAGAGGCATTTTTTACCCTGAAAAATCACCAATAAAAGCTTTTAAACATAACCAGACATGTTCCAGCATGGAATCAAATCCAATATCTGGGAGAACTTTACAAAATTTCATAACCATTTGCATGTAGCCTTAATTAGCAGTGTAGGCTACAGTATGTAATGCACACACTTGCAGTTGTGTGCCCGGAAAGTAGAAAACACTGCTAGAAAGCAAGTGTTCAAAACAGTGAGGTTTGCTCACAGGGATTACTTCTACATAAATTAACCTCATTATTTAAAACCTTCTTCATTGTAACATTATGTATAGGACCCCAGGAAGACTAGCAACCACTTTGTGGAAGCTAACGGGGATCCTAAAAAAGAATAAAGACACAAAATACAAAAAAGCACAACAGGTCCCCTTTAACATTAGCTTCTATAAGCTACTGGTCATAGAAGACCAAGTGAGGCTGTACCTGCAAAAACTGTGAGTGTACTGAATTAAGCAACAGTTTTTTTCATTGCTTGGCAAATTCACCTTTTCATTTTAAAGAGGAAAACAATGTGTTCTATATCCTATAAAAGATATATAGTTACTTAATGTGAAAAATATGGATGCAGGTTCATGTGGTTAATACTGAATAAACAAACTTGCCTTTACTCTTAAAGACAGTGGCATCTAGTGGTGAGGTTGCAAAACAGAAACTTCTCCCATTTGCCAAGTGCATAGGAGAACTATGGTAGCCAACGTAAAAACACAAATGGCCCTATCTTGAGCCAATGTTTGGTTTGTCCATTCTGTGCTAATGTAGAAACAACATGGCGGACTCCGTGGCAGAGAACCTGCTCCGTATGTAGATACAAATGGCTCATTGTAAGGTAAGGAAGCACAATGATTCTTATTTTCAGGTCAATGTAAACTGATAAAAACATAGTTATGAATATTATATTCCATTTCAGCCAAAAGACGCCCCTAAATCCTACACACTGGACCTTTAACCGTTCCTTTGTAAGGGAGGCAAATTGTTTTCACACAGGCATGAAGAACAAATTGTCACTGTGCATGTGGCGTTCCTGATGTTATATAAAAACCATCCACCCTACACTGATAAAGACCATGAGATGCAGTTTAACACTTCAGGGAAAAAAAGTAGTTCGTGAGGCTTCAGTAAACATGCCTCCAGTTTTACTTATGACGTTCAGTTTACTAATTGTGAGGACTTAACCTGTAAAAAAAAGTTAATGTCCCATGTGGCTCTGGATGACTTTTATTAAGTCTGAAAAAATTCTCACGGTGTCCTGATGTCTAAATAAAGCTGCTATCCGCTGCATTATGGGAAATGTAGGATCTAGTGTTTTGGATCTTGACCATACTAGGGACCTGAATTTGGGATATCTCAGCCTCTGTGGCTCTGATTTTGACCATTCTATTTCTATTCTGTGTTTTGTGAGTCCCACAACTTTCAACATGCCCAATCACATGTGATATGTATTAGAGCTGTTTCCAAACTCTGGTTCCCTACAGCTCTGACTGTTGCGTGTCATTACACTGACAGCTAGATAGGTTAACATTCAACTCATTTGACCAGACTGTGCTACTGGCTGGGTGATAATTGTGTGTGTCTAGTGTGTGTGTGTGTGTGTGTGTGTGTGTGGGGTGATGGTAATGATGTTAAAACAGCGCTGTCTCCAGGCTGACACAGTGTAACAATGACAGGAAGATAGAAAGGCCAAGAAGACGGGTGGAACAGAGACTGAAAGAAAGAAAAAGTGAAAAAATAAAAATAAAAGGGCAAAAGGGGAAAAAAATAAAGATATAATGAATCAAGATGAGGCCTGACAGACATGAAAAAGGCAGAAAAATAAAGAGAATGAGCCTGATAAATAACAAAAAGAAAGACAGTCAGCTAATTTAAGTCTAGACAGGGTTGGTCAAAGTGTCGAGGCAATTACACTAAATCTTCAAAGCCCTAACATAAAACACACACACACACACACACACACACACACACACACTCCTCGGAGGATCCCTGAAGGCCCTGATGCATGGAGCTTGTAGTGTATTTTGTGCAGTGATACTACAAAAAAAAAAGAAGACATCAGCGATCAGTATTGGACTGCTGTCAACTATATCTATTCTTGAAATCACATGACCACTTAATTCTCAATTTCAACTATTTTAATTTCAGCCAAAACATGTTTTAATATGCAACACACTAGCCTACATTGTTGAAAATAATATTAATTATTTACACATCATGTCTCTGTAATAACCTGGGGAAAAGCCTCATTAACGCACTGTACGTTAAATGTAACATGAATAAATTATCACTGCATTAAAATAACTGTTAACATATAAATTATCAGTGAGACTGACATTCTCTGAAAATAGAGCAAAGTAACTGTTTTATTTTTAAAAATCATAATTTGAAAGAGTGAAAATTTTCAAATTAAAAGGCTCACAATTTTAATTTTAAGATCCAGGTATAATGACGACATACTTTTTAGGTGAAATTTATGCAGTTGTAGCAGTATTACACTTTATTACCTGGGTGTTCAACAGGGGGTGTGTGACCCTTAGGGGGTCCGAAGACTTACTGCACAAAATTATTTTTTTATGATTTAAGTTTTGTTTTGTTTTTTTCCTCAAAAATTTAAATAAGTCTGAAAATACACATTAACACAAATCAACATATTAGTACAGCCTATTCATAAAAAAAAAAAAACATTTACTTTACAGTACAAAACATATTAGGCTAACTGTTACTCACGAATCCTTGTGCAATCATGTGAGCTAGCTAACGCTAAATCATTCAGCATTTTTGTGCGCCCTAAAATCCACTGATTTCAATGTGACAGGCACGCTCAAACGCCAGAGCAACACAGTCGCAACATGCACCCGTTCGCAGCGCTTGTTTTTGTAGGGAACAACTGCTGCGCCCTGAATAAACTGAGTTCAACTTTTTGAATGCAGCAGCGTGCACCACATGTCATGTGACAGGGAATAACCAATCATAGCAGACAGATATCTTTCCCTTCTTCCATAAATATCAGTCTGTGGTGAATATATTTGATCACTGATCAGTTGATCAGGGCTACCAACAGCTTTACATCTGTCCCACAGACAACATTTTAGGCCTACACACTTAAAAAACAGCGCCTTGTTGCGGTTGCTTGGCAACTTCAGACGCAACCTGTCCCCACGCTGTGAAAGCTGGAACAGTGTAGGCACAAAAGTCACACACAGTGCCCAACCTTACATTTTCCAGGTGGTTAAAGGAGCAATAAGCAGAAATTCACCATTTCTAGATTGAAGGAATTAAAAAATCGCTGAAGAAGAGCATGAGCACGACCAAGAACAGGCTGAGTTGGTGGCGGAAAAAACTCAACGTCTATTATATGGCGATACTTTGGATTCAGGTACAGTGACGTTGAACAGAAAGATGTGCTGTGTAAAAGTTTAAAAGTTAAAGTCGCCATGTCCCGTGGCAACATGACCAATCTTTGTCAGCACTTGAGACAGCACAGAGAAAAGTACGAAGCATGCATGTGAGAGAAATGTTAAAGACAAAAAGACAATTGAAAGCCACCATTATATTGTAATCACAATCGCAAATCGCGATATTGTCCATTCAAATTACAATTGCACATTTTTATCAAGTTGTGCAGCACTAGAAAAAAATAACAAACATAAAAGAGAACAAATAAAAATGCAAAGATACCACTTATGCACTTATTTCAGCAACAGATAACAAGATTCTTGGAAGTGGATTTTTCTTCGACTGGCTGGTTTGAAAATAGAGAACCCAACGACAGTGTAATTTTTTTCCATAAAACAAATCTGCAATTATGCTTGGTACAAATGTATCTTGTTGAAAAATGTGTATACCACGAGTTCAATTTACATACACAGTTCAGAAAACTAAATATTTTCCCTCAATGATTCAACCCTAGAACATGCTAGTGAGGTGAAAGGCAAATGAAAAAAAGCTTTTCTTACACTACGTCATCTTTGCAACTCACAATGATACACAATGGTTTCTGGGAAATGTGCTCTCAATAATAAAGAACACTACTCTAACATTACTATGGATAGAAGCTGTCATCTCCACCATGCTTTCATTTTACAAGGTTCCAAGTTACTTTGACAACAATGTGTTGATGTTTTAAAATGTGACACGCAGCAGCTTGAAACTACCATTCATTAATTTGTGGCCCCTGAAGTTGGTCATAACATTAACATGAACAAACTGATGTAAAGTGGACTTTACTCAATGGTACAGGCCCACAGAGGAACCTCAGCAACTGTGGATGTTGCCTCAGTAGAATAGAAACTACTGTTGTCCCTTGTTAGCACAAATTACCCCCTACCCTTGAGGTTTGAACAAACCCCCTTCTATATTATAAGCCATGTCTCTGTGTGTCTACAGGGCCTTTGTGTCTGCTCTATTTAACTCTCCAGCCTGGACGACTCTCTTAATCTCCATCCTATGCTCCCCTTTCCTCAAATCCGCTAGTATACTCTTATCTATATTACTTCTCTCTTAATCTCCCAGCTCTGCCCGTTCATTCTGCCTGCCATTCATCCATTGTTCACGTCATTCATGTAAGGTAAGAATGTTTACGCAGAGCTTATGCTAACTCTATCTTTGTTTCCAAACTCTAAAAAACACTTTAAAGGATAACATTTCAAGCAATTTCCTTGCAACTGATTATCTGCCTTGTTTTTAAAGTACTAATTACTGAATACAGGTTATAGTTATATGTGCTGGGGGCTTGTGCAACAGCAGTGGATACGGAAGAGGTGGGGCTCATTAATGAGCTGCATGGGCTATTTTAGCTACTGATATCATGAACCTCATCACAATTAAACCAAACATTAACTGAAACATTTTAGTCAACCACTTAGATCTATCAGCCACAAGACAAACAAATATTTATGTACAGCTGCTGATTTCTTTCCTAAAATATCACCAAAGTGCCACACCAATTTTACAGAAGACTGTGGAAACAGTTGTGCAATGTCATAATGTCTTCTATGCCACTGGATGAACCTCTGAGGTGAAGTCTGAGAAAAAAAATCCCAGATGATGTAATAGTGATGTCATCAGGGTTATCTCAGTTTGGGCTTGGAAACTCCACTTTTAATAGGGCTTGCAATTGAAACTGTGGGTGAGGTGTTGGAATACATAGCCAGGCAAGGAGGGTCTAACAGAAGATGCTATTGAGTTGCATTATGGGAAGTGCAGTGTCAAGTCTTAATAGAGATTGATCCATTCTAGGGATTGAAATTCAAGATATCTCAGCTGCTGCTGATGCTGCTTTAGTGTTGACCATTAACAAAATGTGTCTCCTGCAAGTCCAATTTAATAGAAAAGCTATACTATATTACTGGTGCACCCATTTAAGTGATTTATTGCACCAATCCCATCTCTGGGTGTATACAAACAACAACCCAAAAGTGACATTTGTTATCGATTATCACTATTATATTACTCATGAAAGCTGCAGTAGGAGTGTTATATTAGCAAGACCTGTCTGATATTCCTGAATCTAGGAACTAGGGCTGTATCTGACTCAGAACTGTGTCAGTCAAACCGGATTTGGTTGTTCAATACGAATATTTGACCATCTGTTCCTTTTTTTCCATATAGAGTTAGAGAATTTGCCTGACATTTGGGGTTGGAGCGATGCTCATGTAATATAGTAAACAATCAAAATTAGACCTCTGAATGAATGTGTGCTAACTGCACTAACGACAGATCGGAAACACTTTTTGTCAACACTAGGTGTCCAACAAAAGCCGCAGACTGTGTCATGTTAAGTTGTATACTCGAGTCAGTCTTTAGACGCTTTGCTTAACTAAAACTGATGACTTTCTCCCTGTTTTTGTGTTTAGATGGTCGGATACAATTTCAGAGTTTAAAAAAACTCCCTACGTTGCAGAACCAATAGTAAATCCTCAGGGCGGTCCTTCAGAGGCTTGCTGAACTCTTGTGCTCGTAAACATAGTCCGACTAGAAACATGTGTAGAGGTACAAAATAGCTCAGCTGCGCTTGCAGAAAACACCGTCAAAGTTAGTGGATGTTTGTCATGTTTGCGGCAACACATTCTCACCAACTAAAAGAAACAAACATAATCTTTTACAAGGCCTGACTCATCTGTCCAGCCGGACTATAGAGGGAATCACCTTGTTGTTCACAAATACTTCCGGGTAGAAAACCAGCAGAGTTTAGCTATACATATATATATATATATATATATATATATATATATATATCACATTTTTCACGTCACTATATCACCGTTTAGACTAATCTGATGTTTGTAAAGTCTATAAACACCGTTAGCTGTTAGCTCTGTTAGCCGTTAGCGGCGTCTGTAATAGGTATTAACTCATTAAACGGTCCATGAAAAAAATGTTTTTTCCAGCGGATATCTTAGTTACAACATGATTGAGCTAGCAAAGCAGTTTTGTGTTGCTATGTGTGGTATTTATTCAGTTTTGGGAAATCACAATGTCCAGAAAGCATCAGTGGCTGCAGCTGACAGGGACAGCTAACAGCAGCAGCAAAACTAACATCAGGACGTCATCTGTTAAAATCCTCCCGTTGTTGGATATGACATGAAACTATTCCAGTTAGCTCAATCATGTTGTAACTAAGACATCCGCTGGAAAAAATATAGGCAGAGATCTCTGATTGTCTGGTGGCGAGACTAGTTAAGTTGCTGTGAGCTGTAAATTCACCATTTCTAAGCAGAAGGTAGAAGTTAACGTTATCTTGGAGTCTGACCATGCAGAGTGTCTCTTTCTACAGGCAGCTGCCTCAGTCTCAATCATACTCACCCTGGGTCTGGGTCTGCAGCTACCTGTACCACAGATCAGTATGAAAGCAGAGATCACTCACTCAGCAACTCAATCTAGGGACCGAAACATCATATAAAGTACACTGCACACTGACAAAAACTTTTAAAAATTAAAGAATCTCAGTCAACTGAGGGGTCATTCACTGATGATTTGAATTTCGATTCGAATCATCGACTTTCAGGGGGCTGCCCTAATTGGAACTTACTGTAATGCATAAATGTGGCAGACGTAGTGACTTTACAGTGAGCTCAACAAACTTAACACATTATTGTATTTTCTAATGTCAATATAAGTCTGTATTTTGATTACTTAGGCAATGTTAAGTTAGTTAGCCATGAAGTTACTTTCTAGCCACTCTAAGAATAACGTAAGCAAAACGATTGCATTTAGTTGCCATAATCAGGAACCTACATTTTTCCATTCAAATTTCAGGGTTCTCTTGCAAGTAACGTCAGAAACTTATCCTACCTCATGGAGCAGACCCTATCCAATCTGAAATACTCATTTATGGGACATCTCTCCTTCTATATGATCCAACACAGACTATACATAAAGAATGTATTTCTTCAGGCGGCACTTACAGAAGGTGTAAGCATGAGGTTATTTGGCCTTAACATGGAAAACCACTGGTATGATCCTTTAAGGCTTCGGTGAGCACACACTACAGTTATACTGTGTTTATCAGCTTGACACTGAAGGCCAATTTCACCTAGACAACTTATATTCAAACCCTGTGATCTAAAAACATCCATTTTACTAAATGTCCACCAGCCAAATCAACTCTAACCTCCTGCAGGGAAGAGGACGTCCCTACAGGGATCAACATCACATTAGGGAAAGCATCACTACCTCCTCACGTCTTTGCTTTAACGCTCACAGCAACTTACCGCTCTTGGTGTCCTTTCCATCCAGCAAGGGTCGGTAGTCACTCTTGGAGACGGTCTCTCCCACCTTGTCATCATAACTCTCTTTCTCCAGTGAGGCCACAAAGTCTCTCTTCAGCAGGGGCTCAGCAGGGGCCCCACCTGGGACCCCACCTCCACCCAGAGCGTCTCGCAGGCTCAGGTCCATAGTCCTGTTACTGGAGAAAAAAACACATGATTAGGTATTTTCTTCTGTACCCACTCCTCTTCACAGGCTGTCTTGACAGTAATATTAACTGTTGATTGAAAACAAAAAGTCTTCCTTCCAGTGACCATCACTGTATGCGACTGACCCCTTAACACCTTTGACAAGCCTAGCAATTCAGGTGAGCAGTGATTCACACAATGTGTAAACCTGCTGATAAAAATCACCAAAGGATAGAAACGAGTAAAGAAACTGGCACATCTCTGCTTTCACTGTTCTACATATCTTCTCTCTTAATTCAGTTTAGTGGGACATGTGTGCCTGTGGAATCACTTTCTTAGAAGAACTGATGTAAGTTATTAGAGTGAAAGCAATAATAACACTTGAAACTGAACTAAAACTCCACAAAACTCCTTTTCTTACTGTCTACACACTCCTCCTGATACTACAGCAGCTGTTTAACATTTATAAGGTACATCTCCTGATGCAGTGGCAATAAAAGGTGAATAGACAAAGGCCTCTAAATAAGTAGTGTAATAAAGTGAACATGAACAGAGTTCAAAGATTTCTCATTCCAGAAAAATCCACCTGAACATGACATTTAGTTTAACAGTCAGGATGTGTGGATCTCGGGACAGAATGACATAAAACTGCTTCTTCTTGAAGTGCTGGCGCTGGGCAGCTGGATGGTAATGTATCCTCATGCATTGACTTGCTGCTGCCTGCAATGTCAGGCGACAAGATGCCACCAGTGTGTGGACTGACACTGAAAACAATGGGTGCCAGTGTTTCGATGTGAGTCAAACACTGTGTGTGTCGCCATTGTGTTTTTGTCTGCCAATACATTGTTGAAAGAAGCATTAAAGAGTCTAATTTTATGAAAAAAGAAACTATTGCCCAAGGTTATATGCCTCCGCCAACTACTAAAGTTGCAGTTTGCATCCATGTCTTTTCAGACTCATATAATATACATTGTGAAACCTTTAAAGGAATTGAATAAAAGGTATGGGTGTATTTTTTGGCAATCAGCACAGTTTCAAGGTGGACACCCGAGATTTATGTCATCAATTCAGTATCTGACCAAATGTCTCCCCCTCTGTACCTGAGGTATGATGCTGAATAATAGCCAGAAAAAATGATGTCACAGTAAGGTTGACCTTTGGAATGTAAAATGTCCTCACTTCATAATTATATCCTAAGAGTAAGACATTAATAAGACAGTAATAAGACATTTATGGAAGATGTTGTCGTTATTACTCTATGAATTCTTAACTTATGGCCAAAAACATGTTTTGTGAGCTCACAGTGACCTTGACCTTTGATCACCAAATTCTGCTGATTTTATTGTTAAGTCCAAGCAGATGATAATGCCAAGTTTCCCTCAAGGTGTTTCTAAGATATTACATTCACAAGAATGGGACAGACCGAAAACATGTGGCTATATCCGCCACATAAAAAAATCATTACCTCTAAAAAGAGTTACTGATGGAATAAGAGTGTAAAAGTTTTCTCAACTAATGTCAAAAAGTAAAACAAAAAACAAAATAGGAATCTTGCCTGTTAATAAAATACATCTAGCACAGAGCATACACAATCATAATCATCATTAAAGTCAGGACACTCCCGTCAGGGCTCAAACCATTAATTGCAGCAATGTTGTTTTTAAGTTTGGCACATTTCAAATAAATTAACAAATTTAATAAACAAACATTCAGATGTTACACACAACTAAATGCCAATAAAGGAGAACACTGATAAAGTGGAGAGCGTTACAATCAAACTGAACTGGTGACACAAATCTTTACTGGTTCTAGGGCTTTTGCTCAAACTACATGTCGCACATGCACATCTTCGAATGTCCGCCACCTCATACACAAAGAATATATAAGCAGATAGAGACAGAAACTGTGTGTCCAGGGTCCAAAATTAACTTTTTGACTGACCGACCAGGTGGCTGGTAGATGAAAAAATAAACTGGCCAAACATATTTTTTTATTGGCCAAAATAATAAACTGCCTTTTTGGTTTCACATATACATTTTGTTTCAGTGAGATAATAAGGTATTATGTTAAATGCCATCTTAAAGAGGAGGCCTGATCAAAATCTGAAGCAAAATTATTTTGACCAACTCATCCCTACTGCCTCATCATGTGAATAAGTTCCCTTTGGTAAGCAGCAGGGTTGGAGTTTAGCATCAGCCACCAGTCAAGCACTCATAAAATAAACAAGTGGCGGCAACATTTGCTTCACTCACCAGCCAAGAAACAACAGTGATCCATTGAGTGGCTGGAAGATGTTGCTATCCACCAGCCACAGTAGCAGGTAAACAAAAAAGTTAATTTCCAACCCTGGTAAGCAGTGATGCAGTGTATATTTCTAGGGATTTTATTGTGAAAGAAAAAGTGGAGCTAAGAGGAGTGACACTATGCGAAGCAATAAAGAGTTTGTTGTCTTGGTTCAGATTATGGGGCCTCAGTGTTAAGTATGCTCGCAGCTGACCAGCTGCAAGTGATATTTTAGCTGATCAGCTGATATCCTGTACGGTAAATACTGCCGCAAAACTAGGGGCACTCAAGATGGTCAGTTTCACGACACTGTTTAGAAGAGCAAATGCTTGTGTGTCTCTACCTGACACAGCTTAAATGACACCAAATGAAAACACCATTGTTCCAGAAGTAAAATACTTCCTTAAGAGTAACACACTTGACATGTCAGTTATTCTTCCTTGGTGTCACTCAGGGCTGGGCTAAAATAATCACTTCATCCAATTCAAATCGATCTTCACTGAAAAATCTCCAGTCGAATCGATATCGGATCGAATCGGAAAGCGAACTGAATCGGGACCCCTTGAATCAAAATCAAATCTATTCAGGGAGTCAGTAGCACTACCCAGCCCTTGTGTCAGTGATTGCTGTAACACACATTGTATTACATTCTAATCACCCAGTGTACAAGTAGTGTTTAGTGTTTCCAAGATGGAAATAATCAGAGTAAGTACTGGGTACCTAACATTAACAAACTTTAATCAATCAGTTCAGGTGCTTAATGTCCCAAACATTAATGGTGTCGCCACACTTAGACAGCATGACCCCTGAACAAACTCCTCTTTTTCTCTGTCCTCTGTTTCTGTTTGTCCCTCCATCAACCCTTCCAGCAAACAAGCTGTCATTGTCTTGCAACTGTACCACACACACATAAACACACACACACGCACCCGTGCGCGCGCGCACACACACACACACACACACACACACACACACACACAAACAGTGGCTAGTAGCCAGTATGAGGACATACAGTAGAGTGTTATCAGGCCTTGAGTGGAACTGTAGGCCATTGTTTCAGTGGAAGGACACAGTACAGTGGAACCCCCACACAACACACACGCTTTCACTTTGGGTTTCTACCTCTTTAACAGTTCTCCGTTTTCCTTTGTCGCTTCTCTATTATTCTCTTGCAGCTATGAATGACTGTGTATTTTCCTGTTGCCTCTGATTCTTGTCTCATGTTTCTCTCAAAGACATTTCTCTACAAATTCTGCTTAGTGAACTGCAGTACCACACGTCTTATGATCACACAGCAGTCTTTCTCTCTCAGACACAAACGCACTCACAATGCAACCAATAAATCCATCACTCAAGTCCAATAAATGAACCCGTTCCAAATAGAGGCTTCCTAACCTCTATTACCCTCTTAGCGTATTATTTTGCAATATTTATCGTTCCATTGGAGAGGTTTCATAAGCCAGAATATTCGGCCTGGAGCTGGTGCGCTTTGTTTTCTCTCACTCATTCTGCCTAAATGTAATTATTAATGCTTGTTTTTTCACTTATTCTAGGCAAGCTGAGTAAGACAGACAAAGAAATGCAGCTCTTATAAACTACCTGTACACTACCTTTCTGTCAAGAGACAATCTGCTAGTTAACTTGTGTCAACTGATGCTTATAAGTGATGACTCGTCAATATTTAATGTGGCTATCCATCAGAAACTACTGCGGTTGTACAGCGGCAAAGGGTATGAAAGACATTTTTCTTTATGCTATCCTATATTATGGGTGTTACAATCCATTGTTCTGAATATATATTGATTCAACAATCAATGATCCAATAACATGATGCAAACATTGATCTATACCATCATTTTTCGGTTATGCCTTTATTTTGAAAGTCTGTGTCAACATTATACAGCAACAGGCAGACAGCAAGCACCTGAGAGGAAGACGATGAGGATAGGGTTGTTTACTCAGGAATAAATCAACAGTTGGGAAATACTATTCATTTCAGAGAATATACAATCATCAGACAAAGCACATACTGTATGTAAACTGTGAGATAAAACATGATGTATCTGCCTGGACGGGCATCTCGCTCCGCTAACTTTTCACTACAGCAACATTAGCTGCTCTGGTGGTGGACACACTAATTTTGCCCCCTTCCAGCGTAATGCAATGACGCACTGCCACAAAATGCCCTCCGTTTCCAGCCAGGCAGTGTTTAAATATTATACAAAATTAGTTGGCACTGAGTTTAAAAGAGAGACTGTATTAAGTAACAGACATGAAAATGAAATAACCACCATTATATTTTCACTGGCCTACATGCTACTTTCTACTGTCTACTACCCTGTTTTCCTGTGCATTTGTGATAACAAATGTGGCAAAAAAAGAGAGAGAGAGAGATTTTTTTTTTTTTTAGGCATAGTATGTCAGTGTTGTGTTTTTAGGTTTTCTGCTGCTCCCAAGTGACCAAAAGAGACAAAAAGTGATTATGACTACATCACTGAGGGCAAACAAGCATTTAACAGCATTTATTAGACAAAAATCTATTTATTTCAAAGGAATCATTGCAACCTGCAGATTTGTGAATGGGTGTAGTACGTGGAAGTGTGGTCAACTTTGACAAAAGTGTATCATATGAATGTTACACAGAGGCACTATGATGTAACTGGTGGTAAGTAAAAAGCTGTGTGTGTTTTTGTGTGCGTGCATGCATGAAAGAGAGAAGAGAAAGAGAGAGAAAGGGAGAGATGATGAGATGATGATGACGATGACAGCTGTTGCACTCAAAGGGATTAAAAACTATCTCTGCACCCACAATCCCCTGCTCCAGCATCCGCCACCTCTCCCTCCCTGAACCCAGCCTTCTGCTACATAATCATCTCATCCTCCAAAACACTGACAGTTCTCACGCAAGCATACACAGACAAACACTACTAAACACACAAACACACACTCAAACACAAATGCACACACACGCAATGGCCACAGATTGGCAGGAAATCAAACACATAAATGTACCACAAAAATACAAGAGAGATTTGGTGGCTGATATTTTTGTGTTTGTGTGTGTGCATGAACATGAACCATCACCTAAATGAAGCTCCTCCTCCCTCCTCTCACTGTGCTGTACAGATATGAGCATGAGCAGGAACATTTTGTGATTTTGTCCAAAACTGACTGAATGTACAACTTCTGATGTTCTGATAAATGGCAATTTGTGTTTTGTGATTATCCCGAAAACTGAGTTGGTCCTCTCTCATCTGTTCTCAGCACAATGACATAGAGCTGGTTTAAACAACAATACAAACAACCTGCTGTTTCATCCTCATGGAAATGTCTCACTGCCTCCCCTGTTAGCAGCTAACAGTGAAGCTGCTGAAGAGGAGCAAACATAATTGGCAATGGCATTTAGAATGTTTTGGTAGGAGCTGCTGAGTGTCAGAGATATCGGCTGTAGAGATGTCTGCCTTTTCTGCAATACAGTGGAACTAGATGGCACTCAGCTTGTGATACATTAAGATACATTTGAAAAAACTCAGCAGCTATGTCTCTTTCCAGAAATCGTGACCTGGTTACTCAAGATAATCCACGGACCTTGTTGTGAGCAGCTGCATGTTTGGACTATTCTCTTTATACCGAACTACACCTGCTCACTGTATTACCACGCAGAAGGAAGAGTGCATCTACTGTGAGCTCACCTAGCACCACCGAGCTAGCTAACATTACAGCCCAGTGGAGGAGGATGCCATTAATCCCATTCATGAGTAGATGCATGCTTCCATCTGACTGATGGACAATTCTTTTGTCAATTACCTATGGCTGTCAATCATCAATCACTGAGCAGAACATCGTAAAGCTATTAATGCTATTCTACGTCCAGGTCAAAGCTTGGGACGGAAACTGTGGAGCATGCATCAAGCGCCTAGGCCAGTTTGGGTCCGAATGACTGTATACATGAAGGAGTAATTCGACTACCAATAACATTATCTGGGTGTGTTAGCCTGACTTTGAGAAATTTGATTCAGCACAATTTCAGTTGGACTAATATGTTAACGCGTTTTAAAAGTCTGGTTTTAGCCGAACATACTCAATAAATCAATTTTCTCTCATGTCATGTAAGTGTACTAAATGCATACGATAGTCCACCTTACAAATTCTTGTCCTAGTTGTGTCTTTCCTTGTCTCAGCCCTCAGTCCTGTTGTGCTACTGTAAAGCATAAAGTCTACAGTTTGTGGGTCATGTCCAGTTCCGGTGGTTGATTAATGCATATTTTTGCACCCCCACAAACAAAGTCATCATCCATTGGGATGTTCACCATGGACATCGCCCAACCATAATTCAGATTAAGGCTTTGTTTTTCTAATGTCTAACAAGTGTTTTCCTGCTGTGGAAAACTATCTGTGTCTGAACAACTTGTGAATTGCATTCCTACGTAAAGAGAAAATTCTAAGTACATATTGACATTGACATTGATGTCACAAATTCTCTTAAATCACTCACACAAGCCACTTCAGGATAATTCTGTTTGTATGGGTGGCTCTTGCATGACGCCCAATGTGATGATGTGATTACTGTCTGTTCACCACAGTCTTGTGAATAATAGAAGAAGTGGATGCTCACAGTCCAGAGAAATGGGTTTATGACCAGAAGACTGTCCACACAACTATCAACTACTGTCACAGTGCCATTTAAGCAAGACAACAGAGCTCCACTGACACAGACTGATCTGCCTGAAGACAGATAGTTCTGAATTACTCAAGACAATAAAACATAAACAATAAAATCAGGGTTCAGGCTTTATTTGCTCCACAGTATGACAAAAGTTGGCTTTAGAGCTGAGCCACAGGTCAGCTCAGCTCAGTGATGAGTCACAGTACAATAAGTGAGTCTGTGCCAATGATGTAACAACAGTGATTGGAGAGGTTAGTGGCCCCAGGGAGCTGCTCCCTCCTGCATCTATGGGATTGTTGTTCACTGAAAATGTAATCAAGAATCAAACCATAAATCTCTGCTTGGTTTAGAAAACATTGTTGCAACAACATACAATAGATTTCTAACTAGTGTGCCAGTTCATTTTAATATGAACAATACATGTTGCTCTTTACAGTAGTGCTAGTCTGTTTATTCCTGGCTTTATGACAACTGTATTATGTAAAGTGGCAGAGAGGTTTTCCAGCTCAGTGTCATCATGAGAAATTAATGTGCAACCAGCCTCGTGGCCTGACGAACAGTGAAGCACATCACTGCTTTAGCAGCACTTTCAGTTTCTCAGCGGCTCTGAATTCACTGACAGGCAGCAAGTGGCCAACACGGAAGCTTTCAGTTCTGTTGTCCAGCCTCCTGAAGGGTTCACACACAGGTGAAGAGATAGAGAGGCTGAGACAGGAGGACAGACAGAGAGAGAGACTGAGTGGGTGGATGGGAGAGAATAACGGGGTGCGTTTGTGTTCTGTTCAAATGTCATGGAGAGCACCATTTCACATTTGGTTTTGGAATTTGGTTTGGATCACCAGTAACACAGTCACAAATAAAAAGCAGTCAGACTGTAGCAGGGATACTCATTAGGCACCAAATCAACTGTATTTTCATAAGCAGTCATTTGGGCCTGTCAGTATCATAAATGCTGTCTCTTCAGGTAGCTTACGTCACATCAGATTGATGTACTGAGCAGCATAAAGACTGTCAGCCTGAAACAAATGTAAACTCTATTCTGCCAATGAAAGGCTTTTTAGTGTGAGTTTGGTGAGCTTTGCCTAATAACACTGAATGTCACTTGCAAAAAATTAATCCAAATTTATGTTTCCAACAATGATGTGTGCAATGGGTCGACTAGTCATTTAAATGTTGCAACTCCTCGCTAGTGGGCACCAAAAATACTTGTCAGTTTAACTTAATATTAAAAGTATTATCATTTTATGTGATTCTGTTCACTCTATGAAAATGTCACTGTTATAACCAGGCATGTTTCCAAAAGATGTATTTCCCTAAAGAATATTGTTTTCAGTAGAAGTTATTTCTTTACTTTTATTTAGTGAGGTGTTGTAATGTCTTACAGGATAATGTGCAAAGTTTGTAATGCACAGTACAAAGCCCCACACATTTCAGCGACACTGAAAACGCGATTTGGTTACTGAAAAATGTGATGAACGACTTCAAATTGATCTTATAATATACTTAATACTTTTTCAATGTTTAATCTCATTTTTACACAAAACCAAAAAATGGAGGCATCATGCTGCTCCTGTGTGTGATTTTAGACAGCATGCTGGCATTGCAGAACCAAAAGAGGCGTGACTTGGGTGACATGTAACACAACCGCGTCTGCCTTTGATGTGACATGTAACACAGTCACACAAAAACTTTCTTACCTATAACTATGGCATAACATAGCAATAACTTTCTGTCCCTGTTATTTGGCGGTTGATCTCGTCCTCTGCTCGGAGGGACATCTTTAGCTGCTGATCTTTTTCAAGTCAGCCGCTAGCTATCAGCTACTTTTTAACTCACACCCATGCCACCCACGATCCCATACTGCTAACTGTTCCATTTAAACAGACATCATTTTCGCACTGTTACTACCTCCTTTTCCAGCTCAGAGGCAAGAAATCTCTATCCCCCCATTCCACGATCAAACCTTATGTACAGAACAATGTGGCGGCAAAACAATGCAATACTCACTACTAATAGCCAGTTGGGTTGCTGCGATATATGGGTTTCAAGGTATACCGTGCTATAAAAGTTGACGGGTGTTATACCGTGTATGATTTGCTCATCTTTTGCTAACAAAAAAAATACAACTGGATGGAGATATTCACCTTTTACTTATTTTCAAAGGGGGGACTTTTTACACATAATTCCACTAAAAAATGGTTTGAAGATTAATTTGTAGTAATAAAATATTTGTTCAACCAAAACAAACCTTGCATTTTCATTCCTGTAAGGGTCATACTGATTCATAATAATATAAATTCTGTAATACCATGATACTGTGAAACCATGATATTTTCTGAGATGGTTACTGTACCGGGAAAATCTCATACTGTTGCAATCCCATGGCCAATCATGTTATTTCTTATTACTGTACTTGAAAATGTTAATTTCTCTCCCACATTACAGCTTAAATATAGGGACATACAATGGTATGACTTCAAAAGTTCAAAAAGGTCAGATTTTATGCATGTATGTAATTAATTAAAATCCATTCCTGCCGCAGTATATGTGAGCTAGAGCTCTGCCTTTGTAGGTATAACTGCACTGTATAGCAAGGTAACAATTTAGCTGTAAGGCTATATGTAGAAAATTACCCATTCACCTCTAAACTAGCTACACTGCAACTTCAAAGAGTGAGTGCTGAGCCATTTTATGAAGAACTGCTGATACTGGACATATATCAGATGAAGCATATATTGTATGCACACTGCAATAAAGTCATCAATTATGCCAAAATGGATGAAAAACACTAGGAAATCCACCATAAGGTGGGGTTACTATACATATTCCACAGATAAAAACAAGTTATCTAAATACTTAATTCTAATACTGTCTATCACATTACAAGCAATAAAAGAAACCAAATTCTACTGATTATTATTCTGTAAAAAAAATCATTTCATTCAATTGTAAATATTCTTACTTAAGAAACAATTAAATTCATAGAAAGATTTTATTACAAATGTGCAGACATCTGAAAGTTGCATTAATCAATTTTCTTTTAACATGTGTAAGATGTAAAGGGTCACTTGTAATTATGAACCTACTGAGAATTATCACCACTTCAGCTCCCCCCTCTAAGGAACAATTCAGCAACTTTCAGCTAACTGTTTCTGTTCAGTCCCACTGCTTTCATTAACGTCAGTCCTATAATTAGTGAAAATAGCTCCTATAAACGCACTGTGCACTACCTGCTCAACATCAAACAGCAGACAGTCTCACTTAGCAACTACCTAGTGAACACAGTGGCACATTTAGCAGCTAAAGAGACAGATATTTTTCCCAGGCGTTGGTAGAAACCAAAACAAAGCTAAAAGGAGAGGGTCTATTAGACTAATGGAGCCAGTACTAGTGCTGCTTGTCAGATGCCCCCCACCACATCTGTCCAATGTCACATTAGGGGGCTCTGTGTCCGACCATTTCTGTAATTAACTTTCCAATCCACTTCAAGCTGTGACTGGTAAGCTTTGTCGAGGTAAGAAAGGAGCCAGGGTTTGAACCAGTGACTGTATAAAGATAGATGACACATCTTCACTTCCTCCCACTCTACCACAGAGTCTGCGTGGTAGCGATCTCCTCGAGTTCCCATCCATACACTCGTCCAACCATTCACAACCACTGATGGCACTGATGGCACACACAGCTGTCATTCATGACATCACCCCCCTTTTTAAAGCATCAAATAGCTACTTAGACACAAACTTATCAGAAAAACGAACACTTTAACAAAAATCATCAGGAACCACCTAAAATCACAAAATGTATCTATGACAGCAATGAATTTGATGTGCTCTTTGATCTTTTAGTACGGCCCATGTCCCATCCACTAACAGGCAGGAGGCGGGGTTTATGACCTTCAGTGCAGCCAGCCGCCAAGGGGCGGCCGAGATGTTTTGGCTTCACTTTAGGAGAGCTGTCATGCCGTCCATCTTTAAATAGTCTATGGTCTTAACTCTTTGTAGTTCTCTTTGTGCATTTTTTGACAAAACTATTTCCTACTAACTGAGACAATGTACATTCAGATCATATTAAGCTACGCTGTCCAGAGATTTTAGGAAATATTCTCGTTTGCTGTCTTACCTACACTTGAATGTGAAGATCAATATCAATTTAATCAGTGTGCTTAGATGCCAAACAAGAGTACATCTTAAACGACAAACTGCTCCCTTCAGAGTCAACGTGTTGGACGTCTATAATGACTCCACCAGACGCAGAAGATAAATGAGAAGCCTGACTGAGGTAGAAACTAAAATCTCTAGACAGCTGAAATGTGTCTGGGAGTCCATTAGCTCAGTAATGTTGACTCTGAAAGTTACCACCATGTCAGCTGAATCTGTTTAATCCGAGGCTACAGACATGCTGGAAAAGTTCCCACTTGCTTTTTTCCTTTTCTTGGTCTTTCACAACAAAGATATGGCAGGGATTCTGTGTTATTAGAGGATGTAAATAGTTTGTATGGATGATGATATAAAACCATAATCCTTCTTAGTGACTAAACATTAAGGACAGAGGGGAAATAAAAGGAAATGCACCACCGAGGCTGTAACTTGGAGACGTTTCCAGACTCATGGCATCCAACGTGTTAACAAAATCCTGTCATGGCTGCCCAGCCAGTCGCCATGGTGACTCAGCAGCTCCTCGCTGTCTCCTTCTTGATGGGCACAAGCTCGAACACACACACACACACACACACACACACAGTGTCTCTGATGAGCAGCAGTTTAGATTACTGCTGACAACACACTGTGTCAACCTATCCACACATTAACACACACAACACACATACATGCACACACACTTACACACACCGTCAGTACATGAGAGAAAGGTGCAGACAGTCAGCTTATTCAACACATTGATGACTAACTGCACAAAGCTGTCAAATGTGGCTCTGCACTGTGTTTCAAAGTGAGAGATGATCAAGAAAATGAAGTGCGCACGCAGGAGATGAGATGAAGAAAACAACTTAGGAGCCAGTGAAGGAGAGCAAACATTTCACCCTCTGTGTTTACACTGCAGCTCCATATGTCCAGGTGTTAACTTGTATGTTTATGTTCACTTTGGAGAATGATTAAAGGACAACACATTGTTATTTCTGAGTGGTTCAGCTTCTGATAAACATTTAATATGTAGTGATGTGACCATAGTCCAAACTAGGGATGAATCATCCACTGACTGTCTTTCCCCATACGGCTTCTAATACCTAAACTCAATGTATTTGCTGATAGACTATCCATTTGTCAAAAAAATTTAAGTCAGCGTAGAGATTAAACAGGATCCCTCTGTGTTGGCGCCTGCCTGCACAGGCTCAGAGGTTACGCGGAATACTACACAGTTGTGTTCCTCCTCAGGAATAAAACTACTAATCAAGGCTACACCGGTGACAGGAGATGCCACATGGGGAGCTTGTGGGCTGCCTGTATTTTCTCCAACAAGTTGCTGGTGCCAATGGAGATTGTTGAGAGTCAAGAAAACATTAAGAATGTTAAAGAAAGACTCAGTAGTCTTCTGGTTTTCAAAATTCAGGCTGTTCTCATAAACTTTTTGTACATTTTCATATGAAAAGTAATGCACCCAAATTCCTACAAATCTGTAATCGTAATCATGAGCCATTGTATTCTGGAAGAATGCGATCATGTGACCAACAAACTAATGGGAGTGAACAAGGAAGCAGTCCCGAGTGGACCTGTAAGGAGGCAGGTTAGGGTGGTGGATGAGGCACAAAACTACAGACTCTCGCCTGGGACCTTCACCAGGAGACGCGTCTTCACAACCATGTGAACTTTGATTGAACTTTAAGTCGTTTTAAGGTACGTCCCCACCATGTTTCTCTACCTAAAACTAACCATAGTAACCTTACTAGATTAAGCCGACCTTCCATAACTTTAGGTTAATTCCATAACTTTACTTTAAGGACATAACGTCATCTGTCGGGCACTAATTTGTTGGATACCATATGAACTGTAGTGCGTGCATTTTTCATATTTTCGTTTTATGAGGATACGCTGCAAAACCATACATCTACCAAAGTCCTTACACTGCAGACTAAGGATGTAGTCAAAGAAAATCTTGGCCAACTGAAATTCTGCGTACTTGTCAACCAATTGATTGGTTGACTGGGGGAAAAGAGCACTGCACTTTTGTTTGTTTGTCGTTTTCTTTGGTCTGGTTCACAAAAAGTTGAAAAATGTTAGACTTCGGGTAAAAGGCTACTCAGCCATCCAATCACAGTAAAGGAGGGGTGGGACAAATACCACAAAGACAAAATATCAGTGACAACACTTAGGAGAAATGAATACTGCTGGCCACACAGACCGGTTGGTCCATCCTTTATCCCTATGTGCTTCAGCCTTCCCTAAATTTAGAGCAAGGCCCAGGGCAAGCAGATACTCTACTGTGTTCTGACATTCTTACTTCTATGTATATTCCATGTCATAGTAACGACATGCAACCAAAGCATCTCAGCTGAGAAAAAATGCCCCAAAAGTGCTCTAGTGTTCAAAGCTGGGTGTTTTTTCATAAGAGTACCTACCGTTTTCAGTGAGGAAAAATGTTTTGGTCAACAAACAGCCTTATGAAAGTAACACAGGTGATTGTCTGACCGATTAGAATTTGGTCAGACAACAACATGGTACACATTAATTTTTAAGTAGGACTGGGCAATATATCAATACTACATTGATATCTTGATATGAAACTAGATATCATCTAGTCATCTCTCACCATCTTCAGAATCAGAATCAGAATCAGCTTTATTCGTGTGTACAGGAATTTGACTTGGTCTCAATGTACCAGAAATGACATAAGTACACAAATTTAGGCAAGAATATACAGAATACACAATATACAAAAAATATACAATTATACATATAAAAAATATTTTTTAAAAAAATATATATTTTAAAAAACATATACAATATACAAGGACACATATTGTATATATTTTTAAATGTTTTTTTTTTTTTTAATAATTTTCATATTCTTCATATTTATGCTCCACTACACTTCAGACGGAAATATTGTACTTTTTATATGTATCTGAGTTATTAGTTACTCTGCATGTTTAGATTGATAATACAAAGTACAATCAACAAACAATCTATGATAAGAAACAGCTTTGTTGATCCCCAGGGGAAAACTCAAAGGCTACCTGGTCAATAAAATGTATAAAGTAATTAAAATGCTCCACTTCTACCAGCTGCAACATTCAAGTGATGAACACATTAATGCTTCAATGATTGTAATCCAATAATATGATATACACTGTTTTATAATGGGACACTCTGCATAATGAGTACTGTTACTTTTATACAAATTTAGATGCTAATACCTTTATACTTTTACTAAAATAAAATCTTGTATTATATAATGTGGTACTGCCACAGTTGATAAGTAAAAGCTCCTCATACTCCTTCCACCAATTTACATGTATTTACCCCAGAACTCCCAGTTCCCCAAACTGCAACAGTATTGAAGCCAAAGCACTCATGCTGTTTATTAATGCAAAGGAGAGTGTGGGAGGAGAGACAGCATGCACAAAGGATACAAGGAAAGGATGAAAAAAGAAGCAGATGGAAGCAGCTGAAGGCTACATGTGTCCTTTGGAAAGGAAATATAATACGTCAACATCCTTTGCTCAATGTTTCCTAGGGCAAGACCTACAATTTAAAGGTAACAAGGCATATTTTGCTACTTACTGTGGCTCACAACACCTTTAATAAGTGGCTGAACAGTACTACACATATTAACATTTTCAGATATTTATCTTCATAGAGGCAAATGTAGCTGATGGTGAGTCATACCCTAAGAGCTGTATTTGGACTGTGATTTGTGGGCTTGAAACTGAGTTGGAATTCATTCAGAAAATGCAATGTAAAATAGTTAGTAACAGAAAACAAACACCACATGTTTGCAATGCATACCTTAATCTAGTTTACTCATACTACATAATGTATGTACTATGCTTTACTAGAGTATACTGTAGAGTATACTGTAACCCTTTTCCCAGTGCATGTATCCATTTAACATGTAATACAACAGCATTACTAAACTGCATAATGTTAGGATAAGATGATTTTTTGTGCCATTTCAACCTCCTTGTCAACAGCACATTTTGCCATAGAAACAGTAACCTTTTTAATGTGTTCCAATACAATAGTTTGAATCAATCTAACAAATTAGCTCCCCCCATGAATGACATTACATACTTAAGATAAGGTTTACATTGAACATCAGTCTTCTGGGGGAAAGTCCTGTGTTGTCTGACTCATCCACCACCCTGAACTGCCTCCTTAAACAGACTTTTCAGTCTTTTTTCTTCTTCCTTCTTTACTACTGTCAGCACATTAATCATGTCATCGCAGCCTTCCCGACTACTTGGAATATACACAAATTATTCACTCATGATTCCCAATTGTAATGCCTTACTTTTCATAGGTATGTATGTACGAAAAATGAATAGGAAAAAAAAGAACAGCCAGACCTATTATAATGTCAGTATCTACAAGGTGTGGCACTGTGTCTTTGATGGCTCTGAATCTGTTATGTTAGACTTATCTCACATTGCCTTTTCCTTCCATTGAGTTAATTATTTGTAAAAGTGGACGAGTGATGTGCTTGTAATTTCTGCCAAACTTTATCCAAAAATTATGACTGGCAAATGGAGGGGATGACACCATAGATTGACTATAAAAAATATCTGAACCATTATTTCCAGTAGACTCAATTACTTGCACTAAATATTTAGTGTATTCATCCACCACATCTGACACATTGTGGCCCGATACCCAACCACTTGTTTGAAACTGAAACCTTTTGGTTTAAAACATTACACCAATCCCACTATCTTGAATCAAAGTCTTGTGTATGTCGTATTCACCACACTGACAAATTCCATACTCAGACTTTGTCGCTTTATGCTACATGACCTGTCTTCCTCCTATACTGCCATCATATAACAAGAGGACAGCCTGCAGCATGTAGGTCATGTGATCACAGCCACCTGGCTCATGATTATGTGGGTTATATACAAATTATAGTATGTTACTTTCCATATGTATACTTATGAATTGTGAATGAGATCAGCCAGCAGTGAAATACATCCATCTCACTCCTGCTGGAAATGTACCAACAACAGAATTGAAATTTGATCAAACATAGTGAATCCACATTGTCTTCAGAGAGTAAAAACAAACCAAAATCTACTCAATAATATGAAGATAAGCTATGATTTGTTACTTCTACTCTTTAAGTCTTAAACTCTTGCTGTTGTCCAGTGCCTGGGGTTCATATTTTAATACACCGAAGACCGTCAATGGAAGGGAACATTTTGTTCTTATCCTTCCCTCACTCTACTGTACGTCTGATGTCAGGTCCAATCTGAATCTCAGCCTCTGCTATCAGCAGGATAGAAAAGACCTTTGCTTGTTTCAAACCACAAACACACACTGATGGAAGCTCACTGGAGGAGGATGATGACAAAAGACACACGGCCATCCCATCCTGCCTGGCTCTACTGTACCATATGATGTCAGGTCTGATCTGAATCTCAGCCTCTTCCCTCAGCAGGAGAGAACGACCTTTGCTGTTTCCTCTGAAGTTTCTGTTTGATCCATATACTGCATCTCTAACCTACAATCAGGTCAGTGAGGGCTACTTTCAAAGTCATGATGGCACTGCATAGTATATGGTATTTATTGATTTAATTGCTTCCAAAAACAACATGGATATCAATAATAAATGCTACTATTTACTTGCAGTTACTCCTTCCGATCATGTAAAGGGTACAGGAAGAACCTTCTGTTCCAGTAGAAAGAAAAACCCATTTAAAATAACATTCATTTTAAATCGATTAGTTGAAGATTATGTACGTTTTTAGTCGACCAAGATTTTCTTTGGTTGACTACAGCCCTACTAAATGAAGCAGTTTCGTGTTACAAATTAGTGTTTCTCCAAAGCTGTTTGGCATGTTACAGGCGGGTTGTTAGCTCAGCACCTGCTAATGTGCTCACCTATTGTCTCTGTTAACTTATAGTGTGCTCACCAGAGTTGGGTATAACACGTGTTAGAGTACTTTGATTACTTTTTGCAGTAATGAGTAACCTAACCTAACGTTAGTTTGCTGTTTGAGTAATCAAATACTTAAGTACGTTTTCACACAAGACATCAGTTACTTCCGTTACTTTTAGAACGCTGGTCCTTCAGCTCCAAAACAGCAACGACTGTTATTTGGCTCTAATAACAGAGATAACGTTGAGAGAGAGAACGTTGTTCTTGTCCTATTTTTTATTACTTTCACTATTATTTGAGTCACTGTGTCTGTTCATGTGCCAGCCGACATGATGTTGTAGTCACCTAAAAGTGTCAGCAGATGGCAGGAGCTACATCTGAAGTGCCATATGTAAACTATCAAGCTACTGTATCTTCCCCAGCAAGTTCTGACAAATGTTTCAGAATAGAAGCCTATTTAGAAAATGGAGGGATTCTCAGCCGAGGTTATAAGGGGCTTTTAATTTGAAACAAGTGTTGAGTTTGAAATGACGGTGCGATATGTTAACTTTACAAAGACAACGGAGCGGATAAAAAGTAAATATATAAACACACAGAGGGATTAATAAATAACGGACCGTCTATAATGTAGTTTGTTTCAAATGAAGCTGGGAGCCTCTGCAGTTGTGGTGAGTAAAAGCCCCGCCGCTATTTGTTAATGTTATTACTTTATGTCCGACCGTGAGGATGTACCATTGTTTGCTAGCTTGATGCTAATGACAGTCACGTTAACTCAGCGGGTTGACAAAGTGCCTCTGCTGTTTCACACCATCATTTCCCCCTTTTACTCTGTGTGGTAACATCCCTAGAGGAAATATTAAAAACACTGGGGTGTTGTTGTCATACAGTGTCTACGGCAGCAGATCGTTCTGTGTTTCTACTGGTCAAAGTGACGGCTGTGATGGGAGAATTGGATCTCAGTGAAGGGCAAGTGGTCCATAACTTTACTTTGGAGACAAAAAAAATGTAGGCTTAGCGCCCTGTGGTCCATTGCCCAATAGGAAATGTAGAATACTCAAAAGTACTTTCAAAGTGCTTGAGTTACTTTTCTCAGGGAGTAATGTTGGGAGTACTTTTAAAATAACTGAGCTACTTTACTCAGTAGTAACGCAGGAGTAACGCAGTAAAGTAACTTTTTAAAAAAGTAACGCAGTAACGTACTTTGATTATTTTTAAAATAACCCCTACCCAACACTGGTGCTCACCTTTTTTCTGACCTAGACCTTCAGAGGGTTATTGTCAGGGGCTGAATTATCCACAGGAACTCCTCCTCTCTAAATCAAATAGTGATTTAAAAACACTGAATAAAGCAGCAAAGTTAGGGATGTCCCGTATCGGCTGCCGATCGGACTGCATGGAAAAATACAGATCCAAGAACTCCGATCCAGTTTTTCACAGATTCAGATCCAGGTTTTCCGGCCAGCCCAATTCAAGCAGTCAATTTCAGTGATCCGCTCCAGCACTAACTATCAATCCACCAGGCCAGCATGCAGACAGCAGACATACGGAGGGTAGGAAGAGTAGCAGTCAGTTTAGTTAACTGACTATTTTTTTTCTGCACTGGTTTTTTTGAGAGTGATATTTTTATTTGGTTTACACTCTTGCTGTTTAAGTAAAGGGCACTGATGGCATTGTTTTGGGCACAATTAGTGAAATTGGAGCCATGGATGGACTATTGCTTGTTTAAACAGTTGTACAATATTGTGTGTGTTTTTTTTGTCCCCTCTGTTGGTCCCAGGAAACAGCAGCACCAGGCTGGCACTGACACTACTAAAATAACTGAAAAGGAAAGGCTGCATTGTTTGTGAAATGTTAACAATGTCTTGTGGTGTTAATCAATTTTTTTATGTATTACGGGGCCAAAGCACAAGTGTGTGGAGTCTTGCTGCTATTTTAATTTCAGTGTTAGACATTTTTAAGATTTCTCATGTTGATTTATTTTCTATTTATTAAGGGGCCAAAGCAGCCAAAGGAAACCAGCTATATTTTTTATTTAATGTTAATGTTCAAGTTTAAAGTTTGTTTATTTAACCGTGTTAACAATAAACTGGTCAGTTTCTCATACCAACTGTTTTGGATCATTCTAACTTACCTGATTAAGTAGTTCTTCTTGTTAGAGTAATATCGCTTGATCAAACCTTTTCTAACATGACTGACAACAAAATAAGTGAATATGTATTAGGGCTGACCAAAAAATTTCAAAGCTTTGTTCAATGGCACAGGATTCGATTGTGAATAAAAAAAAAATCGAAGCTTCGTCCCTTTTTTTCCATTTTTTGGGGGAGGCCTTAAACGCAACACTAACACTGTCAACGAGCCACGAGCGCACTCAGAGCCACTCTGAGTCTGGCGTCAGAGACACTTCTGATCCTCTGAGTTGCGCATCTGTTTGATTGTGTTGCAGTGTGCGCCGAGAGTTTTAATTTAATGTGCTCACAGACTCGGACACACCATAAGCAGAGCGTTGAGTGCACTTCCGCGATGTAGTTTCCAATAAAAATGTCCAATTCTTGCACGTTTCTGTCATGGTGATGTGAAAAATACATGTCGAGCAGTCTTTTGAGTGACACTGGTGCGTAGAGCGGAGTCCGCACGGTCGTAAATTCTGAGCTTTGCGCGCACAGGTCTTGCGGACGTCCGCTTTTAGTCCGCGCGGAGTCACCCCCCCCCCACCCCCCGTCCCCCCCGTTGTCGAATGCTTCGAATTATATTTGCTCTGAGCTCCGAAGCTTCGAATGTCCAAATATGGATTCGAAGGTCAGCCCTAATATGTATAATATGCGCTTGGATCAGATTGGTATCGGTATCGGCCAAAACTCAAGGCTGTAAATATCTGTATTGGATTGGAAGTGAAAAAGCTGGATCAGGACATCCCTAAGTAAAGTGTTTAAAAAAAACCCGTTTTCTCCGTACAGATGAGCTGCTAACTACTGTGACCAATGAGAAAACACTAATGGCCCTATCTAGAGCCAGCGTTTGGTTTGTCCGTTTTGGACTACTGTAGAAATATGGCATTGCAACGTGGTGGACTCCTTGGAAGAGGACCAGCTCTCTATATAGATATTAACAGCTCATTCTAAGGTAACAAAACCACAACAATTCTTATTTTCAGGTGATTATACACTAAAGAAAACATACTTATTAGATTACATTTTTGCAAAGGGGCAAAAACAACATATTTATTCTAGAAAAATTATGCTTCCTTTCCTATGATTTTTGCATTTTCCCCCTCAATTACGTTATTATTTTACCTTTTTTGGCCTCTGTTGACATAAAACTTAAAAGTCAGTCATTAGTAGAACTAGTGACAACTGGTAGATACTTTTTATACAGCCTGTGATGATAAGTAAACATTATTCTAAGCTGTCAACAGCCAAAAAGCTGTCAACAGCAAAAAAGCCACTTTTTTAATAAGTCCCCAACCCTTAGACAGTCGCTCTCAATGAGTCAGGAGCTTCTGTTCGCCTGGATGTTACGTCAAAACTTTGGCAATGTATGTAAGTCTCTCCTTTTGTCTTCTACTTGACTGTAACACAAAGAAACATATAAAAGCTGAAGACAGAAAACATTCAAAACCATGTTCTAACCTATTTTTAGCACATTATGGTGGTGCATATTAATTACTGTTTACTGCCAGTGAGTATCCGGCCCATCCAACACCAACCACTCAAGTCCCAAGTGAATTTCTGGGTAATGTGCCTATTTAAAGCCCAAACCTGCAGTGTGTGGCCCCCTCACTGAAACACTGCTGTCCCAGAAACAGCCTTTTTGTTGGACTGAGTCGGTGAAGAGGTTCCTGTAATGCTAGGGTCTGTCTCACCGAGCAAGATTACTGTGTTAGTGAGTGAACTTTGTGAGAGGCCTTTCATTTTCACAAAGGTGACTCACTTTTAACCAGTCATTATCACCACGGTAACCACAACTGAAACAGGGGCATGTGCCCACCTCCTCACCAATCCCCAGTCTTTCTGAAAAAATGAAGTCACCATTCAACAAAAGCACCGTCTACAAATACATTTCAGACGGCAGGATGAAGCCCTACAGAGTGTAAAAAATTTGCTTACTTTTTGTCTTTCAGTGACTATTTCTTCAGACACTATAAATGATTGCAGGGATTTCAGGCCAATAAATCCCACTGTGTCAAAAAAATGCCTTCTAACAGATAGCTCATTGCTTACATAATTCTCCAAGGTCATCAATTATTAATTAAAAATTTCTATTGCAGATGAAATGCACTAAAAGTCTTGCAACAGATTGCACCCATAAGGTCAACTTCATAATGTTCACAGGCTCAAATTGAAAAGACAATATTGCACCAATGTGAAGTTGTCCGACTGTGTCTTCATTACCAGGCAGGGGTGACGCTACTACCTTGGCACTGACACTATCTGCAATTTGCCTCTCATCACCTGTCCTTGGCAGCAACATTGTTACTCTCCAACACATTGAAATTGTTACCACATCGCATCACAATACAGTAAGTGTCACCTCACATAATCATTTCCAATGCATCTAGGCCTTGAAATATCTATTTACATTGGTGTTAGAAAAGAAAATGGACTCAGTCATTAAACATTAAAGGGTTGTTCAAGTTAAAAGACACGTACGCTCTATGTCTTAGTAACACTTAACAAACATCTGTTGTGCAAGATATCAAAAATGCATGCACATATGGTGCATCAATTTTCAGACTGAGGCTTTAAGCTCTAAAGCTGCACTGATTTTTTAACTACTTCAGGGCAGCATAATAAGCTGAAAACACAATATGTGTGATAATATCACCTTACAGTGAAGTTGTTTAGGCGAATGCGTAGGTCAGTGTTCACCTACACACGTCCAGCATACGCAATGCAACATTAGCATTTATTTAAAGTTGTTTCTGACCTGATAAATTCAAGTCTAATATTCACTCTCCAAGTAAATAACTACCAGTTAAGTTGCTAAAAATCCCAGCTCCACTGTGTTTGTGGTAGTGTGCAGTGGGTGTATCAGAGCTTTTTGTTGAAAATAGCTGCCTGCTGCAGCCTGAAAAAAGGTTGATGAGAGCTGTAAGATGGAACATTAAATTTGAAGGCAGGGAAGCCAAAACAAACAGTAGAAACTGATTTTTTTTTTTTTACTTATGGTTAAACTTCTTAGGTGATTGTAGAATCTTTCAATTCATTTTGATTAATTATTTTATTATAAATTGGCATGTTTTTTTCTGCAGAAAAAAGAGGCAATTTCTGTGAAAACTGATTTATCCTATTCATGTCAGATGTCATAAATTTTCCATCACTACACATCAGGCTTTACTGTGAGGCAGTGATGTTGATAGATTTTCAATGCACCCAACCGATGACGTTATGTCTTTAACGTAAAGTTACATAATTAATGTTAAGTTACAAAAGGTAGTTTAGGCAAGTAAAGTTACTATGGTCAGATTTAGGAAAAGAAACATGGTGAGAACGTACAAGAAAATCACTCAAAGTTCACACGGTTCCGAACATGCATATCAAGGGGAAAGTCCCGGGGGAAGTCTGTGTTTTGTGACTCCCCTTAGCACATTGGTCGCGTGATTGCAGCCTTTCAAAATATGTGGGAAATGTACAAATTTGGGTGCGTTACTTTTTGTAGGAAAACATACGAACATTTTATGAGAAGAGCTTGCCTGGACACACAGGTGATCATTTGAGTGGGTCCCCAACAAAATTTGTGTATTTTGACAAATGGTACTGTTATTCTCTTAAAGGTTATACTTATGGTTTCATGTATGCTGTATCTGTATGAATATAAATTTCATTGTTTAACATTTTGAGAAATATACTTATGCTCTTTCTTTCTGAAAAGAATTTTACATTTTCCTTTCACTCATTGACACTAGGAACAAAATGGGATTGCACAAGATAAATGCACAGATGGTAAGAAAATAATGGCTGCCACTGTGAAAACATTTTTTCAACACAGTCCTGTGCAGGACACACTGGTTGGTCCCCTAGATGCTTCGATAATTTGTTTACTGGATCGTTTTGGATCTTAATGCATCTGTGTAGGGTTGCAACAGTATGAAATCTTCATGATACGATAACCAGTTGTACCAGACACACAGTGTAACATAGTTAATATCAGTTACAATGAACCTTAAAGGAAGTAAAACATAAGGGTATTTTGGTTAAACAAACCCTTCATTACAATTGAATCTTGAAACTTTTATTCTAATGGCAGTATACTGTATCTGTCTCCCTTCTGAAAAGAAACTAAACTAAAATATAACAGTGTTTCCGCTACATTCAGTCTCTTACCCCCCGCTGCTGAAAAAAATCAATGGAAACAATGTATAATAAAGGTGAGATTCTCTGTCTGGTTGCATTTACTGCCATAGATAAGCAAATGCACACAACATGGTGCTTTTCCATTTTTACACCACAGTATACTTTAAAAACAGTATGCCCCTGCGACCATACATAGACATGCAGGACACTTACCTAGCAACATCACTGGTAAGGTATGACTGAGGTATTGAAACTGAAAGCTGTATGTAAAGTTCTTTGTCATTTTATATCATTGAACACTATTCAATCTATGGTTACAAATCATTGTTTCTTCCACCCCCATCTGTCCTGTTCCTCCTCACTGTCGGTTATAATAAAACAGTTTTTTTTTCTACTGGTGCAAGAATATCTCCTTATGGCTGGAGGGTGCCATCAGAGTCACCTAGCTCCTTCATATAGCCTGGGTTAATATTGGGTAGGAGCACTAAGAGATAACTTGACGTTTTAACCCCAAGGTGTTACATAATCCTTCATTTTACAAACTATTATGGCTTAGAGATCGCCTGGGGGTCTACAACACTATTAGATCATATAACCACTGCACTGCATCTGCCTGGCTGATTTGTTGACTTACTGAATGACTTGACAGCCTACACATTTCCTATTAACGTAGCTGATTATATCAACATTGTTATGTTGTAATATGACAGTAAATGCTCGGCCAGCTGGATTCACTGGAAACTAAGTGAATCTGAATGGTTGACTGCATGGCAAGTGGACCAAGGATGTTAAGTACACCTGGTTGGATGAACGCTAGCTTGACTTCCTGCCTGCTTGGCTGGTAATCTGAGAGGGATTGCATGTAATCCCACCAATCTCTAAAGCAGAAATCATGGCATCATCATCATCACAACAGCCATGCATTAGAACATCTCTGATAATCCATCAAGCTTCCTGCCTGTAGTCTTAGGCTTTATCAGCCTGTCAGCCTTTCTTTTTTCATTTTATCATGCTATCCATGGTTCAGACTTTCAAGGATACTAAAGGAGCTGCATGCAGGACCCATGATTACCTCACAGTTCCTCAAAATTTGTTTTTCACTGTAAACCTGTCTACTGAAATTGTTTCTGATTTCCCAAACCCATTAGTTGATCAGTCATGATTAGCTTCTGGACTGGAAAATGTCAAGAGTTATTGATGTTTCAGTAAAACTGCTCCCACTACCCAGTACATGACCCACTTTACAACATATCAGACTCAGTTTGCCAAGCTCAACTCTACTGTACCAGACTTGACTTAAACGATGCTGCACTTAGTGCAAAGTCCATCAGCCTCAGCTGTACTAATTCATCTTGAATTGTGCTTTGTCAGCCTCAGCTATAATATATGTTAGCATGCTAGCTTGGTTAAATGTCAGCATGCAAATGTTCACACTGTTACTCTGTTAACATTCATGCAGTTTTGATGGTTCCTGTCTAAAGACCTTTTAACACCAGGGATGCACCAAAAAAATGAAAAAAAGTCATGTAATGTTTGTTGAAGATTTTCTATGTTAAAACCCTCAACACCAAGGCTGACCTAAATATTTGTATTTCATGCATTCTACCAAAAATGTTTGCACCGTCACACAATCATCAGTTCATTGTTGTTTTTTACTATTAACCTTGGCAAGCTTAACCTAGTACTGGGAGTCAGTGCATCTCAAGCATGGTGACCATTATAATAAACACAATTTACTAGTATTTGTAAAATATTGTTTCCCTTTACAATTCTTGTCATCTTGTTATGCCGTTGATAAAGGACATAAAGCCTTTTTAGGTCCCTCTGCGTATGGGAACTAACACATTTTTCTTTCTTTCTTTACTTCTTTCTTTCCATCTCTATATGTCATTTTTATTCTTGGCTTTCTATCTTTCAAACCACCCTATCTATCACTTATCTGTCACAAAGATATCTCCCATTAAAAGTAGGCACGCCTATACTGTTTGAAGAGGACTGCTACTTGATTCTATGCCAGGAAAGAGGATACACCCCAAGGGTTATAGGATCTAGTCCGCAGTTAACACAGCAAGAAGTATTAAGGAATTAGGAATTGGGCATTGTTAATTATAAGGGTGATTAGGCTATATGTTTCCACAACAAAAATCTGCTTTTTCAATACCAAAAAGCCTGGACCAAGCATTTTCTCCACTAATTTTTAATAAAATGATATATAATCCTTACTGCCTTTAATGTATTTGGCTTTGTGTTCATTCACTATGATGCTGCTCACTATCCCGTGAACCACACTGGAGTAAAATGGAGAAAATGGCCAGCAACAGGAATGGGCCTGCTGCTAACACACATTGATTTAAGAAGGTTTCTTAAATACCAAATTGTTGAAAGTGACTTTGCTGAATGATCCAGGCTTAAACTCCCAGGAAGATTAGCGGCAGCACTGCTGCAGCTAATGGGGATCCTAATAAACTAAACTAAACTAAACTAAGGTCATGGAAGTAAGAATTTAGATGCTACCTGACCTAAACTGTACCCCTTGGGACATAATCGACTAGCAGCCTGACAATAAGCCTTTGGGGGGCAACAGTTAAGTTTCCAGGTGTTCCAGTGAGGTCAACAGATATTTGGGCCAAGACTTCCTCTTCCGAGCCCCGCTTATTTTGGTTAATCCTTACAAAGAGAAGAGATATCTGTATATGAATGCAATTTAAAAATAAAAAATAATAAGCTAATAAAAAGCAAAACATTAGACAACAGTCGATGGGTTCTGAGATTGCATTTCAGCCAATGCATTCCACCTCTCCGGCTGTCAACATGGACCCACTGGTCAATACTACTCAGACTACAAACAAAAAACAGAATGCTTCTGATATCAAACTTTTACCCTTGCCTACAGGTTCTGCATATATGCAGATATCTGTTAATAGAAATTATGTATCATTAGACTCTAAATGGTCCACATCAAAGATCTGACTGGATGAGCTGGGACACAGCCAGTGACTAGGACAATTATTGGATCAGGCCTTAAGAACACAATAGTTTCCTTATTAAGACTGTATGGCAGTGCTGGGTAATGGTGAAAGAAAAAGTAAATAACATAAATCTAAAGTTTATACTACATTTGACCAAATAACTGTAATGTGACTGTATTTGGGGGATGAGATTATTGGTCAAAGCAGCTTTCTGAGAATTGATTATTGGTAATTTGGATGTGACGACCAAACAGGTGGAGGCTGTTTATTTCACTCAATGTTTTAAGATAAATTACAGGTTAACAGTCACCAGAAATCCAAAATGGTATCTACTAGGGATGTTACAAATGTCCAAATCCACAAGTCAATTAGATTTTGGAATTTAAGGTCCCGATTTAAATCGATTAAATTTGAACAGTTTGGGTTGGGGTTTTTCAGCACTGAAGGCTATACCACTGTTAGACTCATAATTTGTACAGATCAATGGGTCATTGATTGAGAACATTTGGAAGAAACTGTTAAACAAATACAAAAAAACAAAAGGAATGGCAGAGGGTATTTTGAATTAACAGCTTGGGTTTCCTCACCTACAAGAAACCACCAGATCTTGTCAATCTATGAGTGTTTTCTGTTTCTATTTTCATTTCGATGACTAAACCAAACGAACCAAAATGGTGACACTCCATATATCTTCTGTCTCCTATTATGATAACCAAATAAAGTAAATTGGTATAGTGGTCAAATACACATACAGTGCAATTTTACTGACATCTTTCTCCATATTTCTTCTCACACCCTAGTATCAGTATAATATTTCAATACATTCATTTAGCAGACAGATGATACTATTCATTGATTAGTCAATCGACAGAAAATTAATCCGTAAATATTCTGATAATTGATTAGCATTTTACAAGAAAACATGCCAAACACTCTCTGGTTCAAGCTTCTCAAATGCGAGGATTTGCTACCTTTATCTAAGTTACACTGTGGAGAGTTGGATATTTAAGGGTTTTGTAATGTTTGTTGAAGGGCTGTCACATTCTGGTTGGTCAGTTGATTGGTTGATATGCTCTTGTCCAACCAAATTCTCATTGGCTGGACAATCATTGTTGTTATTTTAATAAGGCAGTGTGTTCACCAAGGCATTTCTTTTCCAAACTGGTAACAGCAGTTGCTCAGCACTTGTAATTGTCCTAGACAGTTGGTCTTTGTGGTATTTGTGCTGCCCCTTCTCCACTGTGATTGGGTGGTTGGTGACATTGGCAAACGCAACATTTTACCCAAAGTTAAACATTTCTTTAAGTGTCATATTAAATCTAAAAAACATAAATATCACAGAAGACATTCAGTGTTGGATTTATCATGAGTCTCTCTCTTGCGCATGCAGCGTTACGGAGATATTTAATGTTAGCAATGTTATATTGTACATGACATCATCAACTTCATAGTTAACTTCTAGAGTGTCCAGTATGTCCAATTTTTCTTATCAAGCCTGTTCAACGCTTAGTGGTGAGACCGACACGTGATTGCAGCTCAGCTGGATGCTCCCAGCGATACAGTGCGCAGTTTATTTTCAGATAATATTACAGTGGGCATCACATTTATTTTCCACTCAAGGCATTCCTCTTGCCTGAACACAGAGTTAACTTGCCCTGGGCAAGTGTTAATGTCGAGCCCTGTGAGAGGAAAAAACACTTTGGTGGACACACAACCCTCCCGGGTAAAGTTTACTCAATTTACACTGTGGAAATTAGCTAACCTAGAGATAACATGCAGGATATTTTCCCCATCAAACAACATCAGTCAAAAAGTAGGTTGAATTTCAGTCGACCAAAATCATGTTTAGTTGATTGCAGCCCTAGTTTGTTGAATATATTCAACCATTTAAAGTGGGTTCTATTCTATTTCCTAAAGTTTTATAGACTAAAAGATCAAATGAATTGCCTGTTCACATACACTGGGTGTAGTAATAGTGAGTTCAGCCTCTTGCACAAGGACTCTTTAACATGTGGCTGTGACTAGCTGGCAATACAAACAAATAACCCTTCAAGCAGCCAACCTGTACCACTTCTGCTACCAGCTCCCCAGAATAAGAACATAAAAACAAAAGACACTAAAAAATATATTATATTTAATAATAAATCACTGTTGAGAGACTCTTAATTAAAATGCATACCACAGCTTTGATCTATAATAAGATATGTTATGTGTTACCATAAATTTTAACTTCCACCATCTAATAATGATTATGACTTGTGGCTAGAAGTGGTGTCAAAAAATTAATAGTTAAAACTCAAGAGGATCTTTGATGAAATGCAGCGTGACATATGAGTGACAGAGGCAGAGACAGGCAGTAACAAGGCGACAGGTAGGCAGAGCTTAAGAGGCCAAAAGTATCTAACAACCTTTAATAAACACACCAGCTAAGACTGCCAGAAAAATGACTGACCTCTTCAACCCTGCAGGAGCCACCAGCAGATCCATCAACACCAGCCATTGTCCCCTGACCCACGGACAATTATTTCAATTTCCTGTACTAGACCCCAAACTTTCCACAGATACCAAACATGTCAGGCTGAAATTACTGTGAAATGTCACTTTTCTACTGCAAGGTACAGCATGTTTCTACTCAACTTGCTCAGCTCTTTTCAGTTTTCCATTAGCAAAAGTTTGGGAAACTGTATACCCGCATTTTTAATTTTTTTTTTTGGTACCACTTCGAATGAGGTTCCAAGCGAGCTGAGACAGTACTATAAGGTGGAGATGACATACTGGACAGCATTGATTGGTCAGAGACAATTGTCATTTGAGTGATGGGACATCTTGTAAAAACTCACCATTTTTAAATAGCCAAGCTGCTGTCAATAGTTGCTACAATTTTTTTTATTCACTGGACCCTAATTTTACAAAATGGCAGCCCACAAAAGTACAGTGTACAGTATGTACACTACACTGGCGTGTTGATCAAGTGCAGATGTTCCTCTGTTTGGTTACTAATGAAAGGATTTCCATCATGGTTGCTATTACAGTCAGCAAAAGTCACATCTACACTTAGCGGGTACTATCACACCCCAGGAACAGCGCTAAAAAAGACTGTTTCCCTTAGACTTAGATTGTAAATGTCTGTAAATCAGTGAATATATATTTTGGAGTTACAACCCCCATAAAATTACTTGTTTCAACATCTAGATTTCATCATTTCGGTCCGGTAACATTTAGAAGAACTAGAAGAGCTGCACAATTAGATCCTTTTATCCCCATTAATGTTAGCGGAGGGCTATAGAGGAAGTTAGCCACTTGGCTGGCAGAAGTCTCTGGTGCGCCTACTGTATAGACCCAACGATGCAGAAACAGAGTGGAGGATCTAGGTAACTGCACACATGGAAGTATAACTTTTTTGGATTCATGTACTACTAAACAACTTTCATCGGAAAGAAAAGGGCTCTGCCTCTGACGCTGTATGCAGCTCTCTATACATCTATGTGTACTTAAAGTGAATTTAGTCAAGTCGAGCCGAACCATGCAGTGAAAATGGGACACTGATGAAGCAAAGGCCTCTTGAATGTGTCCGTTTTATGTAATGGTGCAGCCATGTATCTTGGGTTTGAACATCATGTAGCCTTAGTCAAGTGTTGCACCGAGCAGTTAAAGAACATACACGTTCGTTCAAACTTTAGAGCCACTTCTACTATAAGGGAAATTTAAGGAGAGAATTAAGATCCTCCTACTACAATAGTATTCCCACAGCGTGTCTGTGCTGTGGTCGCCCATTTATTAATGACTTTACGATGCATTTATTATCCTCAAACACTGCACATTAAATTCCAAGTGTGAAACAGATTGAAGACCAAAATGAGAAACATCCAGAGAGAGAAAGACATGAGAACAGATAGAACAATGTGTACTAATCCACACAGAGACAGAGGATGCAGTGTGTGTAGCTGTGAATGTGTGTGTAGAATGGGGAGGGGGGTATTATTGTATAACGACAGGCTTAGTGCCTATAGAACATCACAGACTCTTACTCCTAAAACGGGTGTATGGGCTCTGTAACATCAGAAAAAAGCCTTTATATAACATGGCCTTGACTGCTTGGGCAGTGCACCTGCTGCCTTAGAGAAAACTATACCCCTGTAGTAAATACTATAGAGACTAATACCAGCAAAAATCATTGACTATAGGTTACTGTAGTCCCATATAGGACTATTCATCTTATAGAGGCACAGTCTAAAATAGCACAGATGCAATGAGGCCACTAAACACTCATTAATGTTTAGTGAGGGGCACTATGAGCTCATGTGGGGATATTACAGGAATATCTTGGGAGTACTACAGCCTGGTGATTTTTCAGCAGGAGGGGTGTACCATCCCGACTGCGGCACCACCATAACAAAGAGACACGAATCCACGGACCTCTGCATGAGACACAGAGATCCCCCCTCACACGCCCACTATCCTCAGCCATCGTGAAGGGAAACACCGTGCACCACTATGTCAAACTGCCTGTCCGCCATATGATAAGCTAAATATAGGCCCATATCATCGCCACTGCTGCGCGAGACCTAAATATGAGACCTATAAATATGACATGAATTTCATCATTCACTTAGTGATGCACGAGAGGATGGCGCAGCGCGAGGCTACAGTAAACAACGATAAACACGCGATGACACACCATATATCAGATAGGAATTGTAAAACGGGCAACTCTACTCACCGTGTCGATGTGTGCTGTTTCTCTCGCAGAGCGCGCGTGTGTGTGTATGTGTGTGTGTATATGTGTGACAGTCAGAGTGTGTGAAGGTGAAAATCTCTCCACCTTTCGCTGCTTGCAGAGCAGACTGGTGCCAGGACTCAGAGACAAGCCCCGCCCCTTTCCCAAGCGGCTTAGCCAATCAGGAGCCCGGAGCCAAAAAAGAGCCTTTTCATCTGAATCTGCAGGCATCAGGCTTCTGCTGCCTTCAAGGACTGCCGTAAATATCAAGATTTTACTTTTTCTTTCCTTTTCTTTTTTTGCGTGGGGTTTAGGGCGCGGAGTGGCTCTGCATCAGTTTGTGTTGAAAATGTCTTCATTTACGTAAAAAAAACCATAGACTGTATAAAGAAAAAACCCCACAAAGAATCAGGCACCAGGCAATCTGAAATATACTGCAGCTCTTAGGTATTCTGTGTTGCTTTCAAATATTTACTCCTCAGTAGATCACTTTTTCTCATTTAACGTTATACCTACTGAGACAACACAGCTGTAGGCATGATTTACTCTTTCATCTTTTTTTGTGTCTTTGTTTGGGAAAGTACCCTCTATAATGTGCATGCCAGCAAGCACTGGATGTCAATTTGACATCAGAGAGATGTTGGACTTTTAGGATGAACAGATGTCATATTTTGATTGGAATGAAAATCAAGTTGAAAATATTTGAAATGTTTAATGACGTTTGAATTTCACATTGTGTGGACGTTAATATTTTGATGTTTTCCAGATGCTGGGTTTTGTTCTCCATGCCATACTGTATGACTTAATGTCATTATTCTACGTCAAGATGATGTTGCCATGAGACATTTGGAAGACATTGGATTTTGGTTCCCTAACAGCACAACTTAAAACCAACAAAATATCAGTGTCATCTGTTGTCAGAATTCTATGTCAGACTGGCATCAGCAGTAGACATTATCCTGAAATTGAATACTGGTCACCCAACATCCCAACCTAAATTCAACTGAATATCAACTTCTAATGATGTTGGTGGCCAGCTGGGTGGTGTTTAGGCTACATGACTGATGAATGAATTACTTTTATTAAAAAAACAAGCTTGACCCTAAAAGTTCACATGTTTCAGCAATCTTTAACCATGTTTAAAACTTTGTTCTTTGTTCTCTAAGAATTGAGAATGAAGTTGTAATTATTTTGACAGATCAGTTCAGATTTAACTTTGTTTTCATTGCTCAAAGTATGAAACAATCCAGTGAAATAAAATTTAGCGTCCAACTTTAAAATGCAAACAGTAGCAAAGTGCAGTAGGTACTGTATCAATAAATTCACAATTAAATAGTAATTTAAGAGGGGTCTAATTGCTGTATATCAAAATTTAATGCAGCTATGGTGCACCATTCATATAATTATGATATGTAAAGTACAGACATAACATGTGATATGTACCGCCAAATGAATGTGATGTATAATATAAACAACAAGCAGGTATGCAAATATGTAAACTGTAAAAGAAGTTGAAGTCTGCAGCTGAATATGATCTGACTTCAACACAGTCAGAGTTGCTCAGTGCTCTCCAAATAATGTGGTAGACCAGAAGTTTCCGTGTTAAGCAAGATAAAATTATAGTTATTACCAATGGAGTCTGGCTTTGAACAAAGCATAGGCAAAGTTTCACTTTTAGTTCAATTCCTTGTTGAAAATGACAGTTTGTTTGGAGAGCACTGAGCATACAACTGGATAAATGAGCCTTCATAGATTATACTGCATGAGTTGTGTGAGAGTTTGTAAGCTGATGTTTTTAATATATTTGTTAAACGTGGACCCTTATGACTTCCATTCATCAAGAATTCTTGCATGCAACAATTCATTGTTTTTTCCTGAATTCAGCGTTACATGGGGTGAGTAATTAGTATACAAATGGTCACTTGCAGGGTGAATATCTTTAAATATAGGTAAGGTGAATTGCATCAGGCAAGAATTGACCCTAAAGTAGCAGCAGTAGCATAAAAGAAGTGCAAAAAGCTTGATGAAGTGAAAAGTCCTGAGGTTAGGAGGTGCTATGTTTAGAATAGAGAATGATCCAAGGCATGCAGTAATGTGTCATTCATTGTATGACTTGAGGGTTCTGCCACCAAATTAAAATTCAACTACTTCACACATAGCAAGCTAAAATGCTTTTCCAAAGATTTGTTACCTTGCTCTGAGCTGTTGTTTGTGCAGTGACATCTGGTACATTGTTATTTGGGCAGCTCCATCTGTTGTGTGGCACATTGTGGACTAATCAACGGCATGATCAAAAATCATGACTATTGGCATATGGAATTTTGTCTTGATGTTTTTCTTTTTTAAAGGGCAATTGTTCAAAAGACATGACTGAAATTAGACAGTTTTGCATCTGGGATGCAGGGTTTTAGAGAAAGAAATCAATCAAGTGAGATGCAGAAAAAGTTGTATGTTGACCAAGTACCACAGGGGAACAAGTTTAGTCTGCACAGAACACCAAAAGACAAACAATGCACACAACACAAACAAGTTTAAGACATTCTGTGGATGCATCTTTTTATTAAAACTCATAGTTGCAAACGGCTGTACCTAGTGTGTATTAAAGGAACAAAGTGAGTGGCAGTCCAGCTGGTTTGTTGACTGACTGACTGTATGACTGTCAGAGTTGCAGGCTGATGAAGCTAGCTAGCCAGATGACTGACTGGCTGTTGGTAAAGCAGAGGTTTCTATAGGATTATCTGGGATTATGGCTCCCATTTGATTTGGTGGGTTTGTTTGTAATCTCTCAATCATCACATACAGTCTACAGTACACAAGCACAAACTCACTATGAACACAGCAAAATGACAAATGTCTGTTTATTCACATACAGTACATCCAGCTTCTCATCCATCTTCTCCATGTAGCACCTGATTGTTTCTTTGTTTTTAATCATAAAAGTCCATCCCTACAGTAAAAAAAAATAACTCCAATCTTATTTGGGCAGTGGTGATTTCAACATTTCACCCCTTCACTCTTTCAGGATTTGTCAGGATTTCATTCTTAGCCAGGATTTGTCAACAACTATTGATTCCTCTGGCTTATGAAACTTTTAAAAATGAGACAAAATGCTTGCAAAACAATGCAAATATATAACCTTTATTTAATAATGTGCCCAGTATTTCACTGATGTGTTCCAAGTTAAATTAAATTGACAGAATAAAACTTGATAATATAATTTTCCAACTGTGCATTATAACTCACTCAGATTGCAGTATCTTAATATCACATTCTGATGATCAGGTTGTAAGATACACGTTATGTTATAGACATAAGCACAAATTATACACAAAAAAATGTGAAGGAATGCAGTACAACATTTACATTGGACTCCAAATTCATTCAGCACAGTTCAGACAGGTTTTGGGATTACCCCTCCTTTAGTAAACAAAGGATGGATGACCAATTCAATAGATTGATATTATGGTGCTAATACAAGTTCTGACTTACTCCCTATCATCCCATCATGTCACTGGATTGCTAAATGTTTCTCTTTGTGAGAGCCCTAAATACAAATTCTGCAATTTTATCAAAATCACTTTAGATGCAAGAGGAGACACATTATAAAATGTGCTAAAAGCAGGACAATATCAGGAGAGCAAAATGAACATCCACCAAAGTTAAGTTAGAACCTAAGAGGAACATTTCATGTCAAAAAGGGAAAAACAAAAAAAACAAAAAAAAAAATTAAAAAGCAGAGGGAAGGTGACATGCAAATGACAGTCCAAGTGAGATGAACTGAAGTGCAGGTCCAAAGCCTAGAATGCATAACATATAGTACCCACAGTGAGTACATTGGAGGGAGCAATATCGTCCATAATCCAAGATGGTGGACACTGAAAACTGCATCACATCCACTCTACCATTATAAATTCAGAGGCACACCGATAGTCTTTGAGAATGTGTTGTTTTCTAGCTACGCGTGGGTTTTGTTTCTATTTCAACAATATGTTGACATTGATGTTAGCTAGGAAGCTAACCTAACACTAACAGCGGGTTGATTACACAGTTAGCTAACAACAGTACACTGACAAAAGCACAACACCCACCAGCAACATCCAGTGTCCACCGACCGATCTGCTCCAACAAATGGGATTTTATGTCTTTGTTGTGACAGTAGCCTGGTTAAAGCAGCGGTAGTGACATCACCAGTGCCTTTCTGCAGAGACTGTCAACTGAAACAAAAAGATTTTCAACCAGAACAAAATAGGCACAAAGCTCTCAAAAAGATGCTACGATCTACTCCACAAATGGGCTTTTCTGTCTATTGTGACAGTAGTCTACTGTAGCTAAAGGAGTAGTAGTGACATCAAGTTCAGAGATTTCATGTTGAAGTGCTTGGAGCAGCTGCACCAAAAAGATACAGTGCTCTCAAAAAAGACTCTGGGTATGGTGCTTTTTTCTCTGACCACACACCGCCACATTGGGAACAATTGAAAAAAACAACTGCAGTTCTGAAAAAACAAACAAGCAAACAAACAAACAAAAGAACACTATGTGGACACAGGCCCTTAAAGGTACTTGGGTTCAGGAGGGTGATTTAGGTTCAAAATTACTGGCAGCTGCAAATGCAGTCATCCATATCTTTCAACGTCATCTTGTTCTTTAATGACATTCCTGATGTCCTCTTGTCTACATACTGGCATACTGGTCTTTGATGACATGTATACCTTACATTGATCCCTGGATGAGAGCTTCATGATCTGTGACCTGTAAAATGCAAATTCACAGAATAAAACATTATGAGAACAAATAAAAAGGATGAAAGTACCCACGACTTTGTTTAACTCAGACTGAAGCCTCATATTGTATTTACAGTTCAGTAGTATTCAGAATGCATTGCTCCACAACGTGCTGCACTAAACTGTCTTATAAGGCATTTGATCCATGATGTCTCACGTTCAAATTAGATTTACCCACTTGCCTTTTGGCAAGTCACATTACAATCTGAAGTCATATAAAAAGATAAATGATTTTAAAATAAAAGTTTAATTGAAAATCCAAGATTATTACCATATTGACCTTTAAGTAGTGGTTTGCTTTGTTCTATGTGGTTTCCATAATTGTGGATGTTTTTAAAGCTTCTTTAAAAACACAAAGAAAAAAGAAAAAGAAACATATAAAGTAATAGTAATAGTAAGTAATGAACCTAATGAACTAAGTAAGTAATGAACCTTAATAAATTTGTGTTTCTGTGCCTCCCATCCTAAATCAACATTAGCATCCTGGTCAGGACAGAGCAGCAGAAAAGTTTATTTGGGTAGAATCCTTATTTCAAAATATGATGTTGCTGCTGCAACATCATATTTTGGTACTATCTATTTTACTCCATCCAATTTCAATCATTTATACAATAACAAAATAATATTAGTTTGTAAACAATTTTATTTTTTCAACCTTTTGAAGCTTTTGATGAAGCATTAGTGAAATCAGGTTATTTTTCACAAACGAAGTGATCGAAGCAGTGGCAAACCAGCAACTCCAGTGTTCAGCAAGGTAAAATTACTGTTTTTGTCAATGGAATCTAGCTCTGAAGAAAACATAGAAAAAAAGTTTCACTTTCATTTTACTTTCAAAAGAAAGGGTTGTTTTTGGGAAGTACTGAGCATACAACTAGATAAATGAGGCTTGGATTATACTGCATGAGTGGTGTTAAAGTCTGTAAACTGATGTTTTAATATAGTCCTGCTGTGTTTAACCTGGACCCCTATGACTTCAATTCATCAAAAATTCTATGTGTTTTTGGATTCTGCATTCAACGTGGAGGCATGCAAGAAAAACAAAGTTGTATTCTCAAAATCAACTTGACATGGGGTGAGCAAGTGATATGCAAATGGTCATTTGGGGGGATGAAGTATTCCTTTAATACAATTTTCCTTCATCTATTTTGATGGAGCTTTGACCAGCCAAATATCAATTTTAGTGCTCAAAAAAGTTAAATATTATTTCTTGTACTAAAGTACTGATTGTTATTTGGATTTGCTTAAGGTCCGTCTGAGGTCTTTTTGATGCAGCATAATGCATTTCAGGTGACTTTCAGGTAAAATAAAGACTCTGCAAAAAATCTAATCATCCCCTTGGACTGATGAACTGAAAGTGAACCAAGGCCTGTTGTAAACAGTTTTTCTGTAAACTGAGTTGTGTCTGAGTTCTTCTTCTAGACCTCTGCAGCACCAGCTCTCGATGACTCAACCCAAAGGGTGTGGCAGTGAGTCCATCATCTTCATCAGGTTCATGCAGAGGAGGAGTCAGGGTGGCTTCTCTTCATTCACAGACTGCGTCACTGCCTGTCCTCGTCTCCATTTATCCCCTCTGTTCCCTCCTTCCCTCCCTTCTTCTCTCCTGGTGTTATGTAATATCCTGGCTGCCTGCAATCTCTCTCTCTCTTTCTATCATTAGCATCTTTGTTCCTGTCTCACCCAAACTCAGTCTGTCACAGCATCTACCTTTTCTCCTTTTTCTCGCTCCTCTTATGCTCTATCATTCCTCTTTCTCACTCTTTCCCATTCCTCTTATCATTACACACCTCTCCAGAGATCCTCCCTCTACCCTTTTCTTTAAAAAGTGAAAGACATTGTCTAAAGGAGTCTGTCTGAGGCTAGAGGCAAAAGGCTATAAGCCACTACAAACATAACACACCCAAGTCTCTGACCAAACTGTTAGTGGTTGCATTTTAGGTTGTTGCAATTCACTTTGAGGGAAACATGAATGTTTGCACCAAATTGTATGACAATTCATCCAATAGCTGTTCAGACATTTCACTCAAAACCCTAAAAGTCTGGGGAAAAGCCAATGCAATCACCAAAGTCAGGATGCATCCTCTGGGGACCATGATCATCACTTTGTCTCTTTGCCCCATATACAATACATGCATAGGCAGATAACAAACTCTCGCCCTGTTCAATATTATCTTCACATCATCAGTGGAAACTCTTGTCGAATATTTGCTTAATGTGTCTGATTCATGGTTACTCATAGGACCACTAATATAACAATGCCGTCACAATTACAGGAACTCAGCTTCAAGACAGGATGTCCAACCTGTTGTCATCCCAAAGCATTCAATACTGCCAGTGGATCTATACGTCAAACTATCATGTGCTAGATAGCCTCCTGCATCGCGTTTTGGGTATCTAAGGATAGCATCTCAATTAACTGTTATCACATGCATTGTATCTTTTCAAAATACATTTCCGTTTCTTACAGGAAATGTAAAGTTTCTGCTCACTACATGCATACAGTCTTTTTTAAAGTAAACTTACTACGTAGGTGAAACACTTGTGTTATTTCCTGCAATTAGGCAACAAAAATATGTAGTTAGGTTTAGAAAAAACATCATGGTTTGGTTTAAAATAAGTCCAGTTCTTACTAAAGTAACGTTGGTAGTATAACATTCATTGTACGACATACGTTACTACTGTAGCATGCTACACATACTAGCAGTGGGCTCATGGGTGAGAGTACCGTGTTTGTTTTATCCATCCACCTCCGATACCCTCTAACTTATACAGACTTTTTTGCACTTTGTGTCTTTCATTATTTTTTAGTTATTTAGTTAATTAGCTATTTATCAGTGCAGTACAAAAAAAAGGTGGTGACAGACAACGCACTCATCAGAGAGCAAAAGCAAAAGATAGCAACGTATAACAGTATTCTTACTGTTATTGATATGCACACCAGTTGTTTTATTACACTATGGGGGGTTATTGTGTGCATGTGTTTGAGTGCATGCATGTCTGCAGTTAATAAAGAAGGGAGAAAAGAAGGGTTGAGCAAATAACACTATACATGATATAAATAATGATGGGGGTATTATATAATAGTGCATAGAAATAATAATGAATATGAAAAAAAACAGGCTGAGCTGTCAGGTACAGAAAGTCTTTGCTGTTCACAATACCTCAGTGACAGTGTTAGGAAGGTTACTTTTGATATGTAATATGTTGCAGATTACTAGATACCCTGTTAAACATTTTTATTAGTAATGTATGTATTTGAATTATTGTAACTTATTTTATTTTATTCATGCACGGTGAAAAGATGCAAAGCTGCAGAAAGAACCTACTTAAAGCTTTTTACTAAATGATTATATTTTAATGTAACCCGTCTGTAATCACCAACATTTTGATTAGTAACTGTAAATTCTTTTTTTTTTCTCAGTAACTGTAACTAATTACAATCACATTTATTTTGTAATTAATTAATTACATGCAACTGGTTACTGCCCAACAGTGCTCAGTGACAAATGCCCAGATTTTACAATCTGGGCATTCATCATGACACCGACGGACACTTCTTTGACCTGGAGCCGGGCTTCTCAGTCGCCAGTAAGCTGTTATCTTGTGTCACGGAGCACTATGGCCACCGTATTTGACAGGAATACGTATTCCAACTAGCATTAGCTTCTGTTCCTCATCTCCACCGGTCAAGCTGGCGCTGATGTTTGCATCCATTATCGTTGTCAGTAATGCCTGCTACAGAACCTGCTGCCGGGTCTTGTGTTGTTTTAGAGATGCAAACTGTTAAAGCCAGTCAATCCATTGCTAGTCTTGCGTTACCCGATCCATGACAATTGATTCATTTAAGGATTCATGGCTGATTTGTATCGATTGAGGAGGCTGCAGCCATATCTCTCGCTTGTCAAACCGGATAGATAAAAGCAGCAAAATATAAACACATGAAAATAAAGATGGAAATTAAAGTTAGATAATGACCATGAAATATTACACTGAAACCTGCACCTGCAGGCTGCCCTCTTGTGTTTACCCTCATAGATGAGTTGTTTCCATGGCGATTCTGACATAAATACCAGCTGTGTAATGCTGCTGGCATGACGCGTGTTGTTCTCTATACAGTCGGCACACTTTCAAGGTGGGCACCCAAAATTAGTGTCACCAATTCAATATCTGACCAAATGTGTCACCTTCTTTTCCTGAGTTATGGCATTGAGTATTGCCAGACCAATGTTTTTGCAGAACATTACGATGCCATACTGAAGTTGACCTTTGACCTTTTGGATATAAAATGTCATCACTTCATCATTTTATTCTATTAAATTAAATTAATTAAAGTACAAATTCTGAAGTTATAGCCAAAAACCTGTTCTGTGAGGTCACAGTTACCCAGACCTTTGATCAGCAAATTTTCAGTTCATCCTTAAGTCCAAGAGGATGTTTGTGCCAAATTTGAAGAAATCTCCTCCAGGCGTTCCCATGGACAGATTATGAGATAATGGGCCCCTGGGTACAGATATGCAAAGGGCTCGACCAACTCCTCTTCACAGCAGGAAGACACACAGACTTTGTGTTGGTTTTGGTGTTTTGCATCTGTCAGTAGTCCTTATGCATCTTTTTGTGGTTTTGTGTCTCTCTGTGGTTGTTTAGTGTTTCTTTGTAAGACTTGTGTCTCTTTGAGGTCTGTAATTTGTCTTATTGTGTCTCTTTGTTGTCATTTTGTTAATTTAAGGTAATTTTGTGGTTGTTTTGCCCCTTTTGTATTTTTTATATGTCTCTTTGCAGTTCCTTTGCATCTCTTCCTTGTTTTTTCTTGTTTCTCTTTGTTGTCTTTTTGAGTCTCTTTCTAGTCGGTACATGTTAATTTTAGTGACATTTTGAGAGTGAAAGTGAGGACAGTCCCTGACACTTTCAGCCTACATACATGCATTCCTGAGATATCAGTTCATTAAAATGGAACGGACAGACAGACCACACGAAAACATAATGCTTCAGCTGCAGCTGAAGCTACAGATGTCTCTGGCGCAGAGGCATTAAAACAGTATGGTAATGATGGACACCACCTCTGTATGTGAGAGTAGGATTTAGGCCACACAGAGCAGTGGTTAGAGTTGAAATCATTCTTTTTCAGTCTGGGCTGGTCCAGAGGAGTTTAACTCTTTAACCATCTGATGACCTAAATAAGGAGCGAACCCCTGCAGAGCTGAGGCTTAGCTGAGAGACTGACACACTGATACAACGGATATGTCATGTTAACACTGATTCCTAACTCACTCACATTAAAACACACATGCTTACACTTGTTCACAATGGCTGTACGTAAGCAAGTAACAGCAAACACACACAATTACACATCTCTATCAATCACTGACCAAAATCATAAAATATTGTTGATGAATTTTTTTTTGACAGTGTTAACAGCTTTCATGAAGTTAGAATATCTAATAGTGAAGGTTGGGTTTTTTAGTGACTGGCAGCATTGAAGGGTTTGGGGGTGGGGAGGGTGACTGCTGGGAGAAAGGAGATTTGGAAGAGAGAGTTTTAAGGTTGTAGGGGGATTTGGGGCGAGGCTGCACAGGGGGTGTCTGGGTTAGAGGCGTAGGGGGTTGGGGAAATGATGACAGCAAGATGTGGGTGAGGCAGGGTGAGGCAGGCAGAGAGTGATGCTGTGGTGATGGAGGGTGGAGTTAGTGGTGAAGTAATGTTGTTGGTCTTCAGCATAAAACATAATGTCTCAGTTTCGCTGCACTGTATCTGAGAGTTGACATTGCACTGCAATGCATGAAGGAAAGGCACTTAAGCTCTGCGCTGGCCATGTGACTGTCTGTTTGTAAAAGAACAAAAGGTCATGTCAGCTTTGGATGCTCTTTACAATTCTTCCCTGCAGAGATTAGAGGGGACATTTAATATAAAGCACAACATTTATGAGGCATGTGATTCACTAGAACTTGATTTTTGTGGGTTCATACTGTTCTCTGTTATTTTGGCAGCACTGTAGAGTCTTTTTAATCCACTATGCATGTTTTAATTGTAGTCTCAACAAAATTAGCTGATGATATTTGAGGACACATTGGTATTTTTTAACCTGTACCCTAGTGTCCCATGTCCCAATTTTTGAAATAGGTCCTGTATTGAGAGAGACCGCTGCAGTTCTAGTGGCAAAACAGGCTGCAAACAAACAAAGGCCACTAAACAAAGTCGTCAAATACTTGTTATGTCAGTTGTTGTCTGCGTAAGATACTGATGTGTAGAGGCACCTTTACCAATATTATGAAGCACACCTGGCAGTGACCGTTTGTAACGCTGCCGCTAACAACATAATATAACGAGCTGGAAAGTCCCTACAGGGCAGGTGGGAGGATAGGAGGGTATGTTTTGACCCATGCAATGTGTTCATACAGATAGTGGAGTAACTGATCAGATCATTTACTCTGGATCAAAAATATGTTTGTTTTAAAAAATGTGTTCATACAGATAGTGAGGTTGATCGGATCATGCAATTGTTGCAGCTGATTGCCGTGTGATCTTGATTGTGTCATGTGATCTATGTTACTTAAGATGGCCTCTCACAGCACTTCAGTTGTCTGACAAAGAGCACACGGTGCTCAAAACGCGTCACCGTTTTTGAGATGTACTAAATAAATTTATATTGTGCTTCAACTTGGAGCTAAAAGGGTGCAGACTTTCTTCTTCTTTTCTGAGGGTAGGTGGTGGTCAAACACACGCCAAACACCCAGGAGTGTGGTGTTTGCTTCTGGTATGAATGTTAAGCAAAACCATTTTATCCAAACCTAACCATGTGTGTTTGTTGCCTAAACCTAACCATGTGCTTTTGCACTAGGAAATAAATGTAAATATGAAGGGTTTTACCAATGCTGGAAGCAGTGTTGGCTTGTTACTATAAAAATATAATCTATTACTCTTACTCATTACTCTTTTCAAAAGTTAGAATATAACTTTACATATTACTCCCTGCCAACAGTATTTCGTTACACCATTTGTTATATTACTTTTCCATTACACCCCATAAAATAAGTAATTGCGTAACTTGTATAAGTTACGCAATTAATTCAAGTGTGATACCAAAGTAACATTGTAAGTAGTTTTTTGGTTTTGGGGTAACTGTAATAACATTACTGTTTTTTTTTCACTGATTAGTTACAGTACTTGTTACTGGAAAAAGTAATATTACTGTAATATGTTATTACCCAACACTGGTGGTAAGTTTATTTAAAAAAAAGACTACGAATATAATCAGCAGAAACTGTCACAATGCATTTAAGAAGTCAAAAAATGAAACAATGTCCCAAAACATTAACAACAGATGCGGGACGATACCTAACGCATCATATATAGGCGAGACAGTCCACAGACAAAGCAAAGATATTTGATAAGTTGTTATGAGCCCACTTTGGACATGCTCAGATTGTTATTATGACTATCTGACAACACTGTGGAAAGGACATGCCTTCCGCTGATCTGGTCTGTTTGTTAGAGTGTGTAACCAAGTCTTTTCCACATTGTTGAAATCAGCAAAGTAGCCTGTTTCGCCTCAATATTGTACCAATTTTGAAAACTGTTGTCTCCATTAGTCAGTAGAAACATGAGAGAGCAGGGTCATGGTTGAAAAATACCAAAGTTTCCCTTTAATGATAAAAAAAGGGAGAAGAAAATCCTGCCACTTCACAACTTTGTGGTAATAAAAAGGTGAGAAAGGGGGAAGAATAGAAGAAGGAGAAGACTACACTGTAGTTTTACTTACAGCCATACATCTGACATTTGAACCTGTTTTTGCTGTTTTGGGATTTTTCTAAAGCGGTGATACAACATAAACTGGCAGTATATTCAAACATTTTCACACAACAGAATTCTTTTAACATTACACACATTACACAATTCAATATAAGTCACTGCTTAAAGGTTAAACCTATAGTTGGTAACTTCTGTATTTGCTGAAACTTTCACTACATCCTAACAGCTGTAGGTTGCCAGCGGGCGATGCCTCATTTTGGCTCGACTCTTTTTAACATGGCGGCCAGGTCACAAGCTTTCTTATTCTACAGCTAAACAGTACACTAAAATATGTTTCTGAAAACATTTGAGACTAGACATAAGCAATGCAGAATCTTGATTCATATTTGATCAGTGCTACCTTGTTTGACAGTTTGATGCAGCTCATGAGCAGTGTTTGACATGACTGACATCTGCTTTTAAGACTGCTCTGCTCTGACTGGTTGTTTCTGATGACAGGTGGTGAATTCCCGCGAATGCCATTAGAAGCAGAGGGAGGAGACAGAGGAACCTGATTTTTGTCCACAGATTATTTGTCTCATGCACTGCTGTCAGGGTATAGTGACAGTTTCAGCAAATATGATTTTTTTTCTTGTTTGTTTGTTATTTTTTTTAAAATAAATAAAAGTTACCATCTATATCTTATACCTGTTACCTGTTATACAGAAAAAGTGGATTTTTTACTGTTAAGTTCAGCATTAGTTTTATAGCACAGATCAAACTGTAAAATCTGGTTCTGGCTGCTCCTGTAAAAACGAAACCAAGGCTTTAACTGGGACAGCTGCATGGAGCTTTACAGGGTGGACATAGCATAGACATAGAGCACCACCCTGTGGCCAAAAGCGTTTTCGCATCTTCATTATGGTTCCAACTACTTGATCTCCTCTCCTTTTCAAATAGTTTAAATATCATGCCGAAATTACAATAGGCATTCAGCATGCTACCACCATCACTTTGTATGGAGTATAGGAAAAAAAAAAAATCCAAAGGCCTCACCACCTCGCAAAGTAGCTGACAACACTAAGCACCAGCACCATATGTACATTTGTAATGACAGAGGAAGTACAAAAGCAATGATAAAAGACCATCATAGATCAGTTTAAGTTTCAGTTTTTTAGATTAACTGATCTTAGAATGACTCCACAGGAGCTATAGTAGCTCAGTGCTTAGATCTTTTAATTAAGAAATAGTACAAGTATAACAACACTCCATCACAAGTAAACATCCTGCATTAAGAATCCTACTTGAGTTGAAGTACAAAAGTATCATCAGCAGAGAGTAACTGAAATATCAAATTTAAACTTACTCTTTTCAGAAAAAAATGTCTCCTATGAGACTGTATGTTTGTATACACCATAAAACTTTAGTGGAGGCCTAGTCCCAATTAAACGACTAAACCCCTTTTACGAAACTGTGGCTACACACTTTGACAAATAAACAGCTGTCTCAATTAGACGCCTGGTCTGGTTGCCAAGCAGCTCTATATTTAACAGAAGTTCTTTGGATGTGTAAAACAGGGTTGTTGGCTACCTTGAATTATGTGTCCATCCCTCAATTACCCTGTTCATATTCTTTTTAGTCTGTAAGTGTCCTCAGATCAAAAGAAATCAAACAGGTTTTTCATAAAAATTAATCCAAGCTGTGATTATAAAGTGGTGTTGTGTCGGTATGCTGGGTGCCATGATTCTCGCCATAAATCACTCTCTCTAATGAACTGTCTGTCGGAGCTAGATCAAATGAACGAGTCATAACTGATATATTAACTGAAGCTAATATTTAAACAAGTAATATTCATACTGGTCTACATAAACAGTTTAATTATATTTCCCATCTCTGCTGAGCAAAGGTTTTGTGTGAAAGGAATTAAAAACCTGTCCAATATAGACGCCTGTCCCAGATATAGGTCCATTAATTTCAGTAATTTAAGCAAATAATAGCCCAGGCTATAATTTGAAGATTTACGATGACATTATTACATTGTTAATACTAATGCATTAATGTGTAATAGTCTGTTTAGACTTTGAGCAATGAGCCAGCTACATTGTCACAGAGACAGTGTTGAAGTGTCCCTCAAGCACTACGTAATGTAGTTAAGTATGACACACGGTTGCAACAAGCATCTGGCATCAGTTATTTCCAATAACTTGTGGCGTGCTGCTTTGTCACTGGTAGTATAAAAACATAAAGCAACATTTTACTGTTGTAGCTGCTTGAGGTGGAGCTAGTTAGAGTTATAGTGGTTTAATGCAGCGGTTCCCAACTTAACCTGTTCATATCCTCCGTCCATTCTGATGGACATAACTTTTCTAAGATGTTTAGATCTATGATAACTGTTATCTGACTTACTTGATGGGATGTCTATAAACCAATCACAGTGTTCCTCACCATCAAAAGTGGACTGCAGTAGAGCCACACCCCCCCTTTTTTTAATGGCTGACCATGAGGCAAGGAGGAAGCGCAAGGCATGTTTCAGTGTATTAATCATATTGTTAAGGTACATAATTAGTGTTCAAACTATGTTTAAAGAAAACATGAAATGCTGAATTACTTGTGATGTCAAAAAAATTGATATGTAAGATATTTGGTGGATTCCCACCACCTCGGCCTACTCCTCTGCTGTGACTGATTCGGCCTAAGCAAGTGGAGAGGACTGTCTGGATTGACAAGGCCTCGGGGGAACTCTTCAACAACTTGGAAATCCATCCATCTCAACTTCAACAGCGGGTAAGCATGTCCCGTGGCAACAAAAAAAACACCACTAATGATGAGGACTATGTCTCTATGGAGACCATGAGAGAGATGATGGAACAACAAAGATCATTATATGTGGAAATGCTTAACAGACAAGAGACAAACTTCATGTCCTTCACTAAGATGATCCTGGAATCTACAACTACCAGGATTGATGGAATTATGAAAGAGGTACAGGAGATCAAATCCAGCCTTCAATTCTCTCAAGCCCAAATTGATGACTTGAGAGATATGGAGAAGAAAGTTGGTTCATTTGAATCACAACTGCAGTCACTGTCCTCTCAGTGTGTGAACTCTGAAATCAAAGACATCATCTCCAAAATTGATTATGTAGAAAACCAGAGTCGACGAAACAATGTTATAATTGATGGTCTGAAGCAGGACACTGCCCATGAGCCCTGGTCAGATACTGAGCAGAAGGTCAGAGAGTTTTTTAACAACAAGCTGAAAATTGACCCAAAGACTATTGAAATCGAAAGAGCCCATCGCACTGGAAATGTCAAGCAAAACTCTGGAAAAGCAAGACCAATTGTTGTGAAACTCTTAAGGTATAAAGACAAAGAACTCATCCTTGCCAAAGCGAGAGCTCACCTTAAGAACACTACAATATATGTAAATGAGGACTTCTCCGACCTGCTACGGAAGAAGAGAGCAGACCTCATCCCAGCAATGAAACAGGCCAGAGAACAAGGAAATTATGCTGTCATCAACTATGATAGACTGGTTGTTAAACCACGAAAGCCCCAGATGACAGAAACTACACATCACTGAGGATGTGCTAACAGGTCTCAAATACTGTACATAAGGTGACTACTTTTTAATCACGTTTCTTTTTTTCTTTTTTTTTAATCAAACCACCATGTCATTATCACCAACCATGCAATCTGATATCGCCTATGGACCATATGATTTAGCAAATGAACATTTAAAAGACTATTTTCATTATTCTTTTCAACAACCAAAAAGTGAATCTCAGGACCTCACAATGTCGATTATTTTACATAATTATGACTCTGACATCAAATGTCTTGCTTTACTGAAACAAGTATTTTTTGAAACATCTGATTATTATTGTATGAGTGAGTTTAAGTCTTCTGTTGATTTCCAAATAATTAAGAGTGAATTTTTCCAACTACATATTAATGTTGGTAGCCTACTACATTATAGTTTTAGCCTTTGTCTGAATAACCTTGTCTTCTCTTCTAGCTGGTTGACTAAAAACAATTTTGATTTGTATGAATTTAACAACGATCATGTCACACATGGACCAATTTCCTTTCAGTCATGTTAATAATGCTGAGTTTAATATTCTGCATGACCAACAGTCTAAGAAGAAGTCAAAAGTTAAGCCAAATGGCGTAATCACTTTTGATCCTGCAGAGGTTTTTGCTCGAGGTGACTCACCCTCAAGTGATATACTGTGTAGCAATGATCCGGATATGAATTGTTTATCTGACATGAAACAAACCCTTATGTCTGATTGTAGTTATCTCTTGGAAGAGGATTTTAAATATATCAATGATCAATTTAAAAAGAAAGATGACCTCTCACTTTTGCATATTAATGCTCGCAGTATACCAAAGAACTTTGATTTACTTACCCTCTGCCTCTCTAATCTAAATCACACCTTCTCTGCAGTGGGAGTCTCAGAAACTTGGTTAAATCAAGAAAACTGTGACATGTATGGTATTGAGAATTATAATCACGTATATAGATTTAGAACGGATAAAGTAGGCGGAGGAACCTCTTTGTATGTAAACACCTGCCTAGAGTATAAAGAAAGGCATGATATTGAAAAAAGCTTCATGTCCTTTGGTGAGAGTGTTTTTATAGAAACAGATAATCATATTATCATTGGATGTATTTATAAACCACCAAATTTGAGCATCAGTGACTTTAACTCCCACTTGACAGATGTGCTTGACATTGTATCCAGAGAGAGAAAAGACTGTTATATAATGGGGGATTTTAATATTAATATTATAGACTCTGTTAAGAATACTCAAATTCTTTCATTTTTGGATACAATGTTTTCACACTTCTTTTACCCTGTGATCTCCAAACCAACTCGAGTAACTGAAACTTCAGCCACGCTGATTGATAATATTTTCACTAATGTGCTTGATAAAAAAATGAATTCAGGAATCCTTTGTATAGACATATCTGATCATCTTCCAATATTTCTCATAACTTCTGCACATTCATCTATTATGGACAATAACGCCAATCCATCTACCTATAGATTAATTAACACATTTACTATTAACAAATTTAAGGAGCTGATTGAGCATCTTTCATGGGATACTGTTTTGGACTTGGATGACCCACAAAAGGCATACACTGTATTCATTAATGAAGTAATCAAATCCTACAATGTTGCCTTTCCTGAAAAGAAGAGGAATCCTAAGTCTCACTCCAAACCAACAAAGCCATGGGTAACCATAGGAATTGTCAAGTCCCTTAGAAATAAACATAAACTATACAAAAAATATCTCTCTAATCCGACTCCATTTCATCATAGGCAATTTATACAATACAGAAACAAATTAAATCATATTATTAGAGGGGCTAAGAAATATTATTTCAGTACCGAACTCTCCAAGTGTAAAGATAATATGAGGGCACTCTGGTGTATCATTAATAAAATTCTCAACAGAAGAAAAACACAGAAATCTTTTCCCAATGAATTTAGAATCAATGGATCACTAATAAAGGATCCTATAACTATAGCCTACAACTTTAATCAGTTTTTCACCGAAGTAGGACCGGCATCGGCCTCTAAGATTCCTGTGGTCAATGGAAGTCCACTTCAATTTATAGCGCCACCCTCTACTGGTGGACTTTATCTAAGCCCTGTTACCTGCACTGAAGTCTCTGAGATATTAGGCTCTTTGAAGAATTCAGCTCCAGGTTATGATAATTTAAGTGCAGAGCTACTTCAGGTGGTTTCTGATGCCATTGTCAAACCACTGACACATATATTTAACTTGTCCTTTTCAAATGGAATTGTGCCCCAGGAGTTAAAAATGGCCAAAATCATTCCCATATACAAAGCCGAAGATCCTGCAATATTTACCAACTACAGACCAATTTCCATCCTACCCTCTATTTCAAAGATTCTTGAAAAGCTAGCCTACAATAGATTACTGAGCTACCTTGATAAAAATGAAATATTATACAAACATCAATATGGTTTTAGGAAATCTCATTCTACCTACATGGCTATCACTCATCTTACTAATGAATTACACAGAGCCAACGATAACAAGGAATACACTATTGGAATTTTTTTAGATTTGTCAAAAGCTTTTGACACCGTAGATCACCTTATTTTGTTGCAAAAACTGAAATATCTGGGACTGCGTGAGCAAGCATTGTTGTGGTTTACCAGTTACTTGGACCACAGGAAACAATTTGTAACTTTTAAAGGAGTGAATTCTCCTCCTCTCACTATAAAATGTGGTGTTCCCCAGGGATCAATCCTCGGGCCATTGTTATTTCTTATTTATATTAATGATTTGTCCAATGTATCAAATCAACTATCCAAAATTTTATTTGCTGACGATACTAGTTTGTTTTTTTCCCACAGAAATCCTAATGTAATTGCGAAAGTTGTCAGTGAAGAATTAGATAATATCTCTAAATGGTTCAAAATTAACAAACTGTCACTAAACATTAAGAAAACAAATTTTATTCTGTTTAGTAACAATTACAAGAAATTCGACGAGAATATAACAGTGTTGATCGATAATGTTTCAATAACTAATGTTGATATGACTCGTTTTCTCGGTGTACTAATTGATAAAAACCTATCTTGGAAACCTCATATTTCACTTATTTCATCAAAAATTGCAAAAAATATTGGGATAATTGGAAAAATTCGTTATCTTTTAAATACAAAAGTCTCCCTTAACCTATATTATTCTATGATTTATCCCTTTATCAGTTATTGCAACATTGCCTGGGCCAGTACTCACCAATTTTTAAGTTACAAAAACGAGCAATGAGGATCATTGCCCTTTCAGCCCCAAGAAGTCATTCGTTACCTTTGTTTCGTAAATTTGGCATTCTCAATATTTATCAGATTAATAGTTTCCAAATTACTCAATTTGTATATGGTTCTTTAAATAAAACACTTCCCACTTTCTTTCATAATTTTTTTTCTCTAAACAATCAATTTCACAATTATTTGACTCGAAAAGCATCCCAGCTCCGGCCACCACAATCACGAACTACATCATCTCAATTTAAGATCTCTTACAGAGGATCCAAGTTATGGAATTCACTTCCTCCCCACTTTGTTAAATTTTCTTATGAATCATTTAAAAAATCTGTGAAAAATTTCTTGCTGTATCAATAATACCCACCTGATCTGTGTATGTGTGTGTGTGTTGTGAGTGCGCGCACTCGTTTGTGAGCATCCAAGTGATTTTATACCATTATGCATATTATAATATCCAATTTAATGTTTATCTAGGGAAGTCCTCCTGTTAAGCCCCTTGAGGGTTTTTAGGGCCTCCTTGCATGTTTCCTTTGTTTTTTGTTTCTTTTTTTTTTTTTTCTTTCTTTTTAAAAGGAAGTTCTTATATCAGCAGATTGTCAATTTTTTATGGTAATTGTAATGTTGACTTTTTAACATGTGCTAAATAAACAAACAAACAAACAAAGATTTATAGCTGTTACTCAGGATTTTTTCATCAGTAACCAGCTATTGAAAATGAATAGGGAAATACTGTCCTAATTTGATTTTCTAATGATGCCATTATCTCATAATTCATCCTTCTGATTGTTTCCAGAGAATTCAACACACTGTTATCTGGAGATAGAAATAATAATATTTTGTGTTGCAGAAAAAAGCTCTGCTCAGACCATTTATTGCAATTTTTCCTGGTAGGTAATATCTGCATCAAGATTCTTTGTCCGTTGGAATGGATTGAAAAAAAAAACACACATAATGAACTTTGTCAGGCTCAAAGAGAAAACTGAGAGGTTGTTAGAGAAAACATAGTCCTGCAACACAAATTCATATTATTTTTTTATATTTGCTGTTATTTGTGAAATATGAGATCATTTTACCTTTCTGGGCCTCAGTAAATATTACCATCTCAGGTTTAGAGAGAAAATGGCTGGTTGACAAGCAGTCCCAAGCCCAGAAAACTGGGAACCACTAGTTTGATTTTCAACAATGCTATTTCTTTTATATGCTTACCACATGTAGTGTTAGAGCAAAACTTTGCCCGCAAAGTAAGTAGCAACCCCAGCTGTGATATTAATAAGTAAAAAGTAAACATCCCCCTGTCTGGCAGTGGAGTTGAGGTATAAAATAGCAGAAAAGGGAAACACAACAACAACTCCAGGCACTTCAAAATTGTATTGATGTACAGTACTTAGGTGCTTTCTGACATTGCTTAGGGCCAAAATGTTACTCTTGTGATTATGAGACTGCCCACTTAGTTTATTTCTAGAGCATGGCTGCACAGTAATGGGACCACATACATCACTGCCATATCTTGTTTTTCAAATGCATTCACTCAGATATAAGAAGTCCTGCAGCCAAGGAACACTGTGATTCCTCATCTCTGACTGTAGACATGAACAATGCACACAGAATCAGTGAGTGATAATCGAAGCTGTCTAAATGAAAAGGAACACACACCTGCATGTTTTACAGGCTGCATTTGTCCCCTGTTGTTCTTCATGTATATATTCATGTACAGTATACATGGGAAACATTTTTGTTAAGTGCGATGCCCTCAGAGGCAGTTAGATTTGCAGTGAACACACAGAGCTCAGTCACTTACACAGTCCTTCCCTCACAGCCTCTTACTCTCTCTTTCTTTCATCATTCCATTCATTCTGGTTTCCTCTTCCACTTCCATACTTGAATGAGTAAACCTTTGGGTGATGCATGCCTCATTGTTGTTGCTCTTTGCTTGTCACCACCTTTTTACTCTTTACATTACTTGCAAGTTTAGAGCAAATGGTACAAACACATACACAGACAGCAGACATGAGTGTGACAAATGTAAGATTTCCTCCCCGAGACACAGACACGGAGACGTATGAGTGTGCCTGGCATTGTTGTCTGACTGGTAGGGAATAGACAGACACAGGAAATGATTGTGAGTGAGTATCTGTGTATGGAGGCAAATGCTATAAGACACAACATTAACATTGAAATTAAAATAGATATTAAAAGAAATCTTTCATTAACACAATGCATGTCTATAATATGGGTTATTAAACCAGATTCCTGTATGTTTGCAATACTAATTATTGATGATATCAAATATTAAATACACCACACAGACGGCTATACCACTGCTCTTTTCATTACACTCCTCATTATATTCATAACGATATATGTGTTCATGTTAAGTTTTATTTAAGATATAAGCATCTTTATATCTGTATTATGAAAATACATAAATTGTGTTTATTTGTGAACAGGACTTGTCTAGGTCAAGAATAAATCTTGATTCATATTCCAACAGAGCACTCTCAGAGAGCACATACCCATATACTCAAAAAAATGATTTCCCCTTATTTTCTGGATTAATGAGATCATTAACACAAACTTTTGAGAAAAGTTTTCATGTAAAAAAAAAATCTGCTCATAATCTTGTTAATTCTTATTTTTTTAATTAACAATAGCCTACCACCGCTTTAATTCAGAAAAACAGAGTAAAATTTCTTTTCAGGTAAAAGAATTATGCTTCACATATGGACATATGTGAATGGATTTTTTTCAATAACAGTATTGTACGATTAAACAGCTAAAATTTAACACAATATTAAAGGGACAATTCAACATTTTGTAAAAAGGGGTTTCTTGCTAAGAGTTAGATGAGGGGGTGGACACCACTCTTGTGTCTGTGCGGTAAATATAAAGCATATAATGACTTTGCAGAAAGACTAGAAACAGCTAGCCTGGCTCTTTCCTAAGGTAACAAAATCCACCTACCAGCACCTCTAAAGACATATTACTTCCTGGAGTCTTGTCACCACCATGAGGTTACCATGACGATCAGACGCATCTCTACGAAGTCACGTTGCATAACCTCCCGAGCTTTGTGTTTTGTTCACAGATGTGAGCATGATGTCCATCTCGTAATTAACTCTCAGCAAGAAAGTGATCCTCTCTAAAAATGTTATTTCTTGAAAACTTTTTTTTTTTGATACACATCAAAACTTAGCACGCTATAATACTCAAATACACACACACACACACACACACACACACACACACACACAGAAAACACTTGGTTACTCAGTGACTTCCCTGGAGGTGAATGGAGCAGAGAGCGGGGCAAGACCACCGAGTAAGGTCGGGTCACACACACACACACACACACACACACACACACACACACACACACACACACACACACACACACACACACACACACACGCTCAGTTGCTTGCTTGCTTGAAGGCAGAGCTGCTGAAAGGTGATCTGTGCTGGATCACCACAGTCTGTGTGTGTGTGTGTGTGTGTGTGTGTGTGTGTGTGTACATGTGTATAGTGCAGCCACAGGAACTAATGCTATTTCCTGTGTTTTACATCTGACTGTATTTAGTTATTACAATGGAAATGGTTCAACAGTGAAGATTAAAGGAACACATGAAGCATTTGGAGATTTTCCTGCTGGACAATTTGGCTGAAAGTGCTGAGATACCAACATCCTCCACATGTACACAGTAGATGACAGAAACTCTGAACATAATACCGTATATCCTACAGTTGTAGAGAGTAACAGATTAATTTTCTCATCTTCAGGTATTCAGGTATTTTTCACCTCCTTAGTGATCTTAATTTTTAGGCTAGTCTTTTTTTAAAAAAATAAATAATCTATTTGTTTTTTTCTTCACAGTTTTATTATTTTCCAAATCAACTAATTGGTGTAAAAGGAAGAAAAAAATAGAAGAAAATAAATATATTAAAATAGAACATTAAAGAAATTAAATGAAAAAAAGTATATATATTTTTAAACAACTGATTAAAGATTAAAAGCTAATATTTCCTTCTTCTTTTTTCTGTCAAGTGTATTACCTATGGATGTATGCAGTTATATTTTTGCCTTGTTTGATTAGTTATTGTATAGTAGGGTTAGTATTACAGTACTTGCCTAAACAATTGCATTAATTCCTATTTTATATTCCCCTAAACTTCTTCATTTATTATTATACATCTGTGCTTTGTGTCTGTTTGTGTCTTTCCAAACAGATCTTTTATCAAGTAGTAATGAAAACTTGCTTGATTTATTTGTCTGAAGCCTTCTGTGTTTGTTATAGAGAAAACAGCAAACAGCCAGTCACATTGGGTACATTTACATGCACATTAATATTCCACTGTTATTGCGAGTATATTCAATACAATATCCTGTGCTGATACAGGTCATGTGAACACCATCTTCTGTTTGGATTTTCCAAAGTAAATCTTTTTCTGAATTCAGCATTTCCTGATTAAGGCGTGCGATATGCCTGTATAATCACTTTAAAAGCATTATTTGGACATGTATACAGCCCATTCAGAACATGTGCCTCAGCAGTTTGCAACACATGGCTTCTTGTCTGTTTATGGTCAACTTAGTGTGTTATCATGGGGATGTTGCACACAAACCAGCTCGACAACAGTTTGCAAGGCTGGAGTAGAGATGTACGCCCAAAATAAAAGTTCACATTTCTGGTCGGAAGGAGAAGCACACCCAACACGATGAAGGGATACGTGCAAATATTGCAAAGCTGACATTTTCAAGAAGATGGTTGAAGCAATGAAATAGAGAGGCTGCGTTCACACAGTCCAACAAGCCCACCACTGGTAGGAAACTGAAAATATACTCTTTCAATGTAAAGAAGAAAAATGACAAGCAGCTCCAGCAGTTCCAATTTTGTATATTTTGACGTGATAAACAACAACATGTTAGGGCACATTAATCAGAGTATGCATAGCTGCATGTAAACAGTATTCTTAGTAGTATTAGTAGAATATTCATTTTCATTGTCTTTTTTGGAATAGAGGTAAAAACTGGAATATTTTGTGCACGTAAATGTAGTCACTGTACAGAACATAAAGACAAATGTTTCAAGAACCTCTCTTCTGGTCAAATAAAAATTGCAATGCAAAAGCCTTATGGGGTTGTTTATTGTCAGAGGTATGCTCGACATTGTAAATGTTCTTCATTGCTTTTCTTTAGCCTTGTTGTGAGACAGATTAAAAACATAATTTTAGAGGCGGTATGAAAGTGAATGAATGTGCAATGTGTGCATATTGATAGCTAGTTATCAGGCCAATGCTTCTGACAAAAAATCACAAACTGCAAAAAAGAACACCTGCAGTCAAATTTATTTGTTTCACATTCAGAATAAACACCTTTATCTTTTTTGTTTTCTTGTCACTAGCATCTGTGCAGCTCAGACTGCAGTGTAGCTTATTGACCTTAGTTTAATTCAACAAAGAGTTCTGACCCATGGCATGGTTGCTCAACACACACACACACACACACACACACACACACACACACACACACACACACACACACACACACACTAGGACTCCATAGGTCTGTAATGATTTCATCATGTAGCAGGATATCCTACCGCCACTATATAAACACTCTGAGGATCCAGAGGTCTCTCCTTACTGCCCTGCTCTCCCTCTCCTCTGTGTCTCTGAACCCACGACATCTTTGGTTGTTAGAAACATGACAGCAGCAGTAGCCATCTTATTTTGTCTGAAAACCTTGTAGGTTGTTACCTTAAACTTAGATCATGGCAGCAGGTTCTTGAAATCTGAAAACATGAATTTGTGTGAGAGCAGCCAAGGTGAGAGTCACCATCAACAGTGATGTTTCTTATCTTTCTGGACTGTGATAGTGTTGCATCATTCCCCATAACATCGGGAAAAACGTAGTTACTGTAGTGGGTTACCAAGTCATGCATTGCTGCCCAACATGATCCTCTGACATGTTAAATGCAAGATGAACTGAGTCAGATTTTAAAGTAGTCTTCCAGATTACTTGCATCAGCACCCCTGCTATGTCTCATTGAAATGAAAGAGGAGGCTGTGTGTTTTTGTCATAGTCTCCTGTCTGTCTGATCACTCCCTTCATGGACTTTAAGGAATTGTGTTTTGGCAGCCAAAAGCCCAGAAGACATGCAGCTTCCATTAATGATTAAATATTGGAAATATTCTCTCTGCAGTAGTTTGACTTGTAAAGCCATCAATCTATTATTCTTGCAAACGATTAATGTGTGTGTAGGATCACACAGACGTGGTGCATGTCTGGATCAGACAGTGTAATGTTAGGAGCTGGTTTTTTTTAACAGTGTGAATAAATTTCTATTGCTTCCAGAGAATCGTTTTTGCCAGGCACACAGGGCCTCACATACTTCCTCTCTCTCTCTTTCTGTGTGTGTGTGTGTCCCACTTGGCCTAACACCTCCCGACAGGATATTGGTGTCTGATTCATTTTTAAGGGCTGACAGTATCAATTTAACTCAAATTTTGTTTATAATGTAATTTTTGAAAGTAGTATTTGGCTCGTCAAGTAACCAACTAAGACAAGGCCAGGGTTCTTAATGGAGTTGTGTATAAATTGTAGACTATAAGTCAAAATTTCATTCACTCTAAATTACATTAACTGTTTACCCATTCGAAATTTAAGTGACACTAATTCAGGAAATGTGATATTGGAAGTTCAAAGTTCCAAGAAACCAATAGTAAGGAGTGCAAGGGTCAGAGGGCACAGAGGCCCCTAAAATGCTCTTGTTAGCAGAAAACATGTTCAACTGCTGGTTTTACTTGACTGCATTTTTAAAAGATACAGCTATATTTTTAATAAATGTCTGTTTTGCTGCTCTATCACTGGGTAATATATCACAACAGTCATTTGTAGTGAGTGTCAGTGATATTTCAAGAACCTGATAAACTCCCCAGGCTGCAAGTCTCCCCAGAAATTATAATAATATTACAATCTCAGGCATGGCAGAATTAAGTGTTATCTCTCACACTGTAGTGAGCTGCTTTGTAGGACTGGTAATGCTTTATGTATGCTCTCAATCCTACGCAACAGTTACACAGATGAAGATGTCAGGCCTTGCTGAGTGAGCTCTCCTTTAAGTTATTAACTGAACAAGAAGTTTGACTCCAAGTTGACAAACTGTTGAGGAGGCCTACTGTAGCTCCAGAGGGAGCTGCGTGACATCTGACAAATGTCCTTGAGTGATGTCACTTGAGTCAGCATTGGTTGGGTCTAAAGCAGGTCCCCGGGAACAGCGGCCAACTTTGTAACCAATTTTCGTAGTGGCCAAACTGTTAAAAAGGCCAATCTACTTCATGTAATCCCTTATTTTTGGATGTTATATCATTGGCTTAACATCACTCTAATGTAAATATGCATATGGTGAATTTGTAGTTATTGTGCATATTCATAAGTAATTATGTACATATTCAGCAATGTTTATTATTTTATTTCAGAACCACATTAAGGCACTTTCGGAAACTGGTGTGGGTGATTGTGCGTGGATGTGATGTAAATGGTGATGAAGCTTTATATAAAGTTCTTAAAATCAACTTCAACTGCATCCGTCTTTTACTGGACATCCTGCAGCGTGTTTGAATCCTGTACTAAGCATTAGTTATAACGGTGAGGGCTACATCAGCCAACCATTCAGATGGGCAAGAGCTAACCGGATTTTTCACAAACAGTGTAATTACACTGTCACGTAATGTCCTGAGGCCCAAAAAGACTTTTCCCCATTGACTTAAGTTGTGAAAGAGGTGCCTCGAAATTAGTGGATATGTCTTTTCGAGCATCACAGCCCCAGTGAAATGACTCATTTTAAAATCTGGATTTGATCCATTCAGTCCCATAATATTTGGAAAGTCTAGAAGAGCATGACGCTGGCTTGGCTAGTGGAAGTCTCTAATGCGTCTGGTCTATGGGCAACACAATGCGGAAGCAGTGTTGATCATCTGGGTAATTTTATACAAAGCTTCATGGATCACTGAGCAGCTTTCATAGGAATAAAACACTGTATCCATATACATCCAAGGTCTGAAGACCAAAAGTGGGTGTGGAGTTAGAAAGAAGTGAGCTTACCAGACCTCTGTAGCCTGCTCCTTATCTCTGCTTGATACTAGCGACTCTAAGGTAGGTTAGCCACTACAAGCATAAACCACCCGAATCTCCATTCAAACTGTTGCATTGTGGGTAATGTAGGCACCCAGTTACAGGAAGAAAGGGAGGCATGGAATGAAAAAGGTATCTGGTTCTGCTGCATCCAGTGTTGTAGCAGAGGGTATGCACAGGTATATGGGGTATATCCACCACTTTTTCTTGCTGTGTACAGTGTACCCACCCATCAGCCAAAAGGCCTTTATATAAAATATAGGAGAGTACACACACTTACTCTTTGGTAACCTACCCGTCTACCTACTTGAGTGCACCCACATCATCAAGTACCACCATAGCACTGCATTGATTCTGATCCTTTTTTGAAAACTCCATTGTGAGTCCGATCAATTGCACCACTGAATCAGTGGAGTACTCCTTCGATCAAATTGGGAAAATAACTACTGAAATGTTTCAACTCTCTAACTTTGAGTTTTTCAAGACTCTATCTGCAGTAACTCTTCATCTCTGAGAGCATCCAGCCATAACACTGATGTGCCCCACATGAAGAGGAAGATAACACAAAATGCAGGTAGAGAGGTAGAGATAACTGTATACCACGAATGTGTTAGTGAGTGGCCCAGAGCTTCACACACCCACCCACCCACGCACACACACACACACACACACACACACACACGCACACACACACACGCACACACAACCCTTATTTACCATTTGAAAGTAGCAGTTTGCTCTGGGTCTGAGCCTGTCGAGATATAAAGAGATTATCTACAGCGAATAGGATGACAGGCAGAGAGACATGGCGATACCCTGAAAAAAGCAAGAAAGACACGTCTGAACTTGTTTTAAAGAATTCTTCACATTAAAACCTAAATCTTGAGCTATTTGACCCTTAAAATTGTGGACGGATACACAAGTCTGGAAGTAGAGTAAGTTAGTAAAACCCCTCTTTACACCCTACTTTTGAACAAGAAAAGAATTTGATGCAGTTGATTTAAATTTGTGTGGTTGTCTTCATAGGAAAAGTCATTATGTTAGGGGGTGGAGTTACATGTGATATACAATTACTGCGCCTTAAGGATTGACATAATCTGGCCCTAATTAACATATACAGACATTCAGAATTCCACAAAACAAGGTCTTTTGACAGAAGAAAGAAAAAGAGGAGTGAACTTGACTATTTGAGCGAGAGGTAAATGCTATAACAGCCTGTGGATATGAGCAATGGCGTGAGACCAGGTGGATAATGTGTCAGGTTTTGCACCATTAACCATGGCTGTAGATTTTTCTAGAAGACAAATACCATAAAACATCACAGCCCAGCAGTGGTGTCAGGTAGTTATGACTGGCTCTTGTGCACGCTATTGTGCACATATTGTCTTTGTATATAACAAAAAATGACAAGGAAAATAAGAAATTATTATTGTAATTTGTGACGGCCTTACTAATGTGTCTGTTCCTTCACAGCTCTTCCTTGTGGCTGAAGAGGCGGGCAGTCCAGTCTTCCTGGGTCTCACCTTATAAAAAGGCCTCAGTTTTCAGCCTGCGCTCTCTCTCCCCCTGACTGAGCAGCTGACTGTCACTTGGCCAACATGGTGTAGTTTGGTTTGCCTTTGTTTAATTTGTTCTGTTTTACATACACATACACACACACACACACACACACACACACACACACACACACACACACACACACACACACACACACACACACACACACACACACACACACATACACACACACACACACACTGCAGCTACTCAAGACACGACAACGTGTTTTACTTCTTATTTTTAAGTAGGTTTAGTTAAATAAATCACCTTTGTACCTTAAATTGTTTGTGTAGACTCTCTTTTCTTGCAAACTGTGAGCCAAGTTTGTAACAAATTTAATTTATGGTTACATTTGAGGCCAGTCCAGGTCAAATCCAAGGTTGTTATGATCGCTGTCCCATACCAATGTAATACATGGAGCAAGCTGGCATAGAAAAGATCCCACAGAGGCTTATTATGAAAACTCTGTATTTGAAAACTAATTTGGGAATATAATATGTATAATAAGCAATACAGTATAGTGTACACATGCAAACTACATTTGGCTTCATAAATTACAGATGCTGTGTAAGCAATAATTGACACTTTACTCAGACTTCACATAGACAACTGTAATGTAATAAAAACATTGATGTTAGCTGAATATGTTGACATAATTATCAAGGCCTAATAAAGTTACTGAATTTAGATATATTCATATAATAATGGATCCAAATCTTAATTTAAAGAAATACATTCAAATATGTGGAATAATTTTGTTCCAAACCAATCAATTATAAGACGGGAGTCGGAAACAAGCCATCAACTAGGTTGGTGAAGGTGTGAGCACATGGTCGGGCGATGTTAGAAAACATAATGATAAAGACAAGCTTCATATAATTTGGGTGAGCCAGCCACAGTCCTGACTGTGTCGTTGTTCAACTTGATCCTACTGGCTTATTGTTTGTGTACCACCCAGCCGACTGACCGGACGTTTACCTCCATTACCTCGCTGTGTTTACCTCCACAGGCGGCCCAGAATAACCTGTCACTCAGCAGCCACTATTCACCCATTTCCTCCAATAGCGTGACTCTGCCACACAAGGGGGCGGGAACTGGATTAAAACAGGATAGAATGAGGAAAACAAGATGTGACAGAGAGGAGGGTTTCACAAAGGACAGGAAACACAGAGACATGTCAAAGAGCACAGGAGGGAGAGATGGAGGGAGAGATAAATAGAGGAGGGGGTGGGGGAGAAATAAATAAAGTGGGGTGGTACACTGGGTTTAAAAGAGGAGTGAATGTGGCAGACAAAGACAGAGAGGGAAAATGGAAGAAGGAAACAAGGTCAGTTTAACAAAGGAAAGACAGAAGGTGTGATGCAGATCTACTGTACAGATGGAGTAATGAAAGAAGTAAAAGAAGAGACGGCCAAAAAATATTCCCACTTCAGCTTTGAAGTCAACTTTTAGATACAGCTTGGCCAGTCTTGATTGATATGATTTGATAAACAGTGTTGGCTTCCTGTGAGTGCCCTGCAGATGAAGTGATGAAAGTTTTCCAATAACAGGAGTGAGTCAAAGCTTTTGGTTTTTAACAGCGTTAGTCAGCAGACTGACAGACACAGCTTTGATCTCTAACTTTGATGCCCAGCATGTGGACCTGAGGACAAACTGAACAATATTACATTTATGCAAAAGCAAACTGCGAGTGAATAAACACATAATTGACATCATAATAGTTTCAAGATTTGATATACTCAGGATTAAAGTAAAAGTGCACATTAGCATTTTCTTACGTTATGTTTGTATATTTGCATTTGTATGCTATCATATACGTATGTACATCATACTTGTTGTTCATATGTGTACATGCTATATTTATTCTTGAAAGTTTCCACCTGATGTTGCAATGACAAGATGAGTACATTTGGCCCTAGGACCAACCTATGAGACTTGTAGGATACAAACTAAAATTATTAGTTTAAAACTAATATAATATCAACATAAAACTTGATGGCCTTGGTTTAATTTCTGTGGTGAACATGTAATACAACACATTTAACTGAGTGGACACTATAGACACCCCTCTACACATCTACATTACATGTTGGGTTTGGCTCCACTAGACCGTGGTAATCAAATACCAACTATTTTCACGTCCCTCAGCGATTAATATTGACACACATGGCAACCTTTAGTGTTTTTTATGAGACACACGGGGCTGTCATTTAACTCAAATGTAAGCTCATAGTAACTGCAATAAAAAGAGACAAAGACATAAGATGGATGGCTCAAATAAACTCAGGACTTTCATCCATGAGACTGCTGTTTGTGTCCTGTGTGAAAACAATGCTATGTAAGTTATGTTTTCTATGTGCATCACGTAGTTACGCCATGTATTATGCCATGTAGTTATGTCACATAGTTACATCGTGTCTTGTGAAAAATTACATTACGTCTAACTGTAACCCCGTAACAAACCAATCCAAACCATGATCATTTTTAGTCGTAGTTTTGTTGCCTAGACCTTACAGTAACCATTTTAAGTTAGGTGTTAACATTTTTCCCATGGAGTCTAACATGAGCTAGCGTGCGCGTCGGTCCAAACTTCACTTGTATGACATTAGTGATGTAAGCACTTTGGGACTACTTGTTTTCCATTGTTGATGGTTCCATTTTTAGGCTACACAAAGATAGTATAGAGAGAATGTTAGCCTGCAAAAGTAACCTAAAGTTAAAAGGGAATGCTCTCCGAATACTCTGGATACATACTCAGAATTGAATATTAACATACTAAAGAAGTGCTGTCTATGGCGTGATTAGCTTCATGTTTTGTACCACAAGTGTGACAGTGGTAGGAAGTGTCTTAATGGGTAGAAACCATGCTCGCCAACATACACACACATTTAGTGGAATTTTTGCCCTCAGTTCTCAGATTTATTGTAATGCCTCTGTGTGTGCCAGTAGGAGAATACAGAAATAGGATGAAAGTGGTCTGTCAACACCAACAACAGGCTTTCAGTGAGCTTAGAGTCTGATTTTTAGCTGTGTTAGCCAAATGACTGACAGACAGAGCTTTGAAACTGTGGCTTCAGCACTCAGCACCACAGACTTACTTGGAAGGAGAACTAAGAAATACTCTGTTGCTTGAAGTTTTTCTTGGACAAAAGAACATCTTTTGAAAAACAATGTCTTGAAACATAAGTAAGATAAAAACTCACATGTAAAACTTATTTTGCTGTCATGTGTTATTAGCATCTACATTGACATGTGAGTCCATGATTAATATGGAAAAATCAAGTAAGGTATCAAATTATGGACAAATCATCCAGAGGCAAAATGTTTGAGCATGGGGTACATGAACAATGGAGTGTTGTGTAAGAGTGGCTTGTTTTCAATACAAACACTCTTGAGCGCAACAGACTGCTGCAGTGCTGTCCGTGCAGACAGAAAATGTAGTCATACAGAGCCATGTGATAAAAGTGCTGCATTTCTGAAGAGCTGCTGCATGTCAAGGCTAGTGGTGTATCCTGATGTCACAGCATGTTCTCATGTGTTACACCACGGCTGAGGGCACCCTTTGGCATCTCAGTAAGATGCACTCTCAGTGACTGTATGTGACAAACGGGTATCTCTTGGGTGAAACTCATTGTAACACGTGGCCAAACAGTCGCAGTCAGGCAACAAAACTACTTAATCAGGGTTAAAAAATACATCATGTTTTGGGTTAAAATAAGTACATGAAGTATTTATGTCCCATCCATCGCATTGGACCAAGACAGCAAGCCAGCATAAATTACTGTTAAAGTGCATCAGAGTGCAAAGAGTTACAGAAAAATGAATACTAGAGAAAAACACACAAAGTTTAAGTATAGTATGAGGTTTTATTGTGTTGAGCTGGATAACCATATTAAGATGCATACTGTTGTCACTGGAACTACTTAAAAGCACAGATCCACCACAGACATGCAAGCTGATGTTGGTAAAGATGTTCAGAGTATGCAGGTGATGGTGGTAGTGCAGGTCACAGAGAAAGGGAGAAACCAGAGATGGAAAGAGATGCAAAAATACAAAAGAAAAGATGGGAAAAAACAGGAGAAGAGATTACAGACACGGCACATAGGTGAGTAGGAAAGAGACAGAAAACACCCAGTATTAAGTGTAGCTTACTTAACTACAGTTTGTCCTGTATGACATTAATGAAGCAAAACCAACAGTGTTAATTGACTTAACTGAATTTAAAGTATTTTGTAATGTAATAAACATAAATGTTTAGGTAATTTGTACATGCAAAACAAACTTTATAACCAATTAACGTTGGGCATTGAGCCTAATAACCATTTGATATAGCTACTCTTTGTGGAAATATTGTATTGTCTGTGTAAAACCATAGACTGTATTATATAATGGACGTAGCTACTGTGATGTCACCAACTAATTTGTGGACTCCCGTTCTGAAGCCCTGAGTTCAGTATTTCACATTTCACAGACAGCTTGTCACTCAAGCGGCCCCGCCCATAAATAGTCAAAACTTCAGCCCCAATAAAATGTAAACAAATAAGTTACAGAAAAATAGAGTTGTCATGAAGGGCAAAATTAGCTATGGAGACCATAACCATTTTTTGTACCAGGCTGTAAACATGTTTTTTTCTGGTGTAAATTTAGGCTTTTTAACATGGAGGGAGTATGGGGATTGACTGGCTTCTGAGCCAGCCTCATGTGGCCATTCAAAGAATTGCAGTTTTTGGCTAGCTTCATTTGTGAGCTGGAAAACATGTTATCTACTTACTGATAAACAAAATGTCTTTGAAAACTTAACTTTTAGGCTCAGATACATTTTTAGTAAAGTAAACTTAAGGCATGTGATGTATTACTTGCTTTAATTTAAAAATTGGAAAAAACTTGATATTTTTAGAACAGCACATTTGGACAGCGGCTAGCACGGTTGCCTAACATCAAAAAGATCCTGAGCAAAGTGGATGAAGTATTTAGATCCTTTATTTTAGTAAAAGGACCAATTCCATAATGAAAAAATACAATATTACGAGTAAAAGTCAAAATCCTACTTGATAAAATCTAAAAAAAAAAAAAAGTAAATCAAAGTTTTGTTAAATTATTATTAGATTGATGTGTAAGCACTGTTTTACTGTTGCAGCTGATCAAGGTGGAGCTAGTTGAACTTCTTCTTTATACAGTTGGGTAGTCCAGTGGTTCCCAACATAGGGGAGCCTGACAAAGGGTCACAAGTTAACTGTGAGGGACAATATTAATGTGAGAAGAGAGAAGAAAAATAAAGTTCTGCTGCACAGATGTCTAGGGGGAAATATCTCTTACTCTGTTGACAACTCATAGCTATTTGAAAGTTGAGTAGGTCCCGGTGACATGCTGCTTTTTTGTACAAGGTCACAAGCATAGAAAAAACTGAGAACCACTGGTTTAATCATCAATCTTCAATGTGTTGAATGCTTGTGAAGAACCTGGCACTAAGTTGACTTGAAGGCAACTTGATTCTCTCACTTTTTTATTGTGAAATGTATATAACACTTTGGTCATAACTACAAAAACCTTGAGCTTGCATACTGTTTCTTAAAAGACGATATTGTAGAAACAATGACATCTTAGTCTCTTAAGCTTCACCAGACAAATGACAGCTCTATCCAGAATTCATGAGGAGAAACTTTGAGTGCCAACATCAAAGAGACTGGCCACTTGTGTTGCAATAAAAGCACTGAAATCCAGAAGCTTCCAATGACCACAGTGATCTCAGTAGAGTGCTAAGTATGCTAGCTAACCTCTGAGGGGAAAACACTGTTTCCTTTGGAGCAGTGAGGGAGCGGTCAGTTATCCTCTGACTGAAACAGAGACCCAGTGAGTTTTGACCGCGGATTACGAGTACAGAAAACTTAACAGAATGTGATATCTCAGCTAAACTTAGATTTCCATGAGTGTGAGATCACAAATTCACAGATATTTGACAGAGCAGACATTGGTTACTTACCTTATGTTCTCTCATCATCTTTCTCAGTCTCCTGCTGATTGGTCCCATCTATGTCCAGACAGCTCTGGAAGTCAGGGTCAAAAGGCAAGTGCTTCCTTTACCTTCCTCTTTTTCTCTTCCTTTATCACTCTTTCTATCCATCGCTCTGTATCACTTGAGAGCACCAGAGAGCTGAGAGCACTGATCATCAGCAGAGCAGCAGTCAGTGTTAGGAGGGGGATGTAAAGAGAGAAGAGAAGAACAATCAAAAGAAGGAGAGATCATCATAAGCCATTTTCAGATGTGCTTTATTGCAAAAAATATTTTACATGTCAGTCTCTGGATAAGCATTTGTAAAAGTTAAAGTCTGAGCCTTCAACGACAAATTAAGTTTTAGAGTCAGAGTTACTCCCATTTTGAGGCCTCAAATTTGGCAATATTGCTGTTGCCATCTTGGAGGTCTGGAGCCAGAAGTGACCATGTTTGGTCAAAAGGATGGAGACAACTCTTACAATAGCTGCCAGCTTAGTTAGCATGGAAGAATCTGCATTTTCAAGACCCATTCCTGAACCAGGACTTGCAACATGCAATACCACACCCGCACATATGACCGATTAGTTGTGTGATTCGGCCCACTAGATCTGCTTCCCGCACTGAAATTGCAAATCCTATACACAATGCGCTTTTCAAATAATTCAGTCAGGCAACATGTTTAAAGTGATCATTTTGGGGGCATTTCATGCATGTGAAACTAAGATATTATGCACCTCATTGAAGTGGCTCTCATATTCCAGGTGGCTCAAAGGACAGAGCTGACACACAAAATACAATTACATACTGCACAGCTGTCATGAACCGGGGAATTAGGTATAGAGACCCGAACCATTTTTGTACCTGGCTGTAGACATTTTTATTTCTGCTGTAAAGTTTGATATTTTAACATGGGGGTCTATGGGGCTTTATCATAATGACAAAACGCCATCACTGTGACAGAAACAAATGGCTGTAGAGCATGAGGATCTATACTGGCAAGTAAGAAGAGAGGGGTAGAAAACACAAAGGAAATACATTTACATTTGTGCCATATGCTAATGACAACCCACACAGTATGGACAACTGGTCTTCAGAAAAGAGGAGAACACACTTCAACCTTCTTGAGCTCCACTAAAACCATTTGGGACCACTGTCACTACTGTATCATTTAATGGCAAACCTAATAAAACTCAACTGAACTAAATCCCTCCAGGTCCAGAAATGGCTCCCTGAGGCCCAGGAAACATCAGCTTCCCTTGATGATGTCATTTCCCTCTGTGTCAGAGTAGACTGCCATCCAGCCTAGTGTTGTGTCGCCAGGCAGAACACAAGTCATCTGTCATTGGCCTGTGATGCTAATGAAACCCAGATGTAGCACTCCTCTGGTTCCACCTGGTCCCGCCCCCTTATCCTTTGTTGTCACGGCAATACAGTACCCAGAATCCCGCTGTTTATTTTGGTTTCCTGGTGATGGGTTACTGCAACTAAAGATGAAAGTGGAGCTGGAGATGATGGGGAGAACAGAGACGGACAAACAAGCTCACATGTATGTGCACACATGTACATCAATGACCTCATTGGCTGGCGGTCAGTTACTCTAGAATAATTTTGTATCAAGTTTGTGTGATCACAAAAACATAATGAAAATCTACTAGCTTCTTATAAGTATCCCCAGCTTATGTGATATTCACTTCCTGTTGCAAAGTAGCCCTGCGTCTTTTACTTTGCATCATGTTGAATCTGATTGAAATATGCAGGCTCTCTGATGTCAGTTTGAGATATGGGGTGTGACCGACATCTTGTTCAGGAAGCGATTGTTTATTTCCCTGTTTCTACGACTGCATGGGGAAATAATACAAGCTGCAAAGAAGGAGAGAAGGAATGAACATGAAGGGACAAGGATAAAGGTAGCCTACAGATTATCAAGCCGGATAATTCACAACTTTTGAAATCTTGCTGTTCACCAAAGTTTTGCTGCCTAAACATTAAGATATGCCTCAGGTTGTCCTTATATTTATCATTATTGTGTTAATTTGAGAGACTTAAAGGAACATTGTGTAATATTTAGGAAAGAATTAGTGACATCTGGTGGTACGGATTACAGATTACAAGCAGCTGCTCCCGGTTAGGATTCCTTCAGTGTTCATTGTTGAGGAGGTTTTTAGTGGGGGCCAAATTATCTGCAGAGGTCTCGTTCTCTCCAAAACAAACTGATGTGGTGATTAAAACATTGAAAAAAACAGTGTTTTTCCAGCGTTCAAATCACTAAGGGGCTGCCAACTACAGTAGCTGATGCGAAAAAGTGAAAACGTGAATGTCCCTATCTAGATCCAGTGTTTGGTTTGCCTTTTTTTTGGCCTACTGTAGAAACATGGTAGTGTAACACTGCAATCTCCATGATCGAGGACCTGCTCCCTATGTAGATATAAATGGCTCATTCTAAGGTAACTAAAACACAGTTTTCCGTAGTTTCAGATGATTATACACTGAAGAAAACATACTTATTGTAGGCTATTATATTCCATTTCTGCCAGTATATCCCCCTAAATCCTACACACTGGACCTTTAACCTTTGGTAATTTTGCTGGGAAGTCAAAGTATTTTGGCAATTCAAGGTATGATATTTTTTTTTCCAGATCATTGTTTTCATTTTGCTTTTTGTGTGTGTATGTATCATGTCCTCAGCATTTGTGTATAAGATTACAGTTTTTGGTTCTTTGTGATGTCTGGCTTTCTGTCTCCAAGGAAATTATTGTTTTTTATGCTTGTATGTGCCCATTAATGGTTTTAGATAAAAAAATAAAATAAATATATATTTTTTACTGTATCCTTTGGAGCCCCAAAGATATGGATGAATTCTGTAAAAAAAAAAAAAAAAAGCAAATAAAACACTAATTTGTGGAATTATTTAAGAAATAAGCTGAACAGGAGTTGTTTTTTTAATTTCATAGTTGAAATTTTTATTGCAAAAATGCCCTTTTCCACTTTTTATTTCACAATGTCATTTATGATGACATCTTCTTCGATTTATTTAGCTTAACAAGGCAGCGTGTGTTGTCTGCATAGAATTCACCTGAATTCCGAGTAACCTCAACTGTGTTGTAATTGAAAAGATGTTTCTCAGACAAATGGTGCATTGGTTTTGTACTCAGAGGTTGGAAGTCGGAAGTCGGAAGGGGGAATGACTTCACCTCCGAGCTGACAACAGTTTTTGCATTCTAGTTGACAACAGTGGACAAGTTGGAAAAACACATGGACGCCTGCAAGAAAGCCTTTGTTGCCCTTGCACTTTCGGAGTACAGACAGCTTCAAAACCATCATGCACTCCAACTGATGAACGCCGCAGACGAGGCTGACCTAATGTAAAACAAATAAGATAAAATTGGTATAAAGAGTACTTAAGCAGAGTGTTTAATCACTATATGCGACTTGCAGCCATCTTGAATTCGAAAGTCGGGGTTGATGCGGTCACTCCAAGTTTCCGAGTTGGAAATTCAATCTCAGGGTGCGTTCCATTTTAAACATCCGACTAGGAACTGGGAATTTCCGACGTCACGTGATGGTGTAATTCCTCTGTTTGGCCACTATGAAAATTGGCTTCAAAGCCAAGAGCACTTCCTGGGGGCCTGGGTACTAGAAGCTTGGTAGCATGAGCAGCGTAAGCTAAATCTAATTTACCAAATGATTTATGCAGAATTACTTTAGCATTGTTGTTACTCTAACAGGAGCTATCTGGTTATGTTTGGTAGCAGTTGTTGAGCTTGCTAGTCAACGAGAAGCAGGGGCACACATTTAAAAGGTGAAAGGGTGGTTTATTTATGATTATTTATTTCATAATATCTTTTTTAAATCTATTTAATGTTGAACAAGTTGGTGTTCCATTGAACTATATATTGTTTTGTCTGCCTTTGTTCTATGTCTTCCTCTTTTTCTTCTAAATCCAACATATTTACATCATATTGATACTGTATAAATTGCTGTGTCAAGGAATGAATAAAGTAAAGAAAAGTAACATTCTGGTGTCACTTCTGTGGCTCAAATATTATGTCATTTATATGCAAAAGTCTCAAATGTAAAAACAGTGATTATATGTGAAACCCAAACTGTTATTTAAAATATAGCTATAGAGTGCGGTATAAGAAAACACTGACTTACGCAGATCAAAAATCCATGTTTTAGTGTATGTTGATGCAAAATTTTATATGAAATGCTGTGTGTGTGTGTGCGCGCGCACGCGCGTGTGCTTTTGCACATGCCAAAAGCCAAAAGTGAGAGGAAGATTTTTACCACATAAAGTCTGACATCAAAGTGAGGTTTCTCATAACGACATATAAGACGACATATATCTAAGCATAATCATTATTTCTATGGTTTTGATTAAATGGCAGAGGGGACTTTTATTTTGAAATTTTCAGTTAATGACTTGAAATAGTGTAAAACAATAATAATTAAAATTGTAGCTTTGTGATGACAGTTGCAAACCTCAAGTTGTTGTTAGAAAGTGCTGATTGAAAACAGAATATACAGTAATATAATATAAAGACATGCTTTATATGTCAGTATCTGCAACTAATGTGCCATGTGAAATGCTCCAGGACTGGAAAATCATTTACAATTAATACATTTGTCAAGAGAAAATATTAAATGAGGATTTTATAAACATTTGCACCAGGTAAAACACATCATGCACTCAGGCACATGCTGACACACTCACATTGACCTCCCTAATTGTAACCGTGTGTATAGTTTCTAGTAGTGTACTGAGTGAAAGGACCACCACCTTTCAGTCATGTCCCTCCATCTATACCTGTCACAACTAAACACTTCCTGTCAGGGTCAGGTAACCTATGGAAACATGGCAGCTGGCATGGAAAGTGGTCTCTCCCTCTCTCTCTCACTATGACACACACACACACACCCTGCACAGACACTGCACACACAGTCAACATCCAACCTTTCACCAGTGACTCTCTGATGTCAAGCTAAGTAATCTCAGATGCACTTGCGCGCGCACACACACACACACACACACACACACACACACAGATTCATGCATGGTGACACACCCGTTCCAAGCAGCGAGATAAGCATGACATGTCACTGCCCTACCAAAAGCAACTGCTGCTGCTTTAAATCAAAAACAACAGCATGTTTGTAGGATGCTGGGATGTTTTTGGCTGAGGAGGGAAACCAAGCCCACTGACAAACACTGCCACCGCTCACGAACCCTGACGTCATGATGATAAACTTGCCACTGTGCTGTTCAGAAGGCAGAAGAGGGCACTGACCTTTTGTTACTGGATATTATTCATTTCTAAAATGGCATTGCTCTTTAGATAGATGAATACACCAAAGCAGTCAATATTGCAGGTATAGTATTAACTTCTGTAACACACACATGTGTTACATACACACATGTTGCCAAGTAGCCCCAATGGTCAGTTTTGTTCTGCTACTACAAGGTAAGGCAAAATGAAATATTACAGATTCAAAAATCAAATTCTTGTGTAATTTCATCAAAACTAAAATTTTCATTAAATCTTGCTAACCAAATGTATTCCTGTTGTGAATCTGATACTTTTAGGCAGTTACAGCTTAAATAAAAACAAATTAATCCTCCTTGTGGCTGACTGTTTGACCAGTGCTCACACTGACAGGTCTGACAGCTCAATTATCCACTCACTCTCATTAAGGAGCAGGTGTCTGCAGTGTGTGTGCTGTGCAGAGCTCTCAAACCTTCTTAACTCATGACCATGCTATAAAGCAGCCACATATCCTTAATCTTGTGTAATTGTACAAGGTATGGTTTTTAAGCTTTCATTTTAACAAGCAGGTTCATGACTGTGGCAGCAGAGTCGTCTGCATGCCACAGTCTCGAGCTGCACTGACAGGTTTATAAACCAGATTGTGCTGTAGCAGTTATCTGAGGGAAAATTAACTGGTCACAACAAAAGGCCAAAAAATCCTCTCAACATGTAGCCTTTGTGCCACGATGTTAATTATCCAGAGAGCTAATTTCCCCACCCCAAACAAACCCCCCTTTTAATACATCAGCAGATGTTGTCTGCAGGAGTGTTGTCTTAAATCCTCCTACCCTGAGAGGAGAGCTAGATAAGTGGCCGGGCAGTGGAGTGGAGGAAGGATTGGGGAAGGATTTTATATCCGGTCTCAATTAAAACAGTTAGCTTCCTGATTAAACAATATCTTAAACAAATGTATTGTGTATTCTCATGCAAATCTTTAAGCACGTGTTTTTACCAACGTGCTCTTACTCTCAACTCATCAAACTCGGACTGTGTCTCAAATCGCATACTTCTGTACTTACACTTAATATTTTGAGTGCATAAGTGCATTCACACTGAGAGGTATGGAAAAATGCAGTGCACTATGAGTACCCGGATCGTGCACTTAGAACAGTCAAGAAGTTGAGTGTGGAACTATGGACACTCGCCCTCAATGGTCGCCATCTTGGCTACGTAGCAGAAGGGGAGGGACCACTTTTCAAACTGGAAATAGCGGCCGAGGACTGTGCAACCATGAAGGTCGCTGCATTGTACAAATACATGTGTTTTTTGCACTAAGCACCACTGCACTGTTGTCGGGTATAAGCCAGCAGTATGTTTACTGGGTTAATTTAGCAGTCTATAATGATTTGGTACCGCGAACAATAACGCGAATGCTAGTTTGCTAAGTAGCTAATTTGCGGTCGTTTTTTCCGGCGAGTGCACAAAGGCCGTGTCTGGTTTGAGACAACACTATCCTGTCAAAATTCGCACACTACACCAATAAGTACCTAGTGCACATAGTATACTACATAGAAATGTACTAAGGGAAGTATGTGATTTGAGACACACCACTAGTTAGTCACCCTTTGCTTTAAAGCCACATGACACAAATGTAATGTGACATTATCAACATTATGTAGTCAAAATACATAAACTCTGACTCATATGCTGTGTTCCAAATCACATTCTTTTTCTTTTTACTTTCAGTACATACTGCAGCTGCCCTTACAAAGTAGGTACTGTTGCACTGAGTATAAATACAAATGTAAGATACTACTTTGTCATAACATTGCGCCTTAAGCTTTGACCCTTTTTCTCATATCTGTCACAGTGTGACATTTGAAGTTAAAAGAAAAAAATTATGTTACCTTGGAGATACAAAGAAATGCCATTTGCAGAACTCTCTGAATACAGAGGTGAACCTAGAGAGCTCTGTTGTTGGTACTTTGCAATATGTGTAGTTTTAACGTTTAAGTTATATCTGCATACATCTGCATTGTAGATTGTGACTGACTGATTGATTATAGTCATTGTGGCTTCTGTTGACTGTCACTGATCTATCATCTTTCTGCGGCTCAATTGATGTGACTAATCTTCTACTGTTCAGAGGATTGTGGGTCAAAATAGCTGGAATAGCATGCTGCTTTGCATCCTGCAAAATGTGACCAGATGCAGTTGAACATCCTGGTATTTTTGGCATACTGCACTTGGCATAGCTACCATGCATTGAAACATACTAAGTATTTTTCTGGCATATTTAATAGTATGGTAGTGTGGGTATTGAACCGCACTGTTGGTGTGGAATTTTTTTGCTCTTTATACAATATCATTGCTGCGAGTGGGTTTACCTCGGAATTTACTGATGCCTTGCACATCAGAGTAACACTCCCACAGTCACTGATCAAGCTGCCAAATTAGACGCCCTGGGGGTGAGTAGGCTAGAAGAAAGAAGAAATGTGTGATTTAACATATAAAAATTTAAGATACAAACTCAACAATACCAACTTTGTTCAACAGCTGTTAAACACTGGCTGGATTCATTAAATGTCTCCATGTGGTGTTCTTGTTACCCACACTCGATCTCAGTGGGAAAAAATGTTGTGGCATACACTGCAGATTTTGCAAAAATAAACACAAGAACTGGTAGTTTTTATAGTCTGATCAAAAAGTAAAGGAAAGGCGGTGCAAAAGTCACAACAGCAGTGAACACTTCTCACTAACCAGATGATACCTTCACAGACCCACTGCACAGAAAGTGAACCCACTGATGTTCTTGCACCCAGAGGGACTGCACATGTTCATGTAAAAAGCTCACTTTTAGTCATCCACCTTCTCTATTTAAGTTATATTTTCATGTCCTTTTTACATGCTGTAAAATGAACAGTGTCATAAAACCAGTGTGCCATATCTACAAAATTTACTGCAAACACCCTTCCTGAAAATCATTCATTCATTTGAAACTACAAAAAAGGGAAATTAATATCTAAATTCCAGACTTTTTTGTCAAGCTTGGACAAAAACATGTTTTTTTTGCCTTTGGTGAAGAGCTCTAAAGATTTGACGCTGTGAACTATTGTTGATATTTCATTTAAAAATATTAATAACAATACCAACAATAATTCAAAAGAAGTGTCAGATTAATCTTGACATCACTGAAAAAAGAATTTGTTTTTTGGGCTCAATTTATAAATGAGACCATTTCTGTGGTGCTGATTGTTTTCATTTTTAGATTAGTTTTAATAGGGTGCTTTTCTTATTCCTTAGTCTATCTTACACATCCATGCCATTAAATTCTATCCCAAAGACCCAGTAGGCTGGGGGGGCTGAGGTATTGGGTTGCAGATGTATATGCACAGATAAGACCCAGAGGGTTTCTTGACCCAGTCTCTTGCCTCATTCACAAAGTGCCCTCTGAGAATGTTTTCATTCATGCCTTTTTGACCCCAGTCTTTGGTTAGCCATCACCTTCACTTAAAGTCTGACATGGAGGAGGAGGTAGCTTGTAGACTCAAGGGCACTTTGTTCCAAAGTGGGGAGACCACTTGGCACTAAGAGACCCCCTCTGCATGTGGCTGCTAGATTATACAACAGTTACTTAAAGCTGACATTGATGAAATAATAGATATGAAAATTAGTTCCAAAAGTCTTATATCAGGGGGTTATGGAAATTACACAATATATTATACTACAATATACTTATCTGTAGTTATGAAGGAACATATAGTTACTTCAGTGTTACAAGTCAAAAGACGGAATGTCACACTGAGGTCATTAAATCCAAATGTGTTGCACTAATTTACTCTGAACAGAATCGAGGAATTAAGGCAACAAGTTTGCTGTGTTAGTGAGCTGTCCTGAGAGAGTGCTGCTGGTCAGACGGTGTGGATGTCTAAATAAACACAATTCAGTCCTGTGCTGTGTTGTAATAATGTCCCGGATGGCAAGAAAGGAAAAGATGAGAAATCCTGATAGTGTCAGACCAGGATAAGTCAATCTAAATGCCTCTCACAGGAAAGGATCTTTGAAGGGTAACTTTTTGTAAAGATTTGATTTTCTTAAAGCACTGCAGTCTTACTGGGAAGTGAAGAATATAATAGTATAAATAGAAATCATGTTTTTTTTTTTATATTTGCTGACTGATCACAAAGCCTGAGTCTGAATTTAAGTTTTCATTTTAATAGCAATGAAAAATTTTTTTCTGTCAGCAAGTTTCCCATGAAAATATAAATAAATAGGCTTAAATGAAAAACAAAAATAAAAGAGAGGACAAAAGACCAAGAGAAAAATGCTCCTCTGATCCTGCATTAAAAATCCTAACTCGTCAGTGATGCTGCAGCGGGCGGGTCCGGGTCAGCAGAGTGGGAGGTGCGCTGGGCTGCTTAAAATGACAAGAAAAAAAGTTTTGTCTCTCACAAATGGTGAGTGAACAAAGTCTTCAGAGGAGCAAGACGCAAGGCTGTGAGTGAGCGAGTGGGCTGACGCGAGTGGGCTGAAGTGGAATAATACGGCGGTCAAACACCAGCCTCCGGTGTGCTGCTGTGGAATAGGCTACCAACATCTGGCTGAACGGGGATGTAGCGGAGGAGCCGGCAGATGCGCCGTGAAAATGTTTAACTGTGTCTCCAACAGCGTGGTGAGTAGCAACATACTGCAGACAAATAGTTCTTCACAAAATTATAATTAATATGTGGGTTTATTCATTTATAGGCTATTGCTCTCAGCACACAAAGTCCACACTAAAAAGGGAAATAGCCTGTGCTTTATTTAATTTTACAAAGAAAACCCCAAACTGTTCCCCATGGCACAGTATTGCATAATTAAATTTACAACGCTATGATTATTTTAGCTTACATCCAACTCGCAAATTAAAACACCAACTTTTACAGGAGCATATATTTTTTAATTTATTTTGGTACATCATATCACAAAGCAGAAGCTGTAATCAGTCCATTATTTTATGCTCATAAAGAATTGTTTAAACTTGCACTTATACTCTGCACATTAGGCTACCGTTAACTTTATAACCCAAAAAATAATAGGCAGGCCTACAACCTACAGACGTTAAACTATGAAGTGACACTGACAATGTCGAAGTTATAGTAGCCAAATATAATATTAATATTGTAGGTTATTTTGCAAGCACAATGTGACATTTATTCAGGTCATATTTTAGAGGCCAAAACAAAAGGCATAGCCTAGAGATACAGAGCCAGCTTCCAGGAGGTATTGTTTTAATGATTATTTGGTTGAAGTTTATGACCCGTCCTCTCTTAATGATAAGTCAATTCAAAGGATGCTTATTGTGTCTGCATTTATAGGCCTATAGTCACTATAAACCCAACAAAACTGAACATTGTAATAAAACTGGTTGAGCCATCTTTAAGTCTCTGTCGCCCTACATATACTGTGAATGGTGTCAGCATGCGGGCCAGATGTATTTAAATGCGCGCTTCTTGGTTATTATTCGTCCTGCATTTCTTCACAAAACGGCCGTTTTGTAATAATATATTGCCAGATATGAGTTTGCCATCACAGCCCTTTTTTCACGCAGTCATTTTAACTCGTCACGGCAGATAAAGCGCAGGTGAAAGTCATTGATGAAAGAGGCGTATTTAAGTGAATGTGAACGGGGTGAAACTCTGATGCGGCCGGCTGATGGCTCGTTATCAGGTGCACGTGCGCGGCTGAAGACAATTAGCCAGAATGCCATTCAGCTGTGAGCGAGGCCGGTCTCTGCTGTCTCCAAGCAGGATTTGCTAAGTTTACACACGTAAAAGTTCACTTTGTTAATGACTAGTATGTGGGTCACTACAATCCACGACTGGGCCTATCCCGACATATGGCACACACATAAAATAAAGGCACAAAATGCCTGCAAAATGTTTGAGTTAATATTTCCTATTAGGGTGACATTTGTTAATGACTGGTTGTCATGGAAATATGAAGGGGACATTAGGTTACCTGCTTGCCAGTGTGTGTTACGCATCACCGCGGACCCGCTGACACCATGGCGGAGGAAGAAAGAAGACCTTCGGAGGCTGTTTTCACTCAGCTACAGCAAGGAAATATTTATGTCGACGCAGTAGGTGTTTTAAATATCAAACCAACAACTCTTTTCCCAGTTTTCCCAGCTTACATACGCTGTGTAGAATTCAGAGTGTAAAAAAATAAATGAAGCTGGCGTGACTGTGCGCACTTCAAAGTGCCGCTAAACAAATAATAAAAGACAACATTTAGCTTTTTACTGTTAAACAGGCTAGCCTACTGTGTTATGCTAGCCGAAGACTGTTTTAGTTTTCAGACATTTTAAACCATGGCTTTACCTTTGGTCACTGTCACGTATTTTGTGAAAGGTATTTCATGGTAAGGAGAGTTCTTTACTCTGAAAAGTTGGTGCACGCTGTTGTTACATTGTCAGCTGTTTCTGACAGGGTTCCTCTGGGCCTGATGATATTTTCGAGGAGGACTCCTACTCTCCGTCCTCCCTGTCCTCGTCCTCCTCCGCTTCTGTCCCCACTGTGGCCTCCCTGCAGGGGAAAACCCTGTGCACCTCCTGCGGCCTGGAGATAGTGGACAGATACCTGCTCAAGGTCAGACTGACAATCATGGCAAGATGTCACTGATACAAATTTAGACTTAGGTTCTATAGCCTACAACAAGTTGGACTAACAAAAGAGCCATAATGTTCCCACATAGTTTTCCATGGCTTGAGGTTATTTCAGTCAAACGTTTTAGGTTATTTGTATTTGTTTTATTTTTATACGGACTGTTATTTTTGCCAAGTGTAATTTTTCAGCTGCACTTAGATTATTTTTCTTCTCCTTAAGTGAATGACTGTTAATTATAAGATGTGGCTCCTGATGTGGCAAACCTTTTTTAAAAAACAAACAAACAAAAAAACTTGTTAGATTATTATACATAGTTTACAATTATTTTGTAAAATGTACAAAAAGGCTACGGGTAATTTAGGGCACAGGCTATCTGAATTTTAAACTGCGCACTAATGAATCAGAGTTCCCAAAGCCTGCAGTCAAATTATTTTTAGTTGTTGGATTATGGTATACTCAAAATTTAATTCTTGATAGCATAGGCATAATGGCATATGTAGGCTAAATAGTTCATAAGAACATTGTGGTAAATAAGCAGTAAGATAATCTAAAATTGTGGTCAGTTCAGTAAATGAATGTATTGTCAAGAATTTCAGCAGCCTCTATTGCCTTCACTTATAATGGTAGTATTAAAAATATTAGTAAGGGATGTGTGAAATGGCATTTAAGCAAATTTTATCTTTTTCCCCATTTCAGGTGAACAACTTGTGCTGGCACGTTCGTTGCCTCTCATGCAGTGTATGTAACACATCACTGGGGCGACACGTGAGCTGCTACATCAAGGATAAACAAGTTTTCTGCAAACTCGACTACTTTAGGTAAGCCTCAACTTTGCAGTGGCCTTCTTTTATAAATACAAATTTTAGGAAAACAGAAGTTTGGTGGGTTTCTTGTTTTAAAATCATATTCTTTAGTAATCTTATTTGTAACTTCCTTGACTAAACATAATACCTGACTATGTGGTCAAGGAGAATTAATGTGCCACATGGTCCATGTGAGAAACAAACAAACAAAACAAAACAAAAAAGAAGGAAGAAAAGATCATATTTAGTATACACTTGTTCTGTTAATGAGGGAACAGGAGGATTGTGTCCTACTGCATGCGTGCTTTCTGTTTGAGGTACTCACTGAATGACAGAATTCAAGCATCATTTAAGGATGCTCGCAAAATTTAAATGTTTTGTGAACCTAACGCATCTGGAAAACTGAACGTCTGGACCTGCATGGGAATTCAGTGAAAACATGCAATGTTGGAACCCAAAAAGGAAATAACATCTTTCAGTCTAGTCTGTTTTTTTGTGCCTCAAGTCAGGGAGGAAAATGTAACAAAGAAGCTGTGAACACTTGAATGTTGGATCAAGCATGCTCTGCACATTTTTCTAAATGTGATAGACATTGCTAAGTTCCTTGCAATTTGCACACTGTTTTAATCTTTGTTCAGGGTTTAGTTTAGTTTAGTTTATGAGGATCCACATTAGCTACTACATTGCAGCAGCTATTCTTCCATTCTAACAGTGCACAAAAACAACTTGCATAGCCTATAACACCTAAAATAACAGGACTAGACTAAAACATTGGCACAGACAAAGAAGACAGCTCCTGGTAAAACAGTAATTAAGGTATATACTCTTTCATGATTTCATTTGGCCAGTTCGTGGCCAAGTCTTACTCTGAATACCTTACGGTGCACCATTATTGTAATATTAGACCAAGTATTTACATTATACTATACATTCACATTTGTATGTTTCCATACCCAATTACATGTGCGTTATCAGGAATAGTTCCCAGAAAATCAATATTTTTACCATGCATTAAGTTCACTCACTGTATAAATCATATTATACAGGTCACTTTTTCTTGTAGTGTCCTTCGGGGGGTTATATGATGAGCACACTGACAGAAATCATCACTAATTGAATGTCCCTGCACCACTAACGGAGACAGACCCTTCACATCCTCAGACACATGACACAGTCAAGCTTGCCTTTTGATATAGATTGATTAGGCTTTGACAACTATACCTTTGTCTGTTTTATGGATTATCTAAGTCTTTGTCAAAGATGCTGCTTCAATAGAATTTTAAATCTAACTTTATTGTTTTCCTGTGTGATATGTCGAGGGAGTGAATTCCAGTCACACAAACCTCTGTACATAAACATTTCATTGAGTTTGTTCTTATTGTTGGTAATATAAAGTTTCCTTTTGTTGCATGTCTTGTATTGTAGTCATAGCTGAACTAAAGCTGTTTTAATAAATAAATAAATAAATAAATGAAACTGAACTTTTGTAACTGACATGCACATCTTGACATGTAACCAAGCCAGATTATTATCCATTGCAACTACATTTAATCTGTATTCGCAACGGAGGGCAAGGCATGCTGTTTTGTACCATTTGTAATTTCTTTATTTCATCCATTGTCACACTTGACCAAACTGCTGGGCAATAATCCAGATGAGAGAGTATTGAGTTTTATTGTTTGAATTGCCTGCTTAGTCTATTGTTAAATACTTTGAATGTCTTTCAATAACTGAAATACAATATCCCATTTTAACAGTTACACATTTTGTTCGAGTGATTTGTCAATAATAATTTACTGTCCAGAGTAATACCTAGGAGCCTGTTCTCCTATATTTGGTTTACTTGCAAAGGCAAAAGGCTTGAACTTTGTTTTGTAAAGACTTGTTTTATTATGTGGACAAATATCCCGAATATCCTCATCTTTGTTTCTATTTTGTGGAAAATAGAAAAACCAAGGCAAAGTTCCATAACTTCCTTAACTGGCTTTGTTTCATTGCCGTGAACATGCTTTTACCCATGCATACAATTGGCATTTTTGGTATTGCAACTTTCAGTTTTTAGCAATAGAAAAATTACATTGTAAGGTTTTGTCATAACTCAGTAAAAATATTAGTTTACCCAGTTTGGTCCTAAAGATGTGATCAAGACAAAAGTGGTTTTAAAAACATCTGCATTGACTGGTTATATTCATATTATACTAAGTGGATAGTTAAGGCTGTATCACCAGATTCTATCTGGGTCATAATTATTATCATATAGTATAATGCTTATTGTAATCAACAACAAAATGAGAGCTCAAATGGAAAATAAATGCATTTGCCTGTGTATGTTAAAATTTGATTAAGTACACTGACTTTCATATAAAAGTCAATGGTCAAGTTTGAGCTCTATTTTTTTTTTATATGTAGATTCATTTTATAAAAGAAAGAATTGCCACTTTTCCAATTGTATGCCTACAGTTCATTTAGCTGGATACCAAAGCAACTTTAAAAATAATTTTTCTTAGCTCTTCACTGTGAGTTAAGGTCTTTTGCCTGTGTAGGGCAGTACAGCTATCTGTCACCCATCAACGACTACATATTCTTTGATACACATTCTAATGAATTTAATAATGTTGGCGACACACACTCAGTCATCATGCTGGGCTGGGCTTGTTGAGGCTAACTGAGTGTCTTATGCATGTAGGCATTGAGGGCAAAAAAACTCCCGAATCTCTGTTGATATAATTGGCATTTCATCTCACTTCCTGTTTCCCGTCTTTCTTCAGGAGGTATGGGACCCGCTGTGCTCGCTGTGGCCGTAACATCCATTCCAGTGACTGGGTGCGTCGGGCACGAGGCAGCACCTTCCACCTGGCCTGTTTCTCCTGTACCTCTTGTAAGCGCCAGCTGTCCACTGGGGAGGAATGTGGACTACTAGAGAACAGGGTCTTCTGCCGGCCACATTATGACATTATGATGGAGAATATCAAGCGTGCTAGGGAAAATGGTGAGTAATGGATGTGATTAATGAAGGTAAACATGGGTGGTGGTTAACAGGGGTCACTTTTCCATTTAACCATGCAGGTAGTTTCAGTTTTGTTGTTTTGGCTAATAATTAAGTATACCTCACTGAAGAACAAGTGTAACAGTAAAAATACAATACTGTATTTGGTGTTCTATGAAGATATCACAGGTCTTGAGGAAGAGGTTTTGAGATCCCTGCCTCTGGTCCTTGCTGCCGCTCCAGAGCAATGGAGGTGCAGTGAGGTCCAGACACAATGCTCCGATTAATCTGAATAATTTATGGACCTTGTTACCAAGGAAGCCCACATGAGGACGGCCTTTATTTTAAAATGTCAAACAACCCTTGTTATATGTTCTGTATCATGTCTTAAAGAGCAACCAAAAGTAGAGGAAGAGGTGGCAGAGAAAGATGAGTCCGGCACCATGTCCAGACCTGCTAAGAGGGCCAGGACCAGCTTCACTGTAGACCAGTTACAGGTACTGCCAACCAGTCTCTGTGTTGGTCTGTCTGTGTGTGGTTACTTCAACAGTTTTCTTTCTGACTGCAGTCAATGTAATTGACTTCCAATTCCACCTGTAATTCCTACTGAAGTAACTGTATTATCATATTATACTGTGCAGTGGTGTTTAAGTGGAAAAAAAATGGTGGGGCAACAACTTTTTTAGACAGATGCAGAACCAGAAAAATAAACAGTTTTCTGATTTGACACAGATTTCACTTTTGCTAATTGGGCACATGCCTTTTTTCCTCAGTTTAATACTGCTCAACTCTCTGACAATCTACTGAACAGGCCCAGCTTTAATGTGTTGTCCTGCTACTTACATGTTTGCTAATCCTCTCAGAAAGATGATTGTGAGCCTGAAAACCAAAAAAACACACAGGAAGCAAAATAGTGTCTTCTCTCACTAGCTAGCCCTATAGAAACTATATATTAAACTATATACTACAGAAACATTGTAGAATACTAATAACAGAGCAACCAAGGATTTTTATGTCATGCATTAATCCCGAAATAGTTATTTCTAAGTCACTCAGTACCACTAAAACCACACATTTACTGCTGCCAGCACCAGATTGAACCATTGCAATTGATACTATGACTAGTATAAATGCATATATGACTACATCTCATATTTGCAAGCTACAGACCCAGGTAAGGGTTTGGGGTTTGAGTCTAAAACAAGAGTGAATGTTTGACTTAAGACTTGTTGGGTACTCAGAAACATGACTCTGTGTCTGCTGAATGTGTAAACAGGAAAATGTAGCAGAACAAATGTATGAGCCAGTAATAATAGGATAACCTTGTGTGATGTTTTCTGCCCTCTAAAGGCAGTGACAATTAGTCTAACACAGACTAAACACTCTCAGTGCAGTCATCTCTTCTAAAGTGTTATACTAACATTATTTCAACCATGTTTACATGCCCCCCCCCCCCCCGTCATCTCTACGTGGATAGGTAATGCAAACTCAGTTTGCTAAAGATAACAACCCTGATGCCCAGACTCTCCAGAAACTGGCAGAGAGGACTGGTCTCAGCCGCAGGGTAATTCAGGTAAAGCAACTGTTACTGCCTTCTTTTTGTTGAATGTTTTTTGACAGATAAAATGACAAGTAAAACATGAGTACATGTCAGATGAAACATTTAATATGAATGTTTTTTTTTTTTTTTAATTTATTTTGATTTAAAATTACGAGATCAGGCAGTATTAGAAAAAAATTATGTAAAACAGATTTGATTTTCAGTTGGATGTTTAAGGATGGGTTTGAGGAATGTAACATTGTAAGTTGGGCACTCACTAGAATAATAAAAGACTACTTTAGAAAATTCAGGCTTGGTTTATACTCCAGATTAAAACCACTTTTTTTCAAAAGTTTTATTAAAAAAGTTACCTCAGCGCAAATGATAGCTTTGTACAGTGAAGCTCTAGGACTTCAGTCAGATCCTGTAATTATGCTTCATTGGATGAACCACTCAGATTTTGTCTGTCACTGCACTAAACATTTTAAACAAAAGTAAAAATTCTACTGTCCTGCTGTTTGTCCTACAGCTTGTATGATATATATAAAATTACACTAAAAGTGCAAATTTCCAAGTTCTTACAAATAATTCAGCCACATTCCCTCACAAGTGGTCAAATGCTTTTTAAATTACAATATTGTAATGCCATCGGGGCCCTCCCTTTGCACTATGTTGTTGGATAACTTTGACAGCTTAGAAAGTGATGCTTAATCTACCCATGGTAAATCAAAAGGGTAAGAGGTCATCTAATGTTTTGAAATATAAATCTAAAATGTGAATAGGGAATAATCACGCCTCATGCACAAATGCTTAGTTTGATATTTCTCTGTCTGAAAGGGAGAGGTTAAGTGAGTTAAACAAACAGGAACCACTGTAGTACCTGCGTGAGAATATCACTTTGACCAGTTATCAATCCAATTCCTTTGCATTCAGGTTTGGTTTCAGAACTGTCGAGCTCGTCAAAAGAAATACATCAGCCCAAATTCTGCTTCCTCAACCCTGATGACATCATTTGCTCCTGGTCAGCTGACGCCACCTCTGATAGAGGATCTGCAATACACGACCTATATTTCTCCAGATGCACCCCTCCTCACTACACTGACTTATATGGATGGTGAGAAACATGTGCTCTTATCACTATAGTGACTATAGTGACTGAAGATTTTTAAATACGCCTCATCCCCATGCTTGGCACACAGGAAAAGTTGCAGTTCTGCAACTGCACCACTAGATGCCTGACCTTAGAGTCAAAACATGAACTTTTTCTACTTATAACCAAGTGGTATTTGTGTCTGAACATAACCACATGTTAAGTGTTGTTGAAACACAGAACCAAAGTTTCAACATATCCACTACATGATAAAGTACAAAAGTAATGTATCTGTGGTGTGCAGAAACATAAAATGTCAATTGTCTGTACAGCTGTTTTTCTTTTTCCAAGAAGGCCATGTAGTTATTTTTGAAGTAATTATACTTTGTTGAATTTGATTAATAGCCCTTTTATTCATCCATAATCTTCTTTTTTTTCTCTACTTCCCCAGTTCAAAGTCCAGACCCACTGTTGCTTCAGCCAATCATATCCCATTCACTGACACAACTGCCAGTCAGCCATGCCTGAACTACAGCCCGCCTCTCAAAACCTGAAGACAGAGATTGGCTGATGGGAAGATGAATAGCAAATCCTTACTCTCAATAATAAAATAAGAGTTATGTGGGGATTGGATAACTTTAATTCATAAACTGTTCAGTTTCCCCCCAGCAATTAAATTAAACAAGTTCAATTTCCACTGCCTGACAGCAGAAACTTTAAAAACTCAACCTGTTAAGTCACTGAATTAATTTCATCCAATCAGAGATTCACAGGTGACAAAATGACAAGTTAAATATGGGTATATGTCAGATGAAGCTTTTGTTAATATGTATATGTTATGAATTTCTTTGTATTTAATTTATTTGGAGAACATGATGAGATAAGGCACTTTGTTGGAAAATGAGTATAGAAGTGAGTTTCAGTTAGATGTTTATTTAATGATGTTTGAGGATTGTAAAATTGTCAGTTGGGCACTCACAGCAGGGAGAGAGACAATCGAGTGGTTTCTCCTCTGTAAAGACTACTTTATAAAATTCAGGCTTGGTTTATACTGCAAAGGAAACCCACTGGAGATCATACATAGACTCTCCTGTTCCTTCCTTCGTTATTGACAGTAATGTGTGGAAACACCTTGTTCTCCACATGCAGTGCCCAAGTATGTTCCTCTCAAAACATTCACGTCTAATTTTGGATAAACAACATTTCTTAAGATGCTTTTTAGTAGAGCATGTGTTAAGCACAGACAAATAGCAATACATTGTGTAAATGTTCCCTTAGATTTGGAATGTGACATAGATGCCATGTATGAACTGCACACGGGGATAGATAAACTGTCACATTAAATGATGGAGATACTGGAAAATAAAGTTCATGGCTGCAATAAAAAATGCTCTGTTTATTTCTTGTTAAAGTATTCTTTCTTTAACTAAATCTGCTCAAGTATGTCCAATTTTGCAGTACTTTTACTTAGCTTGAATATTTCTATTTTCTGCTTTTCATACGCCACTACCCTTCAGGGGGAAATAATGAACTTTATTCCATTTATTAGGTAGTTGTGGTTATTTTGCAGACAAATGCCTGATCATTAATAAATAATGATGCATTTTACAGATGAAACCTCCGAGCAGCATCTAAAGCTGTTAAAATTGACTCGTATCACAAGCTCCAACATTCAAATTGCTAAATAATGCATCAGATATAATGCTAGCCTATGAGCCATTATGCTGCATAAAACTACATCCATCCATCCATCCATCCATCTTCTAACCGCTTCATCCTCTTGAGGGTCGTGGGGGGGCTGGAGCCTGTCCCAGCTCGGGTGAGAGGAGGGTACACCCTGGACAGGTCGCCAGACTATTGCAGGGCTGACAAATAGACAACCATTCACGCTCACATTCACACCTACGGACAATTTAGAATTATCAGTTAACCTAGTCCCCAATCTGTATGTCTTTGGACTGTGGGAGGAAGCCGGAGTGCCCGGAGAGAACCCACGCTGACATGGGGAAAACATGCAAACTCCACACAGAAGGGCTCCCACACCCGGGATCGAACCGGGAACCCTCTTGCTGTGAGGCCACACCACCACATCACCGTGCCACTTATATTTCATAAAAAACTGCATATTGTTGATAATTCTTCAGACAGAAGCTTGATTTTCAATACAGAACTTTTTTAATAAGCATGTGAGACGTCCATAATTAATTAACTGAGTTTGTGAGTATGTGTGTGTAATGAGTGACTGTATAGACTTGATAATGTTAATATTATAAATTTGTCCCTTTGTATTTGCTGTTGGAATGTTTTGCAGTGTGTGTAAATTTCTACGTTATTAAGTAGCGGATACATTGAAACTTTACATTTCTTTAAGCTTCTCATTGATTGACATCGGCTGATCTTTTAACAACACACGGTAAATGTTTTGGAAACGAGGACATAAACTGTTAAAGTTTTTGAAGTGAAATTCTTCCCCGTTCTTGCTTGATATATCAAGTTGCTCAACAGTCAGGGTCTGTGTTGTCGTATTTTATGCTTTACAATGCGCCACACGTCTTCAATGGGAGACAGGTTTGGACAGCAGACAGGTCAGTCTAGTACCTGCACTTGTTTACTACGAAGCCATGCTGTTGGAACATGTGCAAAATGTGGTTGTCTTGCTGAAATAAGCAGGCATGTCCCAAAACCTGTTTGTACCTTTCAGCATTCATGGTGCCTTCAAGTTACCAATGATTCCATGAGCACTAACACTGCCCTATACCATCACAGATGCTGGGTTTGAACTTGGTTCTGGTCACTGTCTGGAAGGTCCTTTTCCTCTGTAGCTCAGGGGACAAGATGTCCGTGATGGACACACTCACTTGTGTCAGTCCATCTCAGATGAGCTCAGGCCCAGAGATGTTGGTGTTTCTTGATGTTAATATGTGGCTTTCACTTTGCATGGTAGAGTCTTAAAAGTAAATCATTAGCTTCCCTCCAGAGATCCAAGGTGAATCTCTAATTTTGTCACAGCATTTTATAGAAAACACTATGAATCTAAATTTAATGAAAAAGACTGTGCCAGTTTCCTAATATCCCCTAAACCAAAGAATTTAAATTGACGTGTGACTCTGACCTGTCTATTAATGAAATCAAAGATGCATTGTTTTAAGTTTTAGAAAGGCAAGAGGACTGACAGCCTGTTGAGTGTTATGTACTTCTGGGAAATTATTCACAATCCATTACAGTGTATAATAACATACAGAGAATGCATTAGTCAAGAAGGGATGGTGGCTACCATGAAGCAGGACATTATATCTTTCATTCCAAACCCCATAAAGATCCTTATCAATAGATAATTGACATCTCATTACTCTCTAAACATTGGATTGTAAGATCTTGGCTGTATATACAAACAGATTAAGGAACAGGCTAGATTCAATTCTATCTGAAACTCAAACAGGATTAATGAAAAACTGACATATCAGCTGTAATATCAGACTCATCTTGCACTTTTTGGATTATGTAGATACAGTTCTATTTCGTCCCTCCCTCCTGTGCATGTCCACCCCCTCTCCCAACTTGGTCTGGTGCTTTCTATTGTGTTGACGTCTCCGTTTCTGGCACTGTCACACTTTTCGGGGATTCTTGCTGGCTTTTTCTCCACACGGTTACGGATGGAGCACGCCTGTGGCAGCTGCATGGCCTCCCTTGAACCCGAGGATGGCCATGACCACTGTGGGTCCTGCCTTGGTGTGGAACACCTGAGGGAGGCCCTCACTGAGGAGGCGCTCATGAATTGTAACATCATGCCTGCGTTGGTGAGGTTGAGACTGGCTCAACTGGATCTCCTGGCCTGTTTCCCTTCATTCCAGTCTGAGGGGGTGGATTTCTGTGTGACCACTGTGCAGGAGAGGTCTGCCACATGGGGAGGTGATGTGCTCCTGCGAAAAAGAGGAAGGCAGCGGGGATGGACCAGCTCTCCTCCAAGGTTGACCGCTAGGCTGCTGATATGGAGCAAATGAAGGCACTCCTTCTGAGTCACCAGCCTGCTGGTGGGGTGGTGCCTCCTGCTGTCTTGTCTGCACAGGAGTCACCGCTGCCATTGGACGATGCTGTCTCCATCGCAGCTTCGTTGAGTCAGTTCCATGACTCACACGTTAGTCTAGCCCCTCTTACGGCAGAGGGCTCCTCTCATTCTTCAGCCCCGAGCTCTCGGCGGGGATCTGATGACTCCTCCATGGGAGTGATCATCCATGTAGCCCTGACACGTCTGCAGCTTGGCCCCAAATCAAGTGCAGGCTCCAAGCACTTTCCATAGGCGCAACCCTCCCTCAGTGAATGTTATGGTGCCACATTCTCAGGATTTTTTAAAGGAGCTGCATTCCTCAGCTTGCAGCCCTCACCAGGCCGGGGTCGGATGAGTGAGCTTTGGCTTCCATAAAAAAATGCTGAGTCGGTTGGCCTTCTCCACATGCCAGTGGTGGAACCTACAATCGTGGCTTTGATTGTGGCTCCAGATGAAGCAATGAAAGCAGATCCCAAGTGTCCTTCTGCTCAGTGTAGGGTCACAGATGACTACATCTGCAAGGCCTATAACATGGCAGCACGGGTCGGCTGCCTTGGGAACACTCTTTCCTGCTTCCTCCTTGCCCTCTCGACCTCCCTGCAGGATGCGCAGGTGGACGATTCCATCCGCGACATCTGTGATGCGTCATTGCAGGAGTTTGCCTACCTGACGAGGTAGCTGGGCCAACTGATGTCGACACCTCCACACTTGCCGTCATGTGTGACTGGCGCAGTCACCTCTGACAGATCGACCCGTAAGATCCAGCGGAACCTGGGGAGCTCTTTGGTTCTGCTGCTATGGAAGCATTGGATTGCACCGCTGAGGTCAACGAGACCAGGTGATGGCTCGCGGGTCTCCGCAAAAGAGCACCTGCTTCCAGCAGGTGGAGGGCTTTTCCATCTGCCCCTCGGGGTCCTACACAACCACCTTCCCAGGGTGGCCAGCGTCCTTTGCGGGATGCGAAGAAGCCAGTGGGTGACTTTTGTTCCGCGCTGCGCCACTCACCATGTAAGCCCCAGGACTCCAAGCCTGATCACTGCACTTCTGGCCCCTCCAGGGGCTGGGGGCAGTGGTGCTAGGGCCACGGGGCCGGTAGTCGGCTGCTTTTCCCAGCAGCAGCTCGGTCATTGGGCTGCCTGCTCGTCTGACCCTTGGATAGTTGCCACCTTGACCCGGGTTAAGAATTGCATTTTCGACACCAGCCCCCAACCTTCAGCCGGGTCAAGATGACAATCATCAATGACTCGGCCAAGGCTCTAGCCTGAGCCCAGGAGCTGTACGTCCTCCTGGACAAGGGCGCCATCATACCGGTGGACCCCCTTCTTCAGCCCGGGGCCAGTGGCAACAAAAAGCCAGAAGAATTGTAAACAGGTTAATGGTAACGGAAGTTCTATCATTATATGAGAGAGGGCATCCTTATAAGGCTCAGTCAATTCACAAGTAAGGATGCGCGAGGTTCACCTCTTTGTGAAAAACTGCATGGGCAAACAGTACAACAGTTTAAGAACAAAGTTTCTCAATGCACAATTGCAAGAAGTTTAGCGATTTCACCATCCACAATCCATAACATCATCAAGAGATTCAGAGAATCAGGAGAAATCTCTGCACATAAGGCTGAAAATCAGTATTGAATGCCTGCAACCTTTGACCCTACATGATATAGAGGACATTACACATGGGCTCTGAAACACTTATCACTAACAGAGTTCATCACTGTATCCTATAAAGCAAGTTAAAATGCCTTTTCTCAAGAGCACCATTTGATAATATTGTCAGCAGATATAAAGAGAGCGCGAAGTCACGCCCCTTCCGGTGAAGCTCATGGGACCTTAGATCGGAAAAGATATTAATGGCGGTGACAGTTTTACCACAAAGTATGACTTTCCTGACCTTAAAATTTATGTTTTAAATTCATTAACAACATATTTAGATTTCGTGTCGCAACTCAAACGGGAACAAAAGATAATATTGCTCTCCCCATTTACTGCCATTCATATTTTTTCCAATCTAAGGTCCCATGAGCTCTACCGGAAGGGGCGTGACTTTGGTACATGCTTTTATTATGAAAAATCAATGTCCGGAAGTGGCGCTTGGCATTTGGCATGCGCATTATACAGGGGAAGAAAAGCACCACTGTTTAGCCGACGGCATTAAATTGTAAACATTAGCAACCTGGGCAACTTCTTTCTGTCACTGGGATGGAAATATAAGGTAAAACCCGTCTTTAATGCCTCTACTTCATTCTCGGGTAGTTGTCAATGAATAATAATGTCAACACATGTCTTTTCGGAAGCGTTGACGTTCACTTTTTTAACGTTAGCATTGCAGTTTGTAACAGTCCGTGGTTTCTCATCTGATGCTAACACAGATCAAGTGGCTACAGATACCCTCAACATGTTGGCTAACAAGGAAATGTCTTCATATTTTGTTCCATTTCGTTTTCTTTGGTTGTTTGTCTTCATCTTAATGTGAAAGGTTTGAATCGCCTGTGGATTCCCTGCCTCAGTGCTAGCGTTAGCACATAGGGTTAACCGACATACCCGAGAAATGATCTATCTAACTAACTCGTTAGCTAGCTAGTAGATTTTTTTTATTGTTTTACGCGAATGCAGTTTGGCTCATAATCACACATTTCGTCTGTTTAGCTAATTTGTTTCTGCCACAACTGCCGATTTACTTGGTAAATTGTGATATTGTTTAGCTAGCTAGCTAACATTACGTTAACGTTAAGTGTCTTCGCACCCGGATCTGTCTATCTGCTGAAACTGCTAACAACAAACAGTTTGCCAGCTAGTCTTAACTATCTTGCGAATCATGCAAAGAATGCAGCTTGACATAAATAAATCACAGACGGGCGACCGCGTATTAGCGTTATATGAATGAAAGGACTGGTAGTGGAGATACCCTGACTCAATACCTATGGTAATAGTAGCATTAAGTGAACATCTGAGCCACTGATTCCGTGCAACACTAATCGTTTGGCCTTCCTGTTCTCTTACTAACGTTAATTAATCCTAATCACTGGTGCGGTTAATAACTTTAGTGTAATGTTATCTGAAAACTGTGCTCCGCTTAGCTGCTGCGATCTGTCACAGCAGATTCTCAAATCCATAAAGGTCATTATTATCTATACAATGATTTCAACAACAAATGAAGATGCCAAAATATATTATAGTAAAAGAAGTAAAGAGGACTCTTATTAACCCATTCACACACCCACACAGCAGCTAAATTATGCATCCCATTCATTATCCTTACTGAATTCAACAACCACAGATAAGATGTACATGAATGCTGTACACTTTAGTGTTGTATACAACAGCAGGACTCACAGCACTAAAATTTCACACCTTACTTACTAGCAAAAACGCAGTTAGCTGCTGAGTAGTTATATCTGTTAAATGTACTGCAGCTAAATGCAGTTACCTTGCAATAAACACTACCAATATGGAACCTGTAGTGCATTGATTGTGTATATACTGTGTCAGACAAGTGTAGATTCAATTCCATGGTCAGGACTGTAGTTAGTGGTGGTGGTGGTGGTGTACAGGACTGTATTACACAGAAAGGTGTTTTACAATATATCCAACCCCATTTATGTATGTGTTTGGATAACAAAAGCAGACGCGTCACTACATGACCACAGAATTAATTACAGGCCTGTTTGACACAGTGTCAACAACAAGCGTACTTCATAAACTGTACAAACGCTGGGTTTATTGCAGGGCGACTGTATTTGATTGTAATAGTTTGCGCAGGTGTGTCTAATAAACAGGTGACACAGTGTAAGCAATCAGATCAATCTTATTACAGTCTTTTTTAGAGAAATGACTACAGATCAAATTTGGAAGGCAGCAAGACAGGGTATGAGGCATAAACTACAATGATAAGAAGAAAAGCAATTAGTGTACCCCCACAAGAGGATGTTGTAGCTTTTTCCTCAGCAGGCAAGCATGTTATCCAAATGGAAACATGAAATTAGAGACCAAAAAACTAAATGGACAACAGGGAAATTGTGAAAGGGCCCTCTGACAAACATACTGCTACAATGACTTTCAGATTCCTCTAGTTACTTGGCGAGAACAGACTGACTACAGAGAACGTGCGTTTTGTTTTGTTGTCTTTGTAGGTCAACCCCAAGGTGTGGGACCAAACATTGTTCTTCAGTGCATGGACGCAAAGCCAATGCGCAGGTAGGTGCGGTATTAAGGTGTGAGGGAATTTTCATGTGATCCTTTTGCAGATTGTAAAATGATTATATGGTAGTTTCGTGTGGGTTTTTTTCCGGACAATGTCAACATTTGATCCAGTTTTAGTTTCATATTGCAGTTATGTGAGCGCACTAAAGAACTTTACATAACATACATATGTACTCTTGTAATTACCTATGTGAGCTGTGCCTCCAGATTCTTGAAATCGATTGGTCTGCAGACTGGCTTTCCCGTCCTCTGGTTTCCTCCTTCCCTCATCCTTTTAGGAAATTGTTGTAGTCTTTCAGATTTCTTTCCAACTGGCTCTTTAGAAAGTTGTCCTCTTCTCCCCATGTGCTACTGTGGCTCCTTTTGTTCTGTTGTGTGTTTTTGGGAACACCTGTTTGCTCTGAACGCATTTACAGTCTCTCTCTCTCTCACTCACTCACTCACTCACTCACACACACACACACACACACACACACACACACACACACACACACACACTACACACCAAGTTATTCCTTAAAGCAGCCAGGATACTCGTAAAACATGACAATAGCCTGCCAGAGCTTCTTGTAATTGGTCCAAATGCCTGAACCATCAGAAAAATGTTTTCACAGTAGAAACAAGCTGCATCATGGTTCAGTACTGGACTGAGACTGTCTCTTTTCATCTGACCAGAGTTCGACTGTTTGCTCTGGATCATGGTCCATGGGAGGTTTCACACCTATAATTGTGGTTTGGATCAAACTGAAAACTCAGAAAGTCCAGACAAAGCCAAGGTGTGAAAGGGCCCAAATGTCACCACAATGTTGAATGTCCGTGAGGGCTAAAAGAGATTTTCCTTTGCATTCAAGAGGGAAAATTTACAGCTATCCATTGAAGTAATGAAAATGCTTCAGAATGGGCCTATATGGAGATCTTGTGAACACTCCATGACTCGCTGGCATCTATCCTGTTATGTCACCACATTAACTTGTGTGCAAGGCAGGCAAATCCCTGCCATACAGAGTTTCCTCTTGATGAAAGACTAGTCGTTGGGTATATTATTCAGAATTCCCTCCACCTCGTAACCACCCAGAGGACTTGGGTGGAACTGACCTCGTCCCTTTTGCATTGCTAACGGAAGTCTGTGGTCAATGGCTCTCCTGTAACACGTCAAAGACCAATTTAACACGCATTACAACAAGAACTTTGTTACTTATGTTTTTTTTTATTAAATTGCACCTACAAATATGATAAATATATTATTCACTTCCCTGCCCAGTCACTGTCAGTTGAGCACCCTTGCAGAGCAGCCGCCTCACACTTACCCCCTATATCAGCCTGTGTTAGTCTCATGTTTTCCCAGCAAGATCCACGTTCAGTGCGTGTGCTCATTATTTCCACACAGTCAGAGAAAAAGTGTTCATCCTGGCCATAGTTGTCACACCATGGAGCGTCTTGCCTGCTTGGCTTCTGACTGCGCTGTCAGCTGATCATTCAGTCACACTGGGCAGAAGTAGAGGAGGTTGTGCCAGCATCTGGTTCAAAAGTAAACTCCTGCATTGCTCTGTGTACAATGACAGCTAAAAAAGAAGTGCAGTATGTAAACTGACAACGTGAAAGTCGACTCGACTGTCAAGTTAAAAGCAGCCCCAGTCTGAATACACTGCAATATTTGTGTAACTGAAGAAGAAAACAGCCTCCAAATTGCAAAATATTAGGTTTTAAAGACGGCTACATTTTTTATGTATGAATAAATGCTGGTAAGGCAGCAGTGCTGATAATGTGTTGCTATTTTATTGCAACACAGGTGCCAGTCCTCCATGTGGAGACACTTTTTAAAGCAATAAAACTCCTCAAACTTAGAGCCTTAACCTGTAAACTGCGATGGAAATGGTGTGCCAGTGCCTGCATTGGTATTTTTGCTTATTGTAATGTCATTGCCCTGAGTATTTTTATACTTCTCATATCCCTGAAATTAGTACAACCTAAGCGAAAAGGTAATGCAAGTCAATAAACCATAATCATTGATAAAAGTATTTAAATGGTGTAATTGAAAAATCAGACTTTTTATCTTACAGAATAAGCACATAAAACATATTGATCCAAAAATATTTTTAAATGTAGAAAAAAAGGAAAATATTTCTTAAGCTGCCTCCAGTTATTTGAACTGTGTACATATTTTAGTTTTTGAGATATGCTTATTTTATGAGCAGAGTGAAAAGGTATTCATTTGCATATTAGTGTGGTTGTGCACCATATCCAGTGTGCCGCTGTGACATTACATTACAAGTGTACAATTTGATGACAGGGAAGATAGAGCCTTAGCTTTCTACAGAAAAATGACTTGGCATGTTGGCAGGAGTAGGGGTGTGAGGGTTGCTGGGTATGGACTACGGGGCATTTTCTCTAGCTGTTATTCTTATTTTAGATCCGTTTTAAGAGGATCATACAAACAATGTTCTCCCATGGCTGTCCGTGGAAGATCAGTTTTAATTGGGTAAAGAGTCACTACAGCAATTTAGTATTCCTCTTCCACAAAGCTGGGAGACTCACAAGAGACGGATTAAAATGAATGGTCAGAATTGAAGCAGCAGAAGCATCTATGGTATGAATTGTGAACAAGATAAGTTGTTAAGATATCCTGTGAAAACCAATGATGAATTAGCTTACTTATTTATTGCCCATCTGGTTCATGTTTAGGGCCACCAGCGCACGCCAAGACGCCACTGGAATGGACATCACCAGCCGCTGTACTCTGGGGGACCCCAACAAGCTCCCTGAAGGGGTCCCCCAGCCTGCACGCATGCCCTATGTCTCGGACAAACACCCACGGCAGACCCTGGAGGTGATCAACCTGTTGAGAAAACACCGTGAACTCTGTGACGTGGTGCTGGTGGTTGGCGCCAAGAAGATTTATGCGCACCGTGTGATCCTGTCTGCGTGCAGCCCTTACTTCAGGTACAAAGAGACAAACTTGATATCAGCTCACATTTGGTGAAGGAAATGAATTCACCGGCCAGTACATAACATCAAAGTGCAGGCGGAGTACCTTGAGTGCTGGCTGTAACAATAATCCCTCTTGTTTCCCATGTTCTCTTCAGAGCGATGTTCACTGGAGAGCTGGCAGAGAGCAGGCAGACTGAAGTGGTTATCCGTGACATCGATGAGAGAGCCATGGAGCTGCTCATCGACTTTGCCTACACCTCACAGGTAACAGCAGTAGCAGTGAACAGTGGTCATATTTGGTATTGGGGATTGGTGTGTAGTTTTTGTAGTAATACAAAATGCCCTATGTCAATGAAGATGAGAGAGTAAATATATTGACCATAAGCATGCAGTTTCGAGATTTTCAGATTGATCGGCCATAACCAGTGACCAGCCGGTCTGTCTTACCTATAGCCGATCCTGTGCCCATCAAATTTACATGCATGCACTGCATGATGGTTCATGTCGCAGACAGTGACTGACTAATGTCAGAGCTGCTGTAACCTGTTCTCAAAATTTGTAATTCAATCCCATGCATGATGCACATGGTTTGAAAGCTACTGTGTTTAACTAACTAACAGACTGGTGTATACCACCCAAATCTGTATTAACAACAGAGCTGATAAGTAGCTCAAAAGTGTAGCATAGCAAAGCTAGTGCTAACTGTTTCATGTTAGTGGGTAAAAGATGCTAAAACACTGAGTTTTAACTCAGTAAAAACACAAGTATGGGTGGTCTGCCCTATTCTGCTGCTTGATTGATTCCTTGAGATAACTAGCAGAGTGGGAACTGACAGATTGAATAGACAGTGAAAATAATCATTAGTTGCAGCCAGGCCTGGAATTTCGTCATTTTAGGGGCAAGGCCACTTGGCCTTTCGCGTTGTCAATTTTTTGAGGGCACAAAGGCCAAAAGCCAGGGCAGTGAGGCCATACAGTAAAACAATGATTTTAAGTCCACGTTCATAATGAATTTAAGGACTAAGGATGTATAACTATCTGTGAAATGAATAAATAAAACAAGCTCAAGTAATAATAATGAGCATAATAAGTAATAATGTGATTTATTTAATAGCACTAATAAACACAATGTGTTTTAAATATAGAACAACCAGGTTTATGTATTTATAAGTAAACAGTCTTAAATATTAGGCCTAAATATTTTTTGAGTGTAGTACATGATAAACTGATTCACTGAACAAGACTGGCTTAAAATTATTTTTGATGTGTTGTTAGATAGCTAACAAACAAACAGAGTACAGCAGGGCTATTCAATTAGCCTACTATTTCAACTGGGCCGCATTGCAAAACCAGATCATGTTTTGAAATGGCTGGCTGAGGTTTTATTGCACTTACTCACAGTAACAAGTGTAGCTGTCATCAACTAGAGTAATCTTGAAGCTGTATTCCCTTCGTCTGCACCGCGGCCTCTCTGCTGTTGACTTTGTGTGTGTGTGTGTGTGTGTGTGTGTGTGTGTGTGCGCGTGCGCTGTGAGGGGTGACATGCAGAGAGCAGGAGAGAGGCTGCAGAATGATGATAAAACCGAAACTTTAAAACGCAACACAGATCCCTGCCCGGGCATTTGATGAAGTCTCCTGGTTGGCCGGTGATAGATTGGTATCAGACTGTCGTTACAGCCCGTCCGAGCGGTTCATGCCAGACTCGAATCAACCCCCCCCACTGGTGATGTGCTCATTGTCTCATTTGATGTTGCCCAATACGACTCCAGAATGTCATCGCATTATTTTTTTCTCAAAAGACACAGGTGTCAAAGCCATGTTGACAGGAAAGAGGCAGAGGAGAAAACCGCAAAATCACCTGGGGCAGTGCGGGCGGGGCATCAAGGCCACTGTGGCCTTAGGACAGATATTTTTTTCAAGGGCACAGGGTCATGGCCCTCGTGGCCCTCGTAAAATTCCTGCCCTGGTTGCAGCACTACACTGTATATACCCCACACTGTATATACCCCACATTACAGTAAGATCTGTCATAAAAAATGCAAAGATTATGGTGCATCTGCGTGCAGCAAGTCATCCTCAAAAACTCTGTGCAGTGTGAGTCCTGTAGAAACTGAGAGGAGCTGCAGAGCTCCAAAACTGAGATGGAAGACACTCTGCAGAAAATTCCTGCTCAGGTGCTGTAACTAATTGCAGCTTTATGGCAAAACTATATGTGAAGAGTCTCTGATGTCCTGACCTCCCTGCTCCTAGGTGACAGTAGAAGAGGGAAACGTCCAAACACTGCTCCCTGCAGCTTGCCTTCTCCAGCTGGCTGAGATCCAGGAGGCCTGCTGCGAGTTCCTCAAGAGGCAGCTGGATCCCTCCAACTGTCTGGGCATCAGGGCCTTCGCAGACACACACTCCTGCCGTGAGCTGCTCCGCATTGCAGACAAATTCACCCAGCACAATTTTCAGGAGGTAAGAGCATAATACATAAGAATAACTGTCCACAGTCCCTTAGAGTCAGACTGTAAGTTCTTTTCCATGTAAAGACACACGGCACAATGAGCTGTCGTAGTTCATTTTATCCTGCCACATTGCTGTCAAAGGTGTACTTTACTTGTGTTTGGTCTTTGTCATACACATGCATGAGTAGAAACACAGTTAAAAACTGGACACTGCATGAAAATGAGCAATTACAATGGATGCTCTGCATGTAAACAACTGACTGCTTTGTATGGAAAGCATAAAAATCAGCAGGAGATTATGTCACACGCTCATAATTCGGTTGGGTTGTTTCTCCAGCTGTTTACTTCCTTTTTTCCAAGCCCCAGGATATGTGAACACAGTAACTAATACAGTTGTCACCGTGATTCTCTGTTTGTATAAATATCGGTTTGATTCATGTGACACGAGCGTTTCGTGCACAGCACAGAAGAAGAAGAGCGCTGTTACAGCACCACGTTAAGAAGATGTAACTTCACAGCACATTGCCTTTTAAAATAAATGTATGCAGTCAAAGTGTAAGGCAGATTTTGCAAAAGTGAAAAAGTGATGGTAGCAGACAGTTCCACTTTGTATTTTCATACAAACATCATGCCTTGTGCAGCTAGTTATATGCTAGTAATATAATAATAATTATAATAAGCATGAATATATTTTAAAACTTTCGGAATTCCTCACCAGTAATCTTTCATCCTGAGTTTTTCCATTTAGACAGCCAGAATGATTTGGTTTGCAGCTTTTGTCAGTAAAATGGAATAACAGACTCCATGGCAACTGACACACAGGCCCATTGTTGTCTTGCATCTGACTCTTGTCTTTGCTGCCTCAGGTGACACTGAGTAGTAAATGTCATTTCTGACAAACCATGGATTATGTGAAAACAAGTTGACTGCCTGATGGACAGGGAAACAGGTTTTTAGAATGGAAAATAATATTTTTTTCTCATTTGATGAGAAGTATTTCTTTGTATTCTCCTACTTGTACAATCTGGTATTTCCAAACACTTCATGTTAAAGGTGTTCAGCCTGATGATCAAGTGCAAAACATGTACAGAACAGACCTCTAAAGTCATGGCCTGTCAGGCATGTTTTCCCTATGTGTTGTCTTGCTAGACCTTTTCTCAGGACTGTGTTTGTGAGCACAGACTCTGATTGACTGTCCTCTTATTTTTTTCTGGCACCTGTCATGGTGTGTTAGTGTATACCTTTTATAATTTTTATAATTTATAAAGTAAAATTTCTAGCATAGCTCAACCCATCTTCATCCTGAGCAGAGGTGACGGTCCTTTTTCACATCAGACATTTGGACTTCCCATTGCAGGGAAAGTTCAGGTGTTACTTATTTAACATCTTCAGGTGTATGCACAGAGAGCAGTAAAATATTCATTACTGAATGCCTACGAGAACAGCAATTTGAAAAGGAGTTGTTGTGGAGTAAACTGCATAAATTTCAAATCTGAAGTGTGTAAAATCCAACACTGAGTATATAATAAGATATGTACATCCAGAACTGGAATTGGACGAGGAGGCAGGCCTGTTTTTTAGATGGTGTGCACATGATGTACAACCTCAATACTGTGGGGCAACAGAGATAGAGCAGTGGTAGTCTCAGTGTTACTGTCCATATATGGTGTGGTTGTGAAAACAGATGTATTTAGTGATTGATTGAGGAGAATTAGAATTGACTCTGCTCTGTATGTGGCACAGCTGCTGATGGACTATTCTACTCTGTTGTCTTAGGTAATGGAAAGTGAAGAGTTTATGCTGCTGCCTGCCAACCAGTTGATTGACATCATTTCCAGCGATGAGCTCAATGTGCGGAGCGAGGAGCAAGTTTTCAACGCTGTTATGGCCTGGGTGAAATACAGCATCCAGGAACGCAGACCACAGCTCCCCCAGGTTTGTGGCTGAGGAAATATCCCACCACAACAGTCGCTGGCTCTTTTGCCTCTTTGATTATTAATGTACATTCCGGACATAAACCCTCAGCATTGCTGCCACTGCCAGAGTTCTTTTGTAACATTAGTTTTTGACTTGGTTTTGCTGTGTCATGTAGGTCCTGCAGCATGTCCGTCTGCCACTGCTCAGCCCCAAGTTCCTTGTGGGCACCGTTGGGTCAGACCCTCTCATTAAGAGTGATGAGGAGTGCAGGTGAGTGCCATGTGTTTGTTATTCTTTCAATGTTTTTGGTGGGTAAATGTTGCTGGTGCCGATCTGGTTTCAGGAATTTGGATCTAGGCACTGGTTGGATGGAGGGAAGTGTACCACTGTTCAATCACACATACTACCCCTTTGTTTTGATACAAAGCTTGTTGAAAATGAGCAAAGTGTCTCTTTAAAATAGTTGAGAAACATCTTCGTCCATTTCATACGATAAGGCGATTACGGTGATGATACCTGATTTATGATTTTATTACTATTTTTTCAGAGACCTGGTTGATGAAGCCAAGAATTACCTGCTGCTGCCGCAGGAGAGGCCACTGATGCAAGGCCCCAGAACCCGGCCACGAAAACCCATCCGCTGCGGAGAGGTACTCTTTGCAGGTCAGTACCTTTTAGACAGTAACTCAAAACCAGGGTTTCGCTTGCATCAAATATGGAGGCATATGTAATAATTTGCAGACAGGAGTGCTAGTGTGGAGTATTGTAAGAATTAAATCCTTGCGGAATGAAATGACACACCTGCATTGTGATAATTTAATATATGTACTCCCTTCTTTGTCTCTTCTCCCATGTCTCTGTGTCTTGCAGTTGGTGGTTGGTGCAGCGGAGACGCCATTTCTAGCGTGGAGCGTTATGATCCTCAGACCAACGAGTGGCGAATGGTAGCGTCAATGAGTAAACGTCGATGTGGAGTCGGTGTTAGTGTTCTGGATGACTTGCTGTATGCTGTTGGAGGTCATGATGGCTCGTCGTACCTCAACTCTGTGGAGAGGTCTGGCATGATCATGATCATGTTGTCTGGATATTTACATGTCTAAGTAAAATTATAGTGTCATTTATCTTTATTCCGTCTCTGCTGTCCAGATATGATCCAAAGACTAATCAGTGGAGCAGTGATGTGGCGCCCACGAGCACTTGTCGCACCAGTGTGGGAGTGGCAGTCCTGGGTGGTTATTTGTATGCTGTAGGGGGACAGGATGGGGTTTCCTGTCTCAACATTGTAGAAAGGTATCCATCAAAACTCTGGTGTCTATGATAAACTGTCCAAGTTCAGACCAAGACATGGTATGTGTCCTAGTAATAGAGCGGCACCCTTGTTATGCTTTAGGTATGATCCTAAGGAGAACAAATGGACCCGTGTGGCCTCCATGAGCACCAGACGACTGGGTGTAGCTGTGGCTGTGCTGGGCGGGTTTCTGTACGCTGTTGGAGGGTCTGATGGGACGTCACCATTAAATACAGGTATGGTGCTGAGTCATGTGGTAAGTACAGTCTTGTACTGTCACAGAGCTGTGACAAGAATGACTGTTAGGAATGAGAGGAAAGGTGTCATGAGGTAGAAACGTGCTAGAATTTTATACATAAGTTTTGTCATGTTTATGTAAATGTTTATATGCAACTCAAGAGTGAACACACACACACACACACACACACACACACACACACACACGGTACAATCCAGTTATGAATGTATAATTTTTATCTCAGTAAAATACATCTTGAGAAACAAAGATTATTTTTCACAAACAATACATTAAATATTAAATAAATGCATTATGCTCTAAACTCTAATCCTTCATTATTTTGCATTCAGATCATTTTACATTATAATCTGTAATTATTTTCATTCAAAGGCTATTTTGAAACTCAACAGAGAGCAACACAATTTAAACTCAGCACTGAATCCATCCCATAGTTTGACTCTCACTTAGTTTGACTGAAACACGTCAGTAATTTACATTGGTTCTCACTTAACACTCTCCCTTAACTATGATTTCCTTCTCTTAATTTGAAAAAACTTTAAATACAGATAGGAAGGCTTTTGTTGACAACTCAAAAGTATTTCCAATGTTTTTAAATACACAATGTCTATTTCTTTTAAGGTGTAGGTTGTCATAAACAGTTGATTAGTAGATTCACAATAACCAGCATTATGTATTATCAAAATCTACTTTCTGAAGTTTATTTGTAGGGTCTTTATTTGTGTCATATGCACTTCCCCAAATATTAGCACCTGCACCTATATGGCAAAACAAGTGAACTGTGCAATATGTACAGACTTTTCTTAATTATATATTTTATTAAAAATAAAAAAAAATCAACAACTTCCTTGTTGTATAAAGAACAGTGTTAAATTTAGATAATATCCATTTTATATGTTCAGTGTGTGGCTTCCAACATAGTTTATGATCTACAGTCACTCCCAATAATTTTGTTTCATATACTCTTTAAATTTGAACACCATTGAAATTAAGTTTTATTTTGCTATTTGCCCTAATGCCCTTAAACATCATACAGTTTGTTTTGTTTTCATTTAGTGATAACTTATTAATAGCAAGCCATTTTTTTTCAGCTTGATCAGTTCCCTTCTACTGTTTATCATAACTCTTTTATGTCATCACCTGAGCAAAATAAATTTGTTTCATCAGCAAATGTTACAAATTGAGTTTGCCAAGTTATTCAACTGGATGTTATCTTAGTTGTTACTAATAAGCTCAAGTGACAGCTGTCTGTATGTAGACTAACTTAGTTTGACACTTATCTTAAAATACTTTTAAACTGAGCTGCTGGCTGAGACAAACAGCCCCAACTCTTTACTAGCACGTAACCAGACAAGCTGGCGGAGCCAATTACAGGTCATCATGCTAATTTGAATAAATCATTCGGAAGTTTGAGGTGTGGTGGAAACGCAACCACACAGATTACCAGGAATTCTTCTACCCAGATAAACAAATTCCTGGTCATAAAAGTTCCTGGAAATGTTGATGGAAAAGGGGCTTATGTTTATATCTGGTAATCACAGCTTGTCACCTTGAATTCATAAAGAACACTTTTTCACATGCCTTCCTGGTGAACATAGAATGCAAAGAAGGCAGACGTTCTTCATGAGTTGAAGTAAACGGGGAGTTTTAACAGGAATTAAAAGTCACCCCAGGTCTTTTTTCTTCTTCTCAGTGGAGCGTTACAACCCTCAAGAGAACCGCTGGCACACAGTGTCTCCTATGGGAACCAGGAGAAAGCACCTTGGCTGTGCCGTCTACCAGGACATGATTTACTCTGTTGGAGGGAGAGACGACACCACAGAGCTGAGCAGCGCAGAGCGATACAATCCTAGGACTAACCAGTGGTCTCCTGTGGTGGCCATGACGTCCAGACGGAGTGGGGTGAGTGTGTGGGCTAGAATTTTGTGTGGTTTAAGTATGTTGTTGCATAGTTTTAGTTACAGCTTTACGGTCATCTGACAATAACTAGATAAGACTGCATTGAAGCTGTAAAATGATTTATTACGTGTTAGCTGAGTTACCGTAGTGGGTATTAAGGTACAGAAATGGTTATCAAAAATGTTTTGCTCTGCGGACAAGGCTGAAGTGTGTGTGTGTGTGTGTGTGTGTGTGTGTGTGTGTGTGTGTGTGTGTGTGTGTGTGTGTGTGTGTGTGTGTGTGTGTGTGTGTGTGTGTGTGTGTGTGTGTGTAGGTGGGCTTGGCTGTGGTGAATGGTCAACTGATGGCAGTGGGAGGCTTTGATGGAACAACGTATCTCAAAACTATAGAAGTCTATGACCCTGATGCCAACACATGGAGGTAAGAGGCACCTCGTGAAATAATGACCTTACAAAATACAGCTACGAAATAATCATGAAATTATTTAACACAAATAATGCAGCAATAGCTGCAGCTAGTCAGTATATGTACATTTTAGTTATCGAATGTCCTGTTTCAGTAATAAAGATGAGACATCACTATGTGACATCTGTTAGCCAACACTTCCAACAAAATGTCTTACTTCATAAGACTGATCAGTATTACATTAGACCTGTCCACACACATCCTTACAGTACAGGTCTACTAAACAGTCCATCACAGAAACCCTGAAAAGGATCTCTGCAATTAAGTCACTTTCTTCATTCTGTCTTGTCTCCCTCCTTTATTCTGCCACGATCACATCTCTGAGTACCAGAGCACATAGTTTCACTGCACTAAAGAACATTTGAACTTCTCCTTGCTCATCATTTGACTCTCTTTCCAGGTTGTACGGAGGAATGAACTACCGTCGGCTAGGTGGGGGTGTGGGCGTCATTAAAATGACTCACTGTGAATCCCACATATGGTAACACCAACCCCCGCCCCACATATACACACACATACACTCACACACTTGTCATCACGTTGCAATGGATGCCTCTTTTCACCGACTCTCGTGCCTCCAAAAGAGACGCTGTAATTCATGCGAGGATGAGAAAAACGTGGGGGGAGACGAGACGGAAAGAGGAGCAAACTCTGAACTCTAGCTCATCCCCAACCCCACTCTGAGCTCATTAACTTTGGAATACCCTGGTTCAGTGATTGACCGCGGTCACCATGAAGTGCACTGAGAGCAGAAGTCTACCAAGTACCATTAAGCCTCCAGTTGTAGAGGACTCATCCTGTGACCTCCAAGTTTTTCACCCTCGAAGCCCATCAGTCTGGGACATTTGACTTGGCATGTGTGACACAACTCATCTTCACTAAGACTGCTGCTTTAGGAAATCAGCTCACATTTCTGAAGTTTAAGAAGTTTAAAGCATCAGGTCACTGAACGAGGGCTTTTTCAGTCTGTCCAGCTGTGAAAGCCTCCATCACCTTCCCTTGTCTTAAAATGCCAGCCCCCATCAGTGAGTCAACGAGTTAGACAAGCAGCAGGCTGATCAGCAAAGCTTCATTTTATTATTAAAGAACAATTATTTCCTGGAAACACAACTTTACATACTGACTGTCAGAGGTAAATCCACTCTCTCTTGCTTTTTCTACTTTGCTTCCAAGTGTACATCTCAGCTGTGGCCGTCATATCTGTGGGCCGCATTTGTAGCATTAAGCAGTGAAATATTCTCTGAAGGCATCTATACACTTAGGATGCCCAGGGATTAGAAACATAATTTATTTCACCAGGGAAGATGAAAGCATTAGAAGGATGTGTATGAAGTCACTGCTACTAAACGTTTTCTTTCAAGCTTATTGTCGTTGCATGAGGCTCTGCTGCTGCACTTTACAGGAGGATGTATGTTACGTTGGATGTTTAAAGGTTTCAGCTTGGACGCTGACAGTGTGGTCAAAGGAGCATTTTAACCCTTCAGTGGAAAGAACTTGGACACCAGAATCATCTGTTGGTGTGGGTGGTTTATTGTTGGCTCCAGTGCTGAATTCTAAAAATGTCAGTATGCTCCAAACTAGGTCACCCAATCATTTCTAAAGGCAGAAAAGGCAGAAGTGATCACACTAGATACAATGATACATGTAATTTCAGGGCCAACACAACACAATATTAGGAGGAAAATAAATATATTGGCAATAAGTGGCAACTTGTAGTAACTTTAAAGGGTAATGCTGGTCATATTCTGTATTTTTGTTATATTCACGAAATCTCAAGAGAAGACTAAAACCAACAATGTGAAATTCTGTCCGTCTGTACTTTAGACCTTTCATACCCTGTCTGTGCTGCTCAGCCCATTCAACCCTACTGAAGTCCTACTTTTAATCCTTAAAACAAATACAAATATATAAGAAATACATACAAAAGCGTATTGCTGCCACACCAAAAAAACCCAACAAAAAAACTCAAAACAAAAAGCAAACAAACAGACAAAAAAAGATTAGTATCAGGTAATAATGTGATATATAATAATAATTCTTGTTTAAACAAGATCTTTTTCACATTTTTAAGACATTTTCACATAACAGGAAACTTTTCTTGAAAAAAAAAACAAAAACAAGTAATAACAACATGAAATGTTTCACATCATAACAAGATTAATAGTTTATCATAATAACTGGAAGTATATAAGCTTAAAAAAATGTAAAAAACATCTTGTTATTGCAAGAAACTTTTCACGATATTACCAGATATTGATCAGTATTTTTTTTCCTGGTGAGGTGCCTTAATTTAATAATTGCGTTAACAGCTAGTCACTTTTTTTGTTTGTTTGTTTGTTTGTTTTCAAAAACTCAAAAAGGAGGAAATAGCACATTTTGGGGACACTGGGCATTGGGGACTAGTTTCAGCAGCAGATTAATCCACACATTTGTTGGTAAGTATTTGGGGTGGGTAGGATTGAGTCAAAATTAACTGCAGTGTGTAAGCTCATGGTAATGAGGGAACATGTCACCCAGTGCAACATTGTGGCTCATTGATGTGTTTTTAATAGTTTGGGTACAACAATGGAGCTCTGTGGCACGGAAAACATTAGACATGTCAGGCTTTGATACACACACCAGACTTGTTAGCAGGAGACATTCACTGTTGGTGTGGGCCTGCACATGGGATTTGTTGACAATAAGAAAAATATAGAATTTCATTAATCTTGATGCAGAAATTGTCCTAAATTGTTCCTGCCAAATAACCCTGAACACAATACTGCTTTAAGAAACTAGATACATTTCTCTGTTTCCATAGAAAGAGGTAAATTGTGTATTCACAGCCTTGGCCATAAGTCACTCTCACTTCAACACTGGAGCCAGTGATCTACCAACGACACAAATGATTTTAGCGCATCTGTCTCATTAAATAATGCATCGAGTAAACTTTGTTTTACCAAAGTCAAGCTACAGGAGTAATCTAAATCCTAAATGCAAGTGTCAGGGCCACGGCCTAATTTAACAGACACACAAGGCTCAAGCCCAATGATACAAGAAATAAGTTCAGTTACAATTAAAAATTGGATGAACTTTGTAAATACCTTTGGTCAGAACTGAATATTTTATTTTTAGCCAGCCATTTAAGATGCTTATCACCTGATAGATTTACCACAGCCTAGGCAGCACCAAGGCCCAAGCTTTGTTCAGACATGTTAATAGGGACTGTTGGACTCTCATTTATTATTATAATAATAACAGAACAGCATTCTGTAGCCAAAGGAGGTTTCACAGTTCAGCAGTTTTGAATTATATAAGAGCTGTTTTTTTCGTTTAAATGGAGGTTTCTGAAGATGGATTTCTGTTACATGCTCAACACTAAAACACATCAAAGTCTGACCTCTGTGCTGCAACAAACTCAAAAAAAGTTGGAGAGAAATATTTTTTACAGTGGACTGTGAAACATGCAGTTTTGCATTTGTCCCAGTTTGTTGTCTAAAACACATAAATATAATTCCTAACTGTACATGAATAAGGTAACAGCTGTAATCGTCGGTAATTGTTAAGTTTTTGTTTTTGTTGACAGTCATGGTGATCAAGAGACACAGGCCCTTTTCGTGCTGTGATCTCAGCTCCCAGTTTTGTTTTTGTATGTCATCATATGCAGAACAGTGTAATGGCACCACCTGCTGGAGGACAATTATAGTGCAGCACTGATATGAAGAAGAGCCTCTGCAAGTTACTTACTGGTCCCTGGTTGTATGACTGATCTCAGCTCAATGTGAAACACAAGTGAAGATAGACACAGTTTGAATAGATGGTGAAATTGGTGTGGATGAATCTCAGAATTTATTGCACTGTGATCTGAAATGTATTTTAGATTTTATCTTTTTTTTCCCCCTTGATGATATTTTGTATGGGTGTTTCCAGATATGAGGGGGGCTCATCATAGGTGTCGGACATTTCAGGCCTTACACTGAGGATGACAGGATTTATTTCATAGACTCAACTCATGTTTTGACTTGCTTTGTGTCACACACAGTCCATCACAGTTCTGCACTTTAAATTGTGTGTGGAACAAATGCATTACTGTAATAACGAGCAAGTGAAGGCAATGATACAAGGCTGTTATGCATTATTATAGCCTCACTTTCATGAGCAAGCAGGTCCTAACCTGAATGTTGGTGTTAATGTTTAATAATATGGCAATTCTAGATTTAGCTGGTTTTTAGTTTTCTATGCTAGTGGGAGATTTCAGGTGGCAGGATCACAGTTTGTCTGATCATGTAGTTATGCAAAACATGTTAAATGTTAATGTTTTGGGATGATTTTGCACTCTCACATACTGATGCTCACTTTATGTTACATCTGACCATTTCATGCAAGATTTTGACTTTGGATAGAAGCTCTGTAACTCATCTTCCATATTGATTGTAGTGAATGCCTAGTTTTTGTCAAACAGAAATATTATTGCTGTTTCTTGAGCACAAAATAATGCAGCGTGGCCAACTGTGTACACCTGCTTCTTGAGAACTCCCCAAAGAATATGTTGCTATTTCTTACTGCCACAGCATTACATGGAAATTCCACTCAGGTTAAGACTCCATACTTGTTATTGATTTAGTTCAGCCTGTTAGTGTTGGACAGTTTTCTTGTCAGAACCATGTTTTCCTCCAGAGTCTACTTTTAACGGACTAAGAAAAAAAAAAGGTGTGGTACAGAAACCACAGCAGTTGAGCCTGTGATATTCTTGGTGAAGGTACAGAAAGTACGGGAGGCAAAACAAACCCAGAAAATGTTTGAATAATACCCAAATGTTTCTTATTCTATGGTTTTGTTCTTTATTGCCCCCCCCAAATCCCCCTTTTTAATCAACTTTATCTCTCGTCTTAATTTTCTGACAGCTAACTCTGGGGATACCATTTCTGTTAACAATTACTGATCAGGCTGTCCTAGACCAATAATACTGTATTTGGTTTCCGAAACTGAGTGGAGTTTCCTTTTAATTGTGTAAGCTACTAATGATGCATTGTGATTGTGATGAACAGAAGTCAGCCAGCCTTCAGTCAGTAGCCTATATTCAAATATCTTGTTTTGAGTAGCCTCTGTGCAGTGTGTCCAACACGTGACCCAAACATGGTTGTGATCTCTGGTGTTTGTTTTCATGTATCAAACAGCCGTCTCTCAGCTGTGGTCACTCCAGCAGCTCTGGACTCACCATGTTCACTATGACAAGGATTAAACATTTTTCTGGGATTTTTTTTTGTCTGACTTGTTTTAATTGTCAGTGTTAGTGCAGCGCAGAAAACTTTTTTTTCCCCTTATTTAAGTGAGAAAAAAGAGATTGTCTTAGACAAATGTTTTCCCCAAGGTCTGACACATGTCTGTAGGCTAAAAAATGCCCATGAAGAGTATGACTTAAGTGATACATCAAGAATGATGATCATTTACATACTTGTGTAGGCTCAGAGCTGTGTATCCTGTTGACAGCATTTTATTAATTCAGATGTTATGTCTATGATACTGCTAGGTTCTGTTTAAAATAGTAAAAATGTATCAGTAAGTCTTCAAGTTACTCAGCAGAGACGCTGCCTGTAGTGATGATTTTAGCGACAAAATCCTGGAGCTGTGGAAGTCCTGAAAGGAAAGGTGAAAAAAAACAAATGGCCAAAATCAAGGATCATCTCCCACATACCAGATATTATCTCCTATGTGATGGATGTTACATGGGATGTTGTAAATCCTACGTAGGGGGATGTTACATAGGACAATATCTCCTACATAGTGGATGTTACATAGAACATAATATCTCCTGAATAGAGGATGTTACATAAGACATAATATCTCCTATGTGATGGATGTTACATGGGATGTAATATCTCCTACACAGGGGATGTTACATAGGACGTAATATCTCTGATGTTGAGTTTGTTACATTGGACATCATATTTCCTACATAGGAGATGTTACATATGACATAATAGTCCTATGTAGGAGATGTTACATAGGACATAATTTCCCTACGTATGGGATGTTACACAGGAGATAATATCTCCTATGTAGAAAAAAGCTGCATCACCAAACAGTGATGAAAATTTTGAAGGTGCCCGATTCAGTCTTTTTATAGGGGTCGTACACATGCCGCATTTTTTGTGCCCTCAAATTAATTGTTGTCAATGAAGACGTGGGGTAGATGCACTCCAGAGCGCCAGAGCTGCGAGGTCAACTTTCGGAACCCAGTAACGCACACTGCATGTGATGTGGCGACGAACAACCAATCACAGTGGTTAAAGACGCGGCATGTGTACAGCCCCATAGACAAACAAAAGTTATGTTGACGTTCAGCATCCTATCCTTGAGGTCTAACATTTTTGTTGAATGCATTTACCTCCTCATGAAACATTTACAAAGTTCATCTATATTTTAAATATTTAAAATTATGGGTTGTTTATATCCATGTAGCTAACATTACAGCCCGTCCTGTTGTAAAACATTGCAGGGCTCTACCACTAGTATTCAAAAACTCCACAGGGTACCTTTAAGACTTACAGTTGTAAGTAAGTTGTTGAATTTGGAAATACAGCCTTCTCCTGCAGCACTGCCCTCTTTTTCCTAATCCCCTCCCACCAAACAGCCATGGGTATATGCACGTGCTTCATACAGTAAACATACAGTGTTTCCCATACATTGATTTATTTCATCTAATTTCATTGCAGAGCTGCACATAGCACATTCACTCAGCCCATTCTCGCCCTTCTCTTTATCCCCGTTTATCAGACAACAAATAAAACAAGAAGTAGTTAGCTAGCCACCCCATGGTCCCTCTGGCTCATTTCCTCACCCTGTCGGCAGTTGCAGTGGCTCGAATTCGGCCTGAGCACCCCTCTAGACTCTGTTTTTGATAAGTCTGTCTCCCTTTTTAGGTTGCTTTGCAGTGTAGGCAGTTATTGCCAGTGCTGGAATAGCAAGATTCTGCAGGATTCTCTGCCACTGAATTAAGCTTTCACCAAAGAAACTTGCATGTGCACCTGCATTTGCAGAACAGCCAATAGAAGCGCCTGCTCTCTGAAATGACCTGTGATTGTCCAAAGTTGCGCATGACAGGCTAGATTTTCTAAGGCCTGAAAACAGAACCAAGAGAAGGTGCAGAAGTTTAGTTTTCTCTCAGACCACACAAATTACAATATGCTCAAAGTTTATTATGAGATTTTTGCCCAGTGACTCCAAAATAAAACTGCCTACTCCAGCTTTAAGTGGGAGGTGGGCATGCTGTGTCCCAGCGTGTGGAGAGACAGGTAGGTAGACAGACCGGGACATCATGACAGGATGCTATTCACACAGTTTGTCTCCTCTAAAAATGAGTTTCCTCCCAGTGAGTCTTCACTTTAGTTTCACATCAGGTAATAAAATACTTTAAGGGTCTGAGATTGTTTTCTTTTTGCTGGCCTCCGAACAGTAAAGAAACATGTTTTAAATCTAAGATTGAAGAAAACAAAAGTCTCCCAAAAGAAATCCATCCACATGCATCATAAGGACGGCCTTACATTTTACAGTGACAGTGATATACCCACATGAAAGTTGACCTGATGAATACTATGGGGGTCTTAAAGCACCTGTCCATTGTCGAGAACATTCGGAAGCACCACAGGAAACGTTGCCGAGCAGCCTGATGGATTTTCTTCTCTACTTTTAGACATGAAAATGCTGCTACTGCCTGTAAAGTATAACAAGGAGACACATTCACTGTCATCACTGCCAAATTTATGGCTTTAAAGCTTGAGGATGGTGGTTGGGCATAAATATTTTTTATTTTGAAGAGAAGAAAGTGGAACAGTCTGACACTTTTTAGTTAAAGTCTTTTCAGTACAGAACTCTCTTTTTTGTGAAACATAATTTTTATGTAATGTTTTTTTAACCATATAACCATGAACCCTACTTGAAAGACCTTATAATGATATAAAACTGTACTGCACGGTGGCATACAAAAGTTTGGGCACCCCTGGTAAAAAATTGTTTACTGTGAGAAGTTAAGTAAGCAGTAGATAAATTGATTAAAGATGGAACATTTCACAATATTTCTTTGTAATGTCAATCTTTTACAGTTTTAAAGTAACAAAAAGGAGAAGGGCCTGAAGCAAAAGTTTGGGCACCCTGCATGGTCAGTGCTCAGTAGCGCCCCTCTTGGCAAGCATCACAGCTTATAAACGCTTTTTGTAACCAGCTAAAAGTCTTTCAATTCTTGTTTGGAGGATTTTCACCCATTCTTCAATTCCAAAACCTTCAGCTTGCTCCTCTTGAGGTAGTCCATTATGGATTTCGAGATGTATTTAGGATCATTGTCCTGTTGTAGAAGATATCCTCTTTTCACCTTCATCTTTTTCACAAATGGCATGATGTTTGCCTCCACAATTTGCTGGAATCTACTGAATCCATTTTCTCTTCTACCTGTGAAATGTTCACCGTGCCACTGGCTGCAACACAAGCCCAAAGCATAACCGATCCTCTCCCATGTTGTCCAAAAAACGTCAAGTTTGTTTATATGTTCCCTTGCAAATTTCTGATGCTGAATTTTTGTGGTTAGAACACAGGAAAGGTTTTCCTCTGATGACTCTTCCATGAAGGTTATATTTTGCAGGTGTCGCTACACAGTAGAACAGTGCACCACCATTCCAGAGTCTGATAAATCTTCCTGCGGATCTTTTGCAGTCAAACGGGGTTTTCAATTTGCCTTTTTAGTGTTCCTAGGAGCAGCTCTCTTGGAAAGTTTTCTTGGTCTTCCAGACCCCAACTTGACACAGTTCCTGTTCACTGCCATTTCTTAATTACATTACAAACTGAGGAAACAGCTACCTGAAAACACTTTACCATCTTCTTATAGCCTTCTCATGCTTTGTGGACATCAGTTATTTTCGTTTTCACAGCGCGAGGCAGCTGTTTAGAGGAGCTCATGGCTGCTGATTGTCGGGATGTGGTTTCAGGAGTCAGAATATTTATAAATCTTTGTTAAAAGTTGTTTGAGAGCTAAAATGTCTTGGGGTGCTCAAAAATTTGCATGTTTCTCCTTTCCTTTCTCACTCTAAAACTGTACCACCAAAATAATACCCCAATCTTGCTTAAAAACTGTCTGGTAATAGCTTATATGTAGCTGAACAAGCCTTTGTAAGATGATGTGTGATGTGTCTGAAGTTTGGTGATTGTAATTTTCATGCTGAACTTTCAAGACACCCCTCGTCATGCATTCAGGCCTCTGTTATTGCAGTAATCCTTTTTAACAGCAGAAGTGTTGCCTTGTCTTTTTATTAAAAGCACAGGTATTTCTAATAACACAATAGTTCTGTTTTATTCAAATGTTCCTGACAGTTGTTATGGAATCCTTCACCCTTGCAAGCAGGATCCAAAAGTAACTTTCTGTCTTATCTGCCAATGGCTGGTAAACTGAAAAAAGATTACTGTACATTTTACTCAACTAAATTTGTCTGAGAGCTGCAGTTATTTTTCAGATGACAGTTCGACAGTGCTGTTGTGGCCAGGTTTAGGCACAGACACTACGTGGTTCCAGCCAGGAAATAAATGATCATGTTTTGGCTCAAAATACCTTCTTTGAGTGGAGCACAATCCTGGCAGGAAAAGCAGCGATGCCTCGGTAAATTAACTGCTTTTCAGGCCATGATCCCAGGAGGAAGAGCAGCAAAGTCTTGGTGAAAAACAATCAATCTGTCAATGATTTATTTGTATACAGAATTCTACAAGGTACAATTCCAGTGAAATGTAAACCCATCAGCTCCATTGATATGTGTGCTGTAGTACTTTTTGTGTCTTATTACATTGTTGGCTGCTGCTTTATGATTGTCCATGTTCCAGATGGTTCTGATGATCCATGGTTTTTGGTTGTGAAATGATTTAACTGTCCACACACCCTGACCTAAACAAGTCAGTCGTACGGTTGCTTATCCCAAACACAGCACCTCTCTGCAGCAGCCTGTGAACAGTATGTCGCAGTGATCCACAGCAGGACAGGGACAACACTTCACATTCCCACCATCACACCAGTCCTGACTCACTGTAAAACACTCAGCTCCTCTTCCTCTCTTGCCAGAGTTCTCTGCTCTGTCACATTGGCATGTAGGAAAAGAGACATCAGGTTAAATGACACTGTCCAATACTTAGCCACGTTTCGGTGAATCAAAGCATATTACAGTTTCTGATATCCTGTTGGAAACTGATGTGGTTTATTTTCTAATGTCTGTACAATGGCTACTAGGAAGCTGGTTCAGCTGGGAGCGTGCTAGTTTAGATTAGTTTAGTTTTATTTGATTGCATAAAACACAAGAGTACATATTACACATGCACGTTGGCTAACACAATCAAGGATAAAAACACAATAAAGTTTCCATTGTGGTCCTCATACATACAAGGTGGCAACCCACATGTGCAGCGGTTAAAGCTCTATCAATAAAACCATACAAAAACATACACAACCACGGTCACAATAAAGAAACAAAGGGAACAATCATATTTGAGACAGATACATCTTCAAGAGCTGAGGCAATTTTCACATAGGAACCTTTTCCAAAAGCCAGGCTTTTGTTAGAAATTTGAACCGTCTTGTTCCCACAGCTCTATGTTCCCACATTTCATTTTTCATAAATTTGTATCAGATTTTATCCCTCTTTCGCCCGATTTAGTAGCCACTTACACCCAACCTATTATTCAGAAGCAATGGACTACATTGTCCTTTTAAATAAACAAACTAAACTAAGTAGCACAGAGGCCTCGCATTGACTAGCTTCCGGTCAGAAAAGTCGAATGAAGCGCAGCAACTGGACGCAAACCATAGTTTGCAGTGCATCAATACCTCTGGAAAGCCGGCATAGAGAGGTGGTGCTCCTGGGATGCTTGGAGACACTTTCCAGCTCTCTGGAGGCGTCAAAGGCTCATGGAGGAAATGTTAAGGAAGGAGGATGCCTATTTGAAAACTCCTCTGTGTCAACCTGTCAGTGTCATCAAGTCTACTGTGCTACTCTCTTGGTGAGTGTTTCGGCACTTAAAAGATATTTACATCTTGTCCTGTGTTTTGAAATCAGTTGTCCCCTGGTAGTTGAGGGTTCGCCACTCAATCCCGCGGCTGGTGATTTGAAAGAGAGAGAGGTAGCTTCCAAACTGTGGGAACATAGGGCCTAATTTTCAGTGAAAAAAAAATTCCTTGAAATGTGGGAACAAATGGCTGTGGGACCATGGGGCTGTGGGAACACAGGGCTGACCCCGTTCAGCTGGTGCTCATTCTTCTCCATCTTTTCTCAATGTTTACTAATGTTTACATTTGAAAAGCTCGACCTGGCTAGCAGCTATCTAGCTACGTCAGTTGAGAGAGAATTTTAAGACTGGTGAGTTTCCTCATCCTGATAAGTGACTTGCAGTCACATGCCACCACTGTCCAGCACCAACCACAAAAACCACCACCAAGACTTGCAGTCACAGACATAGGAGCGTACAACAAATTTAGCACAAATTTAACGGACTGGACTGGACTATGACTACAACCTTTTTACGTGCGTAAAAGGCTGCTGGAAGAACAGTGACAAGTTGCGACAAAATACCTATCTTTGTTGCCTAAAAATCTGTTTGGAACACAACAGTAACATCTAATCCGTTTTTGTTGTTTGTTGGTCTTGAACAGCGGTCTGCAGAAACATACAATGCAACCATTTTCTTCTAGCAACAAAGCAGTGCATGTACCCATTATCATCATTGTCATCACCAGTAGTCACTAACTAAACCATGCCATATAAAAGGAAGCTGATGAGAAGCACAGGAGGAAGACAGCTTGTTTTTTCTTGCATGGTGGAGGCCGCGCTTAGTTAGAGATGAAGCAGTGAACAGTGAAATGCCAATAGGCCTCTATATGCTCTGCTCTTCTCTTTTAAAGTTCATTTTATAATGATTATTTATTTTTTTATTTTGTATTGTGATTTTAATGCATTTTCTTGTTCTGTAAAGCACTTTGAATTACTTTGTGTACGAATTGTGCTCTACAAATAAACCTTGCCTCTGCTGTTCTCTCAAGGCACCTAAGGGTGGACAGACACCAGACACACCCACAAACACACATGCAGATGAGACAGAACTACTATACACACACATCTCTGGTTCTGTTTCAGTACCACTCTTTGTCTCTTTCCCATCTCTTTCCCCTTTTACTATCTCATAAATGTACATGGAGCCAATGGCTGCAGGCTATTCTTTACTGAACAATCTCTTGCTCACTGTGTTTTTCCCAAAAGACGCACCCTAACTCTACAATGTACACTAAGCCATGAAAACTTTGCTCTGGGCAAGTGTAGAAAATTTTTAGATCGACTTATATTGCTTTATGGCTCAGCTGGAGCTGGCCTCTGCTCCAATATGTATACTGTATATATGTGTGTGTCACTGGAGTCTTTACAGCATCTCTTTGGCAGATATACCCTAAACACTGAGCCACAAATACAACTCACTGCCCACCTTAAACAGCATCTCCACAGAGAATACATTGGAACAGATGATGTGCTGTTAAAAGGGTAAAGGTTATGTTTATTCATCTGGCTGGTTATATAGTACATCTGCATATATTGGACATAACAGAAGAAAGATGCTGCATTATTGGCCTCAACAAGACTCCTCTGACCTTGGTATCTATTTTTTTTTCTAAAGTGCAGCAGTGAGAGCTTTTTTATCCTGAATCCAGTGTACTAATGTGAATTCAACTTTGTGATATCGCGAACATGCATTTCTTCTTCTTTCCTCTAGGATATGAGTAGTATTAGTAGTATGATAGCAGAATATAATATTGGGCAAATATAAGAAACAGACCTGGGATTTAAATGGAATATGTCCATGTGTGGGTTTGATTGACAGCAGAGCAGGCAGGCTGTACTTCAGTGGGGCAGCAAAGGGACTATCTAAACACTGACATTTGCATGTAAGTTTTTAATGTGCTACAGCTGACAAGCTGACTCGCAAACTGACATTAGAAGAGCACTTTTCTAGAGTGTTTGTTTGGATGCTCATTTTACAAGCTCAGCTGCAGGACTAGAAGTTTCTTTGTAACATACATAAGGAAAAAACAAAAGCAGAAAGGCTATTGTTGGTGTTCAAAGACCCTGTGGTTTGGGCTCAGCTTCTCTTCCTCCTCCTACTTCTCCTCCTCCTCAACAAACAACAAAATCATGAAGGTCACTAAGTGACTGAGCGATGAGTGCTGATTATGATGATGAGATGCTGATTATGGAGTGGGATCTCTTCAGAGCTTACCGGTAGTCTGCTGCAAATTGTTCTGGGTCAATAGGGATGGTAAGAAAAAAGGAACTGTCGCTGAGGTGTCCACTTGTACTGTGGGATATAAATGTACATGGAACAGCTATAAACTAAACTGTGAAGGCTGATATACACTTTCAATTTCTTGTAGACAGGTGCATAAGAGTAATGTCCATAGGGAAGGAAGGAGAGAATTCCTGTTCATTCATGAATCGTGAGTCGAATGAATTTGTGTGCAAACTGTTCACAGAGGGACATTTTCCTGGTTACCTGGCATTCATCATTATGTTCTAAGCTCAGATCTTCCTGACAATACTAACAAAATCTTCACCTGCTCCTGACTGCTTGTAGTGCTTGCGTAAATAAGGAATGGACATAAATGCTGCTTGTCATTATTAGAAACGACTATTTTAATTCATATTGTGCTCTGTTATATTCACAGATGCCTTTGAAACGGGTAAGTTAAACATGACAAAAGATTAAAAATATAACACATTTAGCTAAATTAGTTGCATTTAGCAAATTTAAGCTTCAAAACAGGTTTCTTAAAAATGTGAATGAGTTATTTTAATGAACTTAATACATGTGTTTCCTACATATCTGGCATCCCGTTCCCACTTGATTCAATCAGAGTGAGAACTCCACAAATCTATCTTCTGTTGGAGTGGCAAGACATGTGACCCACGTTACTGATCAAACACTAAGCTATCAGTGATGGCTGTCAGAATGTACGGCGATTTGACACGTTATGTAACACGTCCATCACCGTACTCTCTGAGTTTGCTGTTGACTGCTCCAGCGGAGGATGACACTGTCTCTGTCAGGAATAATTCTTGACAGAGAGGTCTCTGCAATGATGAGAGCAACGCACTCATCTGTAGCTGTGACTGGAAAGAGCCTCCTCCTGTAGCTGCTGTTTTTTTTTATCGTGTGTACGTGTGTGTTTTTTGCATCAAGTTTCATATCGAACCATTTTTGTTAAACTTTTTAGATGGTTCTTACAACAGAGGACAGAGTTAACTTCCTCCTTCCATTACTGCAGATTTACCTGTCCGTGTCACACCAGAAGAAAACACAATATTTTTTCTAAACTTCACTTCACCCAAAATAACTTCACTTTCACAGGTTTTTTTTCTCTCTCTTTCTTGGTTTGCTTCATGTTCGCAGGTTGACAGGATAGTAATTATCACCTCCATATATGATGGTCACTGGCTATTCATACATGCTAATTGCTGATTAGCAGGGGCATTCTGTCAATTTACAATTGATTGGCACTCATGAACATAAACATGTGAAGTAAGGACCCAAATGTTGTATTTCTAAAATAAGGTTTACTGCAAGTTAAAAGACAGAGTTAGTAATTTTTCTGCTATCTACTAAACTAAAACCACAGTGAACATGATCAATGACAATTCAGAAATATACTTAGGTATTTATAATTATTATACTCATACTTATAACGGTAATTGTTTAAATAGCTCTCTTTGAAACTGTCTCTGTATCTAAAAAGGTGATCACTGCTGGCAACACTAAATTCGGGAAACATTTCTTCCAAAAAAAATAATCACAAAAAGTAACATCCTCAAGACAAGGAAGACATTGACAGGAACATGGTGACTCATCCCTTTAGATGTACACTCAACGTTTTTTGTTTTTTTTTTTTGAAGTGAAAGCTACAATATGCAACACTTCACCTTGAGGCACTCTGCCAGCACTGTCATCCTGATGAACTGTCTACCTTGAAATGGTATCTAGTCTGAGGTAACTGGCAGAAATAAAGCCAGCACAGATGTTCAAGAAGCAGACAGCAAATGCAGACATTCTGTTGTAAAAGCAAAATGAGCCACGTTGATATTTGGGAACAGACGTCGCTGCAGGTGTGCAGTAGCATTCAGCTCATTTAACCCCCCATTTTCTTAGCTTTCTGAAAAATAACAAATATGATAGCAATTGAGACGTCTGGACAAGACACAGGAGGGCATTGAAAACATTGTGTGCTGGCCTACATGTCTCATTAAGTGGACACTTCGCCCTTGATATATGTGCTTTTAACTTGCAAGCCCATGTGGTGTTTAAGTTGGCGTATGTCCTCGGAAATGCTACGTACTGTATCTGCAGAATTCAATTAAGCTCATGGGGACAGTATATCGGGATGTGAAGTAATGTCAGCAGCACACTGAGCAAACAACAACAATGGTGGAAAGTTTTGGAGAGAAGCTAATGATGGGTCACTTGTTTATTTTTTCATTGTTTTCCTTTTTTCCACTCGCACCTTTACTGCTCTGGTTCAGTCTTACCAATGTCATTTCCACTGAACACTGTTAACAGCTGGAAAAGCTCTGATACAGGGCGATCTCTAGCTCACTAGGAATAGTGTGCCCCATATAGGCTGAGTCCTTGGCAGCAACCTGGGTTTGATTCCAACCTACAACCCTTTGCTGCATGTCATCCCCACTCTCTCCCCCCATTTCCTGTCACTCTTCAGCTGTTCTGTCATTAAGGCAAAAGCCCCCTAAATATAATCTTTGAAAAAATGCACTGTATGGCACTTTCTCAGCATCAGATGGCAGAAATGCGATAGTGGAGAATTTATCAGCTTAAAGAGCTAGGAGTTGGTGGAGACGCTTTGTATCATGCTTTGTATCTTTTTAAAATAAATCTTTGTTTTCACAGGAAATGTACAGTACAGTTCACTGAATGCAAACAGTCTCTTTAACATGAACTTTTGTCATAGGTACAAAAAAAAAAAAAAAAAAAAAAAAAAAAAAAGATTTATTTCCTTAGGTTTGGGCAACAAAAGTATGTGGTCAGATGTAGAAAAAAAACCCATAATGGTTTGGCTAAAAACTCTTTCATTTGTTACTAAGGTAATTTAATGTCAGATGACATGTGTCACACAGGTTACATGACATACATCACTAGCGTAGTATGCTACACATACTAGCACACTATATTGCTATTAAAATAACTTCATTAACTTTTTGTTTCACACCGGTCATGGACAGCAGGCTCTTGGGTCAAAGTCCGCCCTTTGCAGACTTTCTTGCTTTTCATACAGGGACACCTGGTGCATAGTGCCACTAAAGGAAGCCTCTGTGCCTCAGTGTCTGACACTAATCAAGCATTGGTATTTGAAGAGCTGGAAGTGAGACCAGGTTTTCCCCAGAGGATAAAACCTAATGAAGGAAGTGTTCCTCTGAGATGTCCTGTGGCACCACCATGAGGTTGACATTTGTAGTTTTGAGTGAAATGTCTCCACTACTGTTTTGATAGACTGCCAAGAAGCTTGGTTCTGACGTGTGTCATGTTTCTCACAGGATGAAAGGAATCTGAACTACAGCCATAATCAAGTCAAAATTTTAATCTGTCCAATACTTTGGTTTATGACTAAATACCTGAAAAACTTGCTAAGATAGTTACTATGGTAAACACCTACTGAACATCTGAATGTTGGTACTGTCATTATGTTAGCATGCTGGGAGTAGCATTTTAGCCCAAACAACTGATGTGTCTACAGCCTCACAGAGTGGCTAGTATGGCTGTATTAACATACAATTTAGTATGCCAAAAAAGGTTTAGTTCACCCAATCATAGATGTACAGGTATAAAGAGAACTGGTTACAGCGTTGGAGGCGGGACCCTCTTCAGTCCTGTGAAAGGGGACATTCAGCGGGACATGAAACCAGTAACATTCAATTGCTGCTTATAAAATTACCCTGAAGATCAACACTGCCTCTGCATCTTTGGGCCCATAGAGCAGGTGCGTTACAGACTTCTGCTGGTCAGCCGGCTACTTCTGGCTTAGCGCTCCCCTAACTTAAATAGGGATGAAAGTGATTTAATCAAATGGCCCTTCTCGACTTTCCAAAGGTTATTGGATTGAATGGGTCACTGATAGTGAAACGTGTTTGCATCCAGTAATATTTTGCAGGATGCAAGCCAGCATGCTTTTCTGGCAATTCTGACCTACCTCTGCCCAATGAACAGGGCCGTGCCACCCATAGGGCAGGTTAGGCAAATGCTATAGGCGCCAGCATGCCAGAGGGCGCCAGGGAGTGAGTTTTTTTTTTTCCCTTCCCCATTCTATTCGAAAAATTAGACAAGAATACTAATTTAAATTTCTGCCTGCCTGGCATCCTTCTGCCTCTCTGGAAGGCAGCAGCAATTTCGCCATGGTCCCTAACCGCGCCCCCCTCCCTCCCCCCCGCTACCTGCCGTCTTCTGTAATGTGATGCTGCTGAGTGACAAACTGACAGTCGGGTGCCATCATCACCATGAAGAGGCAAAAGATCTCAGGGGCGCAGTTCAAAAATCTTTTCATAAATCTTTTAAGAAAAAAAAATTATTATGAAAGCAAAATAAAAACATCATCAGCGAGTAACTTTAACCCTTAATAAAATGTAAATGGGTGAGTTATAAAAGTATACTTGTGAACAGGGAAATTAACTTTAGAGGCCAAAACTGTTCTTTGTACCAGGCTTTAAAGAACTGCAGTTTTTGGCACTTTCTTATTGGCTTCATTTTTCGGCCCTGAAGGTGGTCACTTGTTGTAAATACACAATGGAATTTAACAGAGCACTTAAGCACACTGGACACAATCTGGAAATCTGGGAAAAAAAATATATATATACATACAATAAGTCTGTGACATGTAGGAAGATAGAATCACATGGTAGCAGATTCAGCTCATTTCATGTCACTGCAGACTGTAAGGAAGTGGCTGACATGTACAGTCCCCAAATCTGGCCAGCTGGGGTGTATGTTAGGAGGTATTTTGAACCCCGTGGGCACAGAGCCTCTGCTGGCAATATTCCTGTGGGGAGAAATGAACTGCTGCACTCAGAGAACAATGAAGCTGTGGCTACATCCTCCTAAACTGTGATGCGGGTTGTCTCTTATAACTGTCACGGGTTGCGCGTAGGTAACGGCGCAGGGGACAGAGCCCGACGTGTCGTGGTGGACAAACTTCTTCAGAATTGTGACATTCCATGTCTACAGGAAACATTCCTCTCCAAACAGGATTTGGGGGGGTTGAACTCTGATGACTTTCATGGCGCTGGGGAGTCAACCACAGATCCATCTCAGGGCATTATCAGGGGGGAGAATCCCTGGGGGTGTGGCTATTCTGTGGCATAAAAGGCTTGACTCAGTGATTAATGTTGTACGACTGGAAACTGACTGGTGTATTGGTGTTCAGGTCAGGATGAATAACACAGAGTTTATTATTCTGAATGTCTACATACTGTATGAGTCTAGACGTAATGATGATAAATATGTGAATAGGCTGGCATTCATTAACTCTTTTATTGCTGATAATTGCTGCACGACCATTTACGTTATGGGAGACATGAATGCTGATATTTCTGATAATGCTTCCTCCTTTGCCAAGCATATGATCAGGATGTGTGAAGACAATAATCTGGTACTATCTAGTCAGGTGCTTTTACCTGCGGACAGCCTCACCTACTACAGTGAAGCCCACAGAACAACTAGCTGGTTTGATCATCTGATATGTACTGCAGATGCTCATGCAACGCTTGGGCCTATGAAAGTACTGTATGAGGCTACCACAACTGATCATTTCCCTATTGGGATCATGCTTGACACTGGCAGTCTCCCTGAGTACGTAGCTGGCCCCCATGCAGAGGCTAAGGCGGCCCATAAGGCCTGGGTTGCTGGTAGACCTAGACAGGGGCCTGTTCTAGAGCATAAAAAGCTAACCAATACTAGATACAAATATGCAGTGCGCTTTGTTGGCAAGCATGAGCAAGCCTTGAGAGCTGACTCTATGGCTGGAAAATTGCTTGACAGCAATGTCACTGGCTTCTGGAAAGAAGTTAAAAATATAAATAGGGTTAAAGCAGCATTGCCATGTAACATTGAGGGTGTATCTGGTGGAGAAAATATAACTGAACTATGGCGGCAGCACTATGCTGCTCTGTTCAACTGTGTCAGAAGTGAGCCCTACTGTACAGGTAACATAGAGGAGGAAGTGATACCCATCAGACCCTATGAGATTTCCCAAGCCATAAGGCAACTAGCTGATAACAAAGCATGAGGCATGGATGATATTACTGCAGAGCACCTGAAGCTAGCCAGCCCTAGGGTTGCTGTGTTGCTCTCCGTCTGTTTTACAGGGTTGGTAACGCATAGCATCCTGCCAGATGCTATGCTGACAGTTATTATAGTACCTGTCATTAAAAACAAGGCTGGTAAGGTAGGGAGTATGGACAATTATCGACCCATCGCCCAAGCCAGCATACTGTCTAAGGTGCTAGAAAGTGTAATAATAGACAGAGTTGGGGATCTTATTTGCACCACAGACAACCAATTCGGTTTTAAGAGCAAGCACAGTACTGATTTGTGTATTTATGCATTAAAGGAAGCTGTAGAAAAGTACAGAGGGCAGGGCTCAACAATGTTGGTAGGCTTTATTGGTGCCTCTAAGGCATTTGACAGAGTCAGCCATCACAAGCTCTTCACCAAGCTGAAGCATACGGGTGTTCCAGGTAGCATCATACGTATCCTGGCTTATTGGTACGACAGGCAGACTACGCAGGTTAAATGGGGGAGTATCTTATCCTCTCCCTTCAGAGTTGGCAATGGCAGGGTGGGCTTCTATCCCCAGGCCTATTCAGCCTGTACATGGATGACCTGTCAAGGCAGCTGAGAGATTGTAGAACAGGGTGCATAATGGGTAACACCTTAATCAACCACTTTATGTATGCTGATGTTTTTGCCATTATATCTCCCAGTAGTGCAGGGTTCCAACAGCTTCTCAACATATGCACAGACTATGGAGTCAAGTTTGACATCAAGTATAATGCAAAAAAAGAGTATGGTAATGATATGTAGGACCAAGGAGGATCAACATCTTAATTTCCCAGGTTTTTATTTGTCTGGTCAAACCCTGTCTGTGTGTACCAATGCAAAATATCTAGGCCACATCATCAATGATAAGATGCAGGATGATGCTGACATGCTTAGACAGAGAAGAATACTTTATGTCCAAGCCAATATGTTAGTGAGAAAATTTCACTACTGCTCTGGTGAAGTGAAGGTGAACTTGTTTAGAGCTTACTGCACCCCTATGTGCACGGCCCCCCTCTGGGTGAGGTATAAGAAAGAGAGCTTGCGTAAACTCCAGGTTGCATATAATGACTGTCTCAGAATCCTGCTCAAGCAGCCCAGGGGCAGTAGTGCCAGCGAGCTTTTTTGTGATTTAGGGATAAACACCTTCCAGGCCACCCTGAGAAGACTGATGTTTAAGTTTATATGTAGACTGCAGGGGTCCCAGAATAATCTTATTATACAGATGACCAATCCAAGGTGTAGTTCTGTTTGATACCAATCCAATATGTGGAAACACTGGTATTTGTGCCTTCTATAAAATGTGTATAAGCACTTTTTAAATTGCATTTTTTTTTTGCTGCTCTTATTTATTAGATGCCTTTTACTGAATATGCACAAGTACTTTTTTAATATTATGTAATATAATGCCTTTTTCTATTTGGACGTTGGAGTCTGCAATAAAGTTTGATATATATATATATATATCTCAGTAACTCTATAAATATTTTTTCCAGCAGCTATCTTTGTTACAACATGATTGAGCTAGCAAAGCAGTTTTGTGTTGCTATGTGTGGTATTTATTCAGTTTTGGGAAATCACGATGTCTAGAAAGCATCAGTGGCTGCAGCTGACAGGGACAGCTAACAGCAGGGGTCCATGTCATTGGTTCGACCTCCCATTAGTTCGACCTGTCTGATCTGTTCGTACTAATGGGAGGTCCCATAAGTCCGACTGTCCGTTCTGACTGTTCACCTCCATTCGGCCGCGGGAGTGAAAGGCATGCACCGTATCTACAGGCTGTTACATATTATTAGCAACCAGCAATCTGATCTATTGAGAGTTTATAGTACTGTAGTGACGCATAATTCCCGACAGCAAGATTGTTTTTTAAAATAATAAAAAGTCAGTTAAGCCTCAGAACTCAAAGCGGCAGCTTTCATATTTTGCAGAATATCTCTAAAACCAAGCAACGGAACTTAATGGGTTACATTGTGCTCAGTAGCTTATGTGTTGGTTGTTCAAAGATAAGCTCGGGGCGATTATAACCTTTCCACAAAGTTTTTAATCCAGCCGTGAAGTGCAGCGTTTTTTCGATAACTTCATAAAGTAAAGGCACTGCGGTATCGCCGTGATACTGTGATTATGTACAGCTGCTGTACAGACAGTTGGTCTTTCTTTCTTACCCTAACCCCGGGTGTTTTCTGAAAGCACAGAGCAAATTGTCTTTATTTTCTCCCCCGGTCTGCTGTCAGCAGCAGCGGGGGATTTCAGCACCACGGACAGCGCGCGTACAAAGACTTGACAAGCGTCTCCTTTAAATGTGTTTGCTGCTGGTGAAATTATACATAATAAATGACAGTGACATATTTTCAATAAAAAAACAATGAGTTGAATGTTCATTTCAAGCTTTTGTAGTACAACGATTTTCAGAATTGTGTGCGAGTGCGGCCGGAGAGCGGGCGGCAGTGTTTGATGCAGGAAACTGATATGGACTTGAAAATCAATTTCGGAGTGCGGGTCATTCAGAACATAACAGAAATCCCCGCCTCGTTTAAATGATTTTGGAAATGTAGCTCGTGTGGACGCTACCGCGCTAAGTGATCAATAAAAGAGCTTAACTACTGAGAAGTTACTTGATTCAGAAAACAGCGACGCTACCACCAAGCTACTGAGAAATGTAGTTAAACTACCAACGTCCGCTACTGTAGTGACGCTACTGCCCAACACTGTGTGTGTGTGTGTGTGTGTGTGTGTGTGAGCGAGCATGTATGAATGCACAAATATGTGCTGCATTTACCCTCTGCAACATATTTTATGCAATATCTGTATGTAAATTTCTTTAATATTAAAAGTGTTACTACAGTCAAAACAAAACTGCAGTGATTGTTGATGCATTGCTCATGGTGCTTTAATGCGGGTCTGCTGATGGTTGTAGTGCGCGATCTGACACAGGAAATCAGCGCAGTAGAAAACAGAAGAAGCCTGGAGAGGGTGTGCAGGCGAAGACGGGTCGAACTAACAGGACCTCCCATTGGTTCGACTTCCTATTGGTCCAACCTAGTCGGACTTATGGGAGGTCGAACCAATGGGAGGTCCCGTTAGTTCGACCTACGGCCCAGTCGAACCAATGGGCAGTTCCCAACAGCAGCAGCAAAGCTAACATCAGGACGCCATCTGTTAAAAGCCTCCCGTTGTCGGATACGACATGACACTACTCCAGTTAGCTCAATCATGTTGTAACTAAGTGAACTGATGCATCCGCTGGAAAAAATATTTTTTTCACGTTGACCAGACGGCGTTTTGGGTGGAGCGGTCGTCATGGATGCGGAGCTTGCTGTTTCTGTAGGTAGACATTTCCTGGGGGACACCTGCATGTTTCGGCCCCGCCCCCTCCATTGTGATTGGCTAAAGCGCAGCATGTTCAAACTCAACTTGGGGTTGCAGTCTGTCCAGAGCATATATTTAGTTGCCTCCATTGGACATTGTTCTTGCTACGTCATCTCTGTGTTTGATGACCACAAAGTTTTGCGAGCACTTTGCTGAATAGCAGATGGCTCTGTTAACAGGCTCTGTGCAAATCAAGTTTGAGTGTGATCTCTTAGTCATGAGGTGACTTTGTTTGGAGCTGTGCTATTCAAAAATCTGAGGACAGCAAACAAAACAAGCCTCAGTTTTGGGTCTACTTTAATTTTCAGCTTGCAGAGAAATGGTTTGCCTGCTGTGCATACAAAGGCATCTCAATACACTTGGATTCCCAGACAAAGTTTAATCAAGTCTTTGTCTTTGTTTGAAGAATTGACTCTGCATTCGCTTATTTTCCATTATGACTGAGGATGTGGGAGCCCCATTCATTGTTAGCGCTGCTGTCATAGACCCTGGCCACTAAAGCCACTGCGATTCAGTATCTGGCTGAATTGTACATGGTAAATACATACAACTAAAGTACAGTAATGGACATAAAAACAAATTGGGGTGTAACCCATTTGTAATGAACTTGATGACAACATATCTGACAGTCATATTTGTTTATATTCTTTCTATCAAGAGAAGTGTAATAAATAATCAGATGGCTCTGCTGTCTGCAGACTACTTTAATGTCTGAATAAGAAAATTACCAACAGAACATTTCACATCCTTTCACAGAAATCCATCGGCTTCAGAACTTAAAAGCATGTTGTCACTCATCATACAGAGCAGTGGAAAGCTTGTGTGATTTATGGTTATGTACCTGCTCATCAGAAGAGGCGTGTTTCTCACTCCTCCTCTTGCTGAGAGGATGTCTCATGTCACATGTCTCAGCTATACTACACAACTCTTGGACATATTCCCATTACTAGTTACCACAGTTACATAGATTCATCCTCCTGTTACAGGTTTTGATCCTCAAGATGAAAATCATCTGTATGTTTTCCTCAAGTACTCTTATAAAAATGTGTATGTAAATCAAGAATGGAGAGTAAAATGCCAGACACCTGTATTTATGCATAATTTCAGTTTGCATATTGAAAACCCTGAGTGGATACACCAAAGATATTACAAAAAAGCTTTTATGCTTGGATGAGTCGAAAACATTGGTGTATCGGTAAGAACAAAATGGGACAGAGTGCAAAAGGAGCAGAATGTGACACTCATCAGGCGTCAGGTCTGTGTGGAACAATGAGGAGACCTTAACATTCCTCAGATTAATACATGAAGCAAACATAAATGCCATATTTCCACATGGCTTTCACATGTTTGAGGTTTGAATGGCATTCCTAAAAATCCATGTCCTCAATTTTCCCTCCTCTTCTGCAATGGCTCAATGACAGCCAACTGGAGAATTAGTGCCACTAACTGTGTATGTCAATGCACTCCCCACTCCTGATACTCACATAACAGTAGTGATGGAAATGCGTATTAATTTGCGATTTCTATTGCTGATTTTCTTTTCCTTTCCTGATCATTGTCACTAGAGTTCTGCTCTCCCGTCACTCCCATATTGTCATTAGTCCCTTTAATATAAGGTGGGCCAATTCAATTCTAGGTCCAATGCTATTCTCTGTATTTATGTGGGCCCATATAATCTGTCTTTGATATATCTTACTTGTGTCATCAACTAAAAGATGTGTCAAGGTTTTTTATACTACTGAATTCTGAAAACAATACATTAATTTGTATTGGCCTAGATACCATCAGATTACAGTGGCTCACCTGACCCAAATTTTAAACCGGTTTAAAATCTTGTCATGATTTTAATTTGAGCTCCAGAGGAAATCTGGAAAAAGTCAGTCATGCTTTATTATGTCACACCTGTAACGCCTGGCTCATCTGCCTTAAAGATATAATATGTAACTTTTCTGCATAAAAATATCTAAAAACATCCAGACTAGATCTGCATTATCCCAGATATTTCCAACAATGTTCAAACCAAAGAAAAAAAACAGTCTGTATCATTTGGTAGCCGTAGCCTGTAACTGGTATCATTTCCCCTTTGCCCATGTTTCAGGGTTGTGGTTGTGTGACAGAAGCTGTCATAAATTGACTTTTTATTCACACATTTTTAGGATACATTTTTTAGATATTGGGCATTTCTAGCTATGTTTTAAACGGATGAGTCATCTTGTAACACGTTTGAAACACACCACAAAATCACCATGACACCACAGCTCTCTTTTACTGAATGAGTCTGTAATGATACAACATGTGACAGGGACTGCATCAGTTCACATCCTTCTCTCCTCTCAGAATACTGTCTCTCTCAGCTCCAAACGCAGACTGAGCACAACAAAACATTTATACAATTTCTATAGAACATAAATAAAATGAACAGCATGATCAACATGATCAAGCATGAATTGAAATGATCGTATAGTGGTTATATATTTTTTTCCAATCATACCTGTAATAATACAACATGTGACAGGGACTGCATCAGTTCACATCCTTCTCTCAGAATACTGTAAAGGAGGCATAAAATAATGAAGTAGAACAAATGACAAAAATAAATATGCCCTGTCTCACATGTCTAATTCATCACAGAGTAAGCATATTGACCTTGTGTGCACTTACACACACACACATACTCAACACTGGACAAATAAAAATACACTTTACATTCATTTTATACAAATCCCAGAGAAAAACTACATTTCCCATAATGCCAAATGCGACTTGTGCGAGCAGCGGCACTTTAAAGGAACACAATTGAAAACAATGCAACGCTAACTTCTAAGGTAACGTCAAAATGCTTTTACAGTACGGACTTGTGCTTTATGCATTACAACTGTCTTACATAGCTCTTCGAAATATCATTACAATGCTGTGTTTTAAACACTAGGACAACTTTTAGAAGCTAATTTGCTCCGTCAACATACCTGTCCCTCTCAGCTCCAAATGCAGACTGAGAGAGAACTTCTTATGCACATGTACCACAGCGCTGCAGGGAGTGTTCACTGACCAGAATACTCAACATGTTCTCATGAAAATAAGGTTCATAAAATATTACGTCTTTGTTAATACTGGAAACAGCCTCACAACAAGGTTATGATTGACCTAACATAATCATTGAGTGTCATCTCACTGTCAGCAATTGGAACGTACCAACTTACTTATTGAACAGGGGCTTAAAGTTAGCTGGAATACCAAAACACACTATTACAATCTGATGTCTGGATCTGAAGTTATCAGAGAAACAAGCAACAAGCAAACAGCTCAGCTCCAGCCCCTGCCCTGTTAGACAGCACTGAAAAACTCTGATAGTTTAATGTGAAACTGCTTTATTCAGTGTTTTTAGCAGTTTAAACCATCAGGTTGGTTTGTGTTGGAGAGGAAGAAACCTCTGTGGATAATTTGGCTACCAGAAAAAACCTCCTGAAAATCTCTTACTTAAGTTCACCAAGGAAAAGATGAGCACACATTAGCGGGTGCTGGGCTAACAACCCCTGTGCAACAAGCTGAACAGCATCGAAGAAACACTGATTTTTAAGGTGAAACTGCTTTATTCACAGTTTTTACTTTACTTAAATCACCTGGTCTGTTTGTTTTGAAGAGGAATTCTAACTAGAAACTGACTGCAATGACAACATTGCTCTTTCTTTTATCCTTTTCCTTTCTTTTTGTATGTGCAAGTATTGCTCATGATCCATCGTGTGACTTTTCCATGTTAAAACAAAGACCTCCCATTTTACACATTTAGTTTTGTGCCCAGTGTGTGGAAATGTGTCATAATTATAATGTATATTATATTTTTTATAATAAATTTTCATTTATTATGATATTAATATGGGTGGCACGGTGGTGTGGTGTATAGCACTGTCGCCTCACAGCAAGAGGGTTGCTGGTTCGATCCTGGGTGTGGGAGCCCTTTTGTGCGGAGTTTGCATGTTCTCCCCGTGTCAGCGTGGGTTCTCTCCGGGCACTCTGGCTTCCTCCCACAGTCCAAAGACATGCAGATTGGGGACTAGGTTAATTGATAACCCCCCGTGACCCTCTAGAGGATGAAGCGGTTAGAAGATAAATGAATGAATGTCTGTTTCTGCTAAGGGAATATAAACTTTTCTCTCACTGAGTTGAGTCATTGATATATGCTCTTCTCAGTATCACAGTATCTTGGCTAAGTTGAGTTTTTGTTTGTTCAATAATTTTGCACTGTGCAAAGCAGGCTGCATCAATGTCTTTGCACAAGAGTAGTCCTCCCACATTTCTGTTGGTGAACAAACTGAGAAATGAGGAGAGCTGACGTGTGAACACACGTCGGGGGAGGAGTGACGCCTCAATGTGTAATCAGCACTGTCTCTTTAGGCTGTCTCTAATAGTGACAGACAGGACTATAAATGCCAGAATACATGGGAAACATATACCCTACATGTTTATGTAACAGCATGTGCCAAAGCAGTGCACATCAGTTAATTAGAACCATGACCAAAGGAAATAGCAGCTTGGCTTCCGTAACGCCAATAATCACATAATGTGTTCCTATTCGTATGTCAGCCATTATGCATTACAAACCGTGGGGGAGCCATCTAGCTCAGTACTCCTCCTACAGCTTCAGCACTTGCCAGTATAAATGCTTAAGCCTTCCAAAGATTGCTGCAATAAAAGCCATGGCAATTGGCTCAAAACATTTGCAGTAATACCAGACTTACAAAGTCAACACATGCCAAATAACAGGCTCAGAAACAACCAGGCAATCAAATGCCATACAGGGGGAAGAGGTACAACATTCACAACAGCAGTGCAGATTTTTCTTGGTGTATTTTTGCTGTGTTTAATTCCTGGTATGACTTCAAATCATCCAATTGGTTAAAAGTTTACAAGAACCTGCTGTTTGGCTTTTTAGCAGATTCTGGATTTGAATCCAACCAAACCCTTTTGAATCATCAAGTCATACAGTAACACAAACAAAATGACTGACTCAGTGATAGACCAGCAGCTCCTGTGTTCAGCGATGTCAAACCACTATTTTTCTCAATGGAGTCTGGCTTTGAAGAGAGCGATAAAACAGCCTCATTAACCTGTTGGACATCACTGTCCAAATGTAAAGCTTTTAGGGGCTAAATTACGTTTTGTTTCTGACACCTGCACCGCAGCACATTGCATAGCTTCTGTGTTGGACTCCAGCCTGCTTCTGCAAACTATGGACATGTCTCTACAACAGCCATGTGTCTGGATTATTGGCCAAACCATGATGTAGGTGCAAACACTCTCTTAAGGACCCTGAATTGATACAGAAGTTAACAGGCTCATCTGAGTGACCTTGAATTATCACCAGTCATTAACAAGTTTACTTGCAGCAGTAAGTGCTTTGTGTTTTTTTCCTCTTCTCAAGGCTGTGCAGATTCTCAGCCCTCTAATTTGCAAGTTCATTAATGTAAAGCACTGAATGCTGGTGGGAAATCGAAGCTGATATGATTGAGGCACTCCACAATGGATGCCTGAGTATGCTATGTGGCAGGTTCTGGCCTTGCAAGATTACAACCTTGGAATTATACAGACATACTAAAAGAAAGAACATAATCACCTAACTTAGGCAGCTGTGCTGGCTGGGCCATTTGATTTGAATGGAGGCACAGAGCATGTCAAAGTTTGAGCTGAGATTAGATTCCTCAGAGACTATCCTCCAAAAGAGAGCAACAGAATCATTTGTTTTAACTGGAGCTCCAACAGTTAACGCTGAAATTACAAAGCCCTGTGGTGGCTGTAGTAACTGTGACTGAAGCAAAGGAAGGAGGTCAGGTAAGGTTATAGAGCCATAAAGTCCATGCAGGGAGGAGGTGTGGGTGGATGGAATGATCAACAAACCATTGGACTTAAACACAGGAAGCCACTGTTTGTTTCCCATTTCAAACCAACAATAGATGTTTTTTTGATTTCCTATTGTTTTTTTTATTTTTTTCACAGAGATGCCCTTGAGGAAAAAATAAAGAGGAACCCAATCAACACACCCACTCACGCGGTGCGTCTCTGCGGAAAAAGACAGACAAACACGTATGCTGTTATGAATGTTTCAATAACAAATGCATTATCGGGAGCAGCAATCATGGTTCTCTGCTTCATCATTAGTCTCCCTGTTTATAACAGAATGCGCATGTAAGTCATTTTTAATGTGATATGCTTCAGACGTATTAGGACAGGAATTTTTCCTGAAACGGTGCCAAAATGCTCGTCTGGATGAAACTTTAATTTGAAAGCGCTGCTTTTAAAAATACCCAGTAGGTAAGGTACATTGAAAATGTAAAACAGGGCCCAGGTGATTAAAACAGTAAAAACAATGAATAATGCAGTTTCATGTTACAAATCAGGGTTTTTCTGATGCTGTTTGGCATGTCATACCCCTTTTCGACAGTCATAGGCTAGACTGGCTTGGCTTGCTTTGGTTTGGGCCATCAGCCCGGTGCAGCAGGGATTTACATCTCCTTTACAACAGGACTACCCAATTGAAGGTGTGTCTTAAACTCATGATGGCTCTTCTTTAGTGATGACATTTAAAAGCAGTGGGCTGATCTAAAGATAAAGTCCCCTGTTATTTTTGCTGCATGTGTTTTTCTACAGCAGGGCAGGTAAAAGAAGTTTACTTGTTGGAGGAGAGCTGTTTGCAGAGGTGCAGTAAGAGCCTGTTGTCTGCAGCTCTTCAACGTCTCACTGTGGCTGTTGCAATATTATTAGGGGCCAGGCAGCCCAGATGCCTCAGCTAACCCTAACCTTAACCCTAACTTTTGTGCATTTAAACCTATTTATATTTATATTTGATTATACCTAACCAATTATAAAGTCCATCACTGTGTTTTTTTCAAACTGTAAAACTTATTAAACCTATCTCCTCCCACAATTTTTGCTCAATTGGCACCAAACGTGCTACAGAGCATCTTCAGACTGTCCTACACAAACTGTTTGACTGTAAACGGTATGGTAGATGATGTTTGGAAAATATCAGAATTTTATCTCAAAAAGTGATTTTTTTTTTTTTTTTTTTTTTTTTACAGCATTTTGAATTTCGCTCTCATGCCAACAATTGGAGTCAATGCAAGAATGGCATTTTTAAACATCAGTTTTTCACTTCTGGAGCCAATAAATCATTGTTAAAAACAAATTACCAACATCTCCATGCTATCCAGATGCAATTTGTGTATTTTCAGATTTTTGTCTTAATAACTGAATTTTTGACAGCCGTATGAAATCTGCCTTTACACACTAACAGCTGCTGTCTTGCACACAGGTGACTGGCTTAGTCAATTTCTGAAGCTACATGTGACATTTTTGTTTGCCAGTTAACTCAGTGAGATAGAGGATGATTCTTGGTGTTGAAGATTATGAGTTCAAGCCTCAGCTTGTGCAACATTTCCATGTGAGAAATCTAGCCAAACTTTTCATAAAGGTCCAGTCCCATGCCAGATGTCCTCAACTGGAAACACAAGGCAATAGTCCTGATGGTGGCGCTACAGCAAGCCTCTAGATTTCAAAACTTTGAAAATTCATAACAAATCAACCATATGTGCTACAGCTTTGGAACTTTCACTTTGAAATGTGCTTTTCCATGGCATGGATGGCTACTGTCTGGCACCCTGATGCTTGGCTTAGTCAATTTGTGAAGCAACACATAAACTGTCACTTGCCAATTAGCTCAGTGAGATAGAAGAAGGAACTTAGTTTCAGATGTTGTGAGTTCAAGCCTCAGCTAAGGCAGAACAGACATTCAAATGTGAAAGTCTATGTTCAGGCATCATGTTATGTGGATTAAAGATTACTAAAGTTAAAATAATTATAATCCCGGCAATTTCGCGGAGGGACAAATACTCCCTGTTATCCCTTGTCTCTTTTCCCTATTTATTTGGCTTAGCTATCAGTCAATATGCAGAGTCTATACAATAGCTACTTTTACATCTTAAAAAATGTTTTCATCTTTGTCACCATGGCTAATGTTTAGCTTTAAGCTAGATCAGGCCAGTTTGTTCATAACTTGCTAGCAGTTAATGTTATTCTTACTTCCTGTTCTTGAGTTTTTTCTTCCCTTTGTGGATGAGTGGCTGAAGTGATCAGACTCATAATATACAATTTGAAGGGCATGCCATAATTATATGAAGTAACTTCTATGTTGTGATATGCTTTGTTTTAGTGTGTGTGTTGCTCAAAATTGACTAATATTGCCTAAAATTGCCCGGCCCCGACCCTTGCTGCGCAGCAGCTATAATTAGACTTGCCTTTATTAAGGAAAGCTGCTGACAAAGCTCTGCTAATTCAGTAATGAACACATTTAATTTCCTGTACATTCTTCACAATAAAAGACCCCCACTATCTTATGTGGAAACTTATTTTGAAGCAGCACAATAAGGAAATGTTGAGTTTTCGAGCAGCAACTTCACACAACCTCTAATAAGACCAAACATGAATCAGTAAAATAAAGAGGATATGTAAAGTAAAAATAGGACCTGGGTAAGAAACTAAACTACAAACCACAGAATTTCAGTTAGAACCTACAAAAGTACTGAGAGATAAACACACAGAGACTTTTAAAAAGGCCCTTTTCTTTGGTCTCATGGAGACAGAGGTGAAGTCAAGTCTCGCATCACACACTTGTTTCTTGGGAGAGAAGTGCAGTTGTCAGAAGTTGGCTGTGGTCAGCGAGATAGCACCACTATCCGCTTGAGGGCAGGCAGCTTTTGGACCTACTCTGGAGAACGTCCATCTCTGGCGCAGCTCAGCATGGCATTTTGTGTCGTAACTGATAATGCAAACGGAAATCAGTGCAGCATGGTTTGATTTTGTGTGGCCAAAAGTTAGGGCCCATCAGAGATAGGCCACTAGCCTAACCCTTGCAAATGTGTGCTCTTCTCTGATAATTAAGATGCAGACATTTAAGTTTAAACTGGTAAATATAGTGAATTAAACAGTTTCATGTTAAAATATTTATGCTTTCCACTCTCATTGCAGAGGGGTTGCTAAGTATGGTGGCTGATGGAAAACTTGAAAATGTGAAAATGTGAATGGCCCTATCTAGAGACAGTGTTTTGCTTGTTTGTGTCTGGGCTACTGTAGAAACATAGTAGTGCAACATGGTGATCTCCATGGACAGGAACCTGCTCCATATGTAAATATAAATGTCTCATTCTAAGGTAACAAAAACTCGATGAAATCGATGAAAACTTAGTTATTTTATTCCATTCCTGCCAGTAAATCCCCCTAAATCCTACACACTGGACCTTTAAGTAAGAATGTACCCTCTGATTTATGGAGGTTGTACACACACACACACACACACACACACACACACACACACACACGCACACACACACACACACACACACGCCCCTCATACACCCAGTCAAACATCAGAACGTAGGAAAGTGTTCTTTTGACCACCTGTAACTTCAGACCTTGTGTAGTGGATAGCTGATATTGATGAACAGGACCGGCATTTTCATCACAACCTAAAGCCTGTCCTGAAGGTATCTGGGGATTACATGATGTTTACAGTCACACTGAATCAGCTGCTCCTGTTTGTATTTACCAAAGATAACAGACACATTGTCAGCCAAGCACAGTCTATTTTAAGATGTCTGTCACCTAAAATTCCGTTGATGTGTGTCGCAGTTGCCTTGCTTGTCTGGTTGTCATCTTCATGAACGTGCAACAAGCGTGTTTAATTCTCTCAGCTGGTGAAAAGCAAAGGTAGATGGACCACATTTTCATTTCCTTTGTTGCATGTGTCAGATCCAATAGAATATAACATTTTTTTGGGTAAATATTTTAGTACCACTCTGGCCTAACACACATTTCAACCCTGCCACAAGGGAGCTTTGCAAATATGGAGTTAGCAAGGATGTTTGGGAGCATCTTCTCTGTACTGTATAGTCCATGCATGGTAGATCTGAGATAGTTTATAATGAAATGGTAAGGTCATCCTTCTTCAGGTGCAATAATAAGTGCACATGTATCTGAACACGCAACTCCAGGGAAAAGTCCTGTGTGAAAGTCTGGGACTGCTCCCTTGCTTACTGCCATCATATCATTGGTAATGTGATTGCAGCCTTTCAAAATACGTGGGATATGTATTCATTTGGTGCAGTGCTTTTTGTAGGGAAACATTTGTGAGAACAGCCGGATATACTTAATCTTCACCTTAGTTACATTAATAGGTGATGGACAGAGATAGGTTACAAAATGTTACTTAAAAACTACATTGACATTGGTATTGCATGGGACATGAAGAGTGTGTCAGACGGACGTAAGGTAGTAACGTTACATTAAAACCCATCCATCTTCCCTCCACTCCCTCCCTGCACAGACTTTTCACTCTTTATACAACGTCAGTTGCTTTGAACATCAAATATTGCCTTAGATGGGTAGTTAGTTTAAAACACAGCACCTTAAAATGAAAATGAACTGTTAATTCCCATTTTTCTAAGTTACGTGACTGCATCGCCATGGAAATGCACTTAACAGTAAGTAAAACAATTTAAAGAAACAACATATAATGTGTGAATTAGTAATCTTTGAAGGTGCTGGTGGGCAGATTTGTATTTCTTGGGACACAGCCATGGCTAGCTGTCTCGCTCCAGACTTAATGCTAAGCTAACTAGCTGCTGGCTGTAGCTTCATATTAGCAGTGTAGTCTACATGATGTGCAGATTTATGCTAAGCTAACTAGCTGCTTGCTATAGTTTCATATTAGTAGTGTAGTCTACATGATATGCAGGTTTACACTGTATGCCCACTCAAGAAGCATCACAGTATACCCACTACACTAAACTAGACTACACAACTGCTTTATATTCACTGTAGAGCCATGAGCATGGTATCAGTCTTAACATCTGAATTTCTGCAAGAAAGTATATGTCTCAAAAAGTTGATTTATCCCTCTAAGAAGTTGAAGACGCAAATGAGAATAAATAAATAAATTAAACAGAAGACGTTAATCTGATTGACAGGAAATACTTTTTCCTCTGGGCCCTGAAACACCTGCAGCCCAAGTGATTGTTGGTATTGTCAATTAATCTTGATGAGATCCTCACGTTTGAGGATCTAGAACTGGTGAATGTAATAAATGACTTTTAAAAACCGTTAAAGACAAATTATTAAATGTGTTAATCACTTTCTATTAATTGATTTAACAACCGATTTTTTTCAGTACTACAGCACAGCACTTTTTATTGCGTGACAATCTCAAACTAAATGACCACAGGACTAATTCAGACACTGAATTTTCACATATTCTTTAAAAACATATCTTAAACTGTTTTCATATGAACTCTATAAAATGTCCAGAGAATCAGGCCCAGACACTGTCATACAACATAGCACACAACAGGAGATTGTCTGAGTCAGAGGTGTTCTCACCTAGTTTGGTTTAGGTGAGTGCTGGTGCCTGGGTGGAGTGTGTAGGAGGCAGGACGTGATGCAGATTACACTGGGATTACACAGCCAGGTCATAATTTGGTCATAAACAAAAGAGTCTCGTTCCTTCAATCTGCCTGTTAATTTCACTTTGTCCCTGAGTGACAAAACTTTTGGAATCTCCAGAACCTCCACCAAGGCAAAATGCTCTCTTTTATGTTAACAAAAATGAAAAATAATTTGAGCGCCCCTCCTGTGATTCCGATCTGCTCCAAAATTTAATGGGTTCCTTCTTGGCCCGCACTACATCTTTCCACCAGGTTTCATAAAAATCAGGCCAGTAGTTTTTCCATCAACCTGCTGACAGACAAACTGAACAAAAACATAACCTCCTTGGCAGAGGTAAAAATAGGGAAAAGGTGTCTTCTTCTTTGTGGGGTTTGTAATGACAACAGGTTGAAGGAGAGGAAGCATGAAGAGTACGACAATTGGAAAATGAAGATGAAAAAAAACCACTTGAAAATGAAAATGTAATGAAAGTTAACCATGTTTTTGAGACAGTGAAAGATTCTCTCTATAAACACGAAGAAAAATATTTATTTCACATTTCCTCTCCAGCATCCTCACCAATCATTTGCATATTACCAATAATCAAATATTTTGCATAGAGCTGCATAGATATAACTGATTTCTGCCAAATACAACAGACACAATGGACCTGTACAAATGCAAGATGCAGTATGTCTTTTTTGGAAAGTTAAAGGTGTTTTAGTTCAGACTAAATCATGGGAGCTCAGTTCCTTTAGTGTGAGGACTTAAACTGAAGTGAGCTTTGAGAAATGTGGCCAATTTGTCTAAAATCTAGTGCTCTGATAAAAGCAGGTTGACCAGGTTTTGCTGTAACTGTCATGGTGATGTCTCTGCCCTGGCCTTGTGCCTTTCATTCTGTAGATAAGTTTGCATCCTGGCTAAAATTCCTCAGTCACCTCTATCGAAAGGGCTGTAACACTAATAGCGCTGCCGTCAAAAGGCTGCAATAGGATTTTTGTCCGGAGCAGAAATCCCTGCAGGCCCTGCCACTGTAAATCATATCTGCACCATGAGTGGGTTCTGTGCAGCGACTGTTAACCTTGGTGTAAAATAAGCTGCACAATGTGAGATATCTCACCACACACTGACTAAAGGCCAAGTATGTACACAGTCTATAATAAGTTTGATGTGAGAAACGATCTGTTCTCGCTCGTTATCGCTGAGTTCCATTAACACATACATGCTCCTTGGAGCAATTCAATGCAAAAGCAGGTTAGAACACAAGTTAGACTGATTGACAGTTGCGTATAGCATATTTTGTCATGTGAAAACAAAGATGTGTTTATATCACAGCTCACACCGATTATATCAATAAGAGTCCATGGATGTGCGACTTAACACAACCTGTGCTCTGCAGTCTGTGCTCCACTGCATTTAAAATCCTTTTCTACAGGGGATGTCACCAAATATGATGAAACACTGCAGATCTGTCAAAGCCCCTGATTCTATTTTTATTTTTCATACAGTAAGATTTTGCACATTTTTTTTGGTCTTTTCATAAACTGGGCTGTCTATGCAGGAGAAAGACTTTTACCAATTGGTGCTACATGACCAGGGTAAACAGAGAAAAGGGCTGTGGCATTCACTTTTGCTTAAGAGGTAGAAAACCTACAACTACCAGAATGCATTGGGCCACATTGGAACAATAAACACTCCCACTGGTGAGTAATGTAATGGGAGCCCCTTAAAAACCTCCATGGTGACTGTCTCAGCCCCGCTCAGCCTGTGCTCTGAGTGCACATTCATTCGTTTTCCTCAACGGAGGGTGAGTTACTTCGGCTTTGTACATGTTATATAGGTCACTACTTTTAATTGTCACTATGCAGTCATGCTGACATTTAAATTTCATATCAAGTGCCATGAAAATACTAGTTGAAATTTACAGTCTAGCTAATGTTATCTAACTCTTGACAAGCTAACTTTACACAACACTGTTTCTTTGTAAACAAGCCTTAACATTACATGCAGAGCACTTGGCAGTGTTACTGTTAAATTTGTTAACCCTAATGTTAAACAGTATAACCCTTAGTTTGTCAGCCAATCTTAGGCTGAATCAGAAACTATCAATAAAAGTTCAATTTACAATCTTTGAAAGTAGTCCCAAAGTAATACAAGTTTTCCACAGGAAACAATATGGTGGCTGGCTTGTAACTATTGATCTTGCATGACAGTTAAAGGTTATGCTAAAAAAAATTCTGAAACACTTAATTGTGAGACTTGGCTATTTGATCAGCACTGTTTAGTTTTACTGTTTGATCTAAGATGTTTCACTCTCCCTTTGTACAATACAGGAAACAACATGGTGCCCTTATTTCACAGCCAAATAGTGCACTATGTTTCTGTAGGCATTGTTGGTGAGAGATAGAGTAACAGAATATTGGTTTATATTTGATCATCAATGCCTAGTTTTACCTTTTAATGAGTTTGGTCTGCGCTTGAAAGAGAGAGACAGAGACAGAGAGACACAGAGAGAGGGCCGGGTCTCTCTCTCTCGATCCACTTTTATATTCTTTAAGTATGTGGTGGCAGGCACACAAATATGCAGAATTACAATATGTAGTTCCAGACCCCAAGGAAGTTTACTGGGCATTGAAGTGAATTCTTAGTGGACAAACAGTGGAATCACAAACTTTTTTCCATAGACTTCTATACAGAGGGTAAATCAATGGATAATTTTTTCGTGACAACCTCTGTGAAATTATTCATTTTACAAATGACATTTGATCAATTCAGACCAATAGCATGTATTGCAAGTATTTAAAGCCACAGTGTGTAGAAATTTCTCACATCTATCATTGAAATTGTATATTGCATTCAAACAGATGGCGCACTCTAGCACCTCACTGTTTTAAACGCGTATTGCAACAACTGTAGCCGCTGTGTACCAAAAAGCTATGATAACATTGATGAAACCATGTCATCCGATACTTCATGAAGTATTCATTCAGGCTCCTACACAGACACACACAACACGAGTTGACAAACCCCCTCCTCACCATGCTGGCTGTGTTTACAACGTAGGACTGTTGGGGCGGGTGTAAATCCAAACAAACCAATCACGTCTTGTCTTTTGACAATTGACAAGTGGCTCAACCTCACACACCTCATCCCTCTCCTCGCATCACTGCATCGCTAACAGCTGTTAGCGCCCAGCTCGCTAAAACTGCTCAAAACTTTGCACACCTGGGTGGAACATTTGATATTTTATGGGTCTCACAGTCAAATTTTAGAAAATTGCTCAGTAGCACCCGCCACAAAATTTCAACAAAGGAAGGAAACAAGAAGAGGTTTTTACCCCCACTGTACATGCTCCAATATGTCCAGAACTTCACATTTGATGACAGTCCTGACCTGAATATATCTACATGCCAATGATTAGTTATAGTTATAGTGCCACCTACTGGCAACAGGAAATGAAACGGTTTATGATTTCATTGAATTCTCCTACCAGATTGACCAGATCTACCTCAAATTTGCTTGGAAAACTCTCAAGACCATGAAGATGCTTTCTGATGAAAATTGTGAATTTTTGTTGCTGCAGCGGCTATTTTGCACATTTCACCATAAAACAGAAGTTGTTGTAGCTCAAGCATACATCTTCCAATCTGCCTAAAATTTCTCATGCATGGCCAGAGTCATAACATCTACGTGCTAAAGTTAAGTTATAGTCATAGTGTTCACTGGTAACAGGA